>JAYESD010000004.1:212286955-213486955 GCA_036927565.1 Tuctoria greenei | reverse complement strand
CCGACCAGGCACTGAACCTGACCTTTTTGCTGTCAAGCAGAAGGGGGGAGAGTCTCTCCGATCCTTCATCCAGAGGTTCTCCCAGGTACGGAACACCCTACCTTCTATCTCGAGCGTTTCTGTTATTGTGGCATTTAGACAGGGCATACGAGACAAGAAGATGTTGGAGAAGTTGGTGACCAAGGAAGTCACCAGCGTAACATAACTCTTTAGCTTGGAAGACAAGTGCGCCAAAGCTGCGGAGGGCCGTGAAATGCACTCCCAACCACCTCTGGAGGACAACAAAAAATCCTCCAAGGGTGAAGCCACTACCTCCGGGAGTGGCAAGAAGAAGAAAAAGTCCAACGGCAAAAAGAAGTTGTCGGCCGACACACCTACAACCGCTGCTGTCGCAGCTCCGGGTGGTCGGGGACCACGCCCCGAGAAACGACCTCGACCGTCATCTGAAGACGGAGGTAGCTCCAAGATGTGGTGTCCTATACACAAGACGAACAACCACAACCTGGAAGGCTGCCGAGAGGTCCAGAACCTTGTCGAGCGCTACAACAAGCGCCGGGAAGAAGTTCCTTTCCGTCAAAGGGAAGGAAAACAGAAAGTCGATGAAGCTCCGGGTGAAGAGGTGTTAGGCTTTTAGGACCCTAAAAAGGTCCTGAAGGCTGTTTAAACCTCTGTCGATGATGACTCCGATGTCTCTGACAACGAACGTCGGAAAACGATGAACACCATCTTTGGTGGTTCATGGGGCATCACCTCCCGCCGTGTCCTCAAGACAATGCGGCGGGACATGACCTCAGTAGCTCCCACCGCCAGGGCGGAGCCGCACGGGAAGTGGATGGACACTGCCATCACTTTTGATGCTTCAGACTGCCCTTGGAACATGATCGGAGCTGGCCAACTCCCATTGATGGTATCTCCAACCATCAACAACATCCAACTCCACCATGTGATGATGGACAGAGGTTCGAGGCTAAACCTCATAAGCTTTGAAGCTTTCGTCAAGCTTCAGCTCCGACCTTTGGATCTTCGACCCTCCCGACCTTTCTCCGAAGTAGGTCCGGGGGTCATAACCCCACTCGTTGCAATTACTCTTCCGGTGACCTTCGGGACCCGGGAGAATTACCGCACTGAGAATTGGTCTTCAATGTGGCGCAGATCAACTTACCGTTCAACGTCATCTTGGGCAGGCCAGTCTTGTAGAAGTTCATGGCTGCTGCTCATTATGGCTACTTGGTGTTGAAGATGCCAACACCAGCAGGTGTTCTCTGGATCCGCGAAGATCGCACCGCCGGAGTGATAGCTCTGGAAGAACTCCACGCGCTTGCTACAACATAGGAGGAAGAATCCGGAAAGGAGCAAGCTCCGAAACCCCCGAACATTCGTCATCGAGGCTCAACCTCCGCACCTCGCGTGCAACCAAGCGGCGACACCGACATTCCCGTCAAAGTCGTCCAAATCGGTTCCGACGCTGCTCAGACCACCCGTATATCAGGGGGTCTGAATGACAAATAGGAACTCGCGCTCGTCACTTTCTCCGGGCTAATGTCGACGTGTTTGCCTGGCAACCGTCACAAATGCTTGGGATCCCTAGGGAAGTGATCGAGCAGAATTTGAAGATCTATCCCGACGCTCGGCCTGTGCATCAGAAGCCTCGGAAGCAATCAGTAGAGCAACAGAACTTCATACGTCAAGAAGTGAAGAAATTGCTCGAAGCTGGATTCATCCGAGAAGTCTTCCACCCAAAATTGCTGGCAAATCCAGTCGTTGTACCTAAGGCCGGCGGGAAGCTTCAGATGTGTATCAACTACATTACACTGAATAAGGCATGTCCAAAAGATCCATTCCCACTACCTAGAATAGATCAAATAGTGGATTCCACCCCTGGGTCTGAATTACTGTGTTTCCTAGACACATATTATGGGTATCATCAAATCAGAATGTCTAGGGAAGATGAAGAACATACTTCCTTCATCACAGTGGATGGATTATATTGTTACACTGCCATGCCATTCGGTCTAAAAAATGTTGCTTCAACGTTTGTACGAGCTATGTACAAAACTTTTGGAGAGCTCATCAGAGATGTAGTGGAAGTGTACGTCGATGACATCGTCATCAAGATCAAGAACAAGGAGTCATTCCTTGACACCTTGCAAGCTGTCTCCGACAGGTTGCGAGTCACACGCACGAAGCTGAACTGAGACAAATGTGTCTTCGGGGTTAGCTCCGGAAAACTTCTTGGTTCTTGGTGAACCACCGAGGAATAGAAGCGAATATGGCGAAGATAAAAGCTATTGAAGACATGCAGCCACCAGCCCGCATCAAGGACGTCCAGAAGCTGACTAGATGTCTAGCTGCCCTCAGCCGGTTCATCTCAAGACTGGCGGAACATGCGCTACCCTTCTTCAAGTTATTGAGGAAGTTCGGACCATTCCAATGGTCCCAAAAAGTAGAAAAAGCATTCCAGGAGCTGAAGCAGCTCCTCACCACTCTACCAACCTTGATAGCTCCGAATCCTGGTGAGCCAATTCTGCTTTACATTTCGGCAACTGACGAAGTTGTCAGCATGGTACTGGTTGTGGAAAGACCAGAACCATCTCCAGTTCAGGATTCCAGACCCCTTCGGGAGGGTACGGAGCTACCTGAAGTCGAGTCTGGGTCCCAGCTCCCAGACCCTGACCCTCAATGCGAGACGTTGAAGGATCCATCTCCTTCAAATGAAGGAGTCACTACTGCTGAACAAGAAGATTGGGACCCCTCCGGGAGGGTCCGGATCACTTCAGGACAAGCCGAGTCTGGGTCCCAGCTCCCAGACCCTGACCCTCAATGCGAGACGTTGAAGGATCCATCTCCTTCAAATGAAGGAGTCACTACTGCTGAACAAGAAGATTGGGACCCCTCCGGGAGGGTCCGGATCACTTCAGGAGAAGCTCCGGGTTCCTCCAGCCGGAACTCAGAGGTCTCCGAACATGGTTTGGACCCCTCTGGGAGGGTCTGAGTTGATGAGGAGGAAGCTCCGGGCCCCTTCGGGAGGATCTGGACAATCCAACGCCCAGTGTACTTCATCAGTGAAGTACTCCATGACGCCAAGACACGGTACCTGGAGGTGCATAAGCTGCTCTACGCAGTTCTTATTGCCTCTAGGAAGCTCCGACATTACTTCCAAGCTCACAAGATTTCAATGGTAACCTCTTATCCATTACGTGCAATCTTGCATAACCCCAATTCCACTGGGAACATTGCAAAGTGGGCAGTGGAATTAGCCGAGTTCAACCTTGAATTCGTCCCAAGACAAGCAATCAAGAGTCAAGCATTTGCAGACTTCGTGGCGGAATGGACCCCCTCTCCATCAAATCCTGGGGGCCCTTGTGAGCAGAAGCCATAACCTAAGGTTCCGGTCTTCACCGAGCCTCACCGAACTCTCTACTTCGACGGCTCCGTGCAAAAGCAGGGGGCCGAAGCTGGAGTCCTTCTCCTCGCTCCGACCGGGGAGAAGGTCAAATACATGGTTCACCTTGACTTCAAGGCGACCAACAACATGGCGAAGTATGAAGCACTAATCTATGGGCTCAAGGTGGCACTATCATATGGTGTCAAGCAGCTGTTGGTAAAGGGTGATTCGCAGCTCGTCATAAAGCAAGTCAAAGGTGAATGCCGCTGCAACAACCCTCAACTAGCTGCATACCTACTTGAAGTCCAGAAGCTTCAGAAGGACTTCGACGTACTGGATCTTTGCCATGTCCTGCGTCTTAACAACGTTGAAGCCGACGAACTCTCGACGAAAGCTTCAACCCGAGCTCCGGCTCCTGATGGAACCTTCGTCCGGAGAATGTCAGGACCAACAGCCCAGCCTGCCGAACTGAGCGAAGGGGGCGAGACCAGCACCTCGAAGCTGGCGGTCCCGATGGCCCTGTTACCATGGCGTCCATCAAGGGTCGTAGGTGCTGCCGGAAGCTCCGAGCAACCCCGCACACAAGACTCAAATCCTCAAGTTAGCTCCGATGCATAGATCTCGGAGATCTGAAGCTACTTGAAAGAAAATTTCCTTCCTGAAGATAATGTATCCGCTGACCGGATAGTCAGATTGGCTAAAAGATACACACTGGTAGAAGGAGATCTCTACCGGCGTGGTGCCAACGGCATCCTAATGCGGTGCATCACAAGGGAAGAAGGCTGTGAGATCCTCGCAGAAATCCATGGAGGCGAGTGTGGAAACCACGCGTCTTCCCGCACACTGGTCGGTAAAGCCTTCCGGCATGGCTTCTACTGGCCTACAGTGCTCCAGGATGCAACTGAGCTAGTGAAGAAATGCGAAGCATGCCAGTTCCATGCGAAGCAAATCCACGCACCAGCTCAGCCTCTACAAATGATACCTCCTACATGGCCTTTCGCTGTGTGGGGGATGGATATCTTGGGACCTTTCCCAAGAGCCGTCGGAGGTTACAAGTTCCTGTATGTTGCCATTGACAAGTTCATCAACTTCTTACAGTCCATAATATGCAGATTTGGAGTCCCAAACAAGATCATAACTGATAATAGGACCCAATTCACAAGCTCTGCATTCCAAGGATATTGCGAAGACCTCGACATTCAAGTCAGCTACGCTTTTGTAGCTCACCCGACAAGCAATGGCCAAGCTGAGAGAGCAAATGCAGAAATCCTAAAAGGACTCAAGACGTGCACATATGAGTGCCTGAAGAAACATGGAGCCAACTGGATCGAAGAGCTTCCGCCCACACTGTGGGCCAACAGGACAACTCCAAACCGGTCAACTGGAGAGACACCCTTCTTCCTGTTGTACGGAGCTGAAGTAGTCCTTCCTCCGGAAATCACCTTGGGGTCGCTCTGGGTCCAGACCTTCGACGATGCCACGCAAGACCAGCTCCGGCGTGAAGACCTTGACCTCCTTGAAGAGGGAAGGTAGCTAGCTACCTTGGGTCAAACGAGAAATACAACACACTTAGCCTGGTTTCGTAACCTAAGAGTGTACTTGTTTCCCCTATACCCCGGACCTATAATGAAAGACATCATTGTGTGAAAACAGACTCCACGTGCATTTATTTTGTACAGGCTCAATATTTTTTATTTTTCTTGTCTATAACAAAGTTGTGCAATTCCTAAGAAACTTTAGCTCGACCAATTCATATATAATTCAAGTTGCATTATCAATTCTTCCGGGTCTAAACATTATGAATGGTCTACTCGTCTGAATGCCGCCAAGCAAATCTAGGTCCGGAGTGTGCTATCGACTTAGCCTGGTCCTGCACCCTAAGTACGCCACTCTACCTACACCCCGACAGGCCGAAGTAAGGCGAGTCCAAAAATGATCGGACCTAGAGAAAACAAGCCAGTGCACTTGATTGTATTTAGAATTGTGTTTGACCTAAAAATTTCTCGAGAATAGTAAGTCGCAATTGAGTTATAGATAGGGAATGGATTTTACTGTTTTTCTTGACTTTAGTGTGCAGGAAAAATAAAGATTTCATGGTGATGGTGAATGAAGTCGGAGCTATCAAAGCTCCGACGCTCCTTAAGGTGGTCTACCGCCGATGTTTCAAACATTGATAGTAGACATCACCGGAGCTACAAAGTTGAAAGTGCATCTAGGAATCCCTTGTGGGTTTTGGATGATTTATGACAAGCAATTGGGATCCTAACCTCTTTGTTGAGATGAGCACAGATTTTTTAATATCAAAATAAGAAAAATGCCAAAAAGAAGGAAGAATGAGGAGCAAAGTGGAAATGAGCTCAAGGAAGAAGAATAGTAGATCATTGTGTATGGAGTGTGTTAAGGAAACACATCCCAAGAGCTCAACCACAATTAAACACACACATTGCACAAAGTTACATAGGACCGGACTAGTCTGACTGACACCGGACTAGTCCGATATCCTCTCTGCACAAAATCGGACAAGTCTGATATCCATCGGACTAGTCCGATATCTCTCTGACTAGAATCGGAATAGTCCTTCCCAGTGCGGACTAGTCCTTCCCAGTGCGGACTAGTCCTCAAAACACTTCACAAGTCACACAAAATTGGACAAGTCCGATCACAACCGTTACTAGTCCGATATTCTCTCTGGTCCAAATCGGACAAGTCCGATATTTGCACAGACTAGTTCGAAAAACCCTCCGAACAAATCGGATAAGTCCTCCAAGTGCGGACTTGTCACCCAATACACTTAGGGTTTCACATGTCAGGACAAGTCCGATGACTATCGGACTAGTCCAAAGATTTCCAGAAGCGAAATCGGACAAGTCCGCTCCTAGCCGGACTAGTCCGATATTTTGGGACACTTAGGGTTTGTTACACACAGCACACCGGACTAGTCCGGTGACCACCACGGACTAGTTCGATCTTTCTGAATCCTAACGGTCACTTTTATAAACCCATATAAATAGAGGTGCATGACCATATTTTACTATCTCTCGAACCCTAGCGCCGTCACACCTCCCAAGAGCCTCAAAAAATACATCTCTCCACGAAATTAAGTGCAACAAAGATCAATCCTTTGAGGATTCACTCTAGTTCATTGGAGAGACACGTTCAACACTACATTGAGCTCTTGGTTTGATTCTCTAACACACTCCTGTGATTTCATTGTAATATTTTGATTGTGTTCTTGGTGGTATTTCGTGTTGTAATCCAAGGGAGCTCTCAACGTGTGAGAAGGCCCCTTTGAATTTGGTTATTCACCCCTTTGTGATAAGTGGAAGAGGATTGACCTTCGTGGCCATCCAACGAGAGTAGGGTTGGAGAAGACTCGGTCCTTTTGTGGACTCCTCAATGTGGACGTAGGTTGCCTCTGTGGGAGCCGAACCACGGGATAAATCCTTGTGTCTTGTTTTTGTGTTCATCGCTCTTATTCTTCACAATAATCTAGGGTTTCAATCATGATTGCTTACTTCACATTGAATCATTAAACATAAGATTGAATTTTGATATAACCTGGTTCATAGCCTTGTAACACTTCATTTGATTGTATATTTCCGCTGCATATATTGAAGAATCAAATTAATTGTTCAAACTTAATCAACCTAGTCCGTACACACTGGACTAGTCCACCCTTTACCGGACTAGTCCGATATCTCTGGTTTTCAAGTGGTTGTTAAGTGTTGCAGGTTTCGACAAATTTCAAAAAGGCCTATTCACCCCCTCTAGGCCACATTCAATTAGTATCAAAGCAGGTTCTTCAAGAAAGAGACTAATTGCTCGAAGAAGATCATGTCAGACATGAAGGACACCCACAACAACCAAGAAAATGTTAATGATGAAAAGAACCTCAAGGTGGAGAAGCTCCTCGAAGCCATTCAAGACTTCGAGGATGACGATGAGGAGACGCTAGAACTAAAGGCGCTCCTAAGAAATAAGACACTTTCCAAAGGGAAAGTGAAGATTGAAGAAAAGAAGAAGGGGAGTAGTCACACCGACTACTCCCGATATCCTTTTAACTATGATCGTCTCAATTTCAATAATAATCATTATTTGCCTATCCCACTTGGAAAAGCCCCACATTTCGATGGAAGTGATTACTCAATGTGGAGGCAAAATATGAAAATGCATCTAATATCCCTCAATCCAAGTTTATGGCATATTGTGTGCACAGGGATAGATATCTCGGACGACGACGAAGATCTCACACCAAGCCAAGAGCAGGCCATCCACCGAAATGCTCAAGCCGTGGCCGTAATTACCTCTTCACTCAGTCGGGACGAGTTCACCAAGGTGGATGGACTCGAAATTGCTAAGGAGATATGGGACACACTACAAACTGCACATGAAGGTGACCGACATGTGTGTGAAGCAAAAATCGAAATGATTGAAGGCGAGTTAGGAAGATTTGCAATTGAGGAAAACGAGTCACCCCAAGACATGTACAATCGATTAAAGACACTCGTCAACAAGGTCAGATCATACGGAAGTAAGAAGTGGAATGACCACGAGGTAGTAAAGCTCATCCTTAGAGCTTTCATGCCTCGCAATGTCACCCTATGCTCCATGATCAGAGAAAGCCCCAGATACAAAAGGATGACTCCGGATGAACTGCTTGTAAAGATCATCAACTTCGAGATGATGGAAAAACAAGCAAAGCATGTCAAGGAGATTGTCGACCTCACCTCGACAAAGAAGAAAAAGGTTGCTTTGAAGTCCACCCTCAAGCCCCTATCCAAAGAAGCTAGAGAAGCACAACTAGAGGAAGATAGTGACGACGAGAGCAGTGAATTAGACGAAGAAGATATGATATTGTTCATGAAGAAATTCAAGAGAATAATGAAAAAGAGACAAGGTACAAAGTCAAGCGAAGGAAAGTACAAGGAAAGAACAAAGCCAAAGTCGAGGCGGGCATGCTATAATTGTGGTGAGTATAACCACTTTATAGTTTATTGCCCATATGAGGAGAATAAGGAGAAGACCAAAGAAGCCAAGCCTCAACCCAAAAAATTCTTCAAGAAGAAGAAACAAGCCGAACAAGCGCACATTGGGAAAGAGTGGGACTCAAATGATGAGTCCTCATCATCCGAAGAAGAAGAGATGGCTAGCATAGCCATCGAGAAGACATCCAAGAAGTCTACCCTCTTCCCTACACTTGGCGCATGGAAGGGAGATGGCACTTGCCTTATGGCAAAGGAAGGTAAACGCAAGGTAACCATTAAACCCTCTTCCGTGCATTCTTATTCTAGCGATGATGAAATCAATAGTGATAATAAGGACATGCTTATTGGACTAGATAGGAAAGCAGCCACAAAAATGAAATTTTTGCTTGATCAACTTGTTGAGAAGGAGAGGTTAATACATCGTCAAGAGGACATGATCATCTCCCAAAAGGAGGAATATGTCAAACTTGACAAGCTTCTAGAACTTGAAAAGGAACGAAGCAAATCACTAGAGCTTGAGTTAGCTTTGAGCAAGGAAACTTGCTTGGAGTTAACCGACTCAAATGCTACAATCAAGGACCAACTTGATGAACTGATCAAGGTTAACAAGATCCTTGAAGTTCAAGTTGAGTCACTCAAGCTAAGTGAACCTCCTCTTCAAGCTCACCTTCTCAACCCACTAAAACTGAGCTTGCTCATGCTTGTACATGTAAGAAAGTTGACACCAGGTTGAAGGACAAGCCAACCTCTACAAAGGATAAACATCCTGCCCAAAGTGGCATATTTGACAAGGAGATCAAATATGCACGTAGTGCATACTTGGTCAAAAGACCTCCAAATGTCAAATATGTCATTGGTTACTCTTATGGTGAAAAGCAACATGTTAGAAGCCATAAGAATAACAAGGAGAGGATTACCTTTGTAAAGGGAAGACTCTCTCAAACTGGAAAGTCAAAGATTAAGACGGTAATTACTCATGATCACCGGACTAGTCCGGTTGGTGTCCGGACAAGTTCGGTCCTCCGGACAAGTCTGGCCTCCTAGACTAGTCCTGTACATAAACAACAACAGTTACTGTTTAAAACTTTCGATGCCTCGTATGTCTTAATGAGAAGTAATTTTGGCAAGGTTTATGCTCATTATGTTGGGCCATGCCATGGGAATACCAAGTCTCATGTGTGGGTGCCCAAATGTATTGTAACTAACCTCCAAGGACCCAAGCAAGCTTGGGTACCTAAAACCAAAGCATAATTTGTTTTTGTAGGCCTATTCCTCCGATTCACTTGGGTTTTCTTTTTGCATGATAAGTCAAAAACACAATGAATACTCAAGAAGTTCTCCAAGCGAGCTCAAAACGAATTCTCATTGACAATCAAGAATATTCAAAGCAACAACGGCACAGAGTTCAAGAACACACAAGTGGAGGAGTACCTTGATGAAGAAGACATAAAGCACGAATTTTCAGCTCCATACTCCCCACAACAAAATGGAGTTGCCGAAAGAAAGAACTGAACACTCATAGAGATGGCAAGAACAATGCTCGATGAGTACAAGACCTCGGATCGATTTTGGGCGGAAGCGATTAACACCGCTTGCCACACCATAAATCGACTTTATCTTCATCGACTACTCAAGAAGACATCCTATGAACTACTCACCGGTAACAAGCCAAATATTTCATATTTTTGAGTTTTCGGTTCTCCATGTTATATCTTGAACAAGAAGTCTAGGACTTCAAAGTTCGCTTTGAAGTCCGATGAAGGTTTCTTGCTTGTTTATGATTCGAACACTTATGCCTACCGTGTTTTCAACAAGACCTCCAGACTTGTTGAAGTAGCACGTGACGTAGTGTTCGATGAGACTAATGGCTCCCAAAAGGAGCAAGTTGATCCATGTGAACTAGGTAAAGAAGAAGCTCCTTGTCAAGCATTGAAAAGAATGGCTCTAGGTGAAGATCGACCACAAGATCCACCTCCACATGTACATGAGGAAGATGAACCACAAGAGGAGGCCAACGATCAAGGGGGAGCTTCAACACAAGACCAACCATAAGAATACGAAGATAATCAACAAGTCAATGAAGGCAATCACTTAGGGTGAGAAGCAGATGATCATGAAGATACAACGCCTCAAGTGCCCCACCCAAAGTACACCAATGCGTCCAAAGGGATCACCCAATCGACAATATCATCGGTGACATCGAAAAGGGAGTAACCACTAGATCTCGCATAGCTAACTTTTGTGAGCACTATTCGTTTGTATCCTTTTTGGAACCGCGCAGGGTTGAGGATGCATTGAAGGACCCGGATTTGGTGGTGGCAATGCAAGAAGAATTGAACAACTTCAAGAGGAACAAGGTGTGAGAACTTGTGGCGAGACCCAATGCAAACATCGTCGGCGCCAAGTGGGTCTTCCGCAACAAACAAGATGAACACGGGGTGTGACAAGGAACAAGGCACGACTTGTGGCCAAAGGGTATTCACAAGTCAAAGGTTTGGATTTCGATGAGACCTTTGCTCCAGTAGCTAGACTTGAATCTATTAGAATATTACTTGCATATGCTACTCACCATGATTTCAAGCTGTATCAAATGGATGTGAAAAGCGCCTTCCTCAACGGACCAATCAAGGAGGAGGTGTATGTGGAGCAACCTCCCGGGTTTGAAGACGAAGAGTTCCTCGACCACGTATTTAAATTGTGTAAGGCTCTCTACGGCCTCAAACAAGCTCCTAGAGCTTGGTATGGTGTCTTAGAGATTTCTTAAATGAAAATGGCTTTAAGATTGGCAACGTAGATTATACACTATTTACAAAGAATTTTGACAATGATCCTTTTATTTGTCAAATTTATGTTGATGATATAATCTTTGGGTCAACTAATCAATCTTTTTGTGAGGAATTTAGTAAAATCATGATAGACAGGTTTGAAATGTCAATGATGGGAGAACTAAAGTACTTCTTGGGATTCCAAGTGCGGTAACAAAAGGAAGGGACGTTCATAAGCCAAACCAAGTACACGTAGGACATACTTAAGAAGTTTGGTATGCACAAGGAGAAGCCCATAAAGACCCCCATGGCAACGAATGGCACTTGGATCTCAATGAAGATGGACCTAGCGTTGACCAAAAGGTATATCTCTCCATGATTGGATCTCTACTCTATTTATGTGCATCTAGGCCAGATATTATGTTGAGGGTATGTTTGTGTGCAAGATTTCAAGCCAATCCTAAGGAATATCACTTGACAGCCGTAAAAAGGATCTTGAGATATTTAGTCCATACAACCAACCTTGGTCTTTGGTACCCAAAAGGCTCAAAATTCAATCTCATTGGTTACTCCGATGCAGATTATGCCAGGTGTAAAGTAGATAGAAAAAGCACCTCCGGTACATGCCAATTCCTAGGGAGATCCTTAGTTTCTTGGTCCTCCAAGAAACAAAATTCTATTGCCTTATCCACAGCTGAAGCGGAGTATGTTACAGCTGGGAGTTGTTGTGCACAACTCCTTTGGATGCGACAAACTCTAAGGGATTACGGTTACAATATGAACCATATTCCACTCCTTTGTGACAATGAGAGTGCCATCAAAATTGCCCACAACCCAGTTGAGCACTCTAGAACTAAACACATAGATATAAGACATCACTTTTTGAGAGATCATGCCATGAAAGGAGACATAGCCATTTCCCATGTCAACACCCAAAAGCAATTGGCTGACATATTCACCAAGCCACTTGATGAAAAACGCTTTTGTGAACTCCAAAATGAACTAAATATCCTTGATGCTCGGAGTGTGGCTTGAAATGTTGCATACCTGTATGAATTCTTCAAATATGTTGATTGGATTGTGAAAATCATCTCTCTCAATTTTCTCCGAAAAACTATGTCAATTAATAGATCTTGGTGAATTATGATCATTGCTTGATTGTTGTATGCTTACTGGTCATATTCATCAAGTTTATTTGATTTGATTTACCTCCCTATTCTCTAAATATGTACCTTCAAATATATATGAATGGGCTAAGCAATTCTTACTTGGTGACCGCGGATTAGTCCGTGGTTACCCGGACTAGTCCGCCCATGCACACTAGTCCGTAGAGTGCAGGTTAGGCCGAACTAGTCCGGTATACAACGGACAAGTCCGATATAGTCCTCTGGAAAAGTTTGGACTAGTCCATTCATCTTCGGACTTGTCTGATTTTTCGTGTCCATAACCCTATCCACTGCCAAACCCTAATTCATTCACCTCCACTCTTGCCTCACGCGTTCTCTCTCTTCCACTCGAGCTCCCAAGGCGATTTTGCATCCCCTCCACCAAAAAGCTCTGCATTTGGATGGAGATCAAGCATCCTTGCTCGAAGATTGAAGTTCACGGACAAGTCCGGACTTAAACTCCCTCCTCTTCGTGCATCAATCGATTTCATCGGTAATTTTCACTCAAACCCTAGAAATTCCAAATTTCTTCATTGTTGATTGAATAGCCTAGCATATCTCACTATATACATGCCTCCTTGATGTATTATGTTTATGCTACGCTTATTGTGCATTAGGAATCACCATGTGACTAGTAGCCTAGGTTTTTTAGGATGAATACCGGACTAGTCCGGTCCGTGCACGGACAAGTCAAGTACCCCTGGACTAGTCTGTGCCTGTGCACCGGACATGTACTCAAAACCTAACTTTTCAATTCCTCAATGCAATTCCTTGCTATTGTTCCATACCTATGCCTTGTACCATTCATTCTCAATCATGCCACTCGTTCTCAGGTCATGTCGAGCTCGGACAATGAAATCTCTGACTTTGAGGCCGAGATGGACCATGAGGTGGCACCTCGGACCTCGACAAGTCCTGGCAAGAAGCGCCAAGAGAGGCCTTCCGAGCCAGCTTCGTCTCCTGCACAGGCTCGGGGGAAAGTGCTAGCAAAGAAGCCGGCCTCCAAGGTGCCAGCTTCTAGGGCCACCATCGGCGGTGGCTCTAGCTCGACAAGTGCCCGCCTAGCCAAAGGCAAGAGCAAAGGGATAGCGATGGGTCCAGTTGGCCTGTTGAAACTTCATGCTCCAAGGGAAGGGGTCTGGGACCCCACTGAAGAGAAGTTCAACGGGAAGGGCAGTGATTCGACAGCGAAATTCAGAAGCATCGATTGGTATGGCCGACCAAAGCAAGCTGTCGATGGAAGATTCTGGTGCAACTTCCATGCTGATTTCTACAAATCTGTGTATCTCCCAATGAAGACACCAATTATGCGCAGTCAATGTATTGACTGGGCACGTTTTGAGAAGAAGGGTTGCTCCCCATTCACTGAAGTAGTGGAAGCCATTGAGAGGCATGGTCTGAAGGATCTTTTTGCCTTCAGGAATAACTGGAATGATGAAGTGATTGCGTAGTTCTTTGCAACTTGCCACTTCTCGGGTGAAGATGAGGAAGTTTTACCTTGATGACTCATGGATCCAAGTACAGTATCACCCAAGAAGATTTTGCAAGTCTACTTCACCTTGACACCTCAAGATTTGACTGTTTGATCATCCACAACATAGGTGTCATTGAGAGGGATAGGATGAAGTTCCTATATGAGCCAAACTCAAAGTTTGTACCTCCCTTCACAAAGAACATGAAGCCTTTCTTTGTGGTCCTGAATAGAGTCTTGAGGAAGACGATTGCTCCCAAGGATGGAGATGCTGGGAGTGTGCAAGGTTATCTCCGGACGTTGATGAGGGTGATAAGCAGAGACCGTCAGTTCGATGTGGCAGACTACATTTGGAATGACATGGTTAACATATCGTGCACACCCAACAGATCTTGTGGGTATGCCCCATATCTAATGTTTGTGATCGAGAAGGTCACAGGGATCAAATTTGTCAAGGATATGGAGCATCTACCTTTGAGGCCTCAGATGCCTCAGAAGCCAAATGTCCAGGTTGCTCCCTCGCCGACCTCTAGTCCTGAGGCACCGGCAAGAAGATCTGAAGATGCAAGAGCTGCCCCTGCTAGTAGGGCACCCCTCAAAGGGGATCAGCCAGTGGGATCTTCAAATACCTGGCTGCAATCTTTGCTTCCTGCAAGAAGGTCGAAGTGAGGGCCCACAAGCTGAACAAGAAAAGAAAGGAAGACATGAAATATGTGAAGGCAAATGTGAAGCAAATTTGACAGAAGCTGGAGGTCGATCCCATTGGATCTCCAGTGATTTCTGAGGACTCCGACCCAGACATCACTGAGCTCGGGCCCTTGACTCCCTCCGAGCTTGCCTACTTTGGCATTGGGGGCTCGAGTGGCTTCGCACCTCCTCCTCCTCATCATCATCAAGCTAAAGATGAAGATGACAAAGACGACGATGAGAGGACTGACAGCAAAGAGTGAAGACCTTAGGACCCTCCTCTCCTTCTTTTTGGTGCCTTAATGCCAAAGGGGGAGAGATTGAGGGGGAGTCTTAGCCTTAGCTGTAGGATGCGAGGAGAGAGCTCTCTTTTATGTTTTTTGACTATTTTGTGGGTTGTAAAGCTTTAACTTTGTTCTTAAGTTAATTATGGTTCTGTGATGCAATGTTATGGTCTTTTGAGAAGTATTTGTTGAAATCTGTGATTTTGCTCCTAGAATGACATATGTGCTTGCTTATGGTTGATTAATGTCAATTATGTCATTCTTAGTGTTTCAATGTACTTAGTTATGCATCCCACCACAAAGAATGCACATATGGATTATGTTTTCATTGCTTGATGTAATGTAAACTCATATGTGCATACTTTATGAAAATCTCAACTTTTATCATGTTTTGTGAAATTTCAATTGGTTGTCATCAATCACCAAAAAGGGGGAGATTGAAAGTGCATCTAGGAATCCCTTGTGGGTTTTGGATGATTTATGACAAGCAATTGGGATCCTAACCTCTTTGTTGAGATGAGCATAGGTTTTTTAATAGCAAAATAAGCAAAGTGCTAAAAAGAAGGAAGAATGAGGAGCAAAGTGGAAATGAGCTCAAGGAAGAAGAATAGTAGATCATTGTGTATGGAGTGTGTCGAAGGTCGTAAACGACACTTCCCCCGGACCCGCTTAGAGCGCAGCCCACGGAGGTTCTTTGGATTCACGAGGGCTAGTCCCAGGAGATCGAACACAGCAGGATGATGAACACAAGGGATTTACGTAGTTCGGGCCGCCGGAGCGTAATACCCTACGTCCACGGGAGTGTTAGTGTATTGCCTTGCTTGAGTGTGTGTGAGCCTTGGTCTAATTTTCATCCGTTCGTCGTGAAGGCCATCTGCAGAGCCCTTTTATAGTTCAAGGGCTCTACAGTCACAAGGTGGGTCCCAGTACCCGACAGGTGGTCCTGGGGAGAGCCAAATCCTATACAAGATCTA
Organism: Tuctoria greenei; assembly: GCA_036927565.1. Taxonomy (NCBI): domain Eukaryota; kingdom Viridiplantae; phylum Streptophyta; class Magnoliopsida; order Poales; family Poaceae; genus Tuctoria; species Tuctoria greenei. The sequence continues at coordinate 213,471,238 of JAYESD010000004.1, read as the reverse complement.
GGATTAATTGCTATCTACTTCCCTTTGTCAGGGATGTCAATGTGCCGTCCCGCTGCGTCGTGCGCCTGGGCTACACATAGTTGGTGATGATGGTCGTGCACGTCTCGTCCGTCTTGTCCTTGCGGCCCATTCGTCCGTCTTGTGGCGCGGGTCTGTACCGGCTACTTGGACAAGACAGGACACTGGAGCCTTGACTTTCGTAAGCGCGGCTCAGCTTGCCTGGGGAAGGCGCGCGTACTTAATGCCTGTCTAAGCGCCGCACGCATTCCTTTACTGCATCTTCCTACCGCACTGAGTTGGTCGTCCGCCACGTGGGTACGCTGGAGCCTGCCTCTGCGGGAAGCAAAACACTCGATAGAACAGGCCACGTGGTGCATCCGGAGCCCACCCCTATGGAGGGGTGGGGGCTCGGCCCTGCAGGCCACGTGGTAGCTCCGGTGCCTTTCCCTGCGAGGGTGCGGGCTTGGCCCTGAGACTCCGATTGGCCACGTGGCAGCTCCGGAGCCCGCCTCTGCGGGGAGGCGTTGGTCCGGTCTTGCCGTCCACGTGGCAGCTTGGGAGCCTCCCCCGACGGGGAGGTAGGAGCTGGTCCTTCCTTCCTCAACGTGGCTGCCTCGGAGCCGGCCTCTTAGGCAGAGGCGGAGTCCTTAGCGGTTTTCTCCTGTGCACGGGGGTACCCAGTCTGCAGGGTACCGACAGAGTGTATTAAGGAAACACATCCCAAGAGATCAATCACAATTAAACACACACATTGCACAAATTTACACAGGACCGGACTAGTCCGACTGACACCGGACTAGTCTGATATCCTCTCTGCACAAAATCGGACAAGTCCGATATCTCTCTGAGTAGAATCAGGCTAGTCCTTCCCAGTGTGGACTAGTCCTCAAAAAACTTCACAAGTCACACAAAATCGGACAAGTCCAATCACAACCGGACTAGTCCGATATTCTCTCTGGTCCAAATCGGACAAGTCCGATATTTGTACGGACTAGTCCGAAAAACCCTCTGAACTAAATCGGACAAGTCCTCCAAGTGAGGACTTGTCACCCAATACACTTAGGGTTTCACATGTCCGGACAAGTCCGATGACTATCGGACCAGTCGGAAGATTTCCAAAAGAGAAATCGGACAAGTCTGCTCCTAGCCAGACTAGTCCAATATTTCAGGACACTTAGGGTTTGCTACACACAGCACACCGGACTAGTCCAGTGACCACCACGGACTAGTCCGATCTTTCTGAACCCTAACGGTCACTTTTAGAAACCCATATAAATAGAGGTGCACAGCCATATTTTACTATCTCTCGAACCCTAGCGCCGTCACACCTCCCAAGAGCCTCAAAAAACACATCTCTCCACGAAATTAAGTGCAACAAAGATCAGTACTATGAGGATTCACACTAGTTCATTGGAGAGACACGTTCAACACCACATTGATCTCTTGGTTTGATTCTATAACACACTCCTGTGATTTCATTGTAATATTTTGAGTGTGTTCTTGGTGGTCTTTCGTGTTGTAATCCAAGGGAGCTCTCAACGTGTGAGAAGGCCCCTTTGAATTTGGTTATTCACCCCTTTGTGATAAGTGGAAGAGGATTGGCCTTCATGGCAATCCGACGAGGGTAGGGTTGGAGAAGACCCGGTCCTTTTGTGGACTTCTCAACATGGACGTAGGTTGCCTCTGTGGGAGCCGAACCACGAGATAAATCCTTGTGTCTTGTTTTTGTGTTCATCGCTCTTATTCTTCACAATAATCTAGGGTTTCAATCATGATTGCTTACTTCATGTTGAATCATTAAACATAAGATTGAATTGTGATATAACCTGGTTCATAACCTTGTAAATCTTCATTTGATTATATATTTCCGCTACATATATTGAAGAATCAAATTAATTGATCAAACTTAATCAACCTAGTCCGTACACACCGGACTAGTCCGCCCTTTATCATACTAGTCTGATATCTCTAGTTTTGAAATGGTTGTTAAGTGTTGCAGGTTCCTACAAATTTCAAAAAGGCCTATTCACCCCCTCTAGGCCACATTCAAAAGTGCTGGCAAATCTAGGGGGCCATCCGTCAACATGAAGAAAAGATGGTGGGAAGACTCCATAGTGGGGTCTGGTGTCGACGCACCGCGCGATTGACAGTGGTCTATGCCGGAGCTACTAAGCTCCGACAACCTCAGGGGCCCCTACTATTGACGACTTCGGACCTACGCTCTACAAGTTCGAAGTACACAAGTCTTCAACAACTATTACGTCCTCTTGGTACATGTTCACAATCAAATAGTGTACATCTACCAGGGGGCCACGTGAGAGACAAAGATGTTGAAGACAAAAAAATGAAATTCATAAAAAACTTGAATTTCTTTCATCTGGAGACAAGATATTACAAAATTGGAGAAAAAAGAAGAGAGAATACAAGCGGGAGCTACAAAGAGAGAGTCCTAGACCCTATGGAAGAACGAGGTGACCTTCTGGGCAACCTCCGACACGCTGGCTTTGGCGGCTTCTCCCTCCCCGTCGATGGGGCCTTCAAGCACCGGGTCCAGTGGGAAGTGAGGGCCCCGGCTTCTGTAGCATATGAGCATGAACTCTACGATGTTCTTCGCTGGGGATTGTCCTTCGGGTTACAACTGGTCTGCAATGACATCCCCCATCTTGGTGAGCTTGTTGCCTGCCGAACTCAATGCTTGCAACACCAAGTCAAGCTCCGGCTCCGGGTCATCCAGACGCACGGGACTAAAACCCATCGGCATCAGCACGTCGTTGGATTTGCCCAGCCCTTGAGCCTCGCATCTCCTCCAAGGACCTTCTGGTCGCCGCAAGCTCCGAATTCTCTCGGGCAAGGCGCTCAACTTCTTTGGTGTTCTGCTGAATATTTTCAGCAACCTGCCTTTCGAGTTTACTGAGCTCCTCCTCCCGGAGGTGGATCTTTTTTCGGCGGTCGACCAAGTCCTTCTCCCGGCCCCACACCTTCTTCTCCCTGGTAGCAACTTCATCCTCCCTCTTGGGGAGGTCTTGTCCTCGCTGCCAGGCCTTCTTCTCCTCTTTCTCGCAGCGCTCCTCCAGCTTCTTGGTGCGCTCCGAGAGACTCTTGTCACCCAGATTTAGCCTCTGAGTGAGCTCCTCCTCCCTCTTCACGAGGTCATCCCGCAGCTCCAGGAGTTTTTGCTCTTCATCTTTGAGCTTTTTCTTCTGCTCCTCAAGAGCCTCCCAGCGCTTGATGAGGCTGTCGTGGATGGCGCTGAGCCTCTCTTAACGATCATTCTCTGCATTATTAGCAGCAACGTCCTATTCATGGATGGCCCGAGACTGGTTGTCGAGGAATCGCACCATGCTTTCCCTCTCGTCCTGCAGCTGGCCCCAGTACTCCATCCGGGCCTTCTCCTTCTTTACCCACTCCCTGTCGTTAGCCAGCCTCGTTTGCGCCAGCTTGGTCTCGAAATGGAGCCGGTTGCGCCAACTCCTAAGGGTTTGGCGCTCCTCCTCGAGGGCCTTGCTGTCGTGGAAGAAGGCCAGCTGCACTTGACGAAGGCTGGAGCAGGCGTTGTCGATAGACAACGACAGAGGGATCAGCTCCGGACCTGCCGGGGTCCTCTCCGCTGGCTCCAGCGGGTTCTCCATAATAAAAATCATGTCCCACTCTACAAGAGAGGTCCCCTGGGCTTCCACGACACTAGGGCCGCCCTCCGGCACTAGGGACGAAGACACTTAAAACGCAGTTACAACAAAAAACAATCAACTGAGGTAAAAAACAAAATTTACCTTGGAAGGCTTTCGCTCCAGCTAGCGCGGAACCTCTTCCCCGGACGCTCGGGGCCGGACCCTGTCGCCACTGGCGTGGTAGCTCCGGAAGGTTCCCCAAAGCTTGTTGTTGCCGTCGGCGTCACCTTGGTTGAGGCCCCCTCGACTGAGAAGGACCTCCGGACCTAGAGCCCTCAGCTGGCCCTGGTACTGGAGCCACATGGCCGGAGCTAGCATCCCGGGGAGATGCCGATGCTGGGGTGGTTGCCGCTGTTGAAGACCTTCCCCTCCGGGGAGAAGGAGCTGCTGCGGAAGGAGGAGGTCTGATGGACCTCCCGTCAGAGTGCTTCAACTTCCTCTTACGGCTCGAGGGCTCGACCAATTCTTTGCCCTTGCCCAAGACTTCAACTCTCTGTCTCGGGGCGGAAGGGGGACCACCCTCGGAAGCTCCGGGGATCGCCAACCCAGTGGTCGAATGCCTCTCAACTTCACCGAGGTCATCAAGCACCAGCATCTTCCGCCGGAGCTCCATGCTGAACTCTGCCTCCATGTTCAGAGGGAGGAAAGCCGCCGGCAGAGTCACGTCGTCACCCTCGACGTAGATGTCGTGTTGGAACTTCTTGAGGTGAAACTCCAAAGCTACGCCTTCCAGGTTGGACTTTAAACCGGTCTCGATTCGGTCGTCGTCCATCACGCTGTTGAGGGCCCAAGCGAGCTTCTCCCTCTTCTTCAGCGGGGCCCACCTGTTGACCAGGAAGTTGCAAAATACCACCTCGGGAGTCACCCCTCCCTCCACACATTGGTGGATTCTGGTCAGGGCAGGGTTGAAGGCATCCGATAACACCAGAACTTCGCTCCAAGCTTTAGTGTCGATGTTGGGGGGGGCCTTCGGGCAGCTCCAGCTTCTCATGCTCCTCCATTCTGATGACAATCCAATCCTTCTTCCAGTCGTCCCACTTGCTAGAAGGAAACGACCGCAAGTACTTGTACGGGCACTTCTTGCGCTTCACAAAATAATAGAAGCCAAGGTACTCGTCACTTTTGTCGGTGGTGTGGATGGTGAAGAAGGTGCGGAAGAGCTCGACGCACGGGGGGGAATACCCACCCACATCTCGCAGAAGTGGACAAAGATCGACACCAGAAGAATGGAGTGGGGGCCAAGGTGATACAGCTGCAGACCATAGAAGTCTAGCAGCATCAAGAGAAAAGTGGAGAAAGGTGGAATCAGTCCCACCATGGCGTACGCGGAGAAGTACACCATGTCGCTGGTGTGCTCCTTCTCGAACGGAAGCTTGCCAGCGCGGACCAGGTGATTGAAGAAGTCACTGCACCCCATGAGGGTCCGGACCTTCTTCAGATCACTGTCGGTCTTAAGACGGCTCTTGCGGAGACCAAACTCCATCGCAGCACAGCGGGGCAAGAGATGGAAAGCAGACTAAAGTTTGGAGGATTTGAGCGCAAGTTCAAATGAAGGCGTAAAGAATCCCCAAACGGTGCGTGCTTTCCTTCTTAAGTAAGCCCCCACAAAGCTTGGATGGAAACCGTAGAGGAGCTGATGATACAATTCAAAAACTTCACCCTGCCAATGACAAGGGGGTCCGGGGCCACCCCGATGATCAAGTCAAGGTCCTTACCCCAGGCGAACGGTTGTCATCATGAAAGGCGGGAAGCCCGAGGGCGGGGGCCTGACAGGGCTCGTGGAACCAATACGTTTTTCGTATCGGGAACCGGCGACCTTCAATTGCGTGAGATTCGCACACTCAGATCTCACCTGCCGCATTCTGGATATGCCACGCGGCATTGTTTTAACTGCAAACTACCGCCAACTGCACATCCGAAGACCCTTGAAGACACGGCTCAAAGACCGAAGGATGGACCCACCTCCGGCAGAACGACTTCATCCAAAAGGTATCTCCCAGAGGTGGGCCCAGGGGGCCACTGTCGGTACCCTGCGTACCGTATACCCCTTGGGACTATAAGAAGACTAAAGGAACTTCACCTATTTGAGTTGAAGACCTTCGAAGGCCCCACAAGTCATACGGGACCGGACGTACCTCCCTTCTATGGTTAGTCCCGGTGCTGTCACGTGTATACTGCAACTGGAGTTACGTCCCACGCATGGGAAAGCTCCGGGCTAAACACCTGCATGGCACCCCCCGGACCTAACCCCCGAAAGAGGGAAGCTCCGGTACCGACACGTGTACAACTGCACTGAACCTACCCATCCCAGATAGTAGCTCCAGAGCTGCCACGTGTACAACCGTCGGACCTTCAACTTCAACGAGCAGACAGGAGGACCCCCAACGGCTCGGACCTTCAAGGGGCAATCAAAGACTTCAAGACCCGATTAAGTGTCATTAATATCATATTAATAACACACGATCGGAGGGCCCTTAATACCAGTAACATCACTGTCAAGGCCCGTTACCACACTATTAAGGGTAATTAACCTCATTAATTGTGTATTAAGCATCAGTAACCGCCAGAGCCACATATCGGGCCAGACTAGCGATGTAACGACCAGTCCTTGTACTATAAAAAGACTGGTCGAGCCATACACAAAGGGGTGAGGCTCTCTCGACTCTTGGACACTCTCAGACTCAGCTCTGACACACGCTCACAACTGCTCAGACGCTCAATACAACAACTACACACCATGTGGAGTAGGGTATTACACTTAGGCGGCTCGAACCACGTAAATCTTCATGTCATTTTGCCATCGTGTTCTGAATCTCTACGCGCTCAATACCAAACTACAAACTCCACGGACTACCAACAGTAGTACCGGGAGAATTGCCGGAACTAAACTCCGACACATGCCATGGGGAGTCCCCGTCGGATGGCAAAGTTTTTGGTGCGGCGGCGTCCGGTGAAGGGGCTGCGACCTCGTAGTTGTAGCGGCGCCACTGCAACTCTCCCTCCCCTCCTCCGTCCATCCACTGCCGCCTGGTCTGGCGCCTGGTGTGGTAGTTCTTCTATCGATTTTTCCATCACAGTTTCATTTGTGAGTCGTCTACAAGTATGCACAGCCTAGATTCGGCAAAGTGGTGCTTCCGTATTTGTTTGTGTTTGCGAATAGATGATCTGGACTCTTTAGTTGTTTGATTTGTCTGTATATAAAATGTTTACCAGTTAAAACCAGTAGAACAGAGTTTTTGTGTCATATTATTTTAGAAGTTAACCGTGTGTATACAAGTTCAGAAAGCTGAAACGTGGAGGTTCCCATTAGTTTATAATCCTTTCAGTAAGGAACCTTGCTATATGTGAAGCATCGCCTGAATGTTGCTGCATATTTCCTTCCTCTCATAGTCCATCATAATACTTATTTCATGAGGTCTAATTTTATTAATGATGTGACCTCTTTGTATAGGATGTTTAACATGTCACCTGCAGACGATTTTTATAGACAACAACCCGATGAGAACCAGTGGAGCTCTCAGTACACAACGTCTATTGAAGAAATTGATCGAATGGCTGCGCTTCAGGTAAATATTTGTGTGTTCATGTGGATGTCTGTACTTTCGATTTTATTTGAACCTTAATGTATGTAAATGTTCGTTTTAGAGTGTATGAATGGAAGTCAAGATACTATTGTTCAGCCTTCTGCCGTCGCATCCAGCAGCTCGTAAGAAACAAGCAAAGCAACAAAATCTTGCGAGGCGAGGAGTTTCATTCACAAAAGAGGAGGACAAAATATTATGCTCCGCTTTCCCCAACGTTAGTAAGGATCCTATTGTTGGGGCTAATCAAACTTCTCGTGGGTATTACAAAAGACTACATTAGTACTTTTGTAATCACAAACACGATGGTTCATCTAGAACACAACTAGCCATCGAAATTGTAATGCAATGATTTAATACATATAAAAATTATATCGCCGACGAAATTGTTCATCATTGAACACAGGCCTCGAAACAAAATAATCATTTTTCAAAATATATCTGCAGCTAGACGTTCACGATTGATGGTCTTTAATCGGTAGCATGACCACGACTGCACATTCTTCTATTTCTTCATCATCTTGCGACGCTGCTGCTGCGCTCCCAAACCAATTCATCTGATAATAACTAAATGCATGCCTTCTCGATTTCTATACAAACATGTGAAAGTAAACTTAGCTCAGAAAATAAAAATAATTGCACACATATGAACTGAACACCTACGTAAATCCCAGCTAGTACGACATCGATCCCTACCTGAGCTGCTCGTGCAAACACCGAAGACGCGATCCCTCTGGCTAGCGGTCGTGCGAACAGGCGATCCGCACCGGCCCGCGCGAACAGGCGCGAACACGCGCACCCTCTCGCTCCCTCTTTCGCGCGTTCGTCCGCGACTTCTTCCGCGAGGACGACGACTTCTTCCACGCGTTCGGCCGCGATCGTGGCAAGTTCTTCCGCGCCGCGTGCCCGCGTTGCCGACACAATAGGATCGTGAAGATTTCCAGCTATAAACTGTTAGACATAGCCTATATTATATTTACTGTCGGAGAAGTGTACATATGGGCTGGACAAATATGCTCCAAATAGGCTAAACATAAAGCCTTATTTGGGCTCCATTGTTGAAGTGTAAGACGACGGCCCGATGATTGGCTGTTGCGCTTACGTAATTCATGCTACCGACCGTTCAACACACGTTAGTAGTAGTAGCGTGCAAACCATTATTTCGGACTTGCGTGATCATATCCACAGTAGTGCAGTGTACACTATGCTTGCAGTTGCACCTGCACTTCTACGAGAAAGGCAATTTGGCAGTGCCAATTGGAGACGATGTGCACCGGCCGGTGCGCCCGTGATTTATGGAGCTGTTGCTGGTTGGCACGAGGGATGCTCCCCCTTGGGCACGCTGCCTCCCTTAAATTACGAAGCGCCGCAGTGAACACTCTCTAAATTTTGGTTACTTCATCTATTCTAAATTACTTGTGACTCTCTAGTTCAAAAATGAATTAAAAAATCTTAAAAAAACTAACTAAAAGTGACAAATAATTTGATATGGAGGAGGGAGTAGTAGCAACCAAACCTGTTCAGTGGCAACATCGTATTCAGCTAGAGGCACATTGAGCATCAGCTGAAGTGCTGGCTCCGATACAGAAACAGATGAACTACTAACAGCGTCGACTGCGCCTTCAGCTGCATATCGCTCGGTCGGTCATCGTCAGACTTTCTAGTGTGCACGATCGGTTGCGGCGACTCCGTTTGAAGAAGAGTTGCGCGCCGCTCGACGACGAGCGGAGACAGAAACGCATGCGCGCGGGCGCGGCACGCCATCTCGACGGCACGGCGAACAGCACACGGCAGTGGCTCGATGCTTGTCGCTTTGTTGACTTGGTTCGTCTAAAATCACGGTGGGAAACTTGTGCGGCGTAGCACATGTTACGGTGCACGGATAAGAACAGGCGGAAGGTGACAAAGTTCGCCGAGCCCGGAACGCTGCTAGTGACATCCTCGATCCGGTTCTCCTAGCTGGGGACAAAACATGTGTACCTTGGTGGAGTAGTAGGCGCACAGGTGCACATGCAACCATGGTCGAGTTACTCGCTCCATTTCGAAATAATTGTTACCAGTTAGTTCAAAAATGAACTAGCCGATGACAATTATTTTGAAACAGAGGGAGTATTATTTAAGACTAGAAGTTGTATTAGATGCAAAGCAGGGCTACGTGCTACCAAACGGGAATTACAGATCCTTTCTGCCTACAGAGAAACTCCACGTCAGAAAAGCTAGCAGGTCCATCCGAACGAAGGGAAGCGGCAGTCAGTGCAGTGCAGTGCAGCGAGCTAGGCTTGTTGGACGAGTAGTCGCTGAACGCGCACGACGGACACGTGGATTTCTTATCCTATCCCAAGCATGGATCGAATGGCCGTCCTTCATTCTCGAGTCTCGACACAAAAAAAAATTACGCCGTACGTAGCTTCCAATTTTGTCTCACTCGTTGACGTAGGCAATAGCCACCTCTCGAGATCTCCAACACAAATAAAACATTTCAATTTACGCCGTGCATCGAGCCAACAACCTGCCGGAGGTTCGCAAGTGATCGGACCTTGCTTGCTCTGTATACGCGACAGGTGTCGGCAGGCGAAAGCTATCGCGGTTTGTATTCCACCGACTTCTTCGTCGAAGATTTGCGAAATACTGTATGCCCATTTGTCGTTGCTTTGTCAGGATTCAGATTTCAGAGTAGGGTTGGGTTGCGTGGCTCGAGCCCGGAATCAGGGGCGATAATGGCAAGCAAGAAAACAAACACACCGAGAGAGAAGCGCGCAGACGAGCCACGCCGCCACGGGCGCAGGGGAAAGGGCCTTGTAGTTTCCTCGGAAACGGGAAGGGGAAAGGGCCTCGCTGATCTGCACTCCTGCGCAGGGGGAAAGCGTGGCGTCCTGCACGCCATGTGGCAAGTCTACGGTGATTTCATCCATCAAACTAATGTTCACTTATTACTCATTTGACATTGCCGGGGAAAAATAAACAGTATATTAGGACCAGCCTTTACTCCCGTTCCGGTGCTCGCCTCCTCCGTCCGTCTGGCCGTCCCACGCCTCCCTGCCACTCGCTCCAGTCCCTCACCGCGCGCGACACAATTCCGGAAGCCAGCAACTCTTCTCGCGCAGAGGGAAGCTTCAGGGGTGCGGGCGGTGTGCCACCGGCAATGGCGCCAAACCCGCGTGGACTGTGACCGGGAGCGCGGGAAAACAAGCGGGGGGCGGTGTGCCATGGCGCGCGGTCCGACGATGGCCCCGGCGGCGGGGCCGGGCGCGGTTGCGGCGGGGTCGGGGACTGCCGCTGCCGCCGCCGCCGCCGCGGCGGCGGAGGAGATGCGGTGGCGGCAGCTGGACAGCGGCGTGAGCGCGGTGTCGTTCGGGTTCGTGGCCACCGCCATCCTCGTCTCCATGTTCCTCGCCATGGCCATCCTCGAGCACTTCCTCCAGCCCCCAGCCCGCGCCGCGCCCGGGCAGCCGGCCACCGGTGCCCTCCGCCGCCTCCGCCTCCTCGTCGGCCGCGGCGGCGAGCCCGGTGCCCCGTCGGCGGGCTCGGGCGCCGAACTTGAGGCGGCGAGGAAGCTCTACGACAGCCGCGCGCACGTCGAGGTACGGCCGGCACACCGCGCACTGCTCCCGCACGCGTCAGCCCTGCTCGACTCACGCTCACCCATTCATGGCGCGTCGCTTTAATGATTACGTCGGCTCGCCTTTTCCCTCTGCTTTCCTTGCTCGTGCGGCTTCGCTTTTCGCAGCTGCGTGTCATTGCGTCTGCTCGACCTGATTGCAAAGCTTGCCTGCCCCTGTTCTTGCTTTCCTGGTCTTCTACTTTACTCGACCATGATGCAGCCGTTGTTCGGACATGGATCTCCGGACTTTACTGCACCTGTCACTTGGTCACTGACGTATGGGACCGGTCCCGGTCACTGACGTATGGGACCGGTCCCATATGGCAGTGACAAAGTCACGAGTCATTTAAAGTCACACGATCCTCTTGCCCGTTGCTCGTGCAAGAAACTAGGAATTATCGCTGTTTAACTTTTTCTGATGATGATACTAGACATCTGAGTGGACAAACAAATATCTTATCTAGCGTATCAAAAGTAAAATGTGCAATTTGATCTGATCGGGAAGCTTTAGTGTGTGTTTTTCACAATGAGGTGGATACAAGATGATGTTCATTCAAGATCTAGTGTAGGTATAAACATCAGCAATGCCAGCACCTGAATGTTAACTCTTTTGTCTTCCCTAAACTTTATGATTTGGCTAGCCTCAGTTAATTCGGTGTATAGCTTATTGCAAGAGTGAACTAAGAGCATCTCTAGGAAGTACTTCCTCCACCCCACTTGTCACTCTCTACTGTTTCAGAGGTGATAATAACATTAATTGTGAGCAAACTACTTCTGTCTTCAGTAGTACACTCAAAGTTGACAGCTTGTCCCCTAAAGTGGGGTGCTTAAGTACTTCTTGTCTTCTATTCATGATCGACATCAATTCAAACTTAATGCTGCAAAGAATACAACTTTGAGCGCTGTATTGATTGGGAAAGTTATGATAACTGAATGCTGGAACATGTCATAGTAGACTGTGGAATAGGATCTGATAGCATTACTGGAGAAAAATCGTGTCGTTGCTTAATATTTTTGACCTGCTAGCTGATTATAGTAGGGAAATTTGTCATCTATTGCTGTAATTCAATTACCTTGATGTTTGTCTGGTCTATTTAACAATCTATGTTGTTTCGCGCCATGACCAAAAGGTTCCTTTGATTGTAGGCTTGAACTTCAATACTCCCTCCGTCTCAAAAAGTTTGTCGTTAACTTCAAAGCAACAAACTTTTTGGGACGGAGAGAGTATATATTAGTGTAGAACAACCTGGTTATATATGTGTAGGATTTTCTTTTTTCTTAAGTTTTTTTACTGCTGTATGAAAGAAAGCTCTTGACATGGTTATTATCTATTTGTAAATAACTTGACACCAAGGCATTCATATATCACCGTAGTTACCTAAACTTTGACAATCGTTTCCTACTTTCTTTTAGTTTATCCTCCTCTGTTTAGCTTTCTTTTGGATTTTGGTACTTCCAATGGGCTTTATCTCTAGCCGAAAGATATGATCTACGAAGACGGGGAATTACAGTCTATGTTGTTCGTTTTTAGTATTCTGGGAGTTCTTGCTTCGGCAGTTCTGCAAACCTTCTACTATGCCAGGCCAGCTCATCTTGATCGTGCCTCTTTAACTAACCGAGTACAGATCTGAATTCTTTGAATCATACTAGTAGTACAAGAGCCCTCTGCTAGAATTTGTACTCTTTGCTTATTGCAAAAAAATACCCACTCCTGAAAGCTTCTATAATGCCGTACACCTCTTGTTATTATCTATTAATTTGTCCTACCTTCTGATATTCCCGTTCCTGTTGTATCAGGAAGGGGGGAACTGAAAGTGTTTTACTCCCAAATGTTATAAATCTGACGTTCAGTACATCGCTTTGTTCATATCTGGATTTTTTTTTATCGTCACATTGGGCAAAGTGAATTCGCTTAATACATTTTCGTTGATCACTCTGTTCATGCCACTTGCAGATGCCTATTTATGCCAAAGATGTCTCAGTGCTGATGCCTGGACAAGACGTACCAACATTCATCGCGCATCCTGCCCCAGCACCCTGCCCTCCTGAGAGGATCCAGTGGCCCTCGCATCAACCCGCTCCTTTTACGGGTTCTCCCTCATCGAGTCCAAGCTAGCGTCGCTGTGGCAGTTGGGAACGTACCTGTCAACTGTCAGGACGGGTTCTTCGTGTGTATCTGCACTGTACAGGTCTAGATGTTGGTTCTGGAGCAAGCATTGCCGCTGCCTCCTGCTGTACTATGGTTGGTTGTGGCCGGGCGAGCGGCGGCTGGTGGATCTGGGCTGGGGAGCTAGCTGCTGCGGATCCCGCCCGCTTGCCGTTTTAGGTGCAGTTTCCTTGATCACCGTGCTTGCATGTTACTGTACTCCCTCCATTCCATAAAAAAATTCGTTTTGGGAGGTATTGGAGTTCCCAGAATACAATTCGTTTTGAGTGCTACTGACTGAGTTTAGACTATAGTGCCCTTAAACTCTTTGTTTCGGGTGCTTGTTTTTAACGTTGGAACTCTTCGTATCTCGGGTACCACCGCATTAATCTCACGCGACGTTCGGCCTCCTGCGCGGCCCTCACCTCACGCGGCGCTCGCCCGCAGCTCGCCATCACCCGACGCTCGCCTGCCACTCACGGGCCATCACGCGCCGCTAGCTCTCACGCGCGGCCATGCAGCTAGGCCCCATGCAGCACCCCCACGGGAAAGAAAAAAAGCGCGCTGGGCAAAAAAGCACCATGCAGTCCGGCGGGAAGCAAAAAAAAAGACGCGCCTGCCAGCCCCATGCAGCACCCCCAGCGGCAAAAATAAAAAACGCGAGCAGGCAAAATGTAAGCGCGTAATGGGTCATCAGGGATCGAACTCGCGCTGTTCCGAAGTGAGCGCAAGGCAGTAACCAATCACACACAGCAAGGTAATCATTGATCTGGTGCACATAATGCTATTTAATAAGGGCAAACAGGGAAAAACAGACTGAAATTAATCACTCCTTAGTATCTTAAAACATGTCCAAAACGAATTTTTTTATGGAATGGAGGGAGTATACTGTTTGAATTATGATGCATCATCATAAATTCCCGTCTAGTTATCTGCTAAGCGGATTTTTTGAATTGAATCGTCTAGTACTGATGCCAAAATTATTTTCTCGACTCCTGGATATGTCCTCTATGAGAAGACTCAGCTTCGGTAATGATGATGTAACGTTTTTCGGTTCTTCGCCAAACAAAATATTTGAGCGGCAGATGACGAAGGCATCCGCCTTCCCAACAGAAAGTTGAGCGCGGTTTTAGTCAAAAGCAGTGGGTCATTTTGGTCCAAAGCAAGTTCAACAACCTTCACGTAGCAGTGATTCAGAACATTTCAAATTGGGATTTGCTACTGTCACCCATGGTTTCGTGGTTGCGACGATTTGAGATTTACAATATGCGGACATCATCCGTATCCTTAATCCATATGTATGAACACGGTCTCTACCAAAATCTCAAAACTCATTCGTAAACTCCCTCCAACTTTTAATACTTGACATCAGTTCGACTGAGCTGAGCAAAATTATCCTAACGTAACTATTATAAACCAATACTAACATACAACTTGACTTCCAATACTAACATACTAACCTACCCCTACCACGTAAGCAACATATCAAATTGCGATCCAGGGAAAATGAATTCATGCTTATAACTTATCATATGGATTGTAAATTAAACGTCATAGCGGTAGCTTTTACATATGAGGCTTGGATATGAACAAAACATGGTCTAGAGAACAGGAAAAAAAAAACAACTCTAATATCCTAGACCTGACCCTTTCAATGCAGAAGCAGCTGCCGCTACCTGAACAGATTCAGGTCAGAGTGGATAAATGCTGTGTGTGAGATAAATGGCACGTTTGGGTACATTCCAGCGAGAGCACAACGCATACACTCTAGCACCGTGAAGATATTAATAAACGCCACAGTCATCCAGAAGTACTGCATCGGCTTCCCCTGATACACGATGCTCGGCATCCAGGTGCACATTGTTGCAACTGCTTGGGAACCAGTATCCAGGAGGATAGCCAAGATTACGTGGAACCTAAGGAAGTGTGGTGACCACTTTCGTCGCACGACAAAGAAGTAGACTGTCATAAAAATCACCAGGAAGAGCCATCCAGGAAGCAGGGTCATGGTGTCGATGAAGGTGTACAAAAGTGTAAACCCCTGCAAGTATGCGTGCAGCTGGTAGATAGCATCAGCATATGACCACATGTTATGGAGTGGAAGCAAGTATGGCACACAAGCTAGTGTTCTCCACCACCATCTGGGTTTGGATGTCAGCTCAGGGTAGCTGAATGATGCCAGAGACGATGCTTGACAAAGAACTTCAGATCTTCGGTGCTGATTGTGCCATGTTGGGAGTGATGGGATGCCCTTCATAAAATTCTCCCTTGGAAATGCTGTAAGTTTAACATGATGGAAGGGATCAACACCAAGTGCAAAACATAGGTGATGATTATAATCAAACTAATTTCCATGACCACTAATCAGGTGCTCTAATCAAAGAAGGATGCAATGGGATGTATAGATGAATCAAGACAATAACACTCAAATTGGAAGCTATAATACTTGCAAAATGGATTTGCTTCCAATATTTATTCTAGAACAGGAACAAAACTACAGAGATAACTAAAGTCAGGGTTCTAGAAATTGCAGTAACAGGGGATTAGTTCTCATTACCACAGAGGAGAACTAGAAATTTAACATAAGTTAGATTTGTCGAATGCATACCTCGTACAGCTTGTACAGGAAACTTATTCCTCCTAACACGAATTTGAGTACCCTTCAGACCTGATGATATGCCAGGAAAGGCTAGCAGCTGAGCATCCCCGGAAGATACACCCAGACTGAGAGCCATTTTGCATGTGCGCGACCCAGCACGAGCACCTGTGCAGACATGTAATGGAATTTAGAGTATTGTCACTGTCACAGTGCAAACTGCAGTATTTGTCAATTTAAGCAACAAGTAAGTGCAAACCGTTATGCAAACAAAAATTGAAGCGACGAAGCTCTGATAAAACTTCGTGGCTAACCAAGGTAATTTGTGATGATCGACCTGACAGAAGTCCCTATATGTATGGAAAGATAGCTAGAACATTACCGGATCGACCTGACCACAAACCAGCAGCGATCTTAGCGTGGGGCTCGAGTCCCCCAAATAAAATGCTGGAGAGTAAACTAGTGGGCGTCTCCTCCACCACGCAGAAAAACAATTCTCTAATGAACGCAACGGACTGGGGGCGGAGAGAAGGAAAGCCGCGGGAATTACTAGTCCGAGGACAGGGGCGGGCGTCTTCTAGTAACCGATCGGAGAAGGAACCGACTCCTAGAACCGGATGGATCATCTCAGTTCCTCGCCCCGCACTAGCGGCTTCCAAAGGAACAGCTTGGTGAGGAGTGAGGACGCCGGAGACTGAGGGGAGAGAGAGAGAGAGAGAGAGAGAGAGAGAGAGAGAGAGAGAGAGAGAGAAGGGCGTGGATGAGATGCAACGCAACGATGAGTACCTGGGAACGGATCGTGGCGCGCTCGGCGGCACGGCGCGGCGCGCGGAGGCGGTGGCGCAGAGAGGATGTGGAAGGAGCGGATGGTGGTCGACCTTGGATTCGGAGCCTAGGAACTGCGTTCCGGCAAACCGGGGGAGAACGCCGGAGTGGGCAAGCAACGCCCGAGCCGGGGGAAGCCAGGAGAAGATAGGATTCTTCAGTTGCAGGTGTAGATCAGCTCCTGGAGTTCACCATCGAGGAGGAGGAGGAGGAGGAGGGCATTCGTTGTGCGGAAGCAGCCCGGCCCAGTTCGGTCTACTGGGTTTAATGTTGGGGAAAATGCCAAGGAGTACAGGGCCCAGTCAAACCTTCACTCACATCTCTCTCTCAAAAAAAAAAAAAGAGAAACTTTCTCAAAAACAAACCTCTGTAAAAGTTGATTGGTTTCTTCACTTTCATCATTACTTATAGAAATGAAAGAAGATATTTAATCATGCCATGATTAATGACGTTGCTAGTTTTTTTGTGCTTGTTCTCTTCAGACACGACAACATAATGTGTATTTTGTGCTAAGCATTGATCCCCGGCTTCCCTCGTATTTGAGTGTGTCATGAACCGTGAGCCAGATCCTATTGTAAAGAGAGAAGAGTGTGAGAAAGAAGAGAATAAATAGAAGAATAGAGATGAGTGAAAGAACATGCAGAAAACAGAATTCAGTTGCTTCTTTTTCCTCTATCCTCTTTTTCCACCTCTCCTCTGTTCTTCCTCCTTTCTCCCAATTCTTTAAGTCCTCAAGCAATTCCTCCCTGAATCGTTACAGAGTGTCCATCCTTTGCTAATCACCTTTAAATCCCTTGACAAAAAGTGACGTTAGGGTCCACCCCGCGATCTTTGTACTCGCTCGGTTAGGCGAACCCGTGCGTGCGTGGTTGTAGAACAAGGCGCGTGAATGGTGCTGCACGGCTTCAGCATTCAGCCGCCGCGGCGGCTGCTGGTTCACCTAACTTGAGACTTGAGTCCGCTCCATGTCCGTCGAAGGACGGCAGCACCGCTGGGAAGGCAAGTATCTGTGCGTGCGGCGAAATAAACGGATAGCAACGTCCAACCGATTTTTTAGGCGCATTTCAAACGCTCTGCTGTTGTTTCACACGGGCAGAGATCCTTTGACCAGCACACGCGTCCATTCCAAAATTGATCCGCATGTTCTTCTGTTGGATGCCATTTCTTTACAAAAAAATTATATGAAACATGGAAAACAAGACTGGAGATATGACAACGTATATGTAAAATACATTTCCACAAGAGGATCCCTGGCCAGATGCCTCAGAAATTACTTCCTCCGTCTCTAAAAATTTATCTCCGTCTAAAAATTTACCGTTTTGTAGTATAAAAATGAACTATAAAACGATAAATTTTTAAAAATGGAGTACAAATGTCATCTAACCATAGAAAGGTACCCGACCAGCCTACATACTTTGTAGTGAATTACTCCCTCCGCCCCGAAAAGTTTATCGTTTTGTAGTTCAAAAATGAACTACAAAGCGACAAACTTTTCGGGACGGAAGGAGTACCTTCTCGGTCCAGTTGACACGAAAACTGAATTGCTGCTTCCAAATTCAACTGTGACCAACCACCACATGCATTACCAATAAGCCTATGGCAGCATCAGAACATATGGTACATCCACATCATCTTTTTTTTTTTTTCATTTCTCTTGTACAGTACACTTTGCCCAAAATAAGGCATGGAAGGCGCAGATCATACACTCCTAAATACGTACAATAGAACATCGACAAAGAATCAAAAGCAATAGAACATCGACACGAACAAAAGCAGTAGTCACCAAAACGACCAGAATATTTACACAGGGTTTTTCTTCTGGAATTCACAACCTGCCTATTTGATTGAGTGTTATCAACTACCGGGTACTTGTCACCTGCAACGATCCGTCCTTCTGCAGCTTCAGGCTAAGGCTGGTGAACCGTTCTCTTGAATACTGTCTCGATGCTTTCCTCCAGTCTGTTCCAGCCTTCATCATTACCGCAAACTCTTCGTAGCTTATCTTGCCATCCTGTAACGAAACAATGAATGTAAGAATCACAAAGCTTAATATGTTGATGGTACCACCAAATTATCAACTAGAAATAAGAAAGAAACAATAGCATACTCTTGCAACACCAAATTATCAACTAGAAATAAGAAAGAAACAAGAGCATACTCTTGCAACTAGATTATGAAAAAAACACAAACCTTATCAGTGTCCACACCATGGATGATGGCATTGATAACCTCTTCCGGATTTTGTCCCAGGTCATCAGCTAATGATTCACTGAGTTCATCGATTTCAATATATATACTCTCATTCCGATCAAAGTATGCAAATGCCTTAAGCAGATGCTCATCATTCCCAATTTTTCTAAGGTGAACAGATAGAGTAACAAATTCTCCATAGTCTAAGGATCCATTTCCATCAGCATCAGCCTGGCATAAGATGCACAAATAGTAAATATAATGATCCGGACACGTCAACTTCAGCATTATGCACAGTGAAAAGATTGTTTATAATTACATTCTATAAACAATTTTATCAAGCAGCCATGTCAACATGTTTAACCAATTATGGAATATCACTTTTTGTCTTCTGTCTTATCAACATTTGCTATATCAAGCGTAAATCTAGAAGTGAGAGGTATGAATTCTGACATACAAAACAGTAATTATTGAGACTGGGTAGCTAAAATGCTATTGAAAGAGATATTTTCATAAAACAAAAAACTCCACTCTAATGCCAAATTGCAAATTAAGTACTCACTCCTTTCTCAAAAGATTGTCACCTTCTAGTTTATTTTTGTACTAGAATGTGACAATCTTTTGAGAAAGGAGGGGGTATCATGCAGTGAAGTTAAAATGATTACTCACAGCTTCCATAAGTATTTGGACATCTGCATCAGGCATTTGATGCCCAAGCTTATGCAGACCAAGCTTCAGTTCATCAAAATTAAGCATCTGATCTTTGTTGAGATCCATCTTGTCAAACGTCTCTTTTATATTAGCAGCCTCTTCAACTGAAAGATTATCGGCTATGACCTGTAGCCAAACATGTGAGAAAGTTAAGAGCAAGCATAACACTGAAAAGGTAATCTGTGAGGTCAACTCAGATTCAAACTTACCCTAAGTGCATGCTTCTTGAACTTATTCATCACAGAAAATTGTTGAAGCCTGGCCTTAACAGTTTCACCCAAGTTGACATTTGGAGCCTTCTTAATGTTCTGCAGCCATGGATGATCTAGAAGAACTACGAGGCTATGAGAAAAAAGGTGCTTGATTAAAATAATTATGAGTGACACTACTGAAATCATATGGTACTATCTTCTTTCTATCAATTCAATACAGGTTTTGCAATATAGATATATATTAGAACAAGCCTACAAAAGGAACCAAACAGATACAGTCAACAAGTGTGAGAATTTGATTATTACCAAGCACTTGTTGAGCTGTCAATCTCTGTTTTGGATCCGGTTAAGCATTCCCCTTACAAGATCTTTGGCATTATTAGAGACCCTTGGCCATGGATCTCTTTTAAAATCAATGACCGAACGAATAATAGCTTGAGCAACGCCCTGTTCTGTTTCTGTGTTGCATGCAAACATAAACAAGATAAAAAATGTTAAAAAAGAACATTTATTTAACAAATAAGATCAAATACAATCTCTACCGTTTTATATGCCAACAAAAATAATGTCAAGAAAGACCATCCAACTGATAAGATCAAAAATGTACTTTTCTCTATGTAGTTCCATCTCCCACCACCCCACATCCAAAATAAAGAGTAGAATATGCCATTTGCCACATCCATTTTCTAATTCATTAACAAAATCTTAACGTTTACCATATATATGTTGCTTTGCAAAATCTATCATTTCTGGTACAAAACTAACCTGCCCAAAATGGAGGAACCCCACAAAGAAGAATGTAAAGAATCACTCCTGAACTCCAAACATCAACTTGCGGGCCATAATTTCTCTTCAACACCTCTGGAGCCATGTAATAAGGACTTCCAACAATCTCAGTGAACCTTTCTCCTGCACAAATCATAATAAGCACGCTAGAAGAATAACAATTAAAATATGTAACGTGAGGCGACAAGAGAGTCCATCTGAGTGTTATGAATGTGGGCTTGTATTATTCAGGAGACCGGAGGCCTCTATAAATAGATGTACAGGGATGGTCAATAAACATAAAAGCCCTTGTGCAAAAGGGGAAATATAAAACACACCCCTACACCTCTAACACCCCCCCTCAAACTCAAGGTGTGTCACGAACACTGAGTTTAGAGAGATAAAAACAATGCTGAGCTCTGGTCTGTGCCTTCGTGAAGAAATCAGCTAGCTGAAGCTCTGAAGGCACATACTGAAGATCAACAACACCATCATGTACCTGCGCTCGTGTATAAGAAGCATCAACACCAATATGCTTAGTGAGCTCATGCTTGACCAGATCACGAGCAATGCTGATAGCACCTGTACTGTCAGATAAAAGGGGAGTCGACAATACCAACAGAAACACCAAAGTCCTCGAGCAACCACCGTAACCAAGTCACCTTTGCACTCACAAGAGCCATAGCACGCAACTCAGCCTCTGCACTCGAACGAGAAACTGCTACCTGTTTCTTAGTCTTCCAAGCAATAAGGGAACCACCAAGAAAAACACAATAGGCAGAAAGAGATCGACGGTCAGAGGGATCACTAGCCCAAGTAGCATCAGAATATGCTTTGAGCTGTAGAGAGCTAGAGCGTGAGAAGAACAGGCGTCTAGAGATAGTCCCACGAAGGTAACGCAAGACACGGAGCAAGTGACTGTAGTGAACCTGGGTGGGAGCAGAGACAAACTGGCTCAGAATGTGAACAGAGTACGAGATATCAGGACGAGTGACATCAAGGTACACGAGACTCCCTACAATATGACGGTAACGAGTAGGATCAGCAAGAGGCTCACCATCAGTGGCCCGAAGATGGACATTGAGTTCCATGGGAGTCTCAACAGTCCGGTGATTAGTAAGAGAAGCCCGATCAAGAAGATCCTAAATGTACTTTTCTTGAGACAGATAAATTCCCTCAGAAGAGGAAGAAACCTCAATCCCAAGAAAATAACGAAGAGGACCAAGATCGGACATAAGAAACTGCTCACTGAGACGGACCTTCACAAAGGCTATGTACTCAGAATCATCTCCGGTGATGATCATGTCATCAACATAGAGAAGAAGAAGAGTGCGGCCACATGACGAAGTATGCACAAAAAGCGCTGGATCATGAGCACTGGCAGAGAAAACAGCAGCAGTGACCACAGACGCAAAGCGCTGAAACCAAGCACGAGGAGCCTGCTTAAGGCCATAAAGAGAACGCCGAAGGCGACAAACCATACCCTCAGGAACAGAATACCCAGGTGGTGGCTGCATATAAACCTCCTCACGCAGCTCTCCATTGAGAAAAACATTCTTTACATCAAGTTGAGAGATGGACCAATCACGAATAGAGGCCACAACAAGCAGAGTACGAACTGTGGTCATGTGTGCGACAGGAGCAAAGGTCTCATCATAGTCACAACCATGTTCCTGCTGGAAGCCACGGGCAACTAATCGAGCCTTATATCGCTCAAGTGAACCATCCGAGCGGGTCTTAACCTTATAAACCCACTTACAAGTGATGGGCCGAACACGTGGGGGACAGGGCACAAGTTCCCACGTGCCGGTGCGCTCGAGAGCAGAAATCTCCTCAGCCATCGCATGCTGCCATTCCTGATGAGGAACAGCATCACGATACGTAGCCGGCTCAGGAAGAGCAGTAGCAGCAAAACTAGAAGGAGAATACCGATCAGGAGGCTGGCGAGAACGATGACCTCGTTCAAGGGGCTGCTTAGGAGAAGAATCATCAGAAGGAGATGATTCTTCAGAAGAAGGCGTATCCGGAGAGTCAGACTGAGCTGGAGAAGCTAAGACATCAGATGACTCAACTGAAGTAGACGGCTCATCAGAAGAAGATGGCACGTCTGCAGGAGGCACAACTCGTCGAGTATAGACTTGCGTCACCGGAGCCTTCAAAGCATAATCAGGAACCATCAAAGAAGGTTCCGAAGAAGAGGAGGTCATGAATGGAGGTACTGGGTGTGAGGGAGAAACACTCACAACTGGAGCATCAGGAAGGAAAAGGAACGAAATAGGATCAATCACCAATACAGAAGAAGTATCAGAAGATGGTCGGGGATAGAAAGGACGTGTCTCATCAAAAACAACATCCCGTGAAATTCTCATCCGTCGACCAACTGGATCCCAACAACGATATCCCTTATGCTCCGAGCTATAGCCTAAGAAAACACACTCAACAGACTGAGCAGTCAACTTAGTGCGCTCACGTGGTGCAAGCAACACGTAGCACACACAGCCAAAGAGACGAAGACTGGTATAATCAGGCATCTTGCCTGTAAGGCGCTCAAAGGGAATTCCACCTTTAAGGGTAGACAATGGCTGAATGTTGATTAAGAAAGTGGCAGTAGAAACAGCCTCAGCCCAAAAATGAGGTGGAACAGAAGAGGCAATCAGAAGAGTGCGAGCTGTCTCAAGGATATGTCGATGCTTGCGCTCTGCAACGCCATTCTGAGCATGAGCACCTGGACAAGAGAATTGTGCAAGTGTTCCTTGCTCAGAAAGTAAATGGCGAAGAGCATCAGATAGATACTCACCAGCAGAGTCAGCTCGAAAAATACGAATAGAGGTGTCAAACTGAGTACGGACCATAGTTGAGAATGATTTATAGATAGATAACGCCTCACTGCGATGCTTCATAAAGTAGATCCATGTGTGACAAGAAAAATCATCTATAAAAATGATATAATACCGATGTCCTCCTTTCGAAGCAAAAGGAGCAGGACCCCATACATCAGAATGAACAAGATCAAAAGGACGCTTAGACACTGACTTACTAGAAGGATAAGGAAGTTGAATCTGCTTCCCTAGCCGACAACCCTGACAATGAGCTAAAGACTCAAAACTAGAAACCGATCCTAAAACACCTCGACGAACTAGAATGGAGAGGCGAGAGCCACAAAGATGACCTAAACGGTGGTGCCACTGAGCAAACGTCGAAGTGGACGAAGCAGCAAGAGTGGAGCCGACTGAACTGGCAGGCGCAGCGGAAGGAAGACGAAGCCAGTCAAGCTCCCAAAGACGTTGTGATTCACGACGATGAGGGCCAGTACCAAGCAGGCGACCCGTGCGACGATCCTGAACATAGCAACAATCATGATCAAGAATCACTCGACAATCATTATCAGTGAGTTGACCAGCAGATATAAGTTGCATTGTAAGTCCAGGAACAAAAGAAACAGCAGGAACAGCAAAAGAGTCAGACAGAAGAGTGCCCTGTCCAATAACCGAAAGAGGAGAACCATCGGCAGTATGAACAATAGAAGGACGGTACGAAGAACTCAAGGAAGACAAACTAGTATGATAAGGAGTCATATGAAACGAAGCATCAGAGTCAGGAATCCATGGACAATTACCTGGAGCAGAAGTAGAGGGTGGTCCCTTAGTGGAAGACGAAGAAGCAGCAACAGTACTCAAAGGCGCAGAAGACTAAGTCACAGAACCAGCAGCTCCCGATGGTGCAGAAGTAGCAAGGCGACGAAGAAGCATGAGTATCTGGGCATCCGTGGGAGCAGAACTCACCTGAGATCCTCCAGTACTAGCACCACCAGCACCCTGTGAAGACCGACGAGCCTGAGCCTTCCTATTTTTGAAACAAGACGTCTCCTCATGACCATCTTTACCGCAGTAATCACAATGACGAGCACCACGCCCCCTGGCGTAGAAGAAGCCGAAGTCGTCAACGGAGAGACAGTATGCACCAGTGTCGAAGAGCGGGCTGCAAATACTGAAGTAGCACGCAGCAACCCGGCAACCTGAAGACGAGTCTCCTCATTACGAACGCTCGTCAGAGCATCCATAAGAGAAACACAGGGGTGACGAGCAAGCAGCTGAGCACGAAGAGGCTCAAACTCGGCACGAAGACGAGTCAGAAAGTCATAGGTGCATCGAAGCTCAAGTGCAGCCTTCTGACTCTGACAAGACGAACATGTATCTGTCGACAACCGAGGACCAAGAGCATCAAGCTGACGCCAAATTGCAGACATCTGACCAAAGAACTCCTCTACTGAAGTATCTCCCTGCTGCAACAACTGCTCCTGACGAATAGCAGCAAGGTAGGTAGACTGTCCAGTAGGCTCATAACGAGAGCGAAGAAAGGCCCACATCTGATGTGCAAACTCAAACTCAACTATGTCTGCAGCAAGACGATCCTCCATACTGGCAGCAAGAATAGCAGTAGCCCGAGCATCATCATCTAGCCAGCTCCTGTATAAACTGACGTGAGACTGATACGTAGAGCAGCGTACATCATAATCTGCCAGCAGCTTCTTCTTATTATCATCGGTAGCCTTATCTGGAATTATAGGCTCAGAAGGAACTGCAGGACAAGACGGACATTGGAGATCACCCGTAAGATACTCCCAGAGCCGCAGACCGCGCATATGCAGGCGCATACGAGGAACCCAGTCACGGTAATTAGTGCCATCGAAGAGCACCGGACACTGCACGACTGGAAGCCTGCCCGAAGAAGTCATCATGATGAAGATGACCGACGACGGCGGGAGAGCAAAAGAAAGAAAAGGAAAATAATAACAAGAATTTTTTTCTTGATTTTTTTGATTTTTTTTTGATTTTTTTTAATGTTAAACCCTAATCACCTTCCACCACGGCTGAGCCCGAAGTGGGCGGCGGTGGCACAGGAAGGCTCAAGCGCGTTGGAGACAGTGCCAAAAAAACGGAGATTCACCAGAGCAACCCTTCACGTGGGGTGCCTTCAGGTGGGCACCAGAGCAGCTCTTCACGTGGGCAGCAAAACGTGGATAAGCACCAGAAAACTCCTTCACGTGGGCAGCAGAGATCCTCCAGCAGAGAAGGAACTGCTCCTTCACGTGGGCAGCAGAGAAGAAACTGCTCCTTCACGTAGGCTGTGGAACGTGGATAAGCATCAGAGAACCGACGGGAAGATCCGCAGGGAGAACCGACGGGAAGAGTCGGAACCGACCGGAAGAGTCGGAGAGAGCGGCGCCGGAAAGTCGGAGAGAAAACCGACAATGACGGCTCTCAAAAAATTCTAACCCTAATTTGGTGGCTGTGATAACATGTTATGAATTGTAGGCTCGTATTATTCAGGAGACCGGAGATCTCTATAAATAGATGTACAAGGATGGTCAATAAACATAAAAGCCCTTGTGCAAAAGAGGAAATATAAAACACACTCCTACACCTCTAACACTGAGAATTGTGATCATACCATCAACAAATGACTGATGAACTGAAATGACAAACAGATATAGGAAACAAGGGTGTTGTATTCATACCTGGGGTGAAAATACAGATAGGCCAAAATCAATTGCCTTAAGAGCCGCTGTTTCCTTCTTGTTTGCAAACAAGAAGTTCTCTGGTTTGAGATCTCTGTGCATCACTCCATGCTTATGGCACATCTGGCATTGTACAGGGCAGAATGGAGGCACAAGTTAATTCACCATTCAGTACTGGAAACAATCTAACTACCAAGTTGGTTTGTAAGGGAATGATAGTACAAGTTACTATCCAGTTTTCCAAGAGAAAAAAAAAGTAAGTTAGTATCCAAAGTCAACGGCATCAAATATACAAATACAGTCAATGGTGTAGGTTTGCTCCATATTAATCTGTTGAATATAGTATTTTAAAACATCGCCTAGACGCCAAGGCGCCCGCCTAGGTGACCGGCCATGGCACCCAGGCGATAGCCAGGGAAACGGTGGCGGCCATGCGAGTCGACCAGCCATGTCGTTCAGGCCCGAGCGCTTAGATGCCTAGGCGGCGCCTTTTAAACACTGGTTGAATAAAATTGTAGGCATGCTTATCATACGAGTGATAGTAAGTTGACTCTGATATAATGGAGAGCGATCGGCATGCAACCACCGTACAAGTGTAATCATGCAACCAGCTCATCAGGACCACATGATCTACATCCTACTGTCACTGCATTTTTTCATTTAAGTCCCATCATGCTTGGCAACACAAATTAGCAAATACCCCCTGTTGTGTCGATCGTGGATGAAGATCATGTGGTACTGATGAGCTGCTTGCATGATTGCACCTTTACGGTGATCGCATGTCAAGTGCCCTCGTTATAACGAGAGTAACCGGAGCATATAGCAACATCCATTAGTGCTTGTTGTCTAATTGAAATGATTGTGTCAGGAATTCATCAATGAACCTGAACAAACAATGAAGCGAATCTCACCTGCACGACCTCTACGATGGTCTTGGTGACTAGGGCAGCGGCGCGCTCCGTGTAGTGTCCCCTGGCGACAATGCAGTCGAAGAGCTCCCCGCCCTCGCAGAGCTCCATGACGAGGTGGACAGCATTGTCATCCTCGTAGGCGTCTCTGAGGGTGACAATGTTGGGGTGCTTGGGGAGGTGGCGCATGATCTCGACCTCCCGGCGCACGTCCTCGAGGTCGACGGCGGTGCGGAGCTTGTCCTTGGAGATGGACTTGCAGGCGAGCGCCTCCCCCGTGGCGCGGTCGGTGCAGAGGTAGGTGACCCCAAACTCGCCGCGCCCGATCTCCCCACCCAGCTCGTACCGCGCGGCGACGTCCCGCCTCATGGGCTCCGGCAGCACCACCACCAGCCTCGCACCCCCCAGCGGTGGCGCCGCGCGGTTGTACTCGACCGAGAACGGGTTCGACTTCTTACCCTTCTTCTGCTTCGGCTTCGTGCTGCAGCCATCTGCACCCCCCGGCGTCACGCAGCAGTTACCCATCCCGAGATCCGGCCTGGAATCCAGGAACCAACCCAGCCTGAGGAGATCTGCCTGCGGGAATGGACGACGCGAGGGGAGATGTAGAGAGGAACAGAAACAGCGCGGGTTCGGTGCGCGCGCACGTGGGTGGGTGGGTTTGAAGAAGGGGCGAGCGAGGAGACGGGTGTTAAATCTCGGGAGGGGGTAGTGTAGACGGGGTCAGCTGTGGCGGCGCCTTGCCTCGCCCGTGTGGGAGGTGGGAACTGGACCGTGGCAAAGCAGTAAGCAGAGCCAACGGCCAACGCGACAGACGGGCGACGCGGCGAGCGAAGGGGAAGAGAAAGGTGGGAGACGAGAGACGGAGGTGGTCAAACCACGACCTCCCTCACGTCTCACCTCTCTCTCTTTCACCTCTCTCTTTTTTTAAGACAACATCATCTAGATGTGATAGGTTATATTCGTTAGACAGTGTATTGAGTCGTCACATATTACATTGGCAGGGATTACATAAATAGAGAGGCTGCTGGCCACTGGAGCAACTAACGATCCTAGAATGTAGGGATGGTAATGGGTCGGGTTCGGGTCGGGTGAAGCTAAAACCTGCCCGAACCAAAAACTGTCGCGGGTGGATTTCCAGACCCGCACCCGAACCCGCGGGTGGATTTTCAAACCTGCACCCGCACCCGTTGGGTTTCGGGTCCCCGTCGGGTTTGAACATTGCACAGCTCTAACAGAAAATTCAATAACAAAAAAATGAGCACACGCTTCCTCTCAAGATGAACAACTCGCATATCTAGCTTGAAACAGGAAGCAGAGGAACAAAATGGTCCTAGTTGATGACCAGAGAAAGTAATCAGCAAATCTGAGTCAGAATGGCTTGCAAGGAGCACGGAGCATGGCTTCCCGCGGTCGAACACCACCAGCTCTTCCTTGCCGAAGCGGATGGATTTGTGCTCCTTGTCGTGCTGTGAGTCATAGCCCACCTCTGCCTTCAGCACGTCGACCATCGATGACCTGCACAGGAACATGGCTCGCCCGCCGAACGACATCCCGCGCGTGCGCCGCTGCTATTGTTGGAGGCCCGTAGGCATGGAAGCGGAAGCAGACGGAAACTTCTACTAGGGTAAGTCGAGTGGGGATCAGGGGGCAGACGTCTACTTGCCAAAGTGCGGCGGGGGAGGAGAATGGATGGGATCAATGGGAGTGCAGTCCAGCAAGCGATGTGCTGTCATGGTGGTAGGCGGTGGCGGCGTGGGAGGCAGGCAGCGGAGGCAGAAGGCGGCAGCGTGGGAGGCGGGTGACGAAGGCAAAAGGCAGCGGTGGTGGGTCACGACGGGAGAGGAGCCAGAAGCGCCACCATCTAATCCGATCGAAACTTGGGATTGGGAGCGCTGACTATTGCGGCTAGGGTGGAGCGGGAACGGGAGTAACCGGGGGAACAAAGAGGCTTGGGCTGTTGGGCTGCTGGGCTGTTTAGATCAACAAAATATTTTTTTAAATGATTTCGGGTGCCCAACGGGGACCCGCGGGTGGAAAACTAAACCTGAACCCGAAAAACGTCGGGTCGAGTGTGGGTCAGACCCGCGGGTGCAAAATTGCACCCGAACCCGCACCCGTCGAGTGCCAAACCCGACAGGGACCCAAACCCGCGGGTCTGATTACCATCCCTACTAGAATGTCGACAGGCCCAACGGTGCTTGAGCCGTTCATGCAGGAAGTGACCATGCAGGGCTCGGTCGTGCCGAACGTGCGGGCGGCGAAGTCGTCTTCGTGTTTACACCTCCCCCGCAGTCTCAGCGGGTTGGCGCCAATGCAGAGACTGGATCAAAAATCCGTGAAGAGGGTTGATGGCAAGCCCTTCGTTATTATGTCGGCGAACTGCTTGTCGGACGATATATGTAGAACACGAAGAGCACCAACGGCGACTTTCTCTCAAACGAAGTGAATGTCGATCTCGATGTGATTGGTGCGCCGATGGTGTACTGGATTATTGGACATGTACACTGTTGAAATGTTGTCGCAATAGATGAGTGTTGCCTTTTTCACTGGACAGTGTAGTTCTCGAAGTAGCTGACGAAGCCAAAGGCATTCGGTCGCGGCATTCGCCACAACACGGTACTCTGCTTCGGCACTGGAGCGTGAGACGGCCTGTTATCGCTTGCTGGACCAGGACACCAGCGTGTCTTCGAGGTAGATGCAATAGCCCGACGTAGAACGCCGCGTGTCGGGGCAGTCGGCCCAATCGACATCAGTGTATGCCGTGAGATCCATGGACGTGGTGGCTGAGAGATGAATTCCCAGGTCTGTAGTCCCTTTTATGTACCTTAGGATTCTTTTGAGGAGATTGAGGTGACAGTCACGTGGAACGTGCATATGTAGGCATGCTTGTTGTACGGCGTAGGCAATATCTGGGTGTGTGATAGTAAGGTACCGGAGTGCACCGGCTAGTTGTCTGTATTCAGAGGGGTTAGTGATGGTGGCTCCATAGCTGGATGAGGGTTTGCTGCTTGTGTCAATTGGTGTGGGTGATGCTTTGCACTTGTGCATGCCGGCGCGGTGGAGGATGTTGTTGGCGTAATTGAACTGGTGGAGGAAGAACCGTGTTGTGTTCGAATGATATCAATGCAGAAGAATTTGAGGGCACCCATGTTTTTTATGGCAAACTCGGTTTGAAGAGAACAGATGATGTTGTTGAGAAGCGATGTGGAGGAGGCTGTTAGGATTATGTCATCGACATAAAGAAGCAAGTAGGCTGTTTCATGTCCTTGTTGGAGGATGAACAAAAAAGAATTGGAAGTGGTGCAAGCCAATTCTGGAGGTGTATGATGCAAAACGCTGGAACCAGGCGCGCGACACCTGTTTGAGACCGTATAGGGAGCGATTTAGGAGACATACCGCCTGAGGATTCTCGCCATCGGTGAATCCAGTTGGTTGCTTGCAATATACTTTCTCCTTGAGATCTCCATGGAGAAAAGCATTGGAAACATCCAACTGATTCACTGGCCATCTCTTGCCAGCGGCAATACTGAGCACCACACGTATCGTGGCCGCTTTGATGACCGACGCAAACGTCCCGGCGAAGTCAATGTCCGGCCGTTGATAAAAACCACGGACAATCCACCGCGCCTTGTAGTTGTCGAATGTCCCGTCGGGAAAGAATTTGTGTTTAAACACCCACTTCCCGGAGACGATGTTGGCATTCAGAGGGGGGTCAACTAAGGACCAGGTGTTGTTCGCGAGCAGGGCGTCAAACTCAAGCTGCATTGCATGAGCCCAGTTCGGGTATTTGAGCGTTGCACGGGCTGACGTGGGAGCAGGCGAAAGAGATGGTGTTGTTGTTTGGGAAGCGAGGGCGTGTTTTGGGTTGGGACAAGATATGTCGGCCTTTGATCGTGTCACCGTCGGATGTTGTGCTGGTTGAGGAGGTTTCATGGGAGCAGGTGATGAAGTGACTTGGGGCAAAGATCGCAGAGCGGGCAATTTGGATTGGTTAGGAAGGTGGGCATCAGATCCGTGGGGTGTGGAGGGCGTTACGTCGTGCATGGGCGTGGAGGAGTCCACATACGTTTTGCGGCACGCGGAGCGCGTAGATTGGTTGCGGGATTCGTGATGGGATGGGGGCCTGATCGTGGTGGGGGTAGTTAGGAAAGGAGCTGGTGGATCTGTACGCTACAGAGGTGATGGTGGGCAGGTCCGCTGATTGCGACGTGGAGCTCGAGGTTGATGCGGCTGTTGCGGGATGATATGCGAGAAGTCAGCGATGACAGGATCTGTCATATCTGCGCTTTGAGGGGGATGGGAAAGTGGAGGCAGATCCGGGAGCGTGGCGTGAGGATTAGTAGGGGCTGGATATTCTGTGGCAAATGAAAAGGGAAATTACCGTTCATCAACAACAATGTGGCGCAAAGTAATAACTTTGCGCGTTGCAAGATTGTAGCATGAGTAACCTTTATGGTCTGCTAGGTAACCTAAGAAGGCACAGATGGCTGACCGGGGATTAAGTTTGTGTCTCGAGGTGGCTGACAAGTTAGGAAAGCATAGGCACCCGAACACGCGGAGGTGATCATAAGATGGCCGTTGGAGAAAGAGGTATTCATGGGGTGTGATAGGCGTTGTAGATCGACATGGGCATCTCTTAAGAAGGTATGTGGCAGTGTTAAGTGCCTCGGCCCAAAATGATGGTGGAGCACTGGAGTGAAGAAGCAGTGTGTGAATGGAGTCATTAAGAGTCCGTAAAATCCTTTCGGCCTTCCCATTTTGTGGAGAAGTGTGAGGGCACGAGAAGCGGGGGTGGATGCCATCTGCAGAAAAGAAGGAGCGAAAATAGATTTTATCAAATTCCTGACCATTGTCGGTTTGCATGGCGACAATAGGGAGACGGAACTGTGTGTTGACATATGAGTGGAAGGAAACGAAAATATCGAACACTTCATTTTTGTGACGCATTGGGAAGGTCCAGACATAATGGGAGAAATCATCTAAGATCACTAAGTAATATTGAAATCCAGAAACACTGAGTACAGGGGATGTCCATACATCGGCGTGGAGAAGTTGGAAAGGAAAATAGGTGATTGTAGATGATGAGGAAAAGGGTAGTCGGACACTTTTGCCAAGGTAGCATGCTGGGCAGAAATGTGACAGATCTTTATTACAAGTAAATTTGGAAGTGTGCAAGGCTTGAAGAAGACTTCTGCGACCGGGGTGTCCAAGTCGAAGGTGCCACAGATCAGCATTGTCTGAGGTGGCATGGAGGGCTTGGTGTGGATATAACCGGACAGTGTAGAGATCGTCGGGATTGTCACATCGGAGAATCACTCTCCTGGTTTGAAGGTCCTTGATAGAGAAACTAAGCAGGTCAAATTCAACAGATAAAAGATTATCACATGTGAATTGGCGAACAAAAATGAGATTGTGAACTGAAGATGGTGAAAGAAGAATATTAGATAATGAGAGTGGTGTTGTGTTAGTGGGTAGTGTAGATGATGCGGTGTGAGTTATTGGCAATTTGGCACCATTGCCAATGGTCACAGAGGCGTGATGTGGGAAGGGACAGGTAGAAGCAAAAGGAGTGTGTGTACCGACGATGTGAGAGGATGCCCCAGAGTCGACGGACCAATCGTACGATGACGGTGATTGCATGGTTGCCGAATTATTGAGAGCACTCAGAAGTGCCTGCATGTCCCAGGATGATGAAGATGCAGCCGGAGTCATGTTGTTGTAGGTGTAGTCGGTAGCACCAGGCTGTGCAAACAGGGCCTACTAGGGTGCAAAGCCTTGTCGTGGTCAAAGCACACCGGCCGTAGGTGCCCTAAAGGGCATGGGCCATGCTTGAACGATCCCTGTCCAGGGATTGAAGCCCAAACACCAGGGAGATGTCGAAGAAGAATTGTTGTTGCCGGCAGTCGTGTTGTTGCTGTAGGTGGAGTTGCCTCGATCGCGACTGCACCCCCGGCCGCGTCCACAGCCGCCATGGCCGCCAGAACGACCAGGCCCGTATTGCGAGCCACCAGTCGGCACCTGATGTCGGTTCTTTTGGTTGTTGTCATTGGCCACCAAGGCGTGCTAGGACACAGTGTTGGCACAATGAACGTAGAAGAGCTCCTCCATGAGGAGGTGGGAGCGCACACTAAGGAAGGTGTGCGAAGGCTGTCGGGAAGTGACCGCCAAGATGGTGTGCCAATATTTTGGGTTCAATCCACTAAGAAGATTGAGCACCTATGACTGTTTGGAGACGGGCTGGCCGACGTCATGCAGATTGTCAATGAGGGTCTTCAGCTTAGCACAATAATCGGCAATGGAGAGGTCTCCTTGGTTGAGATTATGAAACTTCATAAAAGACCGCTCGTTGAAGCTGGTTGTCGAAGAAGAGGCGATTGATGGGCTGCCATAGAGTGCAGGCATCAGTGTCGCGCTGGCAAATGAGCTTCCAGACGTCAGGCAAGCAGGTGTATAGATCCAATGGACAAGGCATTAGTCTACTCGATGCTAGTTGTTATCGCGATGACGCAACAATGAGGTGGGGGAGATATGGTCGGCGAGACCAAACTTGCCGATGACTGAATTGAAGAACATCCTTCAATCCGAATAGTTTGGATTTGAGAGCTCCAAGGTGACCGGCACATGAGACTTGATGTTAACAGTCTGTAGAAAGTCAACAGAGGTGGAACTAGGGGATCTTCATTGCCGGCGAGTGAGGAAGTGGAGGGGGGATCTGTTGGTGGGAGAGTAGGTTGGATTGACTCCATAAGGCAGGATCAGGGAGGAGAGAAACACCGATCTACTAATACCATGTAAGAACGTGTATTGAGTCGTCACATATTACATTGACAGGGATTACATAAGTAGAGAGGTTGCTGGCCAATGGAGCAACTAACGATCCTAGAATGTCACCAGGTCCAACGGTGTTGGGGCCGTTCATGCAAGAAGTGGCCACGCAAGGCTCGATCGTGCCGAACGTGCAGGTGGCGAAGTCGTCTTCGTGTTAACAATATTCTTAAGAAGAATGGTGGGCACCTGCGCCGAGCAGCACTCGGACGCGGGCTGCTGCGATCCGCCCGAGCGGTACTAACCAACCGAGCTCGAGCTCGGTGCCTTCTCTCTTTCACATTCCGTGTTCGCTGTCATCTTAACTTGTTTATGAATTTTCAATTCCGAAAGAGGCTGAATGCAAAGCAGGGTTAGCTGGGGTGGATTAAGACTGACATGATGCAGGATTCGTGCAATCTTGGCTGCCTAATCATAGGGGACATGTCGACGTTTTTGATGGACACCGAAGCGCAGTACGAATTGTGGCATTTAAACACAAGAACAGAAACGTGCATGTGGAGTGGTCACATAAATCTGCCTCTCATGAGTTTTCAGAGGATTAAACGCACGCGCGCATCAGTGGAAGCTTTACTTCACTACAGGTTTCCAGCGGAACCATTAGCATATGATCACAAGATACTTTCGTATGCAAATTGTAGTCATGAATTTTTAAGAGTTTCATACAAGAAAATATGTTGCTCGATCGAAAAGAAAAGTTTTTTGTGAAGTTTGTTGGCATGTAGGATTATAGTTGTCCCAAATTCTCACGGGATTTCAATCAAATATTTCTGTTTGATGAAATCTTGGATGTCGTCAAAATTGCCGGGAAAATTAGAGTGGAATGCACCAGTACTTTTTTTTTTCATTCTTGTGATACCTATATGTGTTGAATACATTGGCTTGTACTGAATACATTGGCTTTGATAATATAAGTTCTAAAATTCTACCAAAACACCCTTTTTAGCAAGGTCCGACTCTAGCTCCGAGCTTATGCAAGGTCCGACAATAGGTCCGACTTGCTTTGTCAAGGTCCAACATGTTTTTGGATAGCTCCGGTGAGCTTTGTCTCTAGCTTCGGCATGTCTTTGATAGCTCCGGCATGTCTTTGTTAAGCTCCGATATGTTGTTGCTAGGTCCGACTTATGTTAGTTAGCTCCAACATGTTTTTCTAAGCTCTGGCGCTAGGTTGTATTAGCTTTGGTAAGCTCCGGCGCTAGGTTGTACTAGCTTTGGTAAGCTCCGGCGCTAGGTTGTACTAGCTTTGATAAGCTCCGGCTCAAGCTCCGGTTAGCTTTGGCATGATTCGGAGCTTGATTGCAATGTTCCTTCTTTTACTGTGAAATGTTTCAAACTTGCTTTACATTGTTGGAAAGATTTCTTAGTATTCATTTGCTAAGTTTTTGGTGTGTTTTGGTTGATATGGCTGATATCGTTTTGCTATGCTTTGCAACATGCTTATGTGAGGTGCTCACGTAAGGTGTTGTGTTCGGAACTAACTTGAGTCAAGTCGTGGACTTGTGCTCGAAAGTATTGATTGTTTATTAATGTGCAGGTGTTGTTTGAGTTCAAGACATGGCTGGTGACGGGATCTATTGAACTAGTCTTAGGGGGGAGATGAGGTTCAACAACCAAGATCGGGAGGAATTGTGGTTGGGTTGATCGGGAGGTCGCGCAACATGTTTGAATCAAGAACAATGCATATGAAGATATCGTGCAC
Organism: Tuctoria greenei; assembly: GCA_036927565.1. Lineage (NCBI taxonomy): Eukaryota > Viridiplantae > Streptophyta > Magnoliopsida > Poales > Poaceae > Tuctoria > Tuctoria greenei. Next base: position 213,435,990 of record JAYESD010000004.1, on the reverse strand, counting down.
GTCATTGGAAGATGTTTGCTCGTGTGCAAGGAGTGCATTGACATGGCTGCTTGGTTTCAAGGCGTGATGAAGAGACTTGGATGTAAAGAATTGGTCGGAAAGGTCCAACCGACTAGGTTATGGACTCAGGCTGCAGCTGGGTCGGGTTTGACTCAAATATGAAAATATTTGAGTTGGTTATGATAGGATTCCATGTGGGTCACGAACCTCAGTTGTTTTAGGAATGTGGGATACGTTCCTAAGGTGTTTGGAAGTCTTAAGATTGCTTCTATTTGCGTGTAGAAGAGTCCTAAGCAGTTATGGAAAGTTTTGATTCGTGATTTGAGTAGGATTAGAGTCCTAGTTTGAGTCGAGTTGGCCTTCGGGCTGGTTATATAAGCAAGGGAGGCCAGAGCTCATGAGAGAGGATTTTGGGGATGTTCCTCTTGTGTTCTATTGAATAAAATTCGTAGTTGAAAGGAACTTTTGTGCCTTGTTCGTCCGACTTGTTCCAGACAAGTTTTTCTCGTCGAGTTTTCTGCATAGCACTACCTTTCTTCGGTTGTTTTATCATAACTCGAGTTTTACAGATCCAATTGGCATTATTATCTTTGGGTTGTCTTCACAATTTGATTATCTATCATCTGTAAAAATTTCACGGTCATTAGATCTGTGGTTTTTGATCTACACGAGTTTCTTTGCAGTATTACCGATCTATTTTTTACTCGGTAGAACAGATTGACCTTTGTTTGATCTTTCGATCGTAACTTGAGTTTGTCTCGACGGATCTGAGTGATTCTTATTGTGTTGTCTTTGTGACTTGATTCTATCTGATACCTATCACTTTTGTCATGGTGAAACATGTTTAGATTAGTCTCGCACACGATTTCTTTAACGGATCGTTTTTCTTCCGAGGGGTTTTCATTGCTTCCGCTGAAAAAGTTTTAATCTACCATTCACCCCTCCTTTGGTAGCTTTTCACGTGCTCTTTGATCCTACAATTGGTATCAGAGCCACAATGCTCTAATCTTTGTGATTTGCGGGTACTTTTGACTAATCATCATGGAGAAATACTCTGACAAACCTTGTGTGTTTAGTGGTATTGATTTTCAGGTTTGAAAGACACGTATGAAAGCTTTCATCCAGGCACAAGGCTTCGCAATATGGGAGAAGGTATACAAGCCTTACGAAGTGTCATCAAACGATTAAGTTACAGCTACAAATCTGAGATATGTCGACAACAACAACAGGGCTCGGAACTTGATCATACAAGGATTAACTCAAAGTGACTTCGACCGTGTTGCACACCTTCGATCTGCATACGATGTGTGGAAAGCACTTTATGACTACCACGAAGGATCCAACACGATCAAGGAGGTAAGGCAAGACATGTTCAAGAAAGAATATATGCGCTTTGAGATGCAACCCGGTGAGTCCATTGATGACATCTTTGCTCGCTTTAATAAAATTATCAGCAACTTGCATAGCATCAATGTTATTTTTCAGATACTGGAAATGCTAGACAATTACTAAGTGCATTAGACACGTCAATTTGGGAGATGAAAGTCACATCCATTCGTGAATCTACTGTCATGAGTACACTTACATTAGATGTTCTTTATTCTAAACTGAAAACTCATGAAAGTCTAGCTCCGGTCAATCTTCATCTTGTGGTACACTTGCTTTGTTGTCCTCTCTAACCCTTGGACAGATTGAGGAATTTCCAGAGGAGGAGCTAGCACTCATCTCTACTCGGTTCTCAAAAGCATTGCAAAATGTGAGAACTAGAAGGAGAGGAAGCTCCGGACCTTAACAATGCTTTGAATGTGGTAAGACAGGACATTTTTGTTCAGATTGCATTAACCTTTCAGGTCCTACTTCTTGGGATGAAAAGCAAACAAGGACGAAGAACTCCCCTTCAAAAGATACGAAGAAAAATAAGGGTTTTACTGGACGTCAATTGGTGAGCAGTTTTATCTTTGCACTTCAAGAACTTGGCTCAAGCGATGTGGACATTAAAAGTGATGAAGATGAAGACGACTTGGCAAACTTGTGCTTCATGGCGGGCAAATCAAGATCAAGTATGGAGGATGCAGAACACAATAGCGACAATGAAGAGGTATGTCCTACTTGTGAAGAAATGTGTGATGCTATTTCTCGTACCACTATTATAGTTAAGAAAAATGACAAAAAACTTAGGGATAGTGCTGCTAAAATTGAATCACTAGAATCTGAAATCAACCGTTTAAAAACTTTGATTCCTAGTGATGATGCATGTCCCTCATGTGATTTAATATATGAACAATTGTCCTCATTAAGAAGTGCGCACAACTCCACACTTGATAAACTTGAGTTAGAAATTGAAAAGAATAGAGAGCTTGATGCACTTAATGATGACAACTTGAAAAATTCTAGCTGTTCTACAATTGATTTGCATTGTTCTGCTTATGATGATCTTGATAAGAAACTACAAGATGCTATGAATGAAATTTCTATATTGAACAATGTTTTACATTCATATGAAGTTAAATATTGTTCCAATTTTAAATTAAAAGGAAAAACTTCATGTGAAAATTACCTTGATCTGTCCAATAAACTTGATAACATGCATAGGACATTAGATCGGTTTTGTAATGGGAATAAGAACCTAAACTTGCTGCTGAATTCTTCCAAGTCTTGCAATGATAAAACTAGTTTAGGTTTTGATTCTCATGCTCATGCTAAGGCTCATCCACCTAAAATTTTAAAGTTATTAGGAAGTGGTTTGATTCAAACAGTTCCTAAACAAAAAGAAGTGGTTTTCATATCTGCAGGAGTGTTGTCTCATTCGGTTTCAAATAAAAATGTTGCTTGCTCATCTAGACATGAAATAAGTTAAATTTCATTGTACCTACTGTGGTAGTTATGGTCATGTCATAGATTTTTGTTATAGACTAGCTAAACAACAGAAAAAGAGAAGAATAATGGCTAGATCACATAACAACCAAGCAAAACTTGTTGCGCATGCTGAACTGAATGTTAGGAACATGCAACTTGTTGTTATGAGTCAAAAACATGCAAAGTATGCTCCCAAATCTACTGTTTTTCGTGCTACACATGTAACATCTCATAGGACCATAGTTGGGTACTGTCGGTACCCTGCATACTGGAAACCCCTTGGGACTGTAAAAAGAGCAAAGGAACTCCACATACCTGAGTTGAAGACCTCTGAAGGCCCCACATGTCATACGGAACCGGACCTGCCTCCCTTCTATGGTTAGTCCTAGTGCCGCCACGTGTATCATAAAATTGGAGCTACATTCCTTACTTGGGAAAGCTCCAGGCTAAATACATGTGCGGCACCCCCAGACCTAACCCCCGATAGAGGGAAGTTCCGGTACCGACACGTGTACAACAGCACCAGACCTACCCATCCCAGATGGTAAGCTCTGGAGCTACCATGCGTCCAACTGTTGGACCTTCAACTTCAACAAGCAGACTGGTGGACCTCCAACGGCTCGGACCTTCAAAGAACATTAAAGACCTCAAGACCCGATTAAGTGTCATTAATACTATCTTAATGACACACAATCGGAGGGCCCTTAATACCAGTAACGCCACTTTCAAGGTGCGTTACCATACTATTAAGGGTAATTAAGCTCATTAATTATGTATTAAGCATGAGTAACCGCTAGGGCCACATGTCGGGCCAGGCTAACGATGTAACGGCTAATCCTTGTACTATAAAAGGACTGACCGAGCGATACACCGGGGAGACTCCCACACTCGACTCTTACACACAAGCACTCAGACGCTCAATACAACAACAACACACACCCGTGGAGTAGGGTATTATGCTCAGGCGGTCTGAACCACGTAAATCCTCATGTCAACTTGCCATCGTGTTCTGAATCTCTACACGCCCACAACCGAACTATAAACTCTGCGGGCTATCAATGATAGTACCGGGAGAATTGCCGGAATCACACTCCGACAGTTGGCGCGCCAGGTAGGGGTGCCCGAGATTCAAGCATGGTAAACTCTGCTGCTGAATCATCCAATGGTAACCATGTTGTGCAACCTGCTGGAGGCAATCCCTCCAACATGCAGCAGTCAGTAGGTGTCCTAGCTCTAGCAGGAGTCATGCCACCGCCGTCACCATCTGCTCCTGCGAATCAAGCTGGACATCGAGATGGGGCGCCTACGTCGGTCACTGCATCAGTGAATGACAACCCAGAACACGTGATTAATGTCGCGCGTGCTCTTCTCCAACGTCCACCGCCTCCAGGAGCACCCCAGGGTGTGATGGAGCAGTGGAGAGCTGACGTGGAACATCTGGTTGCAGCAGCAGCCGATGGCATCAACAATCAAGGTCCTCCCCCCCTTGGGGCAGGCCCCATCGCAACATAGGACCGTGTCGGGTAGACTTGGTCCGCACGCTTCTCAGCACAGGAGGCGTGGTGCATCTCAACAAGCAACGTCGCTGCCTTCTGGGGCACGACGTACCCACACGGTAACCAGGCTTTCCACTCACGACCTCCGGGCAAAGCTCGATCGTCGTTACCGTCAACAGGACGGTCGTGTCCACATCGAGCGTGCTCGCGAGAGGCGAGAGGCTCGGGACAGCCCTGCTCCTGAGGGAGTAGGAGGAGGCTATTCAGCCTTGGCCATGCACCTACGCATGGTCAGATGGCCGCAAAAGTTCCGGACTCACTTGCCAGAGAAATTTTATGGGACTGTCAATCCCGTTGAATTTCTCCAAATCTACTCCACCGCAAACCTTGCGGCTGGAGGAAACGAGGCCATGATAGCCAACTATTTCCCTGTGGCTTTAACTGGGACCACCAGGTCTTGGTTCATGAGCCTTTTTCCCGACTCCATCAATAGTTGGGCGGAGCTGTGCCAACAGTTCACTGCCAACTTTGGGAGCTCATACACCCGGCCGGGCACGGAACTAGACCTTTTTGCTGTCAAGCAAAAAGGGGGAGAGTCCCTGCAATCCTTCATCCAGAGGTTCTCCCAGGTACGAAACACAATTCCTTCTATCTCAAGCACCTCTGTTATTATGGCATTCAGATAGGACGTGCGAGACAAGAAGATGCTGGAGAAGCTATGACCAAGGAAGTCAACAGCATCACGAAACTCTTCAGCTTGGCAGACAAGTGTGCCAAAGCTGCGGAGGGTCGTGAAATGCACTCCCAACCACCTACGGAGGACAAAAAAAAGTCCTCCAAGGGTGAAGCCGCTACCTCCGGGAGTGGCAAGAAGAAGAAAAAGTCCAACGGCAAGAAGAAGCCGTCTGCCAGCACACTTACTGCCGCTGCTGCCGCAACTCCGGGTGGCCGGGGGACACGCCCCGAGAAACGACCTCGGCCGTCGTCTGAAGACGGTGGCAGTTCCAAAATGTGGTGTCCCATACACAAGACAAACGACCACAACCTGGAAGGCTACCGGGAGGTCCAGAACCTCGCCGAACGCTATAATAAGCGCCGGGAAGAAGCTCCTTTCCGTCAAAGCGAAGGAAAACAAAAAGTCGATGAAGCTCCCGCTGAAGAGGAGTTAGGATTTCAGGACCCTATAAAGGTCTTGAAGGCTGTTTACACCCCCGTTGACGATGATTCCGACGTCTCCAACAACGAGCGCCGGAAGACCATGAACACCATCTTTGGTGGTTCGTGGGACATCACCTCCCGTCGTGTCCTCAAGACAATGCGGCGGGACATGGCCTTTGTAGCTCTCACCGCCAGGGCGGAGCTGCACCAGAAGTGGATGGACACTGCCATCACCTTCGATGCTTCGGACTGCCCTCGGAACATGATCGGAGCTGGCCAACTCCCATTGATGGTATCTCCGACCATCAACAACATCCAGCTAGACCATGTAATGGTGGACGGGGGTTCGGGGTTGAACCTCATAAGATTCGAAGCTTTCGTCAAGCTTCAACTCCGACCTTCTCATCTTCGCCCCTCCCGACCTTTCTCCAGAGTAGGTCCGGGGGCCATAACTCCACTCGGTGCTATTACTCTCCCGGTGACCTACGGGGCCCGGGAGAATTACCGCACCGAGAAGTTGGTCTTCGACGTGGCGCATATCAACTTACCATTCAACGCCATCTTGGGCAGGCCAGCCTTGTACAAATTCATGGCTGCTGCTCATTATGGCTACTTGGTATTGAAGATGCCAACACCCTTAGGAGTTACTACTCTGTAAGAACTCCATGCACTTGCTACATCACAGGAGGAAGAATCCGGAAAGGAGCAATCTCTAAAACCCTCGAGCATTCGACATCGAGGCTCAACCTCCGCACCTCGAGTGCAACCAAGCGGCGACACCGAGATTCCTGTCAAGGTCGTCCAAATTGCTTCCAACGCTGCTCAGACCACTCATATATCGGGAGGTCTGAATGACAAATAGGAACTCGCGCTCATCACTTTCCTCCAGGCTAATGTCGACGTGTTTGCCTGGCAACCGTCACAAATGTTTGGGATCCCTAGGGAACTGATTGAGCACAATCTGAAGATTTATCCTGACGCTCCGCCTGTACATCAAAAGTCTCGGAAGCAATCAGTAGAGCGACAAAACTTCATACGTCAAGAAGTGAAGAAGTTGCTCGAAGCTGGATTCATTCGAGAAGTCTTCCACCCAAAATGGCTCGCAAACCCAGCTGTTGTACCTAAGGCCGGCAGGAAGCTTCAGATGTGTATCGACTACACAACACTGAATAAGGCATGTCCAAAGGATCCATTCCCACTACCTAGAATAGATCAGATAGTGGGTTCCACCTCCGGGTGTGAATTTCTGTGTTTCCTAGACGCATATTCTGGGTATCATCAAATCAGAATGTCTAGGGAAGATGAAGAGCATACTTCCTTCATCACAGTAGATGGATTATATTGTTACACTGCCATGCCATTCGATCTCAAAAACGCTGCTTCTGTGCGAGCTATGTACAAAACTTTTGGAGAGCTCATCAGAGATGTAGTGGAAGTGTACGTCGATGACGTCGTCGTCAAGATAAAAAACAAGGAGTCATTCCTTGACACCTTGCAAGCTGTCTTCGACAAGTTACAAATCACACGCACGAAGCTGAACCCAGACAAGCGTGTCTTTGGGGTTAGATCTGGGAAGCTTCTAGGATTCTTGGTGAACCACCGAGGAATAGAAGCGAATCTGACAAAGATTAAAGCTATTGAAGACATGCGGCCACCAGCCCGCATCAAGGTCGTCCAGAAGCTGACTGGATGTCTAGCTTCCCATAGCCAGTTCATATCAAGACTGGCGGAACGGGCGCTACCCTTCTTCAAATTATTAAGGAAGTTCGGACCATTTCAATGGTCTTAAGAAGAAGAAAAGGCTTTCCAAGAGCTAAAGCAGCTCCTCACCACTCTACCAACCTTGGTAGCTCCGAATTCTGGTGAGCCACTTATGCTTTACATTTAGGCAACTAACGAAGTTGTCAGCATGGTCCTGGTTGCGGAAAGACCAGAACCATACCCATTTCAGAAGTCCAGACCCCTTTGGGAGGGTCCGGAGCTACCTGAAGACGAGTCTGGGTCCCATCTCCCAGAACCGGATCCTTAATGCGAGATGCCAGAGGAGCAACCTCCTTCAAGTGGAGGAGTCACTGTTGCTGAACAAGAAGATTCGGACCCCTCCGGGAAGGTCCAGGTCACTTCAGAAGAAGCTTTGGGTTCCTCTGACAAGAACCCGGAGGTCCCCGAACAAGATCCAGACCCCTCCGGGAGGGTCCGGATTGATGAGGAGGAAGCTCCGGGCCCCTCCGGGAGGGTCCGGACAGTCCAGCGCCCAGTGTACTTCATCAGTGAAGTACTCCATGACGCCAAGACTCGGTACCTGGAGGTGCATAAGCTGCTCTATGCAGTTCTTATTGCCTCAAGGAAGCTTCGACGCTACTTCCAAGCTCACAAGATTTCAGTGGTAACCTCTTATCCACTGTGTGCGATCTTGCATGACCCCAACTCTACTGGGAACATTGCAAAGTGGGCAGCGGAACTGGCCAAGTTCGATCTTGAATTCATCCTAAGACAAGCGATCAAGAGTCAAGCACTCGCGGACTTCATGGCGGAATGGACCCCCTCTCCATCAAATCCTGGGGGCCCCAGTGAGCAGAAGCCGGAACCTAAGGTTCTGGTCTTCACCGAGCCTCATTGGACTCTCTACTTCGACGGCTCTATGCAGAAGCAGGGGGCCAGATCTGGAGTCCTTTTCCTTGCTCCGACCGGGGAGAAGGTCAAATACATGGTTCACCTTGACTTCAAGGCGACCAACAATATGGCAGAGTAGGAAGCACTAATCTATGGGCTCAAGGTGGCACTATCATATGGTGTCAAGCAGCTATTGGTAAAGGGTGACTTGCATCTCGTTATAAAACAAGTCAAAGATGAATGCTGCTGCAACAACCCTCAACTACCTGCATACCTACTTGAAGTCCAGAAGCTTCAGAAGGACTTCGACGTCCTGGATCTTTGCCATGTCCAGCGTCTCAACAACGTTGAAGCCGTCGAACTCTCGACGAAAGCTTCAACCGGAGCTCCGGTTCCCGACGAAAACTTCGTCCGAAGATTGTCAAGACCAACAGCTCAGCCTGCCGAACTGAGTGAAGGGGGCGAGACCAGCACCTTGAAGCTGGCGGTCCCGATGGCCCTGTTACCATGGCGTCCATCAAGGGTCGTAGGTGCTGCAGGAAGCTCCGAGCAACCCAGCACACAAGACTCAAATTCTTAAGTTAGCTCCGATGCATGGATCTCGGAGATTCGGAGCTACTTGAAAGACAACTTCCTAAAGATAATGTATCTGCTGATCGGATAGTCAGATTGGCTAAAATATACACACTGGTAGAAGGGGATCTCTACCGGCGTGGTGCCAACGACGTCCTAATGCGGTGCATTACAAGGGAATAAGGTTGCGAGCTCCTCGCAGAAATCCATGGAGGCGAGTGTGGGAACCACGCGTCTTCCTGCATGTTGGTCGATAAAGCCTTCCGGCGTGGTTTTTACTGACCTATAGCACTTCAGGATGCAACCGAGCTAGTGAAGAAATGTGAAGCATGCTAGTTCCATGCAAAGCAAATTCACACACCAGCTCAACCTCTACAAATGATACCTCCTACATGGACATTCGTTGTGTGGGGGATGGATATCTTGGGACCTTTCCCAAGAGCCGTCAGAGGTTACAAGTTCCTGTACGTCGCCATCGAAAAGTTCACCAAGTGGCCGGAAGCAACTCCAGTTGTGACAATAAACAAGCAATTAGCTATCAACTTCTTGCAGTCCATAGTATGTAGATTTGGAGTCCCAAACAAGATCATAACTGACAATGGGACCCAATTCACTAGCTCTGCTTTCCAAGGATATTGCGAAGACCTCAGCATCCAAGTTTGCTACACTTCCGTAGCTCACTCGGCAAGCAATGGCCAAGCTGAGAGAGCAAATGCAGAAATCCTAAAAGGACTCAAGACACGCACATATGAGTGCCTGAAAAAACATGGAGTCAGCTGGATTGAAGAGCTTCCGCCCACCTTGTGGGCAAACAGGACAACTCCAAACAAGTCAACTGGAGAGACACCCTTCTTCCTGGTGTACGGAGCTGAAGCAGTCCTTCCTCCGGAAATCACCTTGGGGTCACTCCGGGTCCGGACCTTCGACGATGCCACGCAGGATCAGCTCCGGCGTGAAGACCTTGACCTCGTTGAAGAGGGAAGGTGTCGAGCAGCTGTTCGGAATGCCCGATACCGCCAAGCTCTTCGGCGCTATCACCAAAGGCATGTTCACAGCCGACAGCTCTAGGAAGGCGATCTGGTGCTACGGAGAATACAAACTCGAGAAGGGTTAAACAAACTTTCCCCAGCTGGTAAGGACCCTTTCGAGCGATCAAAGTATCCCGTCCCGGATGCGTTCGCTTGGCAACCGAGGATGGGACACCGCTCCCTAATCCTTGGAACATTGAGCACCTCCGTAAGTTCTACGCTTAATATCATGGAGGTGAGTCTATAATTACATGTGATGTATGTTATAGCGTCATTATACAGAGTCAGGTAGCTCCTTCGGGAGAACAGCCGGACCTTTCTTGGAAGGTCCGCAAAGTTTAGGAAACACTTGCCACAGTCTTAGAACTAAAAGTGTAGCTAGCTACCTTGGCTCAAACGAGAAATGCAACACACTTAGCATGGTTCCGTACCTTAAGAGTGTACTTGTTCCCCCTGTACCCCGGACCTATAATGAAAGACATCATCATGTGAAAATAGACTCCACGTGCATTTATTTTGTACAGGCTCAATATTTTTTATTTTTCTCTTTCTTGTCTATAACAAAGTTGTGCAATTCTCAAGAAAATTTAGCTCGAACAATTCATGTATAATCTAAGTTGCATTGTTAATTCTTCCGGGTCTAAACATTGTTGAATGGCCTACTCGCCTGAATGCCGCCAAGTCAATCTAGGTCCAGAGTGTGCTATCGACTTAGCCTGGTCCTGCACCCTAAGTACGCCACTCTACCTACACTCTGGTAGGCCGAAGTAAGGCGAGTCCAGAAACGATCGGACGTGGAGAAAACAAGCCAATGCACTTGATTGTATATAGAATTGCGTTCGACCTAAAAGTTTCTTTCGGGAATAATAAGCCACAAACGAGTTGTAGATGAGAAATGGATTTAAATGTTTTTCTTGACTTCAGTCTGCAGGAAAAATAAAGATCTCATGATGATGGTGGATGAAGCTGGAGTTATCAAAGCTCCGACACCCCCTAAGGTGGCCTGCTGTCGATGTTTTAAACATTGATAGTAGGCGTCGCTGGGGCTACCAAGTTCTGGCAAATCCAGGGGCCAGCCGTGAACGTGAAGAAAAGATGGTGGGAAGACTCCCTAGTGGGGTCTGCTGTCGATGCATCGCGTGTTGACAGTGGTCACTGCCGGAGCTACCAAGCTCCGACAACCCCAGACGAGTAACTGTCGTGCTCTACGTGTTGACAAGGGTCACTGCCGGAGCTACTAAGCCCCGACAACCTCAGGGGGGCCCTACTATTGACGACTTCAGATCTACAACCTACAAGTTCAAAGCACGCAAGTCTTCAACAAAATGCTACATCCTCTTGGTACATTTTCACAATCAAATTGTGTACATCTACTAGGGGGCCAAGTGGGACAAAGGTGTTGAAGACGAAAAATGAAATTCATAAAATTCTTAGATTTCATTAATCTGGAGACAAGAGATTACAAAATTGAGGAAAGGAAGAGAAGATACAAGCGGGAGATACAAAGAGAAAGTCCTAAATCCTATGGAAGAACGAGGCGACCTTCTGGGAAACCTCCGACACGCTGGCCTTGGTGGCATCTCCCTCTCCGTCGATGGGACCCTCAAGCACCGGGTCTAGTGGGAAATGAGGATTCCGACTTGTGTAGCACGTTAGCATTTACTCTGCGACGTTCTTCGCCAAGGATTGTCCTTCGGTTTCCAACTGGTCCATGATGGCATCACCCATCTTGTTGAGTTTGCTGCCCGCCGAGCTCAACGCCTACAACACCTGGTCCAGCTCCGGCTTCGGGTCGTCTGAGCGCACGGGACTAAAACCCAGTGGCATCAGCACGTCATTGGCTTTGCCCAAGAATTCCCAAACTTGTTGGGACTCCGCAGCCCTTGATCCTCGCACCTCTTCCAAGGACCTCTTAGTCGCCGCAAGCTCCGAATCCTCTCGGGCAAGGCACTCGACCTCTTTGGTGTTCCGCTGAATCTTTTCAGCAACCTGCCTTATGACTTTACCAAGCTCCTCTTCCCGGAGGTGGATTTTGTTCCGACGGTCGACCAGGTCTTCCTCCCGGCCCCGCACTTTCTTCTCCCTGGCAGCAATTTCATTCTCCCTCTTGGTTAGGTCTTGTCCCTGCTGCCAGGCCTTCTTATCCTCTTTCTCGCAGTGCTACTCCAGCTTCTTGGTGTGCTCCGCGAGGCTCTTGTCACCCAGAGTCAGCCTCTGAGTAAGCTCCTCCTTCCTCTTCACGAGGTCATCCCGCAGCTCCAGGAGTTTTTGCTCTTCATCTTCGAGCTTTTTCTCCCACTCCTCAAGAGCCTCCCGGCGCTTGACGAAGCTATCGTGGATGGCGCTGAGCTTCTCCTGGCGATCATTCGCCGCTTCATTAGCAGCCATGGTCTGCTCGTGGATGGTCCGAGACTAGTTGTCGAGGGATCGGACCATACTTTCCCTCTCATACAGCAGGTGACTCGAGTACTCCAACTGGACCTTCTCCCTTTTCACCCACTCCTTGTCGTCGGCCAGCCTCGTCTGTGCTAGCTTGGTCTCGAATTGGAGCCGGTTGCGCCACCTCCTAAGGGTTTGGTGCTCCTCCTCGAGGGCCTTGCTGTCGTGGTAAAAGGCCAGCTGGACCTGATGAAAGCTGGAGCAGGCATTGTCAATAGACAACGACAAAGGGATTGGCTCCGGACCTGCCGGGGTCTTCTCTGCTGGCTCCACCGGGTTCTTCGTAACAAAAATTGGGTCCCACTCTACAATAGCGGTCCCTTGAGCTTCCTCGGCACTAGGGCCACCCTCTGGGATAACCTCGGTCGCCGTAGAGGAAGGTCATGCAACAGAAGTGTCTACCTCCGGAGTTGGCTCCGAAGGTCTCGCCGCCAGATCATCAGCAACCGGTCCCTCGGGCAGAGGAACGGTCGCTTTTTCTTGGCACCTTGGCTCAGGTCCGGGTACCTCTGGAACTGTCACCTCCGGGGCAGGCATTGAAGATTCGGCCAGAGTTGAGGCCACTTTTGGCTCCGGTGCTGGTACCTCCTCCACCGCCGGTTCAGGCGCCGGCGCTTCGACCTCCACCGGCTCGGGCGCCGACACCTTCGCGACAACCTGCTCAGGCGCCGGAACTTCATCAACACCCGGCTCCACTGCTGGGGCTTCAATAACATCCAGCTCTAGGGCCGGAACTATAACTACCTCCAGCTCTGGGGCCGGAGCGTCGATCATCTCAGCATCCAAAACCGGAGCTTCAACCTCTGGAGCTGGTGCTGCTAGTACATCTTCATTCCTGTGGTCCGGCACTATCACGGGAGCTTCAGGGGATGACTCGAGGTCAGGGACCACAACAGCTGGCGCCGGAGCTGTCGCGGCCTCACCCACCGCGTGGGGCGGTGCTGGAACTGGAGCCGGAGTCTCTGTCTGCGCAGCATCAGTTGCTGCTGCAGGAACCGGAGCTTCAACCCCTTTCTTGGGTACCCTGTGGATGAAGGACGGATAAACTCAAAATATGGTTATAACAAAAAATAACCAACTGAGGTAAAAAATCAAATTTTCCTTGGAAGGCTTCTGCTCCAGCTAGCGCGGAACCTCTTCACCGGACGCTCGGGCCCGGACCCTGTCGCCACTAGCGTAGTAGCTCCGGAAGGCTCCCAGAAGCTTGCTGCCATCGTCAGCAACGTCTTGGTTGAGGCCCCCCTCGACTGAGAAGGATCCTCGGACCTAGAGCTCTTAACTGGCCCTGGTACCGGAGTCACATGGCCGGAGCTGGCATCCCGGGGAGACGCCGATGCTAGAGTAGGAGTCGCCGACGAAGACCTCCCTCGCCAGGGAGAAGGAGTTGTTGCGGAAGGAGCAAGTCTGACGGACCTACCGTCAGATTACTTCAACTTCCTCTTGCGGCTCGAGGGCTCGACCAACTCCTTGCCCTTGCCTACGACTTCAGCTCTCGGCTTCGGGGCGGGAGCGGAGCCACCCTCTGAAGCTCCGGGGATTTCCACCCCGGAGGTTGATCGCCTCTCCATCAGGCCCAAGTCATCCAACAGCGGCATCTTCCTCCGGAGCTCTCTGCACCCCTCTGGTATCATATTCAGGGGAAGGAAGGCCGTCGGTGGAGACACGTCGCCAGGGCCAATGTTCCCAGGCTGGAACTTCTTGAGATGGGTCTTCAAGGCTTCACCGTTCAAGTTGGTGCCCAAACCAACCTCAATGCGGTTGGTATCCATCTCACTATTGAAGGCCCAGGCAAGACGCCCCATAGCCCTTAGCGGGGCCCACTTGTTCATCAAGAAGTTGCCGAAGACCATCTGGGGGTCACCTCACCTTCGACACAATTCTGGATTATGTCCAGAATGGGCCTGTACTCCCTCGACAGCTCCAACACGTCGCTCCAAGTGTCGGTGTCTACGCGGGGAAGGCCTTCAGGCAGCTCCATCCTGATGACCACCCAGTCTTTCTTTCAGTCGTCCCACTTGCCAGAAGGAAAGGACCTCAAGTACTTGAGGGGGGAGTTTTTCCGCTTCACAAAGTAGTAGAAGCCGATGAACTCATCACTCTTCCCAGTGGGGTGGACAGTGAAGAAAGTCTGGAACAACTCCACGCAAGGGGCACACCCACCCACATCTCGTAAAAGTGGATGAAAGTCGCCACCAGCAAGATTGAGTGGGGGCCAAGATGGTGGAGCTGCAGACCATATAAATCTAGCAGCATGAGAAAGAAAGTGGAGAAAGGCGGGATCAAACCAGCCATGGCGTACCCAAGGAAGTACACCATATCTCTGGCTCGCTCCTTCTTGAAGGGAAGCTTGCTGCAACGAATGTCGTTGGCGAAGGAGTCACTGGACCAACCCATGTAGGTTTGGACCCTAGACAACTCCTTCTTGCTCCCAATGCGGCTCTTGGGGAGTCCCAACTTCATCGCAACACAGCGGGGCGAGAGATGAAAAGCAAGCGAAAGTTTGGAGGATTCGAGCGCAAGTTCAAATGAAGGCGTAAAGAATCCCCAAACGGTGCGCACTTTCCTTCTTAAGTAAGCCCCCACAACATTTGGATGGAAACCGCAGAGGGGCCGATGATACAGTTCAAAAACTTCACCCTGCCAATGACAAGGGGCCCAGGGCCACCTTGATGATCAAGTCCAGGTCCTTACCCCAGGTGAACAATTGTCATCATGAGAGGCGGGAATCCCAAGGGCGGCGGCCTGACAGGGCGCGCGGAACCGATACGTTTTTCGTATCAGGAACTGACGACCTTCAATTGCGTGAGATCTGCATGCTCAGATCTCACCTGCCGCATCCTGGATATGCCACGCGGCGATGGTTTAACTGTGAACTACCGCCAACGGCACATATAAAGACCCTTGAAGACATGGCTCAAAAACCGAAGGATGGACCCACCTCTGGTAGAACGACTTCATGCAAAAGGTCTCTCCTAGAGGTGGGCCCAAGGGCCACTGTCGGTACCCTGCGTACCAGATACCCCTTGGGACTGCAAAAAGAGCAAAGGAACTCCACATACCTGAGTTGAGGACCTCTGAAGGCCCCACGTGTCATACGGAACTAGACCTGCCTCCCTTCTATGGTTAGTCCTATTGTCGCCACATGTATCATAAAACCGGAGCTACATTGCTTACCTGGGAAAGCTACGGGCTAAATACCTGTGCGGCACCCCCGGACCTAACCCCCGACAGAGAGAAGCTCTGGTACCGACACATGTACAACAGCACCGGACCTACCCGTCTCAGATGGTAAGCTCTGGAGCTTCCACGCGTCCAACTGCTGGACCTTCAACTTCAACAAGCAGACTGGTGGACCTCCAACAGCTCGGACCTTCAAAGAACATTAAAGACCTCAAGACCCGATTAAGTGTCATTAATGCTATATTAATGACACACAATCGGAGGGCCCTTAATACCATTAATGCAACTGTCAAGGTGCCTTACCATACTACTAAGGGTAATTAAGCTCATTAATTGTGTATTAAGCATCACTAACCGCCAGGGCCACATGTCGGGTCAGGCTAATGATGTAACGACCAGTCCTTGTACTATAAAAGGACTGACCGAGCGATACACTGGGAAGACTCCCACACTCGACTCTTACACACAAGCACTCAGACGCTCAATACAACAACAACACACACCCGTGGAGTAGGATATTACGCTCAGGCAGCCCAAACCACGTAAATCCTCGTGTCAACTTGCCATCGTGTTCTGATTCTCTGCGCGCCCACAACCGAACTACAAACTCCGCGGGCTACCAATGGTAGTATCGGGAGAATTACCGGAATCACACTCCAACAGGTACAAAAATCCTCAAGCTTTGGCTCATAAACCTGTTGTTTTATCTCAGTTTTCGCGTGTTTTTCCTGCTGCACATCGTGTGACTCAGTACTGGATTCCTAAATACCTTTTGACTAACCCCAGTATTGAGTCATCGACGTATTGTGCTTCTATGTAGGTTACACGCTTGAGGAAGGAGAACTTTTGGATTGTGGATTCAGGTTGCTCACCCCACATGACCCGTAACAAAGAATGGTTCTCCTCCCTCTCTTTTATGTCAAGTGTAGAGAATGTTACTTTTGTCGATAATTCTTCAACTCCTATAATTGCTAAGGGTTCGGTTAGAGTAAATGATCACTACACTTTGAAGGATGTGACACTTGTTAAAATTTTGAAATACAACTTGCTTTCTGTTACACAACTGCTAGATGAAAATCTAGAAATTATTTTCACTAAAAATTGCTGCAAAGTTGTAAATTGAAATAGTGAGCTTATTTTTAACATGTCACAGTTTGGAAGAGTTTTTAAAGCTGATTTTGATATGTCTTCCTCTAAGCATAGGTGTCTAGTTGCTAATGATTCAAAGGACTTATATTTTTGGCATCGTAGACTTGGTCACGTAGGCTTTGATCATCTAACGAGTGTTAGTGCTCTTGATCGCATACGTGGGTTGCCTAAGCTTAAAGGGGACAAAGAAATTGTGTGCTCTTCTTGTAGACATTCTAAGGTGGTTGCAGGTTCACATACTCCTCTCACAATGATCATGACAACTGAATCGGGTCAACTTTTGCACCTTGACACCGTAGGACCTTCACGTGTTCAATCCTACGGAGGTAAATGGTATGTTCTTGTGATTGTTGATGACTATTCTATATACTCTTGGGTTTACTTTATGGCATCTAAGAATGAACCTTTTAGTCACTTTAGAACTTTATTTCTTCGATTACCAATTGATCACCCATGATCCTTAAAAGCAATTAGAAGTGATAACGGAACCGAATTTAAAAATCAATCTTTTGATCACTTTTGTGCTGAAAATGGAATCGATCATCCATTTTCCTCACCATATGTACCTCAACAAAATGGTGTTGTAGAAAGAAAGAACAGAACCTTAGTTGAGATGGCTAGGACTATGCTTGATGAATATCAAACTCCTAGGAAATTTTGGGCTGATGCGATTGCAACCACTTGTTATGTCTCAAATCGTGTTTTCTTGTGCGCTAAGCTAGGTAAAACACCATATGAGCTCCGATTTGGACATAGGTCTAGTGTTACACACTTTCGGGTCTTTGGTTGCAAATACTTTGTTAAGAAACATGGTAATCTAGATAAATTTGAACCTAGATCCATTGATGGCATGTTTCTTAGTTATCCATCTCATACTAGAGGCTACCGTGTGCTTTTACTTGACACTAACAAAATTGTGGAGACTTGTGAAGTGTCTTTTGATGAAGCTAGCACAGGTACTAGCTCAAACATTGTAGGTCCGAATCCATTTCCGCAGGGGGAGAGCATTTTTGTTGAAGATGAGGAAGAAGTGGTGCTGCTGCTCGAAAATTCAGCAGCTAATGACATTGTTCCAGTCCTGATTTTTATTCACAGCCAGCACCGACGACCACCATTGTTGGTCCAGATCCTCCTCAAGTCACAAGCTCATCGATTTGTGATGAACGCGAAGAAGAAGAAGCTTGTGAAGTGTCCACTCCCCTCCGGGTTCTCAAAAGTCATCCTCCACAACAAATGATTGGAAGCTTGCATGAACGAGTCACACGGTCCAGGTTTTGCGATCCAAACTCTCATGCTCATTCTGTTTTTGTTGCTTCTTTTGAACCCAAAGATATATCACACACACTCACTAATGAATCTGGATTATTGCCATGCAAGAAGAGTTAGAAAAATTTGAAAGAAATAATGTTTGGAAACTTGTACCTCTACCTCAAGGTCACACTCTAATTGGAACTAAATGGGTGTTTAAAAATAAACAAAGTGAGGATGGGGTTGTGGTTAGGAATAAGGCTAGGTTGGTTGCTCAAGGTTTCACTCAAGCTGAAGGTCCAGATTTTGATGAAACTTTTGCTCCTGTTGCTAGATTAGAAGCCATAAGAATTTTGTTAGATTTTGCTGCAACTAAAGGTTTTAAGCTATATCAAATGAATGTTAAAAGTGCTTTTTTTAATGGCTATATAGATGAGGAGTTTATGTCAAAACAACCACCGGGTTTTGAAAATCTAGATTTTCCTAATCATGTTTACAAACTGTCCAAAGTCTTGTACGGTCTCAAACAAGAGCCTAGAGCATGGTATGATAGGTTTAAAACATTCTTACTTGAAAAGGGGTATACCGTGGGCAAGGTTGATAAAACTCTTTTTGTGCTTAAGCATGGCAATGACTCATTATTCGTTCAAGTGTATGTGGATGATATTATCTTTGGTTGTGCTTCTCATGATCTTGTGTCCAAGTTTTCAGCTATGATGAGTTCAGAATTTGAGATGAGTATGATGGGAGAACTCACGTACTTTTTGGGGCTGCAAATCAAGCAAACCAAGAAGGGTACCTTTGTGCATCAAACGAAGTATACAAAAGACCTCCTAAGGCGCTTCAACATGGAAAAAAGCATGCCTCTTCGGACACCAATGGGAACAGCAACAACACTTGAACTTGATGAAGATGGTGAACCCGTGGATAAAAAAGAATATAGAAGCATGATCGGATCACTTTTGTACCTCATGGCATCAAGACCGGACATACAATTCAGCGTATGTCTTTGTGCACGGTTTCAAGCCTCCCCCACATGCTTCACATCGTCAAGACGTCAAAAGGATTCTCAGGTACTTACATGGAACTCAAGAATTTGGCATTTTTCTTCCTTCTTCCTCAACAATTACTTTGAAAGCTTTTCCGGATGCTGATTTTGGGGGTTGTAGGATTGATAGGAAAAGTACTTCTGGTGCTTGTCATTTTCTTGGTAATTCACTTGTTGCTTGGTCCTCTAGAAAACAAAACTCAGTTGCACAATCGATAGCTGAATCTAAATATTTATCTACTGCTAGTGCTTGCTCACAAATTCTTTGGATTGTTCAAACACTTAAGGACTATGGGGTTGATCCACATAGTGTTCCACTATTTTGTGATAACACTAGTGCCATTTGCATTTCTGAAAATCCGTGCAACATTCTAGAACTAAGCACATTGACATTAGGTATCACTTCCTCCAAGATAATGTTGAAAAAGGAAACATGGTGCTTCACCATGTAGATACCGAACAACAATTGGCTAACATTTTTACAAAACCTTTGGATTTCACTCGTTTTTGTTTTATTCGTAGTGAAATAGGAGTTATGCATCCTCATGGCTTAAATTGAGGGGGAGTTTTGAAACTTGAGAAGTCTATGTGTGAATCTGAAATTAAAATAATATGAGCATAATATTTCATACATATATGACTTTGTGATTCCTTTTACCTGCTGAAAGTTCTTACTACATTACTCATGTTATACATTTTGTAGTTTTTGCCATGTATAGTAATTGGAATAATTACTTACACTAAATCTGGCCATGGTCGAACTTTTTTGCTGTTTTGAACTTGTTGCATGCTCACGAGTGCTTTTAATCATAAAGAATTAATCAAGTAATCAACTCACATGTTGAGTTTTTATGAACAAATATAAATTCAGAAAAGATCAAGAGAATATGCATGCATCGCACTTCTTCTTTTGAGATGGCTTATCATTGCATTTAGATATGAACTTGGAAGAAGTTGTGTATGACTAAAACCATGTCCTTAAGCTTCTGATTGTCAAATGACGTAGGATTGTCTTGGTTGGTTAGAATAATGCAGATGCACATATAATCTCTTGCAAATGTCATATAATAAAAAATTGTGCTTAAAGGAATATAAAATTGTAGCAACAAGTGTCATGCTTTCACGTTTTGAAATAGTTAAGTTTGTGAGATCATGACTTGCTTAAATTAAAAATTACATTTGATCTCTAGCATGGCTTACACTATTTTATGTATTTCATTGATGTGATAGTGTAAGTTACTTGATAGTATGACTTGGATGAGCTTTGTTTTATATGTATATGTTATAATATGCTCATAACAATTAAAATTTCTCTTTTGAACCTTGCTGAATACATTGTCAAAGGGGGGGGGGGGGGAATATGTGAATCTTTTAAGAGAAGTATGCAAGGGGGAGAAATTGATTACACATTGCACATATTTACAAGTGTTTTGGCACGATTTTTCTCAAAAGAAAAAATTGTTTATGTGGTGTTGCCAAGGGGGGGGGGATTGTTTTCAAAAATTTTAATGTGAATAAGCCAATGTTCGGATTTTAAGTGGTGTTGTCAATGCATTCATCAAGGGAGAGATTGTGAGATCTATGTGTGTTGAATACATTGGCTTGTACTAAATATATTGGATTTGATAATATAAGTTCTAAAATTCTGCCAAAACACCCTTTTTAGCAAGGTCCGACTCTAGCTCTGAGCTTCTGTTATGTCCGACAATAGGTCCGACTTGCTTTGTCAAGGTCCAACATATTTTTGGGTAGCTCCGGTGAGCTTTGTCTTTAGCTCCGGCATGTCTTTGTTAAGCTCCGATATGTTGTTGCTAGGTTCGACTTATGTTGGTTAGCTCTGACATGTTTTTCTAAGCTCCGGCGCTAGGTTTTACTAGTTTTGGTAAGCTCCGGCGCTAGGTTGTACTAGCTTTGGTAAGCTCTGGCGCTAGGTTGTACTAGCTTTGACAAGCTCCAGCTCAAGCTCCGGTTAGCTTTGGCTTGATTCGGAGCTTGATCGCAATGTTCCTGCTTTTACTGTGAAATGTTTCGAACTTGCTTTACATTGTTGAAAAGATTTCTTAGTATTCATTTCCTAAGTTTTTGGTGTGTTTTGGTTGATATGGCTGATATCATTCTGCTATGCTTTGCAACATGTGAATGTGGGCCTAGAGGGGGGTGAATAGGCCTTTTTGAATTTTGTCGGATCCTGCAACACTCAAGAACAAGCTCAATACCAGAGATATCGGACTAGTCCGGTAATGTGCGGACTAGTCTGGTGTTCACGGACTGAGTTGTTTAAGCTTGATCGATTAGGTTGATTCTTTTATGTATGCAGCAAAAATATAGAATCAAATAAAGGTTCCAATCTTATATATTAGATTATATCACAGTTAATTCTTATGTTTGAAAATTCAATGTAAGATGAGCAATGATTGTTGAAACCCTAGATTATAGTGATGAATGAGAATGATGAACACCAAAAGCAAAACACAAGGATTTATCCCGTGGTTCGGCTACCACAAAAGGCAACCTACATCCACGTTGAGGAGTCCACAAAAGGACCGGGTCTTCTCCAACCCTACCCTCGTCGGATCGCCACAAAGGCCAATCCTCTTCCACTAATCACAAAGGGGTGAATAACCGAATTCAAGGAGCTTTCTCACACGTTGAGAGCTCCCTTGGTTTACAACAGAAAATACCACCAAGAACACACTCAAAAATTACAAATGAATCGCAGGAGTGTGTTAGAGAATCAAACCAAGAGCTCAACGTGGTGTTGCAAGTGTCTCTCCAATGATCTAGAGTGAATCCTCAAAGGATTGATCGTTGTTGCACTTAATTTCGTGGAGAGATGTAGGTTTTGAGGCTCTTGGGTGGTGTGACGGCGCTAGGGTTCGAGAGATATCATAATTGGGTCGTGCACCTCTATTTATATGGGGTTTCTAAAAGTGACTGTTTTTGGTTCAAAAAGTTCGGACTAGTCCGTGGTGGTCACCGGACTAGTCCGGTATGCTGTGTGTAGCAAACCCTAAGTACCCCAAAATATCGGACTAGTCCGGCTAGGAACGGACTTGTCCAATTTCACTACTGGAAATCTTCGGACTAGTCCGATAGTCATCGGACTTGTCCGGACATGTGATACCCTAAGTGTATAGGATGACAAGTCCGCACTGGGGGACTTGTCCGATTCAGATCAGTGGGTATTTCGGACTAGTCTGTGTAGACATTGGACTTGTCCGATTTGGATCAGAAAGAATATCGGACTAGTCCAGTTGTAATCGGACTTGTCCGATTTTGTGTGACTTGTAAAGTGTTTTGAGGACTAGTCCACACTGGGGAGGACTAGTCCGATTCTAGTCAGAAAGGATATCGGACTAGTCCGATGTTTATCAGACTTATCTGATCTCGTGCAGAAAGGATATCGGACTAGTCCGGTTGTGATCGAACTAGTCCGTTCCTGTGTAACTTTGTGCAATGTGTGTGTTTAATTGTGATTGAGCTCTTGGGGTGTGTTTCCTTAACACACTCCATACACAATAATCTACTACTCTTCTTCCTCGAGCTCATTTCCACTTTGCTTCTCATTCTTCCTTCTTTTTGGCACTTTGCTCATTTTCCTATTAAAATCCTGCACTCATCTCAACAAGGAGGTTAGGATATCAATTGCTTGTCATAAATCATCCAAAACCCACAAGGGAGTCCTAGATGCACTTTCAATCTCCCCCTTTTTGGTGATTGATGACAACCAATTGAGATTTCACAAAATATGATAAAAATTGAGATTTTCATAAAGCATGCACATATGGGTCCAAAATACATCAAGCAGTGAGAGTATAATCCATATGTGCATTCTCTATGGTGGGATGCATAACTAAGTACACTAGAACATAAAGAATGACATAATTGACTTTAATCAACCAATAGCAAGAATATATGTCATTTTAGAACAAAATCTCAGTTTTCATAAACACTACTCAAAGGATCAAATCATTGCATCACAGAAAACATAAAGAGTTAAGACATTACAAGCCACAAAAGAGTTAAGAAAACATAAAGAGAGCTCTCTCCTCGGACCTTACAGCTAAAGCTAAGACTCCCCCTCAATCTCCCCCCCTTTTGGCATCAAGACACCAAAAAGAAGGAGAGGAGGGTCCTAATATCTTCACTCTTCACTGTCGGTCCTCTCATCGTCATCTTCGTCTTCTTCATCTTCAGCTTGATGAGGAGGAGAAGGAGGAGGGGCGGAGACGCTTGAGCCCCCAATGCCAAAGTAGGCAAGCTCGGATGGAGTCAAGGGCCCGAGCTCAGTGTAGTCCGAGTCGGAGTCCTCAGAAATCACTGGAGATCCAATGGGGTCGATCTCCAGCTTCTGGCAAATTTGCTTCACATTTGCCTTGATGTACTTCATGTCCTCCTTTCTTTTCATGTTGAGCTTGTGGACCTTCACTTGAGCCTTCTTGCAGGAGGTGAAGATGGCAGCAGGTATTTGAGGATTCCACTAGCTGATCCTCTCTGAGGGGCTGCTCTTGAAGTTGGAGCAGCTCTGACATCTTCTCTTGTTCTTGCCGGTGCCTTGGGACTGGAGGCCGGCGAGGGAGCAGCCTGCACACTCGACTTTTCAGGCATTTGAGGCCTCAAGGGGAGATGCTCCACATCTTTCACAAAATCAATGTCGGTGACTTTTTCAATCACAAACATTAAGTAAGGAGCGTATTCGCAAGATCTATTGGGAGTGCAGGATATGTTCACCATATCATTCCAAATGTACTCCGCCACATCAAATGGGTGGTCCTAGCTTATGACTCTCATCAGAGTCCGGAGGTATCCTTGCACACTCCCAGCATCTCCATCTTTGGGAGCAATTGTCTTCCTTAACACTCTGTTCAACACCACAAAGAATGGCTTCATGTTTTTGGTGGAAGGATGGTTGAACTTTGAGTTTGGCTCATATAGGAACTTCATCCTATCCTTTTCAATGACACCAATGTTGTGTATGACCAAGCAATCAGATCTTGTGGTGTCAAGATGAAGCAGGTTAGCGAAATATTCTTGAGTAATGTTGTACTAGGATCCATGGGTCATCCAAGTGACACTCTCCTCATCCTCACTAGAGAAGTGACAGGTCGCAAAGAACTGCGCAATCACTTCATCATTCCAGTTATTTCTGAAAGCAAATAGATCCCTTAGTCCATGCTTCTCAATGGCTCTCACCACATCAGTGAACGGTGAGCAGCCCTTCTTCTCAAAATGTGCCCAGTCAATCCACTAACTGCGCACAACTGGTGTCTTCATTGGGAGATACACCGATCTGTAGAAGTCAGCATGGAAGTTGCACCAGAATCGTCCATCAGTCGCTTGCTTCGGTCGGCCATACCAACCGATGCTTCTGAACTTGGCCTCCGAGTCACTGCCCTTCCCGTTGAACTTCTCTTCATTTGGGTCCCGGACCCCTTCCCTTGGAGCATGAAGTTTCAACGGGCCAACCGGACCCGTAGCAATCCCCTTTCCCTTGCCCTTTGCTTGGCGAGGGCCACTCGATGATGCAGCTGCCTTAGAGACTGGCTTCTTAGCTAGCACCTTCCTCCGAGCCTGTGGAGGAGACTGGGCTGGCTCGGACGGTCTTTCTTGGCGCTTATTGCCAAGACCCGTCGAGGTCCGAGGTGCCACCTCATGGTCCATCTCGGCCTCAAAATCAGAGACATCATTGTCGGATCTCGACATGACCTGAGAATGAGTGGTATGAATGATAATGAATGATACAAGGCATAGGTGTGAACGAGAAGCAAGGAATTGCATTAAGGAATTGAAGAATTAGGTTTTGAGTTCAGAAACATCACACTTGTCTGGTGTACAGGCACGGACTAGTCCAGGGGGACCGGACTTGTCCGTGCATGGACCGAACTAGTCCGGTATTCAAACTCAAAAGCCTAAGAAACTGGACAAATGTTGATTCTTAATGCACAATTAGCTTAGCAAGAACGTAATACATGAAGGAGGCATGTATATAGTGAAAGATGCTAGGTTGTTCGATCTACAATGAAGAAAATTGAGATTTCTAGGGTTTGGGTGAAAATTACCAAAGAACTCGATTGAAACTTGGAGATGAGGGGTGTTGAAGGCCGGACTAGTACGCTAGCTTCAATCCTCAAGTGGACAAGCTTGATTTCCGCCCAAAAGCGAAGCTTTTTGGTGGAGGGAGCAAGAAATCGCCTTGGGAGCTCGACCGGAAGAAAGAGAATGCGTGAGCTAGAGTGGAGGAAGAAGGGATTAGGGTTTGGTAGCGGCTAGGGTTATGGACACGAAAAATCGGACAAGTCCGGATGTGATCGGACTAGTCCGAACTCATCCAGAGAGCAATATCGGACTAGTCTGTGGTCTGTCAGACTAGTCCGGCCTAACCGGCACTCTGCAGACTAGTCTGCTTGAGCGGACTAGTCCGGGTAACCACGGACTAGTCCGTGGTCACCAGGAAATAATTGCATAGCCCATTCATATATATTTGAAGTTTCATAATCAGAGAATAGAGGGGAAAATCAAATCAAATAGTCTTGATGAATATGATCAGTAAGCATACAACAATCAAGCAATGATCATAATTCACCAAGATCTAGTAATTGACATAGTTTTTCGGAGAAAAATGAGAGAGGTGATTTTCACAGTCCAAAACAACATATTTGAAGAATTCATACATGTATGCAACATTTCAAGCCACACTCCGAGCATCAAGGATATTTAGTTCATTTTGGAGTTCGCAAAAGCGTTTTTCATCAAGTGGCTTGGTGAATATGTCGGCTAATTACTTCTGAGTGTTGACATGTGAAATGGTTATGTCTCCTTTCATGGCATGATCTCTCAAAAAGTGGTGTCTTATGTCTATGTGTTTAGTTCTGGAGTGCTCAACTGGGTTGTGGGCAATTTTAATGGCACTCTCATTATCACAAAGGAGTGGAATATGGTTCATATTGTAACTATAGTCCTTTAGAGTTTGTCGCATCCAGAGGAGTTGAGCACAACAACTCTCGACTGCAACATACTCTGCCTCGGCTGTGGATAAGGCAATGGAATTTTGTTTCTTGGAGGACCAAGAAACTAAGGATCTCCCTAGAAATTGGCATGTACCGGAAGTGTTTTTTCTATCTACTTTGCACCCAGCGTAATCCGCATCGGAGTAACCAATGAGATTGAATTTTTGAGCCTTTTGTGTACCAAAGGCCAAGGTTGGGTGTATGAACTAAATATCTCAAGATCCTTTTTACGGCTGTCAAGTGACATTCCTTAGGATTGGCTTGAAATCTTGCACACAGACATACACTCAACATAATATCTGGCCTAAATGCACATAAATAGAGTAGAGATCCAATCATGGAGCGATATACCTTTTGGTCGATGCTAGGTCCATCTTCATTGAGGTCTAGGTGGCCATTCGTTGCCATGGGGGGTTTTATGGGCTTCGCCTTGTCCATGCCAAACTTCTTGAGTATGTCCTGCGTGTACATGGTTTGGCTTAGGAACGTTCCTTCCTTCCGCTGTCGTACTTGGAATCCTAAGAAGTACTTTAACTCTCCCATCATTGACATTTCAAACCTGTCTGTCATGATTTTACTAAATTCTTCACAAAAAAATTGGTTAGTTGACCCAAAGATTATATTGTCAACATAAATTTGACAAATAAAAAGATTATCATCAAAATTCTTTGTAAACAGTGTATAATCTACTTTGTCAATCTTAAAACCATTTTCAATTAAGAAATCTCTAAGACACTCATACCAGACTCTAGGAGCTTGTTTGAGGCCGTAGAGAGCCTTATGCAATTTAAACACGTGGTCGGGGAACTCTTCGTCTTCAAACCCGGGTGGTTGCTCCACCTACACCTCTTCCTTGTTTGGTCCGTTGAGGAAGGCGCTTTTCACATCCATTTGATACAGCTTGAAATCATGGTGAGTAGCATATGCAAGTAATATTCTAATAGATTCAAGCCTAGCTACTGGAGCAAAAGTCTCATCAAAATCCAAACCTTCGACTTGTGAATAACCTTTGGCCACAAGTCGTGCCTTGTTCCTTGTCACCACCCCGTGTTCATCTTGTTTGTTGCGGAAGACCCATTTGGTGCCGACGATGTTTGCATTGGGTCTTGCCACAAGTTCCCATACTTCATTCCGCTTGAAGTTGTTCAATTCTTCTTGCATTGCCACCACCCTGTCCGGATCTTTCAATGCATCTTCAACCCTGCATGGTTCCAAAAAGGATATAAATGAATAGTGTTCACAAAAGTTAGCTAAGCGAGATCTAGTGGTTACTCCCATTTGGATGTCACCGATGATGTTGTCGATTTGGTGATCCCTTTGGACGCATTGGTGTACTCTTGGGTGTGGCACTTGAGGAGTTGTATCTTCATGATTATCTGCTTCTCCCCCTAAGTTATTGCCTTCGTTGACTTGTTGATTGATGAGATCATGCACATTATTATTGCACCTATAAACATGACAAAATGTTTATTTGTTTGGGATCCTGGCTCAAGTGAATGTGCACTCTTATTTGATGGACAAGATCAAGATGGCGCACTATGTCGTCCACCACCTTGGCCTCCTTCATTCTTGCATACAAGAAGATTTGATGGTGTTGAACATTTCGACCAACACATGAGAGCAGATGAACTTGAGTCGAGAACGACTCCAATTCAATAAGGGGAGGATGATGAGGACATCACTTCTATGGATACAAACAACACTCCATTGAACATACAAGATGCAAACAATAGAGTTCATACACAACAATTAATTTCAGAGGTAAACTCGTTCTTATATATTTCCTTATATGTTTTTGAGCATAGATTGCTATTTAATGATTTAATTGTGATTAGTATCCATGGAGAGGTTCAAGGAGTACTTGGAGGAAGTATTAGAGATGTGGAAGACCAGAGAATTCGTTCAAAGAAAATGGAAACCGAACCAAACTCCAAATCGTATCCAACTCGGAGTCCAGGAGCAGTACGCACTAAAACGGACGCCCAGGACGCATACGAACTCCGTTTTGGATGTTCAACACATGAACGGAAAGGGGAGAGGATAACCTTTCCAATGGCTTCGGTAACATGTCAAAATTACTTCGGAGTCGACAGGAATCGTCGAAACAAAATCAAGTACAGAATCTGTCAGGGTGCTGCGCCACCGTATTGGGTCATTGGGCCTTGTATCAAGTCTAAGTCCATTATTTTCGTGTCTTAGGGTTAGGTCACGACCCTAACACCCCCTTGTACGTCCTCCCACCTATATATACTCCATGCTAGCCGCCATAGACAATTGGGTTTTGCTTAGATCAATAATATCGCCGTTCTTCAGTTTGTGAAACCCCAACTTCGCGATTTCGGATCGTGTATACCTTGTTCTTGCTTGTGTTCTTGGTTGCACTTACAGGGATTAGCCTTCTTGGCGATTTCAATCGTGTGCAGCACGGTTGATAACCAACGAAGCGGTGGTGTAGTGATTGCAGGGGTTTTTCGTGTTCTACTCGAGAGCCTCAGATCATCAACGTCGAGATCTCCACATCAATCGACTTATCCATTACCTTTCGGAAGATCGGGACCAATTTTCCTACCAATTGGTATCAGATTTCTAGGTTGCCCATTAGGTAATTCATCTATCCATTACATTAGTTTTGTTTTTCATACCTAGAGTCCACAAAAAAGCCACAAAAAAACTTGCAGTTTAGTAGATTTGTTCATTACTTTGTCCAAACCACATTGAGCCTTTGCAACTTTGTTATTCAGTTTGGTTTTGTTGATTTTGTGTCCGTGGTTGAGTCATATTGCTGGTTTAGAAGTGTTTTTGGTCTTAGTTTGAGTTTTGCATTGTGTGATTCATCCTTTTGAATCACGTCATCACGTCCAGATTAGATTCACCTATGTACAGTTTGGTATTTTCATCATATCTCGCACATACGAACTCGTATTTTGGTGTTCTTCTACTTTATGGAAAGCTTAAGAAGTTCTCTATAACTTTCATATTCATCATTTGCCCATAAAATATACTTATCAACGTCTAAATTGCATTAGATCCGAATCTGTTATTGACCTAAAAATTCTGAACAGTCTGTATTTCGGGGTCAATATCTCCTATTGTTATTTTCCAAAATAGGTCTTCCATATATTGAAATTAAAGAGGAGAGATATATATACAATCTTGATGTTCTAAGTTTTCCAATTTAGAGCCTATAAGTGTGCTATTTGTCCTTGGAAGATTGAGCAGAAAATCTGCGACAGACACATGAGATATCTTGGATTGATTTTCATTGTGTTCTACCCTTGCAGCACATTTTGAAAGAAAAAACGGAAGAAAAAAGAAAAGGCAAGTGCAAAACAAGAAAGAAAAGCCGCACAAAAAAGAGGAAAAAAACAACAAAAAAACAGAAGTGCTTGCATTCTTTGTGTCATCTAGTTTTGTCTCATGTCTTGCTAGCTTGAACTACTAGGAACACATTTAGGCCAGCAACTTTGACAAATACTTTGGACACTTATTCAACTTTACTATCTGATTTCATTGTTGCTAATCCTTGCTACATAGAAAGTTTCATCCAAGCTACACCTTACTCTTGAGCAGAATCGATACACCTTTGCAATCATCCCACGCTTCATTGGTTTCTTCATACCGTCCACCGTTTGCCACCTGCAGTGTCGGTAAGAACACTTGTAAGAGCGTGGTAAGACACTTGAGGGTGTGTGATTACACTTACACTTTGCCATTATCCTTTGTAGTTGATAGGGATAACATATTTTTTTGTGTTGTCTTCTGTTTGCTACTAACAATGTCAAGTAAAAGCAAGAATCATGCATTATATGCTGAGATGATGGACATGATGAAGACGACGATGGAGTTGCTCAGTAAAAATCAAACATCAACCAAGGATTCACATGACATTCAGACCACCTTTACAACACCTTCCACAAGAAGTAATTACATTTTCCCATCTCTTCCTTCTTATGATGGTTTTAGTTATGATGAATATATTACTTGGGAAATAAAGGTGGATAAAATTTTTGGACAATGTCATATGTGTGAGAGGAGAAAGATTAGAAATGTTGCAAGTGCATTAGTAGATTGTGCATTAACTTGGTGGAACAATTTAAATGAATTAGAAAAACCTCGAACATGGAAAGAAACGAAAATTCTTATGCGAGAAACTTTTGCTAATGTATCTATGTGCAAAGAAGAAATTCAGCAATTTGAGGAGAAATTTCTTGTTGTACCTCCTTTTGTGTCTAACATTTTGCAGGACAATATAGAAAATAATATAGATGATGCAAAAGAGAACGAGGCTTTTGACAACACTTGTGAAATTTTAGATGGATCAACTCATAATGCACTCGAAATCACTGCTGAAAATGGTAAGGCAAAACATTCTACAAATACAGAAGGTGAGAAGTTTTTGGATGTTCTGAATTTTTCCACCAATCATGCTATTTTCGAGGAGCAACTATTAGAATCGTTTATTTATACACCATTGTCACATGTTGATTTTCCTGCTGATCGTTGCGCTATGAAAGAGTTTTGTGCTGATAACTCTATTATACCTATGCAAAAACAAGTTAATATACAAGATGATTGTGTTTTGGATTCACCTACTTGTGCTGAAATTCATAATTTGATCACTGCTACTGCTAAAAATGATGAGCTGAAATTTTTGTCTTCTCTAAATACTTTGGGTTATATTGATTTTGACACTCTTTGTGATCTAAATATTGTAGAGAGGAGAATATTTTCACAATCTGAATTGCCTTTATTAAGTAGAAATATTTTTCATGCTATAGGAAACTATGAAGATAGTGGTGAATTTATGGTGCATAAAGTTTACATATGTTCAAATGTGCAAGCTCCTTTTGTGCTGCAACAACATGGTGAAATGAATGGATGCACTAACACTAATAATGTATTGTCAAGTTTTTCTAGTATTTTTTCCTTGCAGCAGGGACAACAAAAGCATTATTCACTGTGGTTGTGCATTATGGACAGCACTCATCCTACCTCCAAAGCAAGCCTCTTTGCTGGACATACGAGCAAGCCGAGGACGACTTGTCATAAAAAGAGGAGAATGATGAGATCATGCACATTATTATTGCACCTATAAACATGACACAATGTTTATTTGTTTGGGATCCTGGCTCAAGTGAATGTGCACTCTTATTTGATGGACAAGATCAAGATGGCGCACTATGTCGTCCACCACCTTGGCCTCCTCCATTCTTGCATACAAGAAGATTTGATGGTGTTGAACATATCGACCAACACATGAGAGGAGATGAACTTGAGTCGAGGACGACTCCAATTCATGAAGGGGAGGATGATGAGGACATCACTTCTATGGATACAAACAACACTCCATTGAACATACAAGATGCAAACAATAGAGTTCATACACAACAATTAATTTCAGAGGTGAACTTGTTCTTATATATTTCCTTATATGTTTTTTAGTATAGATTGCTATTTAATGATTTAATTGTGATTAGGATCCATGGAGAGGTTCAAGGAGTACTTGTAGGAAGTATTAGGGACGTGGAAGACCAGAGAATTCGTTCAAAGAAGATGGAAACCGAACCAAACTCCAAATCGTATACAACTCGGAGTCCAGGAGCAGTACGCACTAAAACGGACGCCCAGGATGCATACGAACTCCGTTTTGGACGTTCTACATATGAACGGAAAGGGGAGAGGATAACCTTTCCAATGGTGCCGGTCCCATGTCAAAATTCCTTTGGAGTCGACGGAAATCGTCGAAACAAAATCAAGTACAGAATCTGTCAGGGTGTTACGCCACCGTATTGGGCCATTGGGCCTTGTATCAAGTCTAAGTCCATTATTTTTGTGTCTTAGGGTTAGGTCACGACCCTAACACCCCCTTGGACTTCCTCCCACCTATATATACTCTATGCTAGCCGCCATAGATAATTGGGTTTTGCTTAGATCAATAATATCGTCGTTCTTCGGTTTGTGAAACCCCAACTTCGCGATTTCAGATTGTGTCTACCTTGTTCTTACTTGTGTTCTTTGTTGCACTTGCAGGGATTAGCCTTCTTGGCGAGGTCAATCGTGTGCAGCATGGTTGATAACCAATGGAGCGGTGGGGTAGTGATTGCAGGGGTTTTTCGTGTTCTACTCGAGAGCCTCAAATCATCAACGTCGAGATCTCCACATCAATTGACTTATCCATTACCTTTCGGAAGATCAGGACCAATTTTCCTATTGATCATCTTGGTATCTTTGTGGTTGATCTTGTGTTGAAGCTCCCCCTTGATCGTTGATCTCCTCCTGTGGTCCATCTTCCTCATGTACTTGTGGAGGTGGCTCTTGTGGTCGAACCTCACCTAGATCCATTCTCTTCAATGCTTGACAAGGAACTTCTTCTTTACCTAGTTCACATGGATCAACTTGCTCCTTTTGGGAGCCATTAGTCTCATCGAACACTACGTCACATGCTATTTCAACGAGTTCAGAGGCCTTGTTGAAAACACGATAGGCGTAAGTGTTCGAATCATAACCAAGCAAGAAACCTTCATCGGACTTTGAAGCGAACTTTGAAGTCCTAGGCTTCTTGTTCAGGATATAATATGGAGAACCGAAAACTCAAAAATATGAGATATTTGGTTTGTTACCGGTGAGTAGCTCATAGGATGTCTTCTTGAGTAGTCGATGAAGATAAAGTCGATTTACGGCGTGGCAAGCGGTGTTAATCGCTTCCGCCCAAAATCGATCCGAGGTCTTGTACTCATCGAGCATTATTCTTGCCATCTCTATGAGTGTTCGGTTCTTTCTTTCGGCAACTCCGTTTTGTTGTGGCGAGTATGGCGCTGAAAATTCGTCCTTGATACCCTCTTCATCAAGGTACTCCTCCACTTGTGTGTTCTTGAACTCCGTGCCGTTGTCGCTTCGAATACTCTTGATTGTCAATGAGAACTCGTTTTGAGCTTGCTTGAAGAACTTCTTGAGTGTTCCTTGTGTTTCTGACTTATCGTGCAAAAAAAAACCCAAGTGAAGCGAGAAAAGTCATCAATAATAACTAAACCATATTTGTTACCGCCGATGCTTATGTAAGCAATTGGACCAAATAAGTCCATGTGAAGTAGTTCGAGCGGTCTTGTTGTAGTCATGACGTTCTTTGTGGGATGAGGTGCTCCAACTTGCTTCCCGGCTTGGCACGCGCTACTAGGCCTGTCTTTCTCAAAAACAACATTCTTCAAACCGCGGATGTGATCGCCCTTGAGGAGTTTTTGAAGATTCCTTATACCAACATGCGCTAGCCGTCTATGCCACAGCCAACCCATGTTGGTCTTTGCAATCAAGCATGTGTCAAGTTCGGCTTTATCCTTATTGAAGTCAACGAGGTAAAGCTTTCCCTTCAACATACCCTTGAATGCAATGGAACCATCACTCCTCCTAGAGACGGTCACACCCTCGTTAGTGAACAAGCAATTATAACCTTTGTCACATAGCTGAGATATGGACATCAAGTTATAATCTAAGGATTCAACATGTAAAACATAAGAAAGTGTGTGTGTAGAAGATATTGCAATTTTACCAGTACCGAGCACCCTTACTTGACTATTATCTCCAACGTAGATGCCTTCGTTTGGGTCCTCATTCTCTTCGTATTCCATGAACATTCTTCTTTCTCCGGTCATGTGGTTGGTGCAGCCACTGTCTAGCACCCATTTGGATCCACCGGAGGAATAGGCCTGCAAAAAACAAATTATGCTTTGGTTTTAGGTACCCAAGTTTGCTTGGGTCCTTGGAGGTTAGTTACAATACATTTGGGCACCAACACATGAGATTTGGTGTTCCCATGGCGTGGCCCAACATAATTAGCATAAACCTTGCCAAAATTATTTCTCATTAACACATAGGAGGCATCAAAGGTTCTAAAGAGTAATCGTTGTTGTTTGTATACAGGGCTAGTTTGGGAGGCCGGACTTGTCTGGAGGATCGAACTTGTCCGGACACTTATCGGACTAGTCCGGTATTCGTGTGAGTTCAAGTTTTTACCCTTCGACTTACCAGTTTGAGAGAGTCTTCCCTTCACAAAGGAAATCCTCCCCTTGTTATTCTTATGACTTCCAGCATGCTGCTTTTCAGCACAAGAGTAACCAATGTCATATTTGACATTTGGAGGTCTTTGGACCAAGTATGCACTACGTGCATAGTTGATATTCTCCTTGTAAAATATGCCACATTGGGTAGGATGTTTATCCTTGGTGGAGGTTGACTTCTCCTTCAAACTGGTGTCAATCTTACTACATGTGCACATATGAGCAAAATCGGTTTTAGTGGGTTGAGAAGGTGAACTTGAAGAGGAGGAAGGTTCACTCAGCTTGAGTGACTCAACTTGCACTTCAAGGATCTTGTTAACCTTGATCAGGTCAGCAACTTGGTCCTTGATTGCAACATTTGAGTCAGTTAACTCCAAGCAAGCTTTCTTGCTTGAAGCTAACTCAAGCTCTAGTGAATTGTTTTTCTCCTTTTCAAGTTCTAGAAGTTTGTCAAGTTCGACATACTCATCCTTTTGGGAGATAATCATGTCCTCTTGACAATGAATCAACCTCTCCTTCTCAACAAGTTGATCAAGTAAAAATTTCATTTTTGTTGCAGCTTTCCTATCTAGTCCACTAAGCATATCTTCATCATCACTAATTATTTCATCATCACTAGAGTAGGAATGCACGGAAGGGATTTTGATGATGACCTTGCGTTTACCTTCCTTTGCCATAAGGCATGTGCCATTTCCCTTCCTTGCGCCGAGTGTGGGGAAGAGTGTAGATTTCTTGGACGCACTCTCGATGGCTATGCTAGCCATCTCTTCTTCTTCGGATGATGAGGACTCATCGTTTGAGTCCCACTCCTTCCCAATGTGCGCTTGTTCGGCTTGTTTCTTCTTCTTGAAGAATTTCTTAGGTTGAGGCTTGGCTTCTTTGGTCTTCTTCTTGTTCTCCTCATATGGGCAATCAACTATAAAGTGGTTATACTCACCACAATTATAGCATGCCCGCCTCAATTTCGGCTTCGTTCTTTCCTTGTACTTTCCTTCACTTGATTTTGTCCCTTGTCTTTTCTTCATTATTCTCTTGAACTTTTTCATGAATAATATCATGTCCTCTTCATCTAGCTCACTGCTCTCGTCGTCACTGTCTTCCTCTAGTTGTGCTTCTCTTGCCTCTTTGGATAGAGGCTTGAGGGTGGACATTAAAGCAACCCCTTTCTTCTTGGCCGAGGTGAGGTCGGCAATTTCCTTGACGTGCTTTTCTTGTTTTTCCATCATCTCAAAGTTGATGATTTTTCCAAGCAATTCATCCGTAGTCATCCTTTTGTATCCAGGACTTCCTCTAATCATGGAGCATAGCGTGACATTGCGAGACATAGAAGCTCTAAGGATGAGCTTTACCACCTCGTGGTCATTCCACTTCTTGCTCCCATATGATCGAACTTTGTTGACGAGTGTCTTCAATCGATTGTACATATCTTAGGGTGACTCATCTTCCTCAATTGCGAATCTTCCTAGTTCGCCTTCGATCATCTCAATCTTTGCTTCACGCACATGTCGGTCACCTTCATGTGCAGTTTGCAGTGTATCCCAAATCTCCTTAGCAATTTCGAGTCCATCCACCTTGGTGAACTCGTCCCGACTGAGTGAGGAGGTGATTACAGCTGCGGTTTGTGCATTTCTATGAATGGCCTGCTCTTGGCTTGGGGTGAGCTCTTCGTCGTCGTCCGGAATGTCTA
Source organism: Tuctoria greenei (assembly GCA_036927565.1). Lineage (NCBI taxonomy): Eukaryota > Viridiplantae > Streptophyta > Magnoliopsida > Poales > Poaceae > Tuctoria > Tuctoria greenei. Next base: position 213,400,457 of record JAYESD010000004.1, on the reverse strand, counting down.
TCCCTATGCATACAACATGCCATAGACTTGGATTGAGAGAAATCAAATGCATTTTCATATACTGCCTCCACATTGAGTAATCACTTCCATCGAAGTGTGGGGCTTTTCCAAGTGGGATGTATAAGTAATGATTGTTATTGAAATTTAGATGATCATAGTTAAAAGGATATCGGGAGTAGTCGGTGTGACTACTCCCCTTCTTCTTCTCTTCAACTTTCACTTTCCCTTTGGAAAGTGCCTTCTTTCTAAGGAACGCCTTTAGCTCCAGTGTCTCCTCATCGTCGTCCTCGAAGTCTTGAATGGCTTCGAGGTACTTTTCCACTTTTTGAGTCTTGTCATTGTTAACCTCTTCTTGGTTGTTGATTTTGTGGATGTCCTTCATATCCGACATGATCTCTTCGAGTGATTAGACTCTTTCTTGAAGAACCTAGCTCTGATACCAATTGAATGTGGGCCTAGAGGGGGGTGAATAGGCCTTTTCAAAATTTGTCGGATCCTGCAACACTCAACAACAAGTTCAATACCAGAGATATCAGACTAGTCCGGTAATGTGCGGACTAGTCCGGTGTTCACGAACTGAGTTGTTTAAGCTTGATCGATTAGGTTGATTCTTTTATATATGCAGCGGAAATATAGAATCAAATAAAGGTTCCAATGTTATATATTAGATTATATCACAGTTAATTCTTATGTTTGACAATTCAACGTAAGATGAGCAATGATTGTTTAAACCCTAGATTATATTGATGAATGAGAATGATGAACACCAAAAGCAAAACACAAGGATTTATCTCGTGGTTCAGCTACCACAAAAGGCAACCTACATCTATGTTGAGGAGTCCACAAAAGGATCGGGTCTTCTCCAACCCTACCCTCGTCAGATCACCAAGAAGGCCAATCCTCTTCCACTAATCACAAAGGGGTGAATAACCGAATTCAAGGGGCTTTCTCACACGTTGAGAGATCCCTTGAATTACAACAGAAAATACCACCAAGAACACACTCAAAAATTACAAATGAATCACAGGAGTGTGTTAGAGAATAACCAAGATCTCAACGTGGTGTTGCAAGTGTCTCTCCAATGATCTAGAGTGAATCCTCAAAGGATTGATCGTTGTTGCACTTAATTTCGTAGACAGATGTAGTTTTTGAGGCTCTTGGGTGGTGTGACGGCGCTAGGGTTCGAGAGATATCACAATTGGGTCGTGCACCTCTGTTTATATGGGGTTTCTAAAAGTGACCGTTAGGGTTCAGAAAGTTCGGACTATTCCGTGGTGGTCACCGGACTAGTCCGGTGTGCTGTGTGTAGCAAACCCTAAGTACCCCGAAATATCGGACTAGTCCGGCTAGGAACGGACTTGTCCGATTTCACTACTGAAAATCTTCGGACTAGTCCATGTGAGACCCTAAGTGTATAGGATGACAAGTCCGCACTGGGGGACTTGTCTGATTCAGATCAGTGGGTATTTCGGACTAGTCCGTGTAGACATCGGACTTGTCCAATTTGGATCAGAAAGAATACCGGACTAGTCCGGTTGTGATCGGACTTGTCCGATTTTGTGTGACTTGTGAAGTGTTTCGAGGACTAGTCCGCACTGGGGAGGACTAGTCCGATTCTAGTCAGAAAGTATATCGGACTAGTCCGATGTTTATCGGACTTGTCCGATCTCGTGCAGAAAGGATATCGGACTAGTCCGGTTGTGATCGGACTAGTCCGGTCCTGTGTAACTTTGTGCAATGTGTGTGTTTAATTGTGATTGAGATCTTGGGGTGTGTTTCCTTAACACACTCCATACACAATAATCTACTACTCTTCTTCCTCGAGCTCATTTCCACTTTGCTTCTCATTCTTCCTTCTTTTTGGCACTTTGCTCATTTTCCTATTAAAATCCTGCACTCATCTCAACAAGGAGGTTAGTATCTCAATTGCTTGTCATAAATCATCCAAAACCCACAAGGGAGTCCTAGATGCACTTTCAACATGCTTATGTGAGGTGCTCACGTAAGGTGTTGTGTTTGGAACTAACTTGAGTCAAGTCGTGGACTTGTGCTCGGAAGTATTGGTTGTTTATTCATGTGCAGGTGTTGTTTGAGTTCAAGACATGGCTGGTGACGGATTCTATTGAACTAGTCGTAGGGAGAAGATGAGGTTCAACAACCAAGATCAGGAGGAATTGTGGTTGAGTTGATCGGGAGGTCACGCGGCATGTTTGAATCAAGAACAATGCATATGAAGGTATCGTGGACGTCGTTGGAAGATGTTTGCACGTGTGCAAGGAGTTCATGGACGTGGTGGCATGGTTCCAAGGCGTGATGAAGAGATTTGGACGTAAAGAATTGGTTGGAAAGGTCCAACCGACTAGGTTATGGACTCAGGCTGTAGCTGAGTCGGGTTTGACTCAAATATGGAAAGATTTGAGTTGGTTATGATAGTATTCCGTGTGGGTCACGAACTTCGGTTGTTTTAGGAATATGGGATACGTTTTTAAGGTGTTTGGAAGTCTTAATATTGCTTAAATCTTTGTATAGAAGAGTCCTAAGCAGTTATGGAAAGTTTCAATTCGTGATTTGAGTAGGATTAGAGTCCTAGTTTGAGTTGAGCTGGCCTCCGGGCTGGTTATATAAGCAAGAGAGGCCAGAGCTCATGAGAGAGGATTTTGGGGATGTTCCTCTTGTGTTCTATTGAATAAAATTCGTAGTTGAAAGGAACTTTTGTGCCTTGTTCGTTCGACTTGTTCCAGACAAGTTTTTCTCGTCGAGCTTTCTGCATAGCACTACCTTTCTTCGGTGGTTTTATCATAACTCAAGTTTTATAGATCCAATTGATGTGATTCTTTTTGGGTTTTCTTCACAACTTGATTATCTATCATCTGTCAAAATTTCACGGTCATTGGATCTGTGATTGTTTTATCTGCACGAGTTTCTTTGCAGTGTTACAGATCTGTTTTTTACTCGGTAGAACAGATTGACCTTTGTTCGATCTTTCGATCGTAACTTAAGTTTCACTCGACGGATTTGAGTGATTATTGTTGTGTTGTCTTTGTGACTTGATTCTATCTGATATCTATCACTTTTGTCATGGTGAAACACGTTTAGATTAGTCTCACACACGATTTCTTTAATGGATCGTTTTTCTTCCGAGGGATTTTCATTGCTTTCGTTGAAAAAGTTTTAATCTACCATTCACCCCCCCTATGGTAGCTTTTCATGTGCTCTTCGATCCTACAATTCTAGGCAGCATCGTTCCCCTTTCGCTCTGCATCATCGGCTCTAGAGCTCCCGGTGTTAGAATAATACCACATGGTCTGTGCAATCAAGGGAGGTCCCCTGACCTCCTTATATATATGTATCACCCTCTAGGGGTTTTAATCAATTAAATATAATAATTATTTTCTTTTCCAATATTTCTATCATGGTATCAAATTTGGTTCGTTCCTAACTTCTGCTAGCTACGCCCGACTCCGCCTCTTGCGTCGAGTATGGCTCCTGGCAAATCGCCGCCCCCCACGCGCGATCTTTTTTTTTTCGGCGTGCCACTGCCGTTGGAAAAATCTCGCATTCCAGAGCAGGGTCCTCCGAAGACCGCTGCACACCCACGTGTGGCCTTCCGCGCGGCTCGGTCCTGGTCTGAGCTCTTCATCTCCACGCGTCGCGCGTCTGCGGTTTCTGCTGCAGCAGATTGACGCTCGCGCGTTGTGTTTTTACTTCTTGATGGCTTTCATTTACAATGGCTCCCCGGATGCACAAGCAGCCTCACAGGACATCACCTTGGCGGCTGAGCTAACTCGATTGACCGAGGAGGCGGATCGACTAGCCATCGAGACAACACATGCACGTGCAGCGGCCGACGAGGCACGTCGCAAGCTGCTTCTCGCAGCCGATGAGATTCGTCGTGACTTTATGTAAGGATCGAATGCCCAAGAGGGGGTGAATTGGGCTTCTTTTCAAAAATCAAAGCAATAAAACTTAATTACTAAAAGCCTAATTCCCTACGCAAACAACCTATGCATTCAAGTAAATAGCAACTTCGCGGTATATAAAATGCATAAGTGTAAGGTGAGGGGAAGAGAATGCAAACTCCCGAGGAGACACGAGGATTTATCCCGTGGTTCGGCAAGATCGTCAAGATCTTCCTACATCCACGTTGTGGCACCCACCAAAGGGTATAGCCACACCCAAGTCACCGAGACTAGGGATCTTCACTATTCTTCTCCGTTCGCCAACCTCGGCAAGGTGGAGCTCAAGCCTTGTACAACTTTGATCCTTCGGTCTTCCACAACCGTCTTGGCAAGCTCCGGAAGTCTCTCTCAGTTACAAACACCAAGGGACACTCCCTTACAGCTCTCACTACACTAGAGATTCCAATCACCAAGAATGGAGGCACACAAGCACTATCTCTAGCTAGTTCTAGCCTATCTCTTGGTGTACAAGTGGTGAAAATGATATGGAAGTGGTAGCTCAATGCCTTGAATGCTTGAGAATGTGTAGAGTATGTCTGGGCTTCAAGTGTTGTAGATTTGACATGTTGAAGGGGTATAAATAGCCAGCCTCCACGAAATAGCCGTTGGAAAAGTAGGCTGACATCACTTCTCTGCGAACACCGGATGATCCAATGTCTCCCCTTTAGTTATCATCGATCAAAGCCAAATTAGCTGATGTCACTGTGTCAGATATGACCGTTGTTAGACCGATGTTGCACTTATCTTCTCATCGGATGATCCGGTGGCACTTCCTCCAGAATTGGTTTAAACTTGATGCTTACTGGAGTGATTGACCGATGTGAATATTGATGTACATCGGATGATCTGGTGCTACACTTGGTCCAAGGATATTGCATACTGTACTGATGGACCAATGTAACATTTCCCTTAACATCAGATGATCCGGTGAGTACTTTGTTCTAAGGTCTTCTTCTTCTGCTGAATCAACTCGACTGATGTGTTGTTCTCTGGAAACATCGGTTGATCTGGTGAGTTGATTTTGTTTGCTTCGAGTTGTTCTAAGTGATTCTTTTGTATTTTGCTCGATTGACCTCTTAGACATTTGTTAGAAATATACTTCTGATGATTTTCAAGCATTGAGTGTTGTCATTTATGGTTGAATGACTTTGACATATGAGCTTTTACTTCTAATCTTCATAGCATTGGTTGGTCTCATAAAGTGATTGTTTAGGGGTCTCCAATGATCAGTAGTTGATGTTCATATTCATATAGATTTCATTTGATTGAGTGATATGGGAGACCTTGCATCCACAAATTCATTAGTAAAATCCAATGGTTGTCATTAATCACCGAAACCATACCTCATGGGGGCCTAGGTGCTTTCACTTGATCAACCACGACACCTCTCCTCCGGTGGTTGACGATGTTGCTTCTCTGCATGCTCAAGCAATTGTCATCCTTAACATCAAGTCAATGATCCCCGTCATCCTCGACAACCTTTCGCCGCACTATAATCGATGAAAGAGTCTCTTCCTCAACACCCTCGAGAATTATGAGCTCTCCGATCATGTCCTCACTGACATTGATCCCGCTGTCGTCGACTCTCATTCACAACGCATGGACTGCACTGTCATCTCCTGACTTCACGGCACCGTCTCTCCTGATCTTATTGAGATCGTCTCGGTGGGCATACCCACGGCTCGTTCCATCTGGCTTGGGCTTCAGGAGCAGTTCCTCGGCAACCGGGAGACCTGTGCTATGATTCTGGATGCTGAGTTCCGCACGTTCGTCCAGGGTGACCTCTCCATCACCGACTATTGTCGTCGTATCAAGTCAATGGCCGACGCACTCGGTGTCTTGGGCGAGGTTGTCCCCAACCGCACTCTCGTTCTCACGACACTTCGTGGGCTGAACGAGCGGTTCTCTCACATAGCATCCCTTCTCAAGCGACAATGCCTCTCTCCCACATTCGTCGAGATCCGCAACGACCTCCAACTTGAGGAGATCGAGATGAAGTCAAAGTCAGGAAACACCAATGCATTGACGGCCACCTCCATAGGTGCGGGACGGACCCCGTCTTCTCCATCATTTGGTGGTGCTCGTCCACGTGCTCCCACTCCTGGTGGCCTTGCATCAAGCACTCCTGCCTCCGGCACTGCTGTCTCTAGCCCCTCGTCCGGCATAATCGGAACAAGCGTAATGACATCAGTAACGGCAGTGGATTTCCCACTCCAGGAAATCCATGGAACGGGACCATGCAACTTTGGGGTGGTGTTGCGCCTCATCCCGGTCCTCCTCCAGGCTTCCCGACACGTCCACACGCACCTGCCCCTCCTTAGCAGGCTCTTCTGGCGCACGGAGGATCCTACAACGCATCTGCTTATAAGCCACAAGGCTTCTGGACACCTGGCGGACTGACTATGCCTTTCTACTACAACCCAACTACATCTGGCGATAGTCAGACCGCCTCCTTCTACAGTAGCCAGACCGCGACTTCTAGTGATCCAACCACCAGATCTTTGTCATTTTTGACGAGTCCTCTTTTCCGTTTGTGGAAATCTTCAACCCTCCTTCATCTCACTTTGACTTTCTTTGTATACTAACAATTCATCGGTGCTCCCTAGCACTGACTGTTTTGCTGGTACTCGTCCACGTGGGCCTCCATCAGGCTTCTACAAGCCTAGCGGTCACACTTCGGCTCCAGCTGGTCAGACTGCGCCTGTGCACAAAGGCCTTCTTGGCCCTGTCCACCCGACGACATCCCCAACAGAGGCCAAACGGGCCTCTGTTCGCCTCGTCGTCCCATCGTGACTCACGAGGGTCAGACTGTCAGCCCGAGTAGAGTCCAGGAGGGCCGCTACTCCTCGGATGGTCAAACCGCGGATCCTCACGGTCCAACCAATGGTACTCGCCCCGAAGACCAGACGGGCCTCTGTTCACCAAGTGGCCCAACCGCCACCCCGTGCGGTGAGACCGCCCCGAGCTCCTCCTCGTCACGTGACACTCCTTCAGGCTTCGGCTCTCCGACAGCTCCACCAACTGCCCTTCACCAGCAACCAGGTTTTGTACATGGTCCACGGCCCGTGCTCGAGGTGCCACCCATCGACAACGAGCATGACATGCGGACACGTGGGAAGGCCGATCTTCGTCTTCCTCTGTAATGTCTGAACCTTTAAGCATCAACGTTGTCACAGATTCCGAAGATTTATCGTGGTGCTCTCACCAATCCCAGTTCACGAGAGGTCATGATCGAGGAATTCGCCGCTCTACAGGCCAACAACACTTGGGATCTTGTGCCACGTCCTTCAGGTACGAATGTCGTGACTGGGAATTGGGTTTTTCATCACAAGTTTCATCTAGATGGCTCTCTTGATCGCTACAAGGCTCGTTGGGTTCTTCGTGGCTTTACTCAACAGCCCGGTGTTGATTTTGGTGAGACTTTCAGCCCTGTGGTGAAGCCTGCTACAGTTTGTACCGTTCTTTCTGTTGCACTCTCTCGTGATTGGCCCGTTCACCAGCTTGATTTGAATAATGCTTTTATGCATGGTACTCTATCCGAGACAGTCGAGCAATCTTCTGGTTTTTTTGATACAGCTCATCAGGATTTTGTCTGTCGACTGAACAAGTCCCTATATGGTTTGAAGCAAGCTCCTCGTGCCTGGTACAACCTCTTTGCTTCTCATATTATCTCATTTGGACTTATTGGTGCTCGGTTCGATACTTCTCTTTTCGTCTACCGACACGACGCAAACATGACTTATCTATGGATATATGTAGATGATATTGTTCTGACTGCCTCATCAGCACCACTGCTCCGTCACATTATTGATGCTCTTCCAGCAGAATTTTGAATGAAGGATTTGGGAAACTTACATCATTTTCTGGGCATGACTGTTACTCGGAGCAGTGCAGACTTCTTCCTCTCATAGCGACAGTACATGGTTGAGATACTTGAAAGAGCGGGCAGGACTGATTATAAATCATGTTCTACTCCAGTCGACATGTGTGCCAAGTTATCATTCGATGGTGTTCCGATTTCGGATGCTACTCACTATCGTGGTCTTGCTGGAGCCCTGCAATATCTCACCTTCACTCGACCCGACATTGCATACATCATGCAGCAGGTGTGTCTCTCTATGCGTGATCCTCGTGAGCCTCATCTTGCGTTGGTGAAACACATTCTTCGATATATTCGAGACACCTTGGATCATGGTCTTTAGTTTTGTCGCTCTTCGGTTAGCGAGCTTGTGGCCTATTCTGATGCTGATTGGGTCGGTTGTCCTGACACACGTCGTTCCACCTCCGGATACGATATCTTCTTTAGTGATAATTTGGTCTTCTAGTCTTCGAAGCGTCAACACACGGTATCTCGCTCCAACGCTGAAGCGGAATACCGTGTTGTAGCCAACGTTGTCGCCGAAGCTTGTTGGTTACGTCAGTTGCTGGGGGAACTTCACTATCCACTTCAGAAGGTCATTTTGATCTATTGTGATAATATCAGTGCTATGTATCTCTCGACCAATCCAGTGCAGCATCAACGCACCAAACACATCGAGATTGATTTGCACTTCATTCACGACAAGGTGGCCACTGGTGCAGTTCAAATTCTCCATGTTCTCACCAGCTCCAAGGCTCTAGAAGACCAAAACCGTCAAATTGCGCGGTTCAACGGGACGTTAATTGAAAGGGAAATGCTCGTTTAAGTATCATGCTTATTACTGCACAGTCAACTGCGCTTTGCCGAGCCGTGGTCAAAGGATTCAGGATGTATATTTGCAACATACGTGTGTCCCTTTTCAGTCGTATCAAATATTTTTAATTAGTGTGACATTTGTATACGGACAAACCAAAATGATTGACGTGACCAACTGCTAAGGATTCACTCAAACCGATCCTCAAAAGAGTCAGACTATGAGCATATAAATTTGAAGAGGTCATTAATAAAATATTAGCTTCAAAAAGACGAAACGGGACATCATTAAAAAAAAAAAGACCAAACGGGACGGAAGCATTGAGGCCCTGTTTGGCACAGCTGGAACTTGTTACAAAAGCAGCTTGTTTGAAAAGCTGGTGGAAAGCAGCTTCTGCTTATGTCCTGCTTTTAGTTCATTCTGAGAAGCAGCTGAACTAAAAAGTTGTTACAGAAGCTTCCTGTTTGGCACACCCTCAGCTTATTTTTGTGAAGAAGCTGCAGCAGAAGCTGTGCCAAACAGGGCCTGAGTCGAATTGGGGTCCTGGGGACAGGCGGACTGCTTCTTTCTTCTGGCTGGACCGGCAAATCGTGGGTTGGGCTAGAGCTATATAGCCCAGCTATACATATCTCGTGCATGGTGCTGGTTCATACGTCCGATGGGCCTGTGAGGCATTGACATTGGTTGCTCTAGTCTGGTCCTTGTCCGAACAGGCTCCGCCATCAGAAGCCTACTGGTATTTGCGGTCCTCGGACAGCCCATTGTGTATGTTCTTAGCCCGGATTTAGCAGATCTCTTCTGCTGGATCTGAACAACACAGAGCAGTTCTTGTTTGTTACAGTACTCTGGAATTTTCTGTATTCGCTCACAACATATGGAAGGCCCAGTTCCTTCAATCGGACTGTAGGACCCAAAATGTTTGCAAGCCAGTGCGTGTCGCGAAGAAAGGTGGCTGAATGCAGTGCAGGGCTGTCTGCCAATACACCGGTCGGGCCGCAGTGACACTGTGACAGCACGGCGTCATCATGCACGCATGCCCGTTGGTCCTGTTCATCACTTCACTGTGGTTCACTTGTTTCAACCTAAAGGAAAAGATCATTTCATCCGTTCCCAGTCGCACTCGTGTGGTTTTGCTTTGTTCCCGAAACCTGGACCACGTCTCTGCACATAGCCCCCCATCATCTGCCTCGTGCGTTCAATCCTGCAGACCTTGGCAGCTTGCGAAGTGTGCACAGTAAAACACAGGAGAGGAGGCGAAGTAAAAGATGGTTTTCAAATGGGTTGCCGTTGTAACTGCTGCATTCCTTGTCTCGGTACCCGTTTCCAACGGTCCTCCAAAGAACCTCTTTGATTTTCAAATCGTGAACAGCAGCAGCAGAGCACGAACGAGCTGGGGGACTGGTCCACTTGTACAAGCCAGGTCGCTTTCTGCTGGAAACGGAGGGCGCAATCAGTCTCGGCAGCATTCATTCGCCCTTAACAAGCCACCCAGTTGTGCTCCTGATGCGTGTTGTTTAATTGGAACTCGATGTTACGTGAGGGACGTGTAAAGCTAGTATGCGCTGACCAGTTGCTATCAAAAGCTTAAGCTAATAAGGGATGGTAGGCAATTCACTTATATTTCAACACTCCCCCTCACGTGCAGGCTCTTTTGGCTCTGCAAACGTGAAATAGAAGTCGGCTGCAATTTTATTTTATTCTTTTAATAAATTGCGCCCGCCAGGATTCGAACTCGAGACATCTGGCTCTGATACCATGTTAAGCTAGTATGCGCTGACCAGTTGCCCTCAAAAGCTTAAGCTAATAAGGGATGGTAGGCAATTCACTTATATTTCAACAGGACGAACGGAGGTGCGTGGCGGATATTTAGAAGTTCGAAACCGTCAGAATTTCTCATTTTTTATAAGCTGATGAATGTAGTGCTAGTCTTTCTTGGAGAACATTCTGTTTCGAACTCTTTAAACTTTCTTTTTTTTTTTCATCTCCCTGCTTTTTCACACACGAACAATTCGGCCGGATCATACCAAACATTCTGCTTCCCCAGGACCTGAGGATTATTCATCTCAGTCATCACGACCAGGCTCACAGCCAATTAATGCTTATTACAAAAAAAACGCAAATATAATTACTGATACATCGGGAACTCGAATCCAAACCAATACAATAGATCATAACATACTCCAGATTGGTACATTTACGCACACAGCTGTTGTTTCGTACACGTACGCTTAATTAAGATTAACCGCGCGCCCGCAGGTTTACACCGCCGCGTGGTAATTTTGTCTAGAGCCTCAAACCATCGTCGTCGTCGTCGTGCAGAAACCACGTATACTGACGAACGCCACCGACCGGCCGGCGGCGAGCGTCGCTCGGTTCTTCCAACCTTCTCTCACAACCGGTGGCAGGTCTCGATGGGTGAGCCGCGCAGGCACTGGTTGTGCTCGTACGGCTGGCACCCGTGCTTCATGACGCCGTGGAACCTTGGCAGCGGCCCGCACAGGCGGTTGTAGCTGAGGTCCAGCTTCTGCAGCGTGGACAGCCGGCCCAGCGACGCCGGGACGGTGCCGTGGATGCGGTTGTGGGAGAGGTCCAGGTACGTGAGCTCCGGCGGGAACACGGCCTTGCTGAGGTCGAAGTCAAGGTCGTTCCACGACAGGTCCACCATGCCGATGGGCCGGCCGGGGACGAACAGGTGGGAGGCGTCGCCGGTGAGCTGGTTGTGGGAGAGGTCGACGGTGTTGATCTCGTCCTGCGCGTCGTCGCGCGGGATGGGTCCGCTGAGCCGGTTGTAGGACAGGATCAGCGACCGGAACTGGCCCTGCACGAGCCCCGCCGGGATGGGGCCGGCGAGCTGGTTGTGGCGGAGGTCGAGAGACCGGAGGTTGGGCAGGTCGGCGAAGGAGCTGGGGATACAACCCGTGAGGCGGTTGTTGGAGAGGTCGACGGAGTCGAGGCTGCGGATCCGGGCCAGGTGCTCCGGGATGGCGCCGCTGACGTTTGTGTGGGAGATGGTGAGGAACTGAAGGTTGGCGAGCGAGGCGAGGCAGGGCGGGATGGCGCCTGTGAGCCCACGGAGGCGGAACAGCGACAGCGACATGAGCGACGTCAGCCCCGCCACCGCGGACGGGATCTGCCCGTGCACGTCGTCGGCCCCGTCGATGAAGACGTTGTTCACGCGCCCGGCCTCGTTGCACCGTACGTGGTCCCACCTGCAGCAGTCCGGTGACGACGCAGACCACGTCGACAGCGTCTTGGGGTTGCCCAGGGACTGCTTCACGGCCAGCAGCGCGCGCAGGTCGTCCGGCGTGCACCGGGGCGACGGCGGTGAGGACAGCGCCGGCGTAGCGGCCGCCACGAGCAGCAGGACGAGGAGGATGGATGTGGTCGACGCCATTGTGGCCTGATGAGAGCTGAATGAGCTCTTCTGTGGCTGGCTGGCTGGTTGGTTGCCTGAAGGTGTGGAGTGTGTGCAGAAGTGAGGCGCACCCGAGGGCGGTATATAAAAGGGAGCTCACGGCGCCCGCGGCGTGACGTGCTTGCTACACGCTTTCTTTTCTCCACGGACCACGGACCCTCCTCCTCCTCGCCTCGGTTGCTGACCACCCACCGTCGGACGTGGCGCGGCGCGCGCGGACACCGAGGCGGCCAGCCAGCCGTGCGTGGCCCGTGGCGCACGGTCCTGATGAAACCCTGACAAAGCCATCCCTGCGCGGCGCGGCGCGGCGAAGGAAGCATCCGCGTGGGTTCGGTTCAATCGGCTCCCGGCCACTATTGGTTCTTGCGAGAACAGCATATGGAGCGGAGTGCTTTCATCCACTGTGCTCTTCAGACATTACTGGGCGTCGTGGACCAATGGATGTATGGCACGTATTGACTCCGAAGACGTCCATGTGCGTGCCGATCACGACTAGGGAGCCACCTGTTCTTTAATTTTGCTTACGAGAACAGTCCATGCACTTTTGTTTAATTCTTTAATCCAGAAACAGTTGTGGAGGTTCACGGTCCTGCGGAAGAAAGAGGAGCGTCTACAGTACGTACGTGCTCACTTCGTTGCATGGGAGTGCGGATACTACAGCGTGCAATCGTGCATGTTTAGACGATGCAGTGATCCCCGGACACAGTGAAAGCACTACGTCTCAGCCGATCCACGACGGGTGCGTTTGGTTGCCTGCATGATGAGCCAGGATGAGAAGGGATGGCGTTTGGTTGACTACACGAGTATATAACGTGTTTGAATGCATGGTATAATATATCACGTGTGATGAGGAGGAGACGAGCTCGCAAAACGCTGCCTGTGCCGCGCGCGCAACGTACCCACAGGGAACGAGTACCGAAGGAGAATGCAGACGCCTCCAAAAGCACCGATCTTGTCTCTGATGAGATCCGGAAAAACACAGAAATCCGCCGTCGATCGCGGACTGGGGTCGCCGGCCTCGGTGTCTCTCTCTCGGCACGCATAGGCAGAACAGAGCCACCCCATGTGGAGAACTAAAATAATGCGGCATGGAGGCGTCCGACAAGGTTCAGACCGGCACGCGAGAGCGCATGTGAAGGGCGGGAGAGGATGGATTCGTTCTTTCGGCCACCTTTCTGGGCTGCTGCCGGGCCTCGCTCAGGCAGGCAAGCAAAAGCTTTGCTGCGTTCGCAGCTCCAGCTGCGCGCGCACCACATGGCCTGGATGGATACCCCGTCTCTCCTTCCTGCTCACGGTCTCATGCACCACCGCTGCGCTGCACCAGTTCGGCGAAGCGTGCGCGACGGCGAAGCGGAGCAATGCTTAAATAGTGCTATATACGCTACGTGTGTTGTTCAACGCAGAGGCGGAGTTGGTTAGATCGTGAACCCAACCCATCGATCGAGCTGTTCGAGCAGACGTGTGTTTTGCTGTTGTGCACTGCTGGTACAGGGGGCATCTACTGGCAGTACACACCGAGGCTCGGAATCACTCCCCTGACGCAACGCTGTGTCTTGATAGCATCGCCCGCTGGGGGGTGCGTGGCGTGGGCCTGCTCTTCTTTTCCTTTTCCCATCTCATCTTCGTATGTGAATAGTTCAGTGATTGGTCTCATCAGTCAATCTTTCGACCCAATCAAACGTGACACACGTACGCTCAAAGCTAGGTCCGCAGACAAGCTCTAGCGATCGGGTTTCACGTGGTAAAAACGAGGCGTGAGCTGTGCTACACCCGTCTTCCACGATTTCTTTATTTTTGGCATATTTTTTAATAATTTAACAATAATAGCCAACAAAAAAAATTATTTTCCAAATCTAGTCACCCAATCGCATTTTAGAATGGCGAGTCGCCATGTCAGCCGAATCAACCCGCATGGCTGCCACGTCAGCCACATGTCACCAACTAGAATCGCGACAGGTGACGTGGCAGCCAAGTCAGCCTGCCACATCAGCCATCAACCAATAATCCTCTAAAAATGTTTGTTGCAATTGAGGTTTGAAACCAAGATCTCAAAGATTACATCACCTGCTTAAACCACTTGAGCTATAGATGGGAGTCAGTTAGAGATTTATTTTGCCTAATGTTTAATTTTAAATATGAAATTCTGAGCTCGTAACTTCAAATTGAAATTTAAACAAATTTTGAATTTAAACTCGTAACTTTAAATTGAAATTTATACATTCAAAATTTAATTTGAATTTAGTTTCAAACTTCAAAGTTGGAATTTGATAATTGAAGTTTGAATTCAAATTCAAATTTAAAAAATGTTTCTTCAATTTTCTGAATTTGAAATTTCAAACATACAAATATATTGAAATATAATTTAAATTCTGAAATTTGAGATTTCGTCAATTGAAATATAATTTTTTCCCGCTGGCACGGGGGGCATCTATTGGCAGTACACACCGAGATCCGTGGACTGAAGAAAGATAATGCTCGCAATCACTTCCCAGAGGCACCGCAGCGTCTTGATAGCATCTCTCGTTGGGGTGGGGTGAGTGTGTGGCGTGGGGTTACGCTTCTTTTCCTATCCCATCTTTGTAAGTGAACAGTTCACTGATTAGTGTCATCAGCCGACCCAATCAAATGTGACACATGCTCAGAGGCACCTGCCGCGGACAAGCTCTAGCGCTCGCGTTTCACGTGGTAAAACACAAGGCGTGAGCAACTACGAGCCAATTGCTATTATTGTTCACGTGGTAAGACACTTATACCGTGGACTTCGTTAAAATAGTCTTCTCAACTTGTGCACATCGTTATCATAGCATTATCATACATTTTTAATCTTTTTCTTTTTCTTTTCTGTTTTTTTATTTTATATAATTCTATATTGACTGTTTTACCCTTATGACTTTTCTCATGGCCGTATCTCCACGATCCATCAGAAAGACAGAGACGGAGCTAGGGGCGCCGCCCGTTTCCGCGTGATCACGCATGGCCCCGGCCCACCGCGCCCCCACGCCAGGGACGGCGCTCGTCGCCAGGGACCGCCGCCTCCACGCGCACAAGGCGCCGCCGGCCCGGACACCCGTCTGCCACGGGCACGCAATACTTTGTGCCGTTCCTGTTGCTCTGCTGGGATGGATGGTGCTTAGCAATTGTTCAGGGAGTGTGCCTCGATATAGCTTTACCCATGGTTTGCATCTCTTTTTGTGATATCTCCTATAAACTAGTATCTGTGAAGTTTTCATGTGTGTCTGCAGGAGATAAATTTTGTAGTACTGACTTATTCCCATGTCACGCTGAACAATTATCTAGCTAGCATACTGTTCTTTGAATAGCTAGCTAGAGATTGTTTGTCATTCATGTGTGCAGAATAGATACGTTGGAATTTTCTCTTTGTTCATTGAATCAGAGTAACTTCCTAACCAACTCTCAAGCGTTCTTTCAATCATCCGGGTTTGCAATGTTCTGTTTGTGCATCCAAAGCTTACATTTTGGTTCATCAGAGTAACAAGGTTCCAGGGCACCAGCAGTCGCAATCACCCAGTAAGATTGAACTCGTCCTTGAGGCTTCTACCCCGGAAGCAAGATGAGTAGGCCATCAACATGTTATCATGCTTCAACACTTCACGCGGAAACGGGCGGCGCCCCTAGCTCCGTCTCGGTCTTTCTGATGAATCGTGGAGATACGGCCATGAGAAAAGTCATAAGGGTAAAACAGTCAATATAGAATTATATAAAATAAAAAAGAAAAAAGAAAAAAAAGATAAAAAATGTATGATAATGCTATTATAACGACGTGCACAAGTTGAGAATGCTATTTTAACGAAGTTCACGGTATAAGTGCCCTTCCGTCGAAGCCACTTCTCTAAAGGTCCATAATAGCAATTGGCTCAAGCAACTACACCCGTCTTTCACCCGCAGTAACCGGCTACCGACGTAAAGGAATGCGGCGGTGACAAACGCGGCCCGTTTTTCTTTACGGAAATACTCCTTAGGCTATTGGCATCCGTTTCCTCGAAAACATAGTCAATAAACTATTTTCTATTTTTCTAGTATATCTTCTAAATTTAAAAATATCCAATATACTTTACAGTATGTCTTTGCGGACGGTCTTATAGGTGTCTGACAGTAAAGCAACTCCCAGACGACCATTGATCCTGACTTTGAGATCCGTGCGTGTCGGTGGTTTGGAACCGGCAGATCTCCCTACACTGCTAAGGTGATAGGGGAGTTTGATGTTCGGTTTGAGCGCGCGGAGATTCAAGAAGGTGAGTAGGAATTGACACAGGAGACACAAGAGTTTACGTGGTTCGGGCCGCCTGAGCGTAATACCCTACTCCACGGTGTGTTGGTGTTGTATTAGCAGTATGAGCTTGTGACGAGCGTATGAGGCACGTGTGTGTGTTCCGCCCTGAACGTGTCGTCGGCCTGTCCTTTTATAGTACAAGGGCAGGCCGTTACAGGTTAGCCTGGCCCAACATGTGGCCCCGGTGGTTACACGTTTAATTGCTCTTAATGATCCTGTAACGGGCTTTGACAGCACCGTTACTGGTGTTAAGATCGTCCGTTTAGGTGTCATTAATATGGTATTAATGACACTTAATCGGGTCTTGAAGTCCTTGATTCCCCTTTGAAGATCCGGAGCCGTTGTGGGGTCTTACGGAGGTTAGAGGCTGAAGATCCGACGGTTGGACACGTGGCAGCTCCGGAGCATACTGTGGAAACAGGTAGCTCCGGGGCTACTCGACACGTGTCAGGTCCAGAGCTTCTCTCGGTCTGGGGCTAAGTCCGGAGGTGCCATTTCGGTACATGGCCCGGAGCTTCCCCCTTGTGGGCGGTAGCTCCGGTTTGGTAGTACACGTGGCGACCCAGGGATTAACCATGTTGGAGAAGCGGGTCCGGTTATGTCTGACATGTGGGCCTTCGAGGGTCTTCAAACCAAGTAGGTGATTTCCTTTGAGGTCTTTGTAACCTCAAGGGGTGTACGGTTTCTAGGGTACCGACAGTGGCCCCCTGGACCTACCTCCGGGGAAGTCATTCCGCCGGAGGTGGGTTCATCCTCGCGACCTTTGAACTGAGTCTTCAAGGGTCTTTGAGGGTGCCGTTGGCAAGGACTTGGAATTAAATTCTCGCCATGTGGCGTATCCCGCGTGCGGCAGATGAGATCTTTGGCGTGCGGATCTCACGTAATTGAAGGTCGCCGGTTCCCGATACGAAAACCGTATCGGTTCCGCGCGCCTTGTCAGGCCGCCGCCTTTGGGTTTCCCGCCTCGTGATGACAACCGTTCGCCTGGGTAAGAGCCTCGACTTGATCGTCGGGGTGGTCCCGGGCCCTCTTGTCATTGGCTGGGTGGAATTTTTGAATGGTATCTTTGATTTCCTTGCGGTTTCCATCCAAGCGTTGCGAGGGCTTACTTAAGAAGGAAAGCGCGCACCGTCGGGAGTTCTTTATGCCTTCTCATCTGATCTTGCGCTCAAACTCCCAACTCGTGTTTCGCTCTTCTTCTCTTGCCTAGCCGTGCCGCGATGGAGTTGGGTCTCTGCGAGAGTCGCTTGAAGACCGACGACGACCTGAAGAAGGTCCGGGCCCTTATGGGGTGGCCCTCGGACTTCTTCAACCATTCGGTCCGCGCCGGTGGAGAGCTCCCATTCGAGAAGGAGCACTCCGGCAAAATGGTGTACTTCTTCTCGTACGCCATGGTGGGATTGATCCCGCCTTTTTCTTCCTTTTTCTTGATGCTGTTAGACTTCTATGGTCTGCAGTTATACCACCTTGGTCCTCACTCCATTCTCCTCGTGTCTATCTTCGTCCACTTCTGTGAGATGTGGGTGGGCATCCCCCCTACATTGAACTCTTCCGGACCTTCTTCACCGTCCACACCACCGGCCGGAGCAATGAGTACCTTGGCTTCTACTACTTCGTGAAGCGCAAGAAGTGCCCATTCAAGTACCTCCAGTCATTTCCTTCTCGGAAGTGGGATGACTGGAAGAAAGACTGGATAGTCGTTAGGGTGGAGGAGCACGAGAGGCTGGAGCTGCCCGATAGTCTGCCCGGCATCGGCACGACGACTTGGAGTGAAGCTCCGGTGCTGGCGGAAGCTTTCACCCCTGCTTTGACCAGGATCCGCCAATGCGTGGAGGGAGGATTGACTCCTCAGGCGGTATTTTGCAATTTCCTAGTCAACAGGTGGGCGCCGCTGAAGAGGAGGGAGAAACTCACTTGGGCCCTCAACAGCGTGATGGACGACGACCGGGTTGAGACCGGGTTGAAGTCCAACATGGTGGGGAAAACCTTGGAGTTCCACCTCAAGAAATTCCAGCACGGCATCGACGTCGACGGTGATGACTTGACTCCCCCGTCGGCCTTCCTCCCTCTGAACGTGGAAGTGGAGTTCAACAGGGAGCTCCGGCGAAAGATGCCCGTACTTGACGACCTTGGTGTCATCGAGAGAAGATCAACCACCTGGGTGGCGATCCCCGGAATGTCCAAAGATGGCTCTGTTCCTGCCCCAAAGCCGAGGGTTGAGGTCGTTGGCAAAGGCAAGGAGCTAGCGGACGAACCCGAGAGCCGGAAGAGGAAGCTGCAGCATGCCGAAGGAAGGTCCGTCAGGCCCGCTACTTCCTCCTCGGCTCCTTCTCCCCGGAGGGGAAGGTCTTCTACAACCGCGGCGGTTGTCCCCGTAATGGGGTCTTCCCGGAACGAGACCGTTCCTGCAGTGGGGTCCTCCCGGAGCGCGTCTGTTCCCGCAGTGGGATCCTCCTGGGGCATTAGCTCCGGGCGCGCGACTCCGGCACCTGGGTCGGTGGAGGCCTCCAGGTCCGGGGGTTTCTCCTGATCGAGGAGAGCCTCGACCCGGGAAACGCCCGTGGCTGCGACAAGTTCCGGGGGGCCTTCCGGAGCTTCTACGCCGACTATGGCCAGCCCCGAACGCCCAGGAAAAAGGTTCCGCGCAAGCTGGTGCGGAAGCCTCCCAAGGTAATTTTTAACCTCTACCTTGGACAATTATTTTAATTGTAGCAACTGTTTGTTAATTTTCTTCGTTCATCATCTGCAGCATCCCCAAGAAGGGGAGTGAGGCTCCATCCTCAGCCACAGTGTCTGAGGCCGTAAGGGTGGGAGCTTCTGCTCCTGTCCCGGTGCCGCCCCAAGAGGTGGCTGAAGCTACGACAGCTCCGGCGCCGGCTGTCGTGGTCATGGACCTCGACTCATCCCCAGAAGTTCCCGTGGTAGCGCCGGACCACGGGAGTGAAGATGCGCCAGCGGCACCCATCCTGGAGGTTGAAGCTCCGGGTTCTGATGCCGCGATGATGGAAGCTCCGGCTGTTGAGCCGGAGGAAGTAGTAATCCCGGCCTCTGAGCCGGTATTTGTCGAAGCCCCGACGGTTGAACCGGAGGTGACTGAAGCCCCGGCATGCGAGCCGAAAACCGAGGTAGCTCCGACAGTTGGGTCGGCTACCTCCGAAGCACCGGCTGCTGAGCCGGTCATTGTTGGAGCTCCGGTCACGGGGCCGGTCGAAGTTGAAGACCTTCCGGCTCCTGAGCCGGTTGTTGAAGAGGTGTCGGAGCTCGAGCCTCCCTCGGAAGAGGTGCCCAGACCAGAGCCAGTAGCGGCTCCTGCTCCGGAGGCGACGACGTCGGAGGTACCTGCGGCCGAGCCGGGGTGCCCAAGCGAAGTCGCTGGCCCCCTGCCCGAGGGGGTGAACGAAGACTTGGTGGTGGGGCCTTCTTCGATGGCGACTGAGGCCATCCCGGAGGACGTCCCTAGTGCCTTGGAGACTCAGGGGACCACTCTTGTAGAGTAGGACCCGATTTTTGTATCTGAAGACCCGCTGGAACCAGCAGAGGAGACCCCAGCAGGTCCGAAGCCAATCCCGTTGTCGCTGTCCATTGACAACGCATGTTCCAGCCTGCGTCAAGTCCAACTGGCCTTCTTCCACGACAGGAAGGCTCTTGAAGAGGAGCGCCAAACCCTTAGGCGGTGGCGTAATCGACTCTACTTCGAGACCAAGCTGGCGCATTCGAGGCTAGCGGATGACAAGGAGTGGATCAAACGGGAGAAGATCCGCGTGGAGTACTGGGGCAAGTTGCTGGATGACAGGGAGAGTATGACTCGTGCCCTCGACGCTCAATCCCGGGAGATCTACGATCAGGCCAAAGCTGCCAATAACGCGACCGATGCACGCCACGAACAGCTTGAGGCCATTACACCGCACTCATCAAGCACCGAGAGGCACTTGAAGAGAGGGAGAAACGACTCGAGGATGAAGAGCAAAAACTCCTTGAGCTGTGGGATGCTGTCCTGAGGAGGGAAGAGGAGCTCGCCGAGAAAGTAGCTCTGGCTGACAAGGGCCTCGAGGAGCGCACCAATAAATTGGAAGAGCGCTGCCAAGAGGAAGAGGAGAAGACCTGGGTGCGAGGGCAGGAACTCTACGAACAAGAGTGTGCCCTTGCTGCTCGGGAGAAGAAAGTGAGGGGTAGGGAGAAGGACCTGGTTGACCGCCGGAACAAGATCCACCTCCGGGGGGAGGAGCTTGGAAAACTCGAAAGGTGGGTTGCTAAAAAGATTCAGCAAAACGCCAAAGAAGTTGAGCGCCTCGCCCGTGAGAATTCCGAACTGACGGCGGCCAGGAGATCCCTGGAAGAGATGAAGAGCTTGAGGACTGCGGACTCCTTACAGATTTGGGAGTTCCTGGGCAAGGCCAACGACGCGCTGACACCGATGGGTTTCAGCCCCATGCGCCCGGATGATCCGGAGCCGGAGCCGGACCTAGCGCTGCAGGTGTTGAGCGCAGCAGGTAGCAAGCTCTCCAAGGTGGGCGATGTCATCGCGGACCAACTGGAGGTTGAGGGGCAATACCTGGCGAAGAACATCGCAAAGTATGTGCTGACGTGCTACACCAGCCGGAACTCCCAATTCCCTCTGGACCCGGTGCTTGAAGGCCCCGTCGAAGGAGAAGGCGAAGCTACCCGAGCCGGCATATCGGAGGTTGCCCAGAAGGTCGCCCAATTCTTCCATAGGGTCTAGGACCATCTCTGTAATTCTCACTTGTATTTTCTCTTCTTCTTCCTCAATTTTGTAATCCCTTGTCTCCAGATGTAATCTCTTGTCTCCAGATAAATGAAATCCCCAAATTTTGCGAATTTCACTTTTTGTCTTCAACACTCTTATCTTCACTTGGCCCCCTGGTAGATGTACACAATTTGATTGTGAACATGTACCAAGAGGATATTTTGCATTGTTGAAGACTCTTTTGCTCTGAACTTGTAGAATTTATGTTCGAAGTCTTCGATAGTGAAAGCCCCCTGAGGTTGTCGGAGCTTAGAAGCTCCGACATTGTCTATCGCTGGAGCTTAGTAGCTCCGGCAATAGTTTCTATCAACGCTTAGAGCACCGATAGTTAATCCTCCGGGGTGTCGGAGCTTAGTAGCTCCGGCAATGACCTTTGCCAACACTCAGTTTGTTGGCAGCAGACTCCATTTACGGGGTCTTCTCACCATCTTTTATTCGGCGTCGACGGCTGGCCCCCCTTAGGGGAGTCGGAGCTTAGTTAGCTCCGGCTTTTCTCCATCAACGTAGATTTTATTTTTCCTGCACACTTAAGCCAAGAAAAATAGTAAAATTCGTTCCTTGTCTATAATTTCGTCGCGGCTTACGATTCTTAAGAAGACTTTAAGTCAAATGCGATTTTGAATACAACCGAATGCGTTATCTTTTCTTCTAGATTCAACTATTCATGGACCCGCCTTACTTCGGCCTGCCGGGGTGTAGGTAGAGTGGCGTACTTAGGGTGCTTGACCAGGCTAAGTCGATAGCACACTCCAGCCCTAGATTGGCTTGGCGGCTTTTAGACGAGTTGGCCATGAACGATATTTGAATCCAAAAGAACTGACAATACAACTCGAATCATATATAAACCGGTCGAACTAAAATTTCTTAAGAATTGCACGTCTTTGTTATAGACAAGAAAGAGAAAAATAAAAATGTTGAGCCTGTACAAAATAAATGCACGTGGAGTCTATTTCGCATGAAGATGTCTTTCATTATAGGTCCGGGGTACAGGGGAAACAAGTACACTCTTAGGGTACGGAACCAGGCTAAGGATGTTTCATTTCTCGTTTGACCCAGGGTAGTTAGCGACACTTTTAGTCCTGAGACTGTGACAAGCGTTGCATGAGCTTTGCGGACCTTTCGGGAAAGGTCCGGCGGCTCTCCCGGAGGAACTACCCGACTCTGTACAATGACTCTATAACATACATCTCAAGTTACTCAAGACTCACCTCCGTGGTATTAAGTGTAGAACTTACGGAGGTGCTCGATGTTCCAAGGATTTGTGAGAGGTGTCCCATCCTCGGTAGCCAAGCGAAAGCTTCCGTGACGGGATACTTTAATCACTCGGAAGGGCCCCTCCCAGCCGGGGGAGAGTTTGTATAACCCTTCTCTGGATAGTATTCTCCGTAGCACCAGATCGCCCTCCTCGAGCTGTCGGTTGTGTACGTGCCGCTGGTGATAACGCCATAGAGCTTGGCGATATCGGGCATTCCGAACAGCTGCTTGGCACCTTCCCTCCTCAAGGAGGTCTAGGTCTTCACGCCGGAGCTGGTCCTGCGCGGCTTCGTCGAAGGTCCGGACCCGGAGTGGACCCAAGGTGATTTCCGGAGGAAGGATTGCTTCAGCTCCGTACACCAGAAAGAAGGGTGTTTCTCCGGTTGACCGGTTTGGAGATGTCCTATTGGCCCATAGAGTGGGCGGAAGCTCTTCGATCCAAATGGCTCCATGTTTTTTCAAGCGCTCATAAGTGCGCGTTTTAAGTCCTTTAAGGATTTCAGCATTTGCTCTCTCGGCTTGGCCATTGCTAGCTGGGTGAGCTACGGAGGCGTAGCAAACTTGTATGCTGAGGTCTTCGCAATATCCTTGGAATGCGGAGCTTGTGAATTGGGTCCCATTATCAGTGATGATTTTGTTTGGGACTCCAAATCTGCATACAATGGTGTGCAGAAAGTTGATAGCAGATTGCTTGTTAATTGTCACAACTGGAGTTTCTTCCGGCCACTTGGTGAACTTGTCAATGGCGACGTACAGGAACTTGTAACCTCCGACGGCTCTTGGGAAAGGTCCCAAGATGTCCATCCCCCACACAGCGAAGGGCCATGTAGGAGGTACCATTTGTAAGGGCTGAGCCGGAGTGTGAATTTGCTTTGCATGAAATTGACATGCTTTGCATTTTTTCACCAGCTCAGTTGCATCCTGGAGTGCTGTAGGCCAGTAGAAGCCATGCCGAAAGGCTTTACCCACCAGCGTGCGGGAAGACACGTGGTTCCCGCACTCGCCCCCATGGATTTCTACGAGGAGCTTGCAGCCTTCTTCCCTTGTGATGCACCGCATTAGGATGCCGTTGGCACCGCTGAAAGCATCTAGGCCCCCCTCATGTAGTATGGTTTTGGTGATTAATGACAACCATTGAACTTTACTAATGAATTTGTGAATGCAAGGTCCCCATAAATACTCAATAAGATGAAATGATCATGTCATTGGAGACCCATAGATACTCAACTTTCGAGATCAAACTCATGAGATAAAGACAAAATGTGAAGGCTCTATGTCTAAGTCACTCAATCAAAAATTGACATCATACAATGCTTAAGAATCATAAGAGAGCCTTGTGGAACAAATGTCTAAGAGGTCATTAGAGCAAGACACAAAAGATTCACTCAAAACAACTCGAAGCAAACAAAATCAACTCACCGGATCAACCGATGATTTCCAAAATGAACACATCGGTCGAGTTGATTCCACTGAAGAAAAAGACCTCAGACAAATGAACTCACCGGATCATCCGATGTGAAGGGCTCAACAACATCGGTGCATCAATACATTTTGCAGTACAATTGGAACAAGTGAAGCACCGGATCATCCGATGTGCAGAATTACACACATCGGTTGATCACTCCAGTAAGCATCAAGATCAAGCAAATTCTGGAGGAAGAGCCACCGGATCATCTGATGAGAAGACTGGGGGTAACATCGGTCTAATAACGGTAATATCTGACACAGTGACGTCAGCCAAAGTAATTACACCGATGATAACTAGAGAGGAGACATCGGATCATCCGGTGTGCACAGTAAAGTTCTGTCAGCCTACTTTTCCAACGGCTATTTCGGTTAAGCTGGCTATAAAACCCCTCTAACCCAGTCATTTCGACAAGTCTTGATCACCTGAAGCCCACTACACATCCAAGAGCACTCAAGACTATAGAGCATACATTTCCACACTTTTAGATCATTTGTAATAGGCTAGAGAGAAGCTTGTGTGCGTTTTTTCTTTGTGATTGAAATCTCTAGGCTAGTGAGAAGTTGAAGAAGATCGTTCCGGAGCTTGCCAAGGTGTGTGTGGAAGCCGGAACATCGAAGGTTGTACAAGGCTTGAGCTCCACCTTGCCGGAGATGGCGAACGGAGAAGATTAGTGAAGACTCTATTGTCTCGGTGACATTGGAAGTGGCAAAACCCTTCGGTGGGTGCCACAACGTGGACGTAGGAAGATCCTTGCGATCTTGCCGAACCACGGGATAAACCTTCGTGTCCCCTAGCGTTTGCATTTCTCTCCCTCTCTTTACATTTTGCAATCTTTACTTCACAAGTTATATCTTCGTTGATTGCATAGCTAGAACCGCATTGGGAATTGGGCTTAAGTAGTTCATTTTTAATTGTCTTAAAATTTGAAAGAAAGCCCAATTCACCCCCCTCTTGGGCGTTTCGATCCTTACAATTGGTATCAGAGCAAGGTTGCTCATAGGATCATTCTAGCTTCACCGCTAGAGAGCAAAAATGGCCAAGGTTGGGGGTTCGGTTCCTATCTTCGAGGGCAAGAATTTTGCCTATTGGAAAGCACGCATGCACGCTTACCTTGAGGCTATTGCCCCCGAAGTTTGGGAAGCGACTCATGCGGGATTTGGAGAACTTAACTATGTGGGTGATCAAGTTAAGTGGGATGCTAAGGCTAGGAATGCTATTTATGAATGCATAAGTCAAGATGTCTTCTCTAGGATTGCTAGTAAGGAGAAAGCTTGTGAAATTTGGGCTTGCTTGATAGAAATCCATGAGGGCTCATCTCGTGTAAAGGAACTTAAATATCACATGCTCAAAGCTAAATATGATGAATTTAAGATGCTTCCTCATGAAAATGTTAATGAAATGTTTTCACGCTTAAATGTTCTTATTGAGGAAATTAATGCTCTTGATATTGCGTCTCTTGGCAAGGGACTTATTAACCGCAAGATCCTCATGCTCCTTCCCAAGCCGAAGTACAACATCATCAACTCCATGCTCCAAAAGGAATCACTTGACAACATTGAAGTTTCGGAGCTCATTGGAGAAATACACGCTCATGAGATGAGTGTACTTGGGATGATGGAGCAATCATCATCAAAAACAATTGCTCTAAAGGCCTCCACCAAGAAGACAATCTTCAAGAAGAAGAAGGTGGTTGAGCCTAGCTCAAGTGAAGAAGAGCAAGCGTCAAGTGAAGATGACGATGATGAGCTTGCCTTGATGATGAGAAAGTTCTCACGCTTGAACTCCAAGATCACCAAAAAGGGATACACCTTTGATCCCAAGAAGAAGGCATTTCTACCAAGAAGAGACGATCGCAAGATATGCTACAATTGCGGAGATCAAGGCCACATCTCCTATGATTGTCCAAAACCGGACAAAAGGAGAGAGAACTACAAAGGCAAGCAACGCAAGCTTGAAGAAAGTGATGATAATGAAGAAGAAGCCAAGCCCAAACCAAGAGCCTTTGGGAAGAAGAAGCAAGACAAGGGCAAGAAGGCAAGACTCTTACCAAAGAGGAGAAGTGGTCCACAAAAGGTGTTTATGTGTGAGGCAAATGAATGGGTCACCGACGAAGAAACAAGTGATGAAGAGAGTGAAGAAGAAGAAGAAAGCTTGGCCGGCCTTGCCATTGCCAACCATGAAGACTCATCTCTTCCTCCACCACCCATGTGCCTCATGGCTAAAGGTAACACCAAGGTATGTGATGACTCTAGTGATGATGAGCTTTTCCCCGATGATTTAACTTCTTTGATTAATGAATATCATGCTATCATTAAGAGAGAGAAGAGTAAGGTTAAAACTCTTGAAGAAATTCGTGCTAAACTTGAGAGTGCTAACCTTGATTTGCTTGACAAGTATGAAAGCATACTCGAAGAGCATGACATGCTCAAATCTCATGTCAAGCAAATTGAGGAAGAAAATGCTAAAATCAAGGTAGACAATGATGAGCTCAACATAGCACACCAAAATCTCTTGGAGGAGCACAACAAGCTAACTCATGAATACCAAACACTTAACATTGCTCATGACATGCTTGATCAAGAGTTAAAAGATGCAAAGAAACAAACTCTTAATGATGAGATATCCATTACTTCACATGTCTTTAATGTCTTGGACAAGTCTTTGTCTTTGAAAGCTAATGCTAGGGAGAAGGACTTGTTGGAAGAAATTGAGAGTCTCCGCACTAGTGTGGCTAGACTTTCAAAAGGTGAAGTCAAGCACAAGGAAATCCTCTTCCAACAAGCAAAAGCCTTCAACAAAAGAGGACTTGGATCCTTCCCAGTGCCCAACAAAGGAAAGGTGCCCTCACTGGAGCTTAGAACAAGCTTCATCAAGGAAGTTGGTTCTTATTGCCAACATTGTGAGGTCACCGGTCACCACACAAGGGAGTGCCCTCTTCCTAACCGACCTTCACCTAAATTGCCTACTAACTACAAATCTACTTTTAATGATCACTATTATCTTCTTAGCAAAGTGAATGGCAAGGTGAAAGCTAGGTTCATTGGCAAAGACATGAAGAGCATGAAGGGGAAGCTCCCCAAGCAACTTTGGGTCCCAAAGACACTTGTATCTCACATACAAGGACCTAAGTTGGCTTGGGTGCCTAAAGTCAAAAATTAACTTCATGTGTGTAGGTGAACTACAAAGCCGGAGGAAAGCATTGGGTACTCGATAGCGGGTGCACTCAACACATGACCGGCAATGATGGTATGTTCACCACCATAGAAAACCCTGGTAATCATGAACAAGTTACTTTTGGTGACAACTCTAAGGGTAAGGTAATAGGATTAGGTAAAATTGCTATCTCTAATGATTTATCCATTTCTAATGTGTTGTATGTTAAGTCGCTTAGCTTTAATCTACTTTCCATTGCACAACTTTGTGATCTTGGACTAACGTGCACATTTAGCAAAAATGATGTTGTTGTGAGTAGTGAGGTAAGCAAAGAGCTAATTTTCAAAGGGTTTCGGCATGGACATCTCTACTTAGTACACTTCTCCAACAAGAATGCTAGCCTAACCACTTGTTTTTTCACTAAGACAAGCTTGGGTTGGCTATGGCACCGACGCATAGCACACATTGGAATGAGCAAACTTAAGAAGTCATTCAAGCTTGGGATGGTGACCGGCGTGAAGGATGTGACGTTTGAGAAGAACAAGCTTTGTAGCGCTTGTCAAGCCGGGAAGCAAGTTGCTTCACACCACCCAATGAAGACAATGGTGTCAACCTCCAAGCCACTTGAACTACTCCACATGGACCTCTTCGGACCGTCCACATACCAAAGCCTTGGCGGTAACCTCTATTGTCTTGTTATAGTTGATGACTACTCTCGCTATGCTTGGACTCTATTTTTAGGTGACAAGAGTGAAACTTCGGAAGTGTTCAAGACCTTCGCCAACCGTGCTCAAAGGGAATTCCAACTTCCCATTATCAAGGTCCGGAGTGACAACAACACCGAATTCAAGAACTACAATATTGGGGAGTGGTGTGAGCGTGAAGGTGTGAAGCATGAATTCTCCACCACATACACTCCTCAACAAAATGGTGTCGTTGAGAGGGAGAACAAAACCCTCATCACTCTTGCAAGAGCAATGCTTGATGACTACGGCACGTTGGAGAAGTTTTGGGCCGAAGCAATCAACACGGCGTGCCATGCCGCTAACAGGGTCTATCTTCACCGACTACTTCAAAAGACCCCATATGAACTTCTCATTGGGAGAAAGCCCAACATCTCCTACTTTAGAGTCTTTGGGTGCAAATGCTACATCTACCGCAAGAAAAGGCTCGGTAAGTTTGAAAGAAGATGTGATGTTGGTATTTTTCTTGGTTATGCATCAAACTCAAAAGCATATCGAGTATTCAACCAAACCTCCGGTCTAGTTGAAGAAAGTTGTGATGTTGAGTTTGATGAGACTAATGGCTCCCAAGAGGAGAGTTTTGGTCATGATGAAATAGATGATGAGCCTCTACGAGAAGCCATGAAGAACATGACCATTGGAGACATCAAGCCGGAAGTTGAAGAGGGCCATGATCAAGGGGGAGCTTCAAGTTCCAACAACAACACCTCCATGGCGCCTCAAGTAGACGAAGAGGAGAAAGAAGATCCATTGCCAGCTCAAGACTCACAAGCAATTCAACATCAAGATGAAGAAGAAGTCCATGATCAAGTCCAACCACAAGAGGAGCAACACGCATCACCACCGCCAAGTGCTTCACAACCACTTATGAGGCATGGACGCATCTCCAAGGCGCATCCAATGGACCAAATCATTGGAAGTCCTTCAAGGGGCAACCCACTCACATTGAGGAAGCACTCCAAGACCCAAATTGGGTGATGGCTATGCAATAAGAACTCAAGAACTTCATCCGCAATGAAGTTTGGGTGTTGGAGGAGCGACCCAAGGACAAGAACGTCATCGGAACAAAGTGGGTGTACCGCAACAAACAAGATGAGAATGGCGTTGTGGTCCGCAACAAGGCAAGACTTGTGGCCAAAGGGTTCTCGCAAGTTGAAGGACTAGACTTTGGGGAGACATTTGCTCCGGTCGCCTGGTTAGAGGCAATTCGTATTCTCCTTGCTTTTGCTTCACATCATAATATTACTCTTTATCAAATGGATGTGAAAAGTGCCTTTCTTAATGGATACATTAATGAGCTTGTTTATGTTGAACAACCTCCCGGGTTTGAAGATCCGAGGAATCCTAACCATGTGTATAGGTTGCACAAGGCGCTCTACGGGCTCAAGCAAGCACCTAGGGCGTGGTATGAACGACTACGGGACTTCCTCATCATGCAAGGATTTAAGATCGGGAGGGTGGACACCACACTCTTCACCAAAGAAATCAACGGAGATTTGTTCATTTGTCAAATTTATGTTGATGATATTATCTTTGGTTCAACTAACGAAGCTCTTAGCCATGAGTTTGGCAAAATGATGTCTAGGGAATTCGAGATGTCAATGATTGGAGAGCTCAACTTCTTCCTTGGATTCCAAATCAAGCAACTTCAAGAGGGAACCTTCGTCTACCAAGAGAAATACACCAAGGACCTCTTGAAGAAATTTGAGATGGGAGATTGTAGCTCAAGAAGCACTCCAATGGCAACAAATTGCCATCTCGACGCGGATAAGGACGGTAAACCTATTGACCAATATCACTACCGCTCTATGATTGGTTCATTGCTTTATCTTACCGCATCTAGGCCCGACATAATGTTTAGTGTATGCTTATGTGCTCGCTTTCAAGTGGCTCCTAAAGAATCGCATAAGAAGGCGGTCTTTAGGATACTTAGGTATCTTAAGCATACCCCTAGTATGGGCTTGTGGTACCCTAAAGGTACAACCTTCCAACTCTTGGGATACTCGGATTCGGACTTTGCCGGATGCCGTGTGGATCGCAAGAGTACCTCCGGTGGGTGCCACTTGCTTGGGCATTCCCTAGTGTCTTGGTCTAGCAAAAAGCAAAATTCCATGGCTTTGTCCACCGCGGAAGCGGAGTATATAGCGGCCGGTGCATGTTGTGCCCAAATTCTATATATGAAGCAAACCCTTTTGGACTTTGGAATTAAATTTGGTTGTGTGCCTCTCCTTTGTGACAATGAAAGTGCGGTTAAGATAGCTAGAAACCCCGTTCAACACTCCCGCACTAAGCACATTGATATTCGCCATCACTTCTTGCGTGATCATGAGGCTAAAGGAGACATCTCTTCGCAAGGTGTTAGATCCGAAGAACAATTGGCGAATATCTTCACTAAACCACTTGATGAGAAAACCTTTTCTAGACTTAGAAATGAATTAAATGTGCTAGATGCATCTAACGTCATGTAAATTGCCATGTTCATGTAAGGTTGCATATCATATAGGTCTTGTCTAACTCTCAAAGGATAGGGGCGAGCTAGAAATAGTTTTCCCTGAGGAAGCCTTTGGAAGGTTTAAACTTGGCAAGATAGATTTATTTTATGCCTTGCATGATCTCTGCCATATAGACTTGCACTCATTCTATTTCTTGCACTATAATTTGTTTGGCATTGCATACGGTAGATTGTCACAAAGGGGAACCCACCTCATGAGAAGGAGACTTGTTTGAAATGCAATATCTCAACTCATATAAGGTGGAAAGAACGAAATGTTAGGTGCGTTAATGCCTAGAGGAACATGCTTCATTGAGATAGTAGTCTTCATACTCTACCTCACAAAGCATGGGCCTTACATTTTATTTGGATTCTTTCCTCCATTTTTCTCGGTGTTCCATTTGCTTTAAGGTCTAGCCAAGCTATTGGCATATTAGCTTCTTGAGGGGTAAGGGGTTGCCCAAAAAGTCCTAAGACATGTATTTCCCATTGTTTGTTTGTTTGGTCAAAGGACATATATGGGATGTTGGTGTTTAGTTTTCATCGGATTATCCGATGCCTAAGTCCTTCCCCCATCGGATCAGTAGGTGTTCAAAATCCAAGTGCTAGTTTAGTCAATATCCAAAATCGACCGATGAGTTCAAGCAGAAAAACATCAGACCATCCGATGTTCACAAATCTGAAACCTTGATGAATTCCACCAATGCTTCTACATCTAACGTCGGACCATCCGGTGTCAACTTCCCTCTCCTGAATATCCTTACTGTGCCATTCATCCGATGATCAAAACCCTAAACGTCGGTCCATCCGATGTCTTCAGTGACTCTTTGAATATCCATACTGTACTATTCGACCGATGTCCACATCGTTAAGCATCGGTCCATCCGGTGTGTAAAAAACGGCTAGGGTTTGGGACCCACTATTTAAACCGGCCGTACCGCCGCCTTTCCTCTCCCCCGATGAAAGTGCATCTAGGACTCCCTTGTGGGTTTTGGATGATTTATGACAAGCAATTGGGATCCTAATCCTTTTGTTGAGATGAATGCAGGCAAATGATGAAAAATGAGCAAAATGCCAAAAAGAAGGGAAATGAGAAGCAAAGTGAATTTGAGCTCAAGAAGAAGAAAATAGTAGATTATTATGTATAGAGTGTGTTAAGGAAACACACCCAAGAGCTCAATCACTTTCAAGCACACACATACAATGCACAAAGTTATACAGGACCAGACTAGTCCGATATCAGCCGGACTAGTCCGATATCACATTCTGAACTAGATCGGACAAGTCCGGTCTACACCGGACTAGTCCGATATCTTTCTGATCCACTTCGGACTAGTCCTTCCCAATGCGGACTAGTCCTCAACACAATGCACAAGTCACACAAAATCGAACAAGTCCGTTGTGATCCGGACTAGTCTGATATTCATTCTGATCCACTTCGGACAAGTCCGGTGTCACCACGGACTAGTCCGATATACACACTGATCTAAATCGTACAAGTCCTCCAAGTGCGGACTTGTCATCCCAAACACTTAGGGTTTCATATGTCCGGACAAGTCCGATGGCAATCGGACTAGTCCGAAGATTTCCAGTAGCGAAATCGGACAAGTCCGTTTTCAATCGGACTAGTCCGATATTCCTAGACACTTAGGGTTTGCTACACACAGCACACCGGACTAGTCCGGTGACCACCACAGACTAGTCCGATCTTTCTGAACCCTAACGGTCACTTTTAGAAACCCCATATAAATAGAGGTGCACGGCCCACTTTTACACTCTCTTGAAACCTAGCGCCATCACACCTCCCAAGAGACTCAAAAACCATCTCTCTCCACGAAATTGAGTGCAAAATCAATCAATCCATTGAAGATCACTTCTAGATCATTGGAGAGACACTTGGCACACATCATTGAGCTCTTGGTTTGATTCTCTAACACACTCTTACGTTTCAATTTGTAATTTTCAAGTGTGTTATTGGTGTCATCGTGAGTTGTAATCAAGGGAGCTCTCAACGTGTGAGAACGCCCCTTCAACTTGGTTATTTACCCCCTGTGAGTAGTGGAAGAGGATTGGCCTTCGTGGCGATCCGACGAGGAAAGGGTTGGAGAAGACTCGGTCCTTTTGTGGGCTCCTCAACGTGGACGTAGGTTGCCTTTGTGGTAGCCGAACCACGGGATAAATCGTGTGTCTTGTCCTTTTTGTGTTCTTCATCTAATTTGATCAACTTAATCTAGGGCTTGATTCACTTTATTCAATCTAAGTCTAATTGTTGATCAAGAGCTTTAACTACAATAGAATCTGACATACAACTATTAAATTGAGATTCAAGTTTATATTTCCGCTGCAAACATTAACGAATCAATCAATTTGTCTGAACTTGATCATCCTAGCCCGTGAAAACCGGACTAGTCCGCACATTACCAGACTAGTCCGATATCTCTGGTTTTGACCTTGTTGCTGAGTGTTACAGGAACCGAGAAAAATCAAAAAGGCCTATTCACCCCCCCTCTAGGCCTACATTCAATTGGTATCAGAGCGGGTTCTTCAAGAAAGAGTGCAACCACTCGAAGAGATCATGTCGGACATGAAAGATGTTCATAAAATCAACAACCAGGAAGAAGTAAACAAAGACAAGAACCAAAAGCTGGAAAAGTATCTCGAAGCAATTCAAGACTTCGATGATGATGACGAGGAGACGCTGGAGCTGAAAGCACTACTCAGAAAGAAAGCACTTTTTAAAGGGAAAGCTAAAGTTGAAGAAAAGAAGAAGGGGAGTAGTCACACCGACTACTCCCGATATCCTTTCAACTATGATCGTTTAAATTCAAACAACAGCCATTACCTATCTATTCCTCTTGGAAAAGCCCCACACTTCGATGGGAGTGATTACTCCATGTGGAGGCAAAATATGAAGATGCACTTGATTTCCCTTAACCCAAGTTTATGGCATATTGTGTGCACAGGAATAGACATCCCAGATGACGACGAAGAGCTCACTCCAAGCCAAGAGCAAGCCATCCACATAAACGCTCAAGCCGCAGCCGTGATCACCTCCTCTCTAAGTCGAGATGAATTCACAAAGGTGGACGGACTGGAGATTGCCAAGGAAATATGGGACACACTACAAACAGCCCATGAAGGTGACTGGCATGTGCGGGAGGCCAAAATTGAAATGATTGAGGGCGAACTAGGAAGGTTCGCAATTGAGGAAGACGAGTCTCCCCAGGACATGTACAACCGATTGAAGACACTTGTAAACAAGGTTCGATCATATGGGAGCAAGAAGTGGAATGACCACGAGGTTGTAAAGCTCATCCTTAGAGCCTTTATGCCTCGCAATGTCACACTATGCTCTATGATCAGAGAAAGTCCCGGGTACAAGAGGATGACTCCAGATGAATTGCTTGGCAAAATCATCAATTTTGAAATGATGGAGAAACAAGCCAAGCACGTCAAAGAAATAGCCGACCTCACATCGGCCAAGAAGAAGGGAGTTGCCTTAAAGTCCACACTCAAGCCTCTATCCAAAGAAGCAAGAGAATCACAGTTTGAGGAGGATAGGGATGACGAAAGCAGTGAGCTGGACGAAGAGGATATGATTTTGTTCATGAAAAAGTTCAAAAGAATAATGAAGAAAAGACAAGGAATAAAATCAGGTGAAGGCAAGTACAAGGAAAGGACAAAGTCGAAGATGAGGCGGGCGTGCTATAATTGTGGTGAGTATAACCACTTTATAGTCGATTGCCTGTATGAGGACAACAAGAAGAAGAATAAAGAAACCAAGCCTCAACCGAAGAAATTCTTCAAAAAGAAGAAATAAGCTGAACAAGCACACATTGGAAAGGAGTGGGACTCAAACGATGAGTCCTCATCATCTGATGAAGAAGAGATGGCTAGCATAGCCATTGAAAGCTCGTCCAAGAAACCCACACTCTTCCCCACGCTCGGTGCAAAGAAGGGACATGGCACTTGCCTCATGGCAAAGGAAGGTAAACGCAAGGTAAACATCAAAACTCCTTCCATGCATTCGTACTCAAGTAATGATGAACTAGATAGTGATGATGAAGATATGTTAACTGGATTAGATAGAAAAACTGTTGCTAAAATGAAATTTTTACTTGTCCAACTTGTTGAGAAGGAATCGCTAATTGATCGTCAAGAAGACATGATTATCTCCCAAAAGGAGAGGTATGTCGAACTTGACAATCTTCTAGTTCTTGAAAAGGAGAAAAACAACTCACTAGAGCTTGAGCTAGCTTCAAGCAAGAAAACTTGTTTGGAATTAACCAACTCAAACGTTGCAATCAAGGATCAACTTGATGACCTGATCAAGGTCAACAAGATCCTTGAAGTGCAAGTTGAGTCACTCAAGCTAAGTGAACCTTCCTCCTCTTCAAGTCTACCTACTCAACACACTTCAACTAATCCTGTTCATATGTGCAAATGTGGTAAAGTCGACATCAGCTTGAAGGAAAAGTCTACCTCCGCAAAGGATAAAAATCCTACCCAATGTGGAATATTTGACAAGGAGAGGATCAACTATGCACGTAGTGCATACTTGGTCCAAAGACCTCCAAATGTCAAGTATGGCATTGGTTACTCTTACGATGGAAAGCAAAATGCTGGAAGTCATAAGAATAACAAGGGAAGGATTACCTTTGTGAAGGGAGGACCCTCACAACCTGGTAACTCAAAAATTAAGAATCTGAACTCTCATAAACGCCGGACTAGTCCGGTGGAGGTCCGGACAAGTCTGGTCATTCGGACAAGTCCGGTTACCCAGACTAGTCCGATCCATGAACAACAACAACTCTTGTTCAAAACCTTTGATGCCTCCTATGTATTAATGAGAAACAATATTGGTAAAGTTTATGCTTATTATGTTGGGCCACGCCATGGGAACACAAAATACCATGTGTGGGTGCCCAAATGTATTGTAACTAACCTCCAAGGACCCAAGCAAGCTTGGGTACCTAAAACCAAGGAATAATTTGTTTCTGCAGGCCTATTCCTCCGGTGGATCCAAATGGGTGCTAGATAGTGGATGCACCAACCACATGACCGGAGAAAAGAGGATGTTCGTGGAATATGAAGAAAACGAGGACCCAAATGAAGGCATCTACTTCGGAGATAATAGTCAAGGAAGGGTGCTCGGTACCGGTAAAATAGCAATATCCTCTGAACACACTCTTTCTCATGTTCTACATGTTGAATCTTTAGATTATAACCTGCTGTCCATATCTCAATTATGTGACAAATGTTATAATTGCTTGTTTACTAACGAGGGTGTGACCGTCTCAAGGAGGAGTGATGGTTCCGTTGCATTCAAGGGTATGTTAAATGGAAAGCTTTACCTTGTTGACTTCAACAAGGATAAAGCCGAACTCGACACATGCTTGATTGCAAAAACCAACATGGGTTGGCTGTGGCATAGACGTCTAGCACATGTTGGTATGAGGAATCTTCAAAAACTCCTCAAGGGCGATCACATCCGAGGTTTGAAAGATGTTGTTTTTGAGAACGACAGGCCTTGTAGCGCGTGCCAAGCCAGGAAGCAAGTAGGAGCACATCATCCTGCAAAGAACATTATGACTACGACAAGACCGCTCGAACTACTTCATATGGACTTGTTTGGTCCAATAGCTTACATGAGCATCGGCGGTAATAAATATGGTTTAGTCATTATTGATGATTTTTCCCGCTTCACTTGGGTGTTCTTTTTGCATGACAAGTCAGAAACACAAGGAACGCTCAAGAAATTCTTCAAGCGAGCTCAAAACAAGTTCTCACTGTCGATCAAGAGTATTCGGAGCGACAACAGCACGGAGTTCAAGAACATACAAGTGGAGGAGTACCTTGATGAGGAAGGAATCAAGCACGAATTTTCAGCACCATACTCTCCACAACAAAATCAAGTCGCCGAAAGGAAGAACCGAACGCTCATAGAGATGGCAAGAACAATGCTCGATGAATACAAGACTTCGGATCGATTTTGGGCAGAAGCGATTAACACCGCTTGCCACGCCGCAAATCGACTCTACCTTCATCGACTACTCAAGAAGACTCCTTATGAGCTACTCACCGGTAACAAACCCAACATTTCATATTTTCGAGTTTTCGGCTCTCCATGTTATATCTTGAACAAGAAGTCCAGGACTTCAAAGTTCGCTTCGAAGTCCGATGAAGGCTTCCTTCTTGGCTATGATTCGAACACTTACGCCTATCGTGTTTTCAACAAGGCCTCCGGACTTGTTGAAGTGGCACGTGATGTAGTGTTCGATGAAACTAATGGCTCCCAAAAGGAGCAAGTTGATCAATGTGAATTAGGTAAAGAAGAAGCTCCTTACCAAGCATTGAAGAGAATGGCTCTAGGCGAAGTTCGTCCACAAGAGTCATCGTCACAAATGCAAGAGGAAAGTGAACCACAAGAGGAGATCAACAATCAAGGGGAAGTCTCGATACAAGATCAATCACAAGAATATGAAGATGATCAACAAATCAACGAGGGCAACCACTTAGGGGGAGAAGAAAATGATCACCAACACTCAACTCCCCAAGTGCCACACCCAAGAGTACACCAACGCACTCAAAGGGATCACCCAATCGACAACATCATCGGTGATATCCAAAAGGGAGTAACCACTAGATCTCGTATAGCTAATTTTTGTGAGCATTACTTGTTTGTCTCCTTTTTGGAACCACGCAGGACTGAGGATGCATTGAAGGATCCGGACTGGGTGGTGGCAATGCAAGAAGAGTTGAACAACTTCAAGAGAAACGAGGTTTGGGAACTTGTGGCAAGACCCAATGCAAACATAGTGGGCACCAAGTGGGTCTTCCGCAACAAGCAAGACGAACACGGGGTGGTGACAAGAAACAAGGCACGACTTGTGGCCAAAGGTTACTCACAAGTCGAAGGTTTGGATTTCGATGAGACTTTTGCTCCAGTAGCTAGGCTTGAATCAATTAGAATATTACTTGCATATGCTACTCACCATGATTTCAAGCTGTACCAAATGGACGTGAAAAGCGCCTTCCTCAACGGACCGATCAAGGAAGAGGTGTACGTGGAGCAACCACCCGGATTTGAAGACGAAGAGTTCCCCGACCACGTGTATAAACTGCGTAAGGCTCTCTATGGCCTCAAACAAGCTCCTAGAGCTTGGTATGAGTGTCTTAGAGATTTTTTAATTGATAATGGCTTTCAGATTGGCAAAGTAGATTATACATTATTCACGAAAAATCTAGATAATGATCTTTTTATTTGCCAAATCTATGTTGATGACATAATTTTTGGGTCAACTAACCAATCTTTCTGTGAAGAATTTAGTAGAATTATGACAGACAGGTTTGAAATGTCAATGATGGGAGAATTGAAGTACTTCTTGGGATTCCAAGTGCGGCAACAAAAGGAAGGAACATTCATAAGCCAAACCAAGTACACGCAGGACATACTCAAGAAGTTTGGCATGGACAAGGCAAAGCCCATAAAGACTCCCATGGCTACGAATGGCCACTTGGATCTCAATGAAGATGGACCGAGCGTCGACCAAAAGGTATATCGCTCCATGATTGGATCTTTACTTTACTTATGTGCATCTAGGCCAGATATTATGTTGAGTGTATGTTTGTGTGCAAGATTTCAAGCCAAGCCTAAGGAATGTCACTTGACAGCCGTAAAAAGAATCTTGAGATATTTAGTTCATACACCCAACCTTGGTCTTTGGTACCCAAAAGGCTCCAAATTCAATCTCATTGGTTACTCCGATGCAGATTATGCCGGGTGCAAAGTTGATAGAAAAAGCACCTCTGGCACATGCCAATTCCTAGGAAGATCTTTGGTTTCTTGGTCATCTAAGAAACAAAATTCCATTGCTTTATCCACAGCCGAAGCGGAGTATGTTGCAGCCGGGAGTTGTTGTGCACAACTTCTTTGGATGCGACAAACTCTAAGGGATTACGGTTACAATATGAACCATATTCCTCTCCTTTGTGACAATGAGAGTGCCATTAAAATAGCCCACAACCCAGTTGAGCACTCTAGGACTAAACACATAGACATAAGACATCATTTCTTGAGAGACCATTCCATGAAAGGAGACATAACCATCTCACATGTCAACACACAAAAACAATTGGCCGACATATTCACCAAGCCACTTGATGAAAATCGTTTTTGCGAACTCCGAAATGAGCTAAATATTCTTGATTCTCGGAGTGTGGCTTGAAAAGTTGCATACCTGTATGATTACTTCAAAAATGTTGATTGATTTGTGAAATTTACCCCTCCCTATTTCTCTCTCGAAAAACTATGTCAATTATTAGATCTTGATGAATTTCGATTATTGTATGATTGTTGTATGCTTACTGGTCAAATTCATCAAGATTGCTTGAATTGTTTTGCCTCTCTATTCTCTATTATTGAACCTTCAAATATATATGAATGGACTATGCAATTCTTTCCTGGTAACCACGGACTAGTCCGTGGTTATCCGAACTAGTCCGCCCATGCAGACTAGTCCGCAGAGTGCCGGTTAGGCCGGACTAGTCCGACGGACCACGGACTAGTCCGATATAGGTCTCTGGATGACTTCGTACTAGTCCAGTCAAGTCTGGACTTGTCCGATTTCTCGTGTCCATAACCCTATCCGCCACCAAACCCTAATCCACTCATCCCCACATTTGCTCACGCCTTTCTCTCTCTTGCGCTCGAGCTCCCAAAGCAATCTCTTGTGTCCTCCGTCGAAAAGCCTCAAGTTTGGGCAGAGATCAAGTTTGAAGACTTGGGGATTGATTCCACCGGACTAGTCCGGCCTCAAACCCCCAAAACTTCAAGTATCCAACGATTTCTTCGGTAAAAACCTTCAAAACCCTAGAAATCATATTTTTCTCAATCATTGATCGTTTGGCCTAGCACCCTGCACTAGTTACATGTTTAGCTGATGTACTACGTGTATGCTAGACTAGAATTGCATTAGGGATTATGTCCAGTTCAATCTGTTAGGTTTTTGAGGATGAACACCGGACTAGTCCGGTGCATGCACGGACCAGTCCGGTACCCCGGACTAGTCCGTGCCTAGGCACCGGACAAGTCCGATGTTTCTGAACCTGAACCTAATTCCTTTATTCCCTAATGCCATCCATTACTATCATGTATTACCTATGCCTTGCATAACTTGTCATTTTTCTTGCTCACTCATTCTCAGATCATGTCGAGCTCCGACAACGAAATCTCCGACTTTGAGGCCGAGTTGGACCACGAGGTGGCATCTCGGTCCTCGGCGGGTCTTGGCAAGAAACGCCAAGAAAGACCCTCCGAGCCTACTACTTCCCCTCCCCAAGTTCGGAGGAAGGTCTGTGTCAAGAAGCCCGCCTCGAAGGCTGCTCCGTCTACAAGCGGCCTTCGTCAAGCAAAAGGAAAGGGCAAGGGAGTAGCAACGGGGCCAGTTGGGCCCTTGAAGCTACATGCTCCCAGGGAAGGGGTCCGGGACCCCAATGAAGAGAAATTCAATGGGAAAGGCAGTGATATGGCAGCCAAGCTCAGAAGCATTGATTGCTATGGGAGGCCAAAGCAGGCAGCTGATGGAAGGTTTTGGACAAACTTCCATGCAGATTTCTACAGGCTGGTTTACCTGCCGATGAAGACTCTGTGGTGCGCAGTCAGTGGATTGACTGGGCCTACCTAGAGAAGAAGAAGTGCTCAACTTTTGATGAAGTCATTGCAGCAGCTGAGAGGCATGGCTTGAACGATCTCTTTGCCTTCAGGCATAACTGGAATGATGAAGTGATTGCACAGTTCTTTGCAACGTGCCACTTCTCGAGTGAAGATGAAGAGAGTGTGACTTGGATGACCCATGGATCCAAGTACTCCATCACTCAGGAGGATTTTGCAAACCTGCTCCATTTAGACTCTGCTGGAAATGACCATCTGATCATCCACAACATAGGAGTCATTGAGAGGGACGGAATGAAGTTCATGTATGAGCCCAACTCTAAGTATGTTCCTCCCTCCACAAAGAACATGAAGCCCTTCTTTGTGGTCCTGAACAGAGTTCTCCGGAAGACCATTGCCCCCAAGGATGGGGATGCAGGGAGTGTACAGGGCTACCTCCGGACTCTAATGAGGGTCATAAGCAAGAAGAGACAATTTGATGTTGCAGATTACGTTTGGAACGACATGGTCAACATCTCAAGCACCCCCAACCGGTCCTGTGGCTATGCTCCCTACCTGATGTTTATGATTGAGAAAGTCACAGGTATTGAGTTCGTGAAGGATGTGGAGCACACTCCTCTGAGGCCTCAGAAGCCTCAGCCTGTGAGTGTCCTGGCTGCTCCCTCGCCGGCCTCAAGTCCTGAGGCACCGGCAAGAGAAAGAGATACGGCTAGGGTTGTCCCTACCTCTAGGGAAGCCCCTTAGAGAGGATCAGCTAGTGGGATCCTAAAGTACCTGACCGCCATATTCTCCTCCTGCAAGAAGACTGAAGTAAAGCTGCATAAACTCAATCAGAAGAGGAAGGAGGATATGAGATACATCAAAGCCAATGTGAAGCAACTGAGTGAAAAGCTGGAGATCAGCCCCATTGGATCTCCAGTAATTTCTGAAGATTCTGATCTTGATATCACCGAGCTCGGGCCTCTGAACCCCTACGAGCTTGCCTATTTTGGCATTGGGGGCTCGAGCAGCTCTGCTCCTCCTCCTCCCTCTCCTCCTCGTCAAGCAGAAAGCGAAGAAGATGAAGACGATGACGAGAGGACCGACAGTGAAGAGTGAAGACCCTAGGACCCTCCTCTCCTTCTTTTTGGTGTCTTGATGCCAAAGGGGGAGAGATTGAGGGGGAGTCTTAGCTTTAGCTGTGATAGGGTGCGAGGAGAGAGTTCTCTTTATCTTTTATTTGTGGTTGTAATAGTTTAACTCTGTTTTCATATTAAGTTTGGTCCTGTGATGAATTGCTTAATCTATTTGGAGTGTGTGATGAAAACTGTGTTTTTGCCCCTGGAATGTCATATGCATTTGATATCGGTTGGTTAATGCAAATTCTGTCATTCTCAATGTATTCATGCACTTAGTATGCATCCCACCATAAAGAATGCACATATGGATAACTCTCTTGTTGCTTGATGTATTTTTGAGTCATATGTGCATACTTTATGAAAATCTCATTTTTTTGCCTTATTTTGTGAAATCTCAATTGGTTGTCATCAATCACCAAAAAGGGGGAGATTGAAAGTGCATCTAGGACTCCCTTATGGGTTTTGGATGATTTATGACAAGCAATTGGGATTCTAATCCTTTTGTTGAGATGAATGCAGGCAAATGATGAAAAATGAGCAAAATGCCAAAAAGAAGGGAAATGAGAAGCAAAGTGAATTTGAGCTCAAGAAGAAGAAAATAGTAGATTATTATGTATAGAGTGTGTTAAGGAAACACACCCAAGATCTCAATCACTTTCAAGCACACACATACAATGCACAAAGTTATACAGGACCGGACTAGTCCGATATCAGCCGGACTAGTCCGATATCACATTCTGAACTAGATCGGACAAGTCCGGTCTACACCGGACTAGTCTGATATCTTTCTGATCCACTTCGGACTAGTCCTTCCCAATGCGGACTAGTCCTCA
The DNA here is from genome assembly GCA_036927565.1 of Tuctoria greenei. Lineage (NCBI taxonomy): Eukaryota > Viridiplantae > Streptophyta > Magnoliopsida > Poales > Poaceae > Tuctoria > Tuctoria greenei. Next base: position 213,358,621 of record JAYESD010000004.1, on the reverse strand, counting down.
ACACAATGCACAAGTCACACAAAAGCGGACAAGTCCGTTGTGATTCGGACTAGTCCGATATTCATTCTGATCCACTTCGGACAAGTCCGGTGTCACCACGGACTAGTCCGATATACACACTGATCTAAATCGGACAAGTCCTCCAAGTGCGGACTTGTAATCCCAAATACTTAGGGTTTCATATGTCCGGACAAGTCCGATGGCAATCGGACTAGTCCGAAGATTTCCAGTAGCGAAATCGGACAAGTCCGTTTTCAATCGGACTAGTCCGATATTCCTAGACACTTAGGGTTTGCTACACACAGCACACCGGACTAGTCCGGTGACCACCACGGACTAGTCCGATCTTTCTGAATCCTAACGGTCACTTTTAGAAACCCCATATAAATAGAGGTGCACGGCCCACTTTTACACTCTCTCGAAACCTAGCGCCATCACACCTCCCAAGAGACTCAAAAACCATCTCTCTCCACGAAATTGAGTGCAAAATCAATCAATCCATTGAAGATCACTTCTAGATCATTGGAGAGACACTTGGCACACATCATTGAGCTCTTGGTTTGATTCTCTAACACACTCTTACGTTTCAATTTGTAATTTTCAAGTGTGTTATTGGTGTCATTGTGAGTTGTAATCAAGGGAGCTCTCAACGTGTGAGAACGCCCCTTCAACTTGGTTATTTACCCCCTGTGAGTAGTGGAAGAGGATTGGCCTTCGTGGCGATCCGACGAGGAAAGGGTTGGAGAAGACTCGGTCCTTTTGTGGGCTCCTCAACGTGGACGTAGGTTGCCTTCGTGGTAGCCGAACCACGGGATAAATCGTGTGTCTTGTCCTTTTTGTGTTCTTCATCTAATTTGATCAACTTAATCTAGGGCTTGATTCACTTTATTCAATCTAAGTCTAATTGTTGATCAAGAGCTTTAACTACAATAGAATCTGACATACAACTATTAAATTGAGATTCAAGTTTATATTTCCGCTGCAAACATTAACGAATCAATCAATTTGTTTGAACTTGATCATCCTAGCCCGTGAAAACCGGACTAGTCCGCACATTACCAGACTAGTCCGATATCTCTGGTTTTGACCTTGTTGCTGAGTGTTACAGGAACCGAGAAAAATCAAAAAGGCCTATTCACCCCCCCTCTAGGCCTACATTCACCCGATCCCGACGCCACCCGTGCCCACCTGTGCGCCGCCGTCGCCCTCGGCTGCCGCCGCACTCATGCGCCGCCGTCACCCTCAGGCCGCCGCCGCCGCCGTCTCCGGCCGCCGCCGCCCACAGCACCGCCACCCGCCTCTCCTCGCCGCTCGCCGCTCCACATCGCGCCGCAGATCGTCGTCTCCACCGCCACCACCCTCGCGCCGCCGCTCGCCGCTCCACGCGCCGCCTCCACCTCCGACGTCTCCACCACCATCGACCTCGCCGCCGCCTCTCCTCGCCGCTAGGGTTTTGACCGCGACACCCTTGTCGTTTCTCCAAGCGATGCCGTCTTCTACGGCCACCTCGCTAGGGTTTCCCGGCCCGTCGATCTTCACGCCTCTAGTGCTCGTGATCGCTCGTTGCTAAGGTTTGCTTCGTGTCGTGCGACATCCATCGTTGTTTTCATCGTTCTTTTTCTTCGTCGCTAACCCTAGCTCTCCATTCCATCTAGATGGGTCGCGACCGCAAAGGAAAGGGAAAGGCGATCACGGAGCCCGCCGCGAAGAAGCAAAAACTGTCGAAAGAGGAGAAGAAGGCCGTGATGGCTGCTCGCGCCGCCGAGGAGCGTGATCGTGGCCGAGGAGGGTCACTAAGGATCCGTGAGGCTCGTCCGAGGCAGCCTCCCGTGATCGACGACTCGGAGGCTGAAGAGGAGCCGGTTGAGCCTCTCGTCCGCCGGCGCTCAGCCCGGACGCGTGGGGGTCACACCGAGGCTGCTCCTCGTCCGAGACCGACGGCTGCCGACCGTCGTGAGGATAGGGAGGCCGAGAGGGCCATCTACGAGATGGACACGGCCGTCCGTGTCGGTGAGGGAGTCCGTCTCACGGACTACCGGAAGTTGAAGGCCAAGCAGCTACGCAAGCTTCGATGGAACGTGCTGCTTGAGGAGTGGTACCCACAGCCCCGAGAGGCTCTTGTGGACAGTCGCTTCTGGACTGTCACCCAGGCATCTCTCTACGAGACCTACAGACGTCGGGGGCACAAGCTTTTTCAGCATAACTACCTGGACTGGGGGCAGCTTGCACTGGCAGCGGAGACAGAGGTCCGTTCGTACTTTGAGAGATACAGAGGATTGGTGCAGCTGCTTGCTTATGAGAGGAGTGCATATGTGGAAGATTGGGTCCGTGTCTTCTACGCGACCCTGTACATCTCTGAGGGCAGGAGGTCGATCGACTTCATGTTTATGGGTCAGCACTACCACCTCTCGAGGCAGACATTGGGGCAGCTCCTTGGTTTGGACCTGCACGACACCTGCGTGCACGAGAGAGTATACGGGCAGGCAGATCCACCAAGGAGGCCACTTACTGGAGGGGTTGCACCACAGCTTGAGGAGATCCGATCCCTGTTTGGCCCCACGTTCTCTACGGACCAGCCGAGAGTTCCAGCTCTTCTGACCCCAGCTGCGCGCATTGTGCACCTCGCCTTGCGCCGCACGCTCCTGCCAAGGTCAGGGTACTTGGAGGGGTTCACTAGTTTACAGCAGACCCTCCTGTTCTACATAATGAACAGGATGGATTTCGACATTGTGGACATCCTCCTGTGCGAGATGGAAGACGTGATCACAGATGGGGTTGGCATGATGAGGCAGATGGTCTACGGGCACTGGATCAGTTACCTATGCTCTATGATGGTGCCTGAGGGGGATGCAACACAGGCCATACTTGCTGACGAGAGTGTGACTCGCTTTGGTCACTACCGTGCCCCGGCTCCTGGAGACCGCCGCCTTGGTCGTCCAGTTGAGCGCCAGGTCCGGGTCCGTCTGTCAGAGGAAGATTGGTCCGACCTAGAGCGGGGGGACGAGAGACTTGCAGAGGCTGAGGCTCAGGGGGAGGACCTGCAGCACATTTGGTCAGAGAGCGACACTGACGACAGTGTCGAGGAGTATTTCCCTCCTCCCCCCTCTCCCGGGCAGCACGACGCGGAGGCCGGAGGTTCTACAGCGCCACCTCCCACTCCACCTCCCGTCACTAAGGCGCAGGTCACGCAGCCGTCTGAGCTGACTTCGCTCCTCCAGCAGATGGTCGAGCAGCAGAGGCTAGATAGGCTGGCCACCGAGCAGGCCCGCGCGGAGCAGGCTGCACGTCTTCTTGAGCTCCAGCAGCAGCAGCAGGAGATGCAGCGTCAGATCGCCCGTGAGAGGTGTGAAGACACTGACCGGTTGACGGGGCTCATCGACCAGATGCACCAGCGCACTCTGGACCAGCAGCAGCAGACGCAGCAGGCGATGATGGGGATCCTGGGGTTGATCATCAACCTCTACACTCAAACCGGGATTGCCCTCCCATCGCAGCTGCCTGGAGTAGCTCCTCTGCCTCCCGTCTTGGCTCCAGCTGCTGCACCAGTGGCTCCAGTTCCCTCCACTCCGATCCCTTCGTTCAGCATGTCCCCGCTATTGGCTCCAGGTGCTCCTCTTCACTCCCCACTGCCGGTCACGTCACTGTTTCTTCAGACGCCGGCCTCTGTCACCAGTGTCCCTGCTCCAGCACCTCCTCCTCAGCAGGCACCAACGGTGGCACCTTCGGCTCCGGCAGCACCCTCCTCCGCTACTCCGGCCAGCAGCTCCAACGACAGCGGCGGTGACCAGTTCGTCATCGCGCCCAGCTCTCAGGGTCCGTAGGTGCTCGGATCCCTTTTTGGTGTCTTGATGCCAAAGGGGGAGAAGAGTGTGAGAGTCAGGGGGAGTCCTAGTGTTAGGGGGAGTCGAGTCCAGCTTATCTTTGCTTATCTTTATTGTTTTTGCGTATTTGCTACTTCTTGGTGTGTAATGAACCTATTTCCTAAGTTGTTATTCATTTGAACTTAATTGATGTTTATCTATGATTATGATCGCTTTGAATTCACTCTTGTGTTATTAATTGATGTTTAAAGCTTCAAGTGTGACACCCTGTATTCATTGCATATTTTCTTATGGTTCATTCTATCAAATTCATTACTATTGCGCTTTGATTATTGTGTTGTCATCAATCACCAAAAAGGGGGAGATTGAAAGCATCTAGGCCCCCCTCATGTAGTATGGTTTTGGTGATTAATGACAACCATTGAACTTTACTAATGAATTTGTGAATGCAAGGTCCCCATAAATACTCAATAAGATGAAATGATCATGTCATTGGAGACCCATAGATACTCAACTTTCGAGATCAAACTCATGAGATAAAGACAAAATGTGAAGGCTCTATGTCTAAGTCACTCAATCAAAAATTGACATCATACAATGCTTAAGAATCATAAGAGAGCCTTGTGGAACAAATGCCTAAGAGGTCATTCGAGCAAGACACAAAAGATTCACTCAAAACAACTCGAAGCAAACAAAATCAACTCACCGGATCAACCGATGATTTCCAAAATGAACACATCGGTTGAGTTGATTCCACTGAAGAAAAAGACCTCAGACAAATGAACTCACCGGATCATCCGATGTGAAGGGCTCAACAACATCGGTGCATCAATACAGTTTGCAGTACAATTGGAACAAGTGAAGCACCGGATCATCCGATGTGCAGAATTACACACATCGGTTGATCACTCCAGTAAGCATCAAGATCAAGCAAATTCTGGAGGAAGAGCCATCGGATCATCCGATGAGAAGACTGGGGGTAACATCGGTCTAATAATGGTAATATCTGACACAGTGACGTCAGCCAAAGTAATTACACCGATGATAACTAGAGGGGAGACATCGGATCATCCGGTGTGCACAGTAAAGTTCTGTCAGCCTACTTTTCCAACGGCTATTTCGGTTAAGCTGGCTATAAAACCCCTCTAACCCAGTCATTTCGACTAGTCTTGATCACCTGAAGCCCACTACACATCCAAGAGCACTCAAGACTATAGAGCATACATTTCCACACTTTTAGATCATTTGTAATAGGCTAGAGAGAAGCTTGTGTGCGTTCTTTCTTTGTGATTGAACTCTCTAGGCTAGTGAGAAGTTGAAGAAGATCGTTCCGGAGCTTGCCAAGGTGTGTGTGGAAGCCCGGAACATCGAAGGTTGTACAAGGCTTGAGCTCCACCTTGCCGGAGATGGCGAACGGAGAAGATTAGTGAAGACTCCATTGTCTCGGTGACATTGGAAGTGGCAAAACCCTTCGGTGGGTGCCACAACGTGGACGTAGGAAGATCCTTGCGATCTTGCCAAACCACGGGATAAACCTTCGTGTCCCCTAGCGTTTGCATTTCTCTCCCTCTCTTTACATTTTGCAATCTTTACTTCACAAGTTATATCTTCGTTGATTGCATAGCTAGAACCGCATTGGGAATTGGGCTTAAGTAGTTCATTTTTAATTGTCTTAAAATTTGAAAGAAAGCCCAATTCACCCCCCCTCTTGGGCGTTTCGATCCTTACAACCGCGCTGGTAGAGATCCCCTTCTACCAACGTGTATCTTTTAGCCAATCTGGCTACCCGGTCAGCGGATACATCATCAACAGGAAGGATGTTGTCTTTCAAGTAGTTCCGGATCTCCGAGATCCATGCATCGTAACTAACTTGAGCATTTGAGTCTTGCGTGCTGGGTTGCTCGGAGCTTCCGGCAGCACCTACGACCCTTGATGGCTGCCATGGTAACAGGGCCATCGGGACCGTCAGCTTTGGGATGCTGATCTTGCCCCCTTCGCTCAGTTCGGCAGGCTGAGCTGTGGGTTTCGACAATCTCCGGACAAAAGTTCCGTCAGGAGCTGGAGCTCCGGTTGACGCTTTCGTCGAGAGTTCGTCGGCTTCATCGTTGTGGGCACGCTGAACATGGTAGAGGTCTAGGACTTCAAAGTCCTTCTGAAGCCTCTGGACTTCAAGGAGGTAAGCGGCTAGCTGGAGATTATTGCGGGATCATTCACCCTTCACCTGCTTAATGATGAGCTGTGAATCTCCCTTGACCAGCAATTGCTTAACACCATACGACAGTGCCACCTTTAGTCCGTAGATGAGTGCTTCATACTCCGCCATGTTGTTGGTTGCCTTGAAATCAAGGTGTACCATGTATTTCACCTTCTCCCCAGTCGGTGCAAGGAGAAGGATTCCAGCTCCAGCCCTCTGCTTCTGCATGGAGCCATCGAAGTAGAGGGTCCAGTGAGGCTCGGTGAAGGTTGGAGCTTGATGCTCCGTCTTCTGCTCACTGGGGCCCCCAGGGTTTGATGGAGAGGGAGTCCATTCTGCCACAAAATCTGCCAATGCTTGACTCTTGACTGCTTGCCTTGAAATAAATTCAAGATCAATTTCAGCCAATTCCGCTGCCCATTTTGCAATATTCCCAGTTGAATTGGGATTATGCAAAATTGCTCGAAGTGGGTAAGAGGTCACCACTGAGACTTTGTGAGCTTGGAAGTAATGGCGAAGCTTCCTGGAGGCAATAAGAACTGCATAGAGAAGCTTATGCACCTCTAGGTATCGAGTCTTGGCATCATGTAGTACTTCACTAATGAAGTACACTGGGCGCTGAATGGTCCGGACCCTCCCGGAGGGGTCCGGAGCTTCCTCTTCACTGACCCGGATCCTCTCGGAGGAATCCGAATTTTCTTCAGGGACCTCCGGGTTCTAACTGGAGGAACCCGGAGCTTCCTTAGAAATGACCTGGACCCTCCCGGAGGGGTCTAGATCTCCTGAAGCGACTTCTTGTGGATTCGAATCCGGGAGCTGGGACCCAGACTCGCTTTCAGGAACCTCCGGACCCTCCCGAAGGGGTCTGGATTCCTGAGTATGGGGTAGTTCTGGTCTCTCCGCAACCAGAACCATACTAACGACTTCGTCAGTAGCTGAGATATAAAGCAATAAAGGCTCACCAGGGTTCGGAGCTACCAGAATCGGTAGGGTGGTGAGGAACTGTTTCAGCTCCTGGAATGCCTTTTCTGCTTCTTCAGACCATTGGAATGGTCCGAACTTCCTCAATAACTTGAAGAAGGGGAGTGCCCGTTCCGCCAGTCTTGAGATGAACCGGCTGAGGGCTGCCAGACATCTAGTTAATTTTTGGACGTCCTTGATGCGGGTTGGTGGCCGCATGTCTTCAATGGCCTTAATCTTCGCCGGATTAGCTTCTATGCCCTGGTGACTTACCAGGAAACCAAGAAGTTTTTCGGAGCTAACCCCGAAGACACACTTGTCTGAGTTTAGCTTTGTGCGGGTGGCCCGCAGCTTGTCGAAGACAGCCTGCAAGGTGTCAAGGAGTGACTCCTTGTTCCTGACCTTAACCACGATGTCATCGACGTACACTTCCACTATGTCTCTAATAAGTTCTTCAAAAGTTTTGTACATAGCTCGTACAAAAGTTGAAGCTGCATTCTTGAGACCAAAGGGCATGGCTGTGTAACAATACAATCCATCTACTGTGATGAATGAAGTATGCTCTTCATCTTCCTTAGACATCCTGATTTGATGATATCCGGAATATGCATCTAGGAAACACAGTAATTCACACCCGGAGGTGGAATCCACTATCTGATCTATTCTAGGTAGTGGGAATGGATCTTTTGGATATGCCTTATTTAGTGTGGTGTAGTCGATGCAAATCCGAAGCTTCCCGTCGGCCTTGGGCACAACAACTGGGTTTGCCAGCCATTTTGGATGGAAGACTTCTCGGATGAATCCGGCTTCAAGCAACTTCTTCACTTCTTGTCGGATGAAGTTCTGTCGCTCTACGGATTGCTTCCGAGGCTTCTGATGCACAGGCCGAGCATCGGGGTAGATCTTCAGATTGTGCTCAATCACTTCCCTGGGGATCCCAGGCATTTGTGACGGTTGCCAAGCAAACACGTCGACGTTAGCCCGGAGGAAAGTGACGAGCACGAGCTCCTATTTGTTGTTCAATCCTCTCGATATACGGGTGGTTTGAGCGGCATCGGAACCAATTTGGACGACTTTGACGGGAATGTCGGTGTCGTCGCTTGGCTGCACTCGAGGTGCAGAAGTCGAGCCTCGTTGGCAAATGCTCGGGGGTTTTGTAGCTTGCTCCTGCCTGGAGTCCTCCTCTTGCACTGTGGTGAGCACATGGAGTTCTTCCAGTGCAGTTACTCCGGCAGTGCGATCTCCGCGGATCCGGAGAATGCCTACTGGCGTTGGCATCTTCAACACCAGATAATGAGCAGCCGCCATGAATTTGTATAGGGCAGGTCTACCCAAGATGGCATTGAAGGGTAAGTTGATCTGAGCGACGTCGAAGACCAACTTCTCGGTGTGGTACTTCTCCCGTGTCCCGAAGGTAAAAGGGAGAGTAATAGCTCCGAGTGGGGTGATGGCCCCCGGACCTACTCCGGAGAAAGGTCGAGAGGGGTGGAGATCCGAAGGTCGGAGCTGAAGCTTAGTGAAAGCTTCGAAGCTGATGAGGTTAAGCCCCGAACCTCCGTCTACCATGACGTGGTGGAGCTGGATGTTGTTGATGGTAGGAGATACCATCAAGGGTAACTGTCCTGCTCCAACCATGCTCCGGGGACAATCCGAAGCATCAAAAGTGATGGTTGTGTCCATCCACTTTCGGTGAGGTTCCGACCTGACGGTAGGAGCTACAGCGGCCATATCCCGACGCATAGTCTTGATGACGCGACGGGAAGTGATATCCCATGATCCACCAAAAATGGTGTTCATGGTCTTCCGACGCTCGTTGCCAGAGACATCAGAATCATCATTGACGAAGGTGTAGACGGCCTGCAGGACCTTTTTGGGATCCTGTAACCCTAACTCCTCTTCAGCCGGAGCTTTGTCAACTTTTTTCTTTCCTTCCCTCTATCGGAAAGGAGATTCTTCCCGGCGCTTGTTGTAGCGCTCGGCAAGGTTTTGGACCTCCCGGCAGTCTTCCAAACTGTGGTTGCCCATCTTGTGAATGGGACACCACATTTTGGGTTTGCCACCGTCTTCAGAAGACGGTCGAGGTCGCTTCTCGGGGCGTGGCCCCCGGCCACCCGGAGCTACAGCAGCTGCAACGTTGGATGTGCTGGCCGACGGCTTCTTCTTGCCGTTGGTCTTCTTTTTCTTCTTGCCACTCCCGGAGGTAGCGGCTTCTTCTTCGGAGGGTTTCTTATGACCCGCCGAGGTTGGTTTGGAGTGCATCTCACGGCCCTCCGCAGCTCGGGCACATTTGTCAGCCAAGCTGAAGAGTTCCGTGACACTGGTGATCTCCTTGATCGCCAGTTTCTCCAACATCTTCTTGTCCCGTACACCCTGTCTGAATGCCACAATGACAGAGGCGCTAGAGATAGAAGGGATAGTGTTTCGTACCTGAGAGAACCTCTGTATGAATGATCACAAGGATTCTCCCCCTTTCTGCACGACTGCAAAAAGATCCAGTTCAGTGCCTGGCCCGGTGTATGAACTCCCGAAGTTGGTAGTGAACTGATGGCACAGCTCCTCCCAACTGTTGATAGAGTTGGGTGGAAGGCTCATAAACCAGGACCTGACAGTCCCAGTTAAGGCCACTGGAAAGTAATTGGCCATCACGGCCTCATTTCCTCCGGCTGCCAAGATTGCAGTGGAGTATATCTGAAGAAATTCGGCAGGATTAACAGTCCCGTCGAATTTTTCCGGCGGGTGAGGCTGAAATTTCTGTGGCCATCTAACCATGCGCAGATGCATGGCCAAGGCTGAACAGCCTCCTCCTACTCCTTCAGGAGTAGAAAGGTCCTGAGCTTTCCGTCTTTCACGGGCATGCTCAATATGGACTCGGCCGTCCTGCTGGCCGTATCGGCGATCAAGCTCCGCCCGGAGATCATGAGTCAAAAGCCTGGATACCGTGTGAGTGCGTCGAGCCCTGGAGGGCAACGACGTCACTTGTTGCGATGCAGCACGTCTCCTGCTATTGGAGACGTGTGGACCAAGTCTTCCAGACAAAGTCCGCCGCTGCGACGGGGCTCTTCCTGAAGGAGGAGGACCCTGGTTGCTGAGGCGTTCGGCTGCTGCTGCAACCAAATGCTCCACATCGGCCCTCCACTCCTCCAGTGCATCCCGGGATGCATCCGGAGGTGGTGGGCGTTGGAGAAGAGCACGCGCTGCATGAAGCGCGTGTTCCGGGTTGTCATGATTTGCCGACGCAGTGATTGATGCCGGCGCACCATCACGCTGCCCAGCATGATTTGTTGGAGGAGACGGTGGTGGTGGGAGTGTGACTCCTGCTGGTGCTGAGGCTCCTGCTGGTGGCTGCCTATTGGAGGGATTGCCTCCAACAGCCTGAGCAGCAGGTTGGCCGTTGGATGATCCAGCAGCAGAATTCACCATTCTCAAAATCTCAGGCACCCCAACCTGGCGCGCCAACTGTCGGTGGTTTGGAACCGGCAGATCTCCCTACACTGCTAAGGTGATAGGGGAGTTTGATGTTTGGTGTGGGCGCGCGGAGATTCAAGAAGGTGAGTAGGAATTGACACAGGAGACACAAGAGTTTACGTGGTTCGGGCCGCCTGAGCGTAATACCCTACTCCACGGTGTGTTGGTGTTGTATTAGCAGTATGAGCTTGTGACGAGCGTATGAGGCACGTGTGTGTGTGTTCCGCCCTGAACGTGTCGTCGGCCTGTCCTTTTATAGTACAAGGGCAGGCCGTTACAGGTTAGCCTGGCCCGACATGTGGCCCCGGCGGTTACACGTTTAATTGCTCTTAATGATCCTGTAACGGGCTTTGACAGCACCGTTACTGGTGTTAAGATCATCCGTTTAAGTGTCATTAATATGGTATTAATGACACTTAATCGGGTCTTGAAGTCCTTGATTCCCCTTTGAAGATCCGGAGCCGTTGTGGGGTCTTCCGGAGGTTAGAGGCTGAAGATCCGACAGTTGGACACGTGGCAGCTCCGGAGCATACTGTGGAAACAGGTAGCTCCGGGGCTACTCGACACGTGTCAGGTCCAGAGCTTCTCTCGGTCTGGGGCTAAGTCCGGAGGTGCCATTTCGGTACATGGCCCGAAGCTTCCCCCTTGTGGGCGGTAGCTCCGGTTTGGTAGTACACGTGGCAACCCAGGGATTAACCATGTTGGAGAAGAGGGTCCGGTTATGTCTGACATGTGGGCCTTCGAGGGTCTTCAAACCAAGTAGGTGATTTTCCTTTGAGGTCTTTGTAACCTCAAGGGGTGTACGGTTTCTAGGGTACCGACAGTGCGGTTAAACTTATCTTCTCCCATCCTTCTTCAACCTTCTCACGACTCAGACCCCGGCAGCGGCAGCGCCCGACTCCATCGGACAGGCTCCATCGTGGGCCGACTCCATCTCGGTGGTGGCGGCTCCGTTCGTAGCAAGACGGCGGCGACATGAAGCATGATGACTCCGCTCGGCGCAGATCGCGGTGGCCTGGCCCGACATAGATCGCAGCAGCGGGCCTGGCACAGATCCGACGGGACCGGGGAAGAAGAAGAATGTAAGATTTCTTTATCTATTAATTGTTAATCTGTAATTATTAATCGATAATTGTAGGATTATATTAGTTGTAAAATAACCAAACAAAAATTATGATTGATTAACCTATAGCATTAAAGGTTAATGATTAATTTTAAAAAGTAATTAATGATATTAATTAGCTGCTAATGACACGGTGACTGAAATTTTCTCAATATTTGGTTTGTCTAAATTTTAGATGCATGAAATTTAGAAAAAAAATAAGTCAATGGATAATTAACAACTATTGCTTTCGGATCTTTTTATTTGTCACCGACTATTTCATTTTTGAACTAGCCGGTGACAAATAAAAAATTTGGATGGAGTAATTATTATCATTAGCAACTAATCATTATAATTAATCCATTAATCCTATTTTATTTGACTATTATATGATCTATCAATTAAAAAATATTTTATTTGACTATTTTACAACTTATATAATCCTTACAAATTAAACAAGATTAAAACTAATTCTTAATCACCCACCGGCCGGCCGCTGTGCACTGGGCTGGTTTATAGCGTTTCCGTTTCTTTATATATACTATAAGAAAATATTATAACTAAAGAGAACTCCTAATACGAGCTAGTCTGACCCCATCATTCAGAGGCTAGTACAACAGTGTCCATTGCGCACCGTGAAGTTGACAACAGTACAAGCATGCGGCATACTAGGGCGATGTATGTGCTCACGCAACGGGGTGCGTCCCAAGACACCCAGGGCAGCCGGAGAACCAGTCGTCGGCAAAGGTGGTAACGAGAAGCGATCGGTGCAAAGAGTCTCAATAGCCTTCATGTTAGTTGTTCGGCGCCGTGTGCGGGCCAATGGTGATGGCATTCTGCAGGAGCCGTAGACGACAGCAATGGATGGTGGTGGCACCGTGGCAGCGGCAGTGGAGGATTCGCAATCGACTATACCTAGATCTGACAACGGCAGATGGTATTTACATGAATCGCGATCAATTACGTCGGACAGTGCCGATGTAAGTAAATCTGAAACCGACATAAGTTACTTAATTACGTCAGTTTTTTTATTACGTCGATTGTTGGCCGATATGACAATTTGAACATAATTAACTTCATGTAATTATTTAGTACAGTACTTAAGTATATTGTACTTACCAGCAGCAGGGATACTAAGTACTGTACTAAGTAATTGTCCGCGTGCGATGTGCAGAGGCATCGGCTTGGCCGCGGAAGGGTACCTAGCTTTAATTTTTGATCGGTTGAGACAGCCAGCCCAGCCCAGCCCAGCCGCGGCAGGCAGGCTAAGCTGATCCCGTCCCAGCTACATTATCACTGTCCGATTCGAGCCGAGTAACAAACAGATGCATCCCTGCCCCTCGAGGCCCCGAGATCACGACGGACAGAGGTTGCTCGGTGGTGGTAGTGCGCTTCCGCATCGGACGACGGACGGAGCCGTATCACGAGTTCGCGACAGCAACACGGCAACCGCGACGGGTGATCACGCGCTCGCATGGGGCGAGCGCTCGCGCGTCCGGCATGGATCTGGGGACGGGGACACATGACGGCGACGCGACGCGATGCGGGATCGGGATTAATGGCGGCGTGAACGTCGGTTCGGCTCGGGATCTGACCTGCTCGGGTTCAAGCTGGCACGGTGGCAATCGGCATTATTGAGATCAATTGACAATCAGCAAAGATGGCATACTCATATTTTCACAATGAGACAGGTAGTTCTATTTAACTTTTAAGGTTGGGAGATGCACATGATCACATCACAAAGATTAAACTATTTGTTCTTGTGGAGTTGAATTTGCATAAGTCTTAATATTAACAACTGATGTACAGCACATAACAATAGGGGGTGACGCTGCAGCAAAGAAGAGTGCTGAGCTGGCTAATCATTATCTATGCAGAAGGCAGGAAAGGGACAGGCCACAGGAATTATATTTTTCTTGCACCTGTCATGATGACATGTTTATCAACCAACCCTAAAGCTACACCATTTAGTAGTCCTTGAGGCAGAAGTCCCCAAACGCCCGGGCCATTGCCAGGCCCGGCGCGTCGTCGAATGGCAGCCAGACACTGGGCACCTCCGGCTCGTCCTGCAGTGCGAACACCCTGCCCCTGCACTTCTTGATCCGCTCTGCCTCACCTGACATCAAGCCAGAAATTCAGTCGTGAATTCAAACTACACCAGGAGTGTCAACGGTGAATGTAGGGGCGTCGTACTGGGGACATCGGGTTTGAGGTCAACGGTGAGCTGCACGGCCACCATGCCGCCGCCGGCGCAGTCCCTAGAGCCGAGCACGGCGCGCGAGTCCCCAATGTTGGCCATGTAGAGATCCAAGCCCTGCGCGAAGAAATCGGCCGTGAGTGGACGCGTACATCCAACAGAACTGATTTGTCATTTCATCCTCCGAGAGGAGAAATGGATTGATGGACGGACGGACGGACGGACGGACAACAGAGTAGCAAGTGATGTCGTGTCGAGCGGTGCACGTACGAGCTTGAGGACGGTGACGGCGGTGCTGCCGCTGCAGAAACAGTCGAAGGTGGGGTGGGAGCGGAGGTCATTGTCCATGGCCTTGTAGGCGCGCGCGAAGGCCTTCCTCCACGCGGCGGCCGTCATGTCCAGCCCGCCCTTGGAGGCGCGCACGGCGGACATGAGCCTCAGCGGTAGCGCGTCGCGGACCCTGCGCGCCACCAGGTGGCCGTGTGGCCCGTGGCCGTCGAACACCCCGCACAGCACGACGTCCTCCTCCCCGCCGAACCCCTGCACCGTCGACAGCTCCTCCTCCATTACCATCACGAACCGACGAGCAAGCACCCAAATCGATCGCGTACGTCGGGGGAGGAAAAGAAAGAGGGAGAGAGAGATGCGGTGGCGGCTTACATCCCAGACGAGCATGGCGTCCTGGTTGATCCCCTTCCGTCCCTGTTGCGTGTACACGGCGGCAGTCCGGCTGCGCCCGTCGTTGGAGAAGATCCGGCCGGGGACCGAGCCCAGCTGATCCTCCCGCGGCGCCTTCTTACACTTCCTCCCCCGCCGCCTCCGTCCTCTCCTCCCGCGCCGGCCGCCGTCACCGTCGTGACCCCGCTCGCCACGCGGTTCCCCATCGGTCACGCCTCCCCTCCTGCTCTCCACCACCCCCAATGCCGAGCTTGCCGGCCAAGCAAGCACCAAACACAGCCCACGCCCGCACGGAAAACAGAGCCAAGCAACCGCGCCGCCGCGAAGCGCAAGTGGGAGGATACGGATTCAGGTGTGGAGTGGAGAAGCGAGGCGAGATGCAGCGCTGGAGACGCAACGTGAAAAGTCAAGGCGGGGCGTGGAAGGGCCAGACCGGGAGGTGAGAAGGTAGTAGTAATTTTCGTACCGGCTAGGGGTCTGAGAAATCGTACGAGGGTGGCACGTCCATTTCAAATCAGAAGAAAAGGTGAACAAGCTCTTCAACTTTTCCTGCCCATGAGCTCGAGTGTGCTGTTGAAGATATCCTAGTGTAATTGTGAGCATGTGACGGTATCATCATCAAGTTGGCGTGTCAGTAAGTCTCGTACTTAAATCATTTTGCATGTCAGCATGTGACGGTATTCCGCGTACGCGTCGGTTTCTGGTCGTAACGGCTACGGAGTAAGTACTCCATTAAACTATGGCTAGGGGGGCGGGGGGTTGTCTAAGTAGCCGTTGTAGCCGTGTCAGGCGCGCCGATCCGCCTCGAGCTCGCGCGCTCTCTCTGACCGGACAGACCAGGACGGCAGAACAGAGGCGCGACATGTCCAAATGCTGTGCTGGTAAATTTACTACTGTACCAGCAACTGAGAACGAGTGCGCTCAGTCAGTCACGTGCACTGATGATCGCGCTAATCCAGCAGACACGGTAATTTGATCATGGAGCCCAGTGCCCACCCACACTAGTCTTAGAGAAGAAGCTCGTGATGAACTCTCCTCCCGGCCCGTGATTTTGCACGGGGGCCACGAGGGGATGCAGAGCGAATAGGAGGCCAGAGCGGAGGGTTTTGGTGGAACAGTTGCCGGATGCTGCCTGTCGTCCGCCGGCCGGCGTCGTGTGGAGGAAGGGTCCGGTCCGGCGAGCGGACTGTAACACCCAAAATTTCAAACCTTGTAATCAACCTTTTAAATATATTAGGGTGCATTTGAGTTTGCATTTTGGTGTGAAAATTTGAGTTCAAAACGTGTAGACTTCAAAAGAATTTGAAATTCAAATCAAATCAAATCAGAAAAGAAAAAGAAAATAAGAACAAAATGGAAAACTTGCGCCTGGGCCGAAACTAGCCGCGGCCCATTTCCTCCCTGCCAGCCCAGCCCCTCTCCCTCCTCTCTCTCTCTGGCCGCCCGGGCCCGCTTGTCGGCGCCATCTTCTTCAACCATCGTGCAGCTCCTGCATCGGCCGAGTCCCCGCGCCCATGATCTGCACCGCGCCCACGTCCCCCTCTCACCTCAGATCAGCACCCAATTTTCGAACCTCGCACACGCACCACAACCGCCGACCTCGTCGCAGCTATAAACTACTCGCCGCCCCCAATTTCCCCTCCCTCCCGAGCTCTCAAACCCTAGCCCTCTCTGTTCTCGGTAAGTCGCCAACATTCCCGCCGATTGCCTCGCAATTTCCTCCTTGATCTTAGCCTAACTAGTTCGCCACACTGCCAGACACGCGCCGGACACGTTCGCTCAGGAAGCTCGCCGTCGCATCGCCATTTTCGTCGGTCGCCGGTGAGAATTCCGCCGCTGTCCTTCGTCGCGTCATCAATTTAGCCACCTAGCTCGCATTCTTTTCGGTCCATAACGCGTGCGACATCGCCCTCAGGCCGCCGAACTCCCTCCTTGGTCGGGATCGAGGCTGCACCACCGAAATCGCTGATCACCGACGAGCTCCGCCGCCTCATCTCGTCGCTGACGTCCTCCGCTCTTCCCCAAGGCCCGAATCCACCTCCGGTGAGTCCGCAGTGTATCCCCCTTCAATTTCCCGTGCTTAGATTCTAGTATTGGGTTGTTTTGCGCTAGATGGCGCCGAGTCCGGCGAGGTAGCCGCCGTGCGCCGCCGCCCAGCGTGCTGGCGCCGGCACTGGGCCGACGTGGCTCGTCCAGAGCCGTCCATTTGCGGCCAGCGGCTAAGATTAGAAGCGGGCGTACCCCTTCGCTTCATAAAATTTGGGCCCTAGATCTAGGATCCAACGGTCGGCATTTAAAGGCCCCCCCGCGTGCCTGCCAGTTTGCACCGAGGCCCTTGCCTTTTTGCGTGCTAGCCCCTGGCAGTTTAGGTAATTGCCGAATAATCGAATAAAATTGTAAATAGGTCTCTGCACTTTAATTAAATTAGGATTTAACTGCAGAATTCATGTCTAGCCCCTGGAATCTTGCTTAATACTATTTCTAGCCCCTGTCCAGTTAGGGAAATTTACAGTCTAGCCCCTGGACAGTTTAAAAACTATTTTCAGCAGTTATAATATCTTCAGATTTACTAGAAATTGCAATAAAAATAGAAACAGATGTAGAAAAATAGATAAAAATTTATAAAATTCAGAATAAATATTTAGACAACTTAAAAATATATTTTATTGCTGTATAAATTTAAATAATTAATTTTAGCCACTAAAAATTATGTAGAAATTATATTTAATTGAGGATTAATTGTATAAAATGATTTTAAGCCTAGAAATAAATATCACACAACATTAAAAATTATTTCATACATTATTTTAATCTGAAATAATATAATGATCATAAATAATTATATTTGCATATTGGAAAATCCCCAAAAATGTGTATTAAGCATAAAAATAATTGTAAAAGTGTTATAAAATGGTAAATCACATTTCTAACACATAAAATTCACCTTCAATGAATATCATTAAATGAACTAATGCACATACATATTAAAATCTCTCATAGGCACGTAATTGCGTAGACTTTTGTGATTGTGTGCACATTTATGTTTAGCATTGTATGTAGTACTTATTGCATGTTATTCTCTTCGAGTAGACCCGATTCCCGAGTCGGAGACCAACTTCCAAGAACTTCAGTTTGACAACCACTTTGAAAGAGGCAACTGTCCTTGACCATCTTGCACCTTTTTAAGGGTTTAGTTAGTTGCATGCTAATTAATATGAATCGTATGCTATGCCCTGTTGTTTTACGTGTTGCCTTGTCGCTTGGGTTATGGAAGGGTGGTTATGGGATTTACTTTACGCTTAGCCATGCATACTAGTTGGGTGGGAAAACATTGACCACACTTATTATTCATGTCTTATTATTATAATTATGATTATGATGTTGGAAATGGATTGTAGTAAATAGGAATCTGGCAGGTTGGTTTGAATGGTATGGTGCACTACGCACGAGACCCGGGATTTGGGGATTGAACCTTGCCGGATTCTAAGGACCGGTTTATGGAGTAGCCACTAAGATATACAGTATCGCCACAAGACTAAGTATGGGGCAGCTTAGTCAATTAATTAGGCCTCTCCCGGCCTATTGCTGGTAGTCGGATAGTGCGGGGAATCGGTTCAGCGTATCTGCCTTGTGATCCGCATGGCTCAAGAGGGGGATTCTCCTAGCGGAGGTAAAATGGACTCTAGGAGCCGGAGCGGTGAAACCTCAGAGGTGCGGTTACTAGTCGAGAGGACCTTTGTAAAGACCTCGTAGTGATCTCCTAGCCGCACACCTACGGAAGTGTGTAATGTGACCGACAGGTCATGGGCATCAGGGAGGTTTGCTTAGTCCACTTGGCAACGGGGGATGAAATCACGGCTTGTGGGTAAAGGATACATTCTCTGCAGAGATTGGGAAACTGTCATGACTGTCGTGCTCACGGACAAGAGCGGCTTGGTGTCGAATTCATAATTAGTACTTGGTTGGGATGATGGTGGGATTTATGGATTGGAAATACATATGTGCTATTACTTATTTACTCATTATTTTTACTATAATCTTGATTGGGTGGAATCACCTAGTTGTAGGTTGCTTAATGAAAGCTAAGGCATAGGTAATGCTTAGTGCTAACAGCCATTATGAGCCTTCCTTGTTGTAGCCTCCATTTCATCTCTCTTCCCACACTTGCTGAGTACTCCATGTACTCAAAGCGACTCCCTCTCTACCCCTCCAGACTATGAAGAAGAAGAAGCAGTAAACGAAGAGTTCTACGCCGATCCGGAGGAGATGTTCTAGGCGGGCGTACCCTCGTGCAACTGCCTATGGACTGAATAAAGCGTCACACCGCTGCTGTCTTCCTGCTTATCTATGTATTTGCTTTACTGTTATTTATTTGAGACCTACGGGTCGTTGCTGTAAGACCTATTTGTATTTCGAACATGGCTTACAATATGATACTATTTACTTTTCGTCTACACATGTATGAATGAACTGATCCTGGCATACATGTGGAATGCATCTGGTTAGCTTGTTGGGACCAGGTGTGACAAAAGTGGTATCAGAGCCGTGTTGCCCGTAGGACGCAAGCCTAGATAGAGATGGACGTATTAAGGACTATACTATTTTCTCTAAAAACTATTTTACAAAACTTCTCTGTGCTTCTTCCTTTATTGTGCTACTTTTGCTTATATTGTTTTGATTTGTTGGAGTTCTTACACTCTTCTATTTCAAATTTTGTAGATGGTGCGCTGCAAGCAGACGACGCGTAAGTCCACTGGAGGTCACGTGCCCTGCCACGCGATGGCTAGCTGCTCTGTACAGTTTGCCCCTCACCGCGAGGCGATGATCTACTCCACCAGGCAGGCTGCTGGTGACCTGCGCCGACGACTTCGTTCGCTACTTCACGCCGCCGGATACCGTCACCCTCGTCTCGACCTGCGCTACACCACCACCAGGGTTAGCGGCCCCCTCTTGCCGAGTGGGCCTGCCAGCTGGCCATCTACTACGACAGTGAGCTGTTGAGGGTTCAGTACTCTCCAGCATGGAGGAGCTCCCAGCGGTCGGCCGAGGAGGACGCGACTTGGGAGGCCACGACTTTCTGGAGCTACGCGCACCATCTTTGTCTCGAGCACTCCTCGCACGCCTACACGCCCCAGCGCCCGAGCGGCACCGCCGACTTTGTGGGATGTGCTGTGGAGAGTCTGCTTAGCTTCTACCAGTCAGAGTGTTTGGTGGACGACGTGGTCGAGCTGTCTGTGCGGTACAACCGCTGCCAGCAGGAGTTGCAGGACTTCCGGGACCTTAACGACCAGAAGGACCAGATCATCCGGCGCTACCGGAGGATCACCCACCGTGACCCTGACCTGCCTTGCTACGCCTCCGATGGTGAGCTCTGGTGCCCCGACTCCCCTGACCGCCGTGACCCTCAGCGCTACCCGAGGGCGACCACGCGTGGGTCACCACCAGCTCCAGCAGCTCCATCGGCACCACCTACGCCACCATCTCCACCGGCACCACCAGCTCCACCAGCACCACCAGCTCCACCAGCTCCACTGGCACCACCTGCGCCACCAGCTCCACCGGCACCACCTGCGCCACCAGCTCCACCAGCACCACCTTCTCCACTAGCTACACCTTCCCCGCCTGCTTCGCTAGCTCCTGGGTCACCCGCCCACGTAACACCACCAGCCTCTCCGCTAGCCACACCACCTGTTCCCGTGGCACCCCCAGCTCCTGCGTCACCACCTATTGCTCCACCGCCTGCTCCAGCAGTACTAGTTGTCGAGATCTTCAGCAGTGAGTCAGTGGGCAGCACTCTTGGTAGTAGTGACGAGGACCCGGAGGAGTACATGGACGAGGATCCCGAGGAGTGAGAGTACTCCTCAGCTGCACCGACGACTTAAGACATCTACCCTTAGTTTGTAGGAGCGTGTAGCTACGCCCTCTCCAGTCTTGAGTCGTGTATCTATGTTTATGTTTGAGTTATTTGCATTGTGGTGTGTTTGTGTGGGATGTGAGTTGTGGAATGCCTTAGGCATCTTGTCCACATCCACGTCAGTTGTTCATGGATTTGCTTTCTATATAGATGTTCTCATTGATGCATGTAGTTGGGATCGTTTTACCATAGTATACTCTTCTGTATCGCGTCTTTTGTTCTAAAACTTCAGTTATTCCAATACAGATGGCCGGTAGAGGCAGAGGCCGTGGTAGGGGTATTCCACCCCACGAAGAGGAACTTGGAGGTTTTCCAGGATGGAACATTAGAGGTGCTCGAGGAGCCCCAGCAGTGCAGCGGATGCAGCAGATGATGGCTATACAAAACCCAACTGCTCAACAACCTCACCCAAATAGTAGCCAATATGCAGCAAGCTCCACCACCACCACCACCACCCCCTGGGCCTAGATCCCATCTGAGAGACTTCCTTAACACCCATCCACCTACCTTTTCCACCCCTACTGAGCCAATGGATGCTGGTGACTGGCTGAGATCAGTCGAGAGCAAGCTGAGGATCTTTCAATGTGAAGGAGGAGAGAAGGTACTGGTAGCCTCTCACCAACTCCAAGGACCTGAAGCTGATTGGTGGGTTGCTTACACTGAGGCCCATAAGAACCCAGAAAATATCACCTGGGATGAGTTCAAGACTAACTTCCGCAATCACTTCATGCTCGAAGGAGAGATCCAGGCAAGACGTGAGGAGTTCCTCATGCTGAAGCAGGGTCGTATGGGTGTGCGAGACTACCTGAACAGGTTCACACAATTGTCTTGTTATGCACCAACCGATGTGGACAGCGACTCCAAGAAACAATTCCGTTTCAAGAAGGGACTCGACAGAGAGTTGAAGTTCGCCATGTCCTCTAGTGATTACAATAACTTCCAGAAGTTGGTTGACAAGGCTTTCGAAGTGGAAAGAACCAAGAAAGAGTTGGACGATGATGACAGGAAGAGAAAACTGGCTCAAGGGCATGCTTTTGGCAGTAATGTGCGCCCCCGCTTCGCCCCTCAGCCTATGGCACCTATGACTCGTCCTACGAACTTTTACACAGGCCAGAGGTTCCAAAACCCCACTTACAGGCCACCCACGCCCTACAACCAGCATATGCGCCAGCCACCACAGCCTCCACGCCAAACAATGCAGCCACCCGCCCCGCAGCTCCAGCACCTCGCCTTGCAGGGCAGCAGCAACAGAACCACCATGGGGGTAATAAAGCCCAAGGTAACAATGCAGGGGTTACATGCTACATCTGTGGAGCGGTAGGGCACTAATCCACTCGTTGCCCAAAGAAGCCATCGCAACAGCCAGCTACTCGTGGAAGGGTCAATCATGTGGCAATTGAGGAAGCTAATGAGGCGCCAGACGTGGTTGTTGGTACGTTCCCTGCCGATTCTCATATAGCTACGGTGTTGTTTGATTCTGGTGCCACACATTCATTCATATCTAGAGAATTTATAAGAAAGCATGATATGGTAGTGCATTTAATGACTCATCAACTTATAGTCAACTCCCCTGGAGGAGAAATGATAACAAGGCAATTATGCCTAATGTAAGGTTAGACATAAGGGGGGTAGCCTTCTCAGCGAACCTCATAGTCCTTGAATCTCAAGGGTTGGACATTATCTTGGGAATGGACTGGTTGGCAAAATACAATGGGGTGATCCATTGTGCAACCAGGATGGTCTGTTTGACACATTCAGATGGCACCAAGGTTGATTTCAGTTCTGATCCAACGCCAGTGACAAGGGTTCAGGTTAATCAAGTTGAAGGTGTGGAAGAGATCAAAGTGGTTAGGGAGTTTCCAGATGTATTCCCTGAAGAGCTACCTAGTATGCCACCTGATCGGGAGATTGAGTTCATTATCAAGCTTATGCCTGGGACGGCTCCGCGGGATATAAGAGGTCGTACCGAATGGATACCAAACAGCTAGCGGGACTGAAGGATCACATTGAATAGCTATTGGAGAAAGGATACATTCGATCTAGCTCGTCAACTTGGGGAGCATCAGTTATATTTGTACCTAAGAAGGATGGCACACAAAGATTGTGTGTGGATTATCGTGCTTTGAATGCAGTGACCATCAAGAATAAATACCCACTACCGAGGATTGAAGATTTGTTTGATCAGTTGCGAGGAGCATGTGTGTTCTCCTAGATTGATCTTCGTTCGGGTTACCACCAGTTGAAGATTCGACCCTCGGACATACCCAAGACTGCATTCGTCTCCCGATACGGTCTTTATGAGTATACGGTTATGTCATTTGGGTTGACCAATGCTCCTTCCTATTTCATGTACCTCATGAACAAGGTATTTATGGAATATTTGGATAAGTTTATAGTGGTATTCATCGATGACATCTTAATATTCTCCAAGAATGAGGAAGAACATGAAGAACATCTAAGGTTGGCGCTACAGAAGCTTCGACAGCACCAATTGTACGCTAAGTTCAGCAAGTGCGAGTTCTGGTTGAAGCAAGTATCATTCTTGGGACATGTCATATCAGAAGGAGGAGTAGCAGTAGATCCAGGTAAAGTGGCAGGTATTCTCAAATGGGAAACGCCAGAAAATGTGGGAGAAATCCGAAGTTTCTTGGGAATGGCTAGTTACTATCGACGATTCATTGAGGGATTCTCAAAGATCGCGCGTCCGCTAACCAAGCTACTCGAAAAGGAAGCTAAGTTCAAGTGGACACCGGAATGTGAAGCAAGTTTCACCGAACTGAAGAAGAGGTTGACTACTGCTCCAGTGTTGGTTACACCCGACATGCAAAAGGAGTTCTTGGTCTATTGTGATGCTTCCGGACTTTGGGATGTGTTTTGATGCAAGAAGGACATGTAGTGGTGTACGCTTCAATACAGCTCAAAAAGCATGAAAAGAATTACCCAACCCATGACCTGGAGTTAGCAGCTGTTGTTCATGCATTGAAGCTATGGAGACACTACTTGATGGGGAAGAGAATGGAAATCTACACCGACCACAAGAGCTTGAAGTATATCTTCACTCAGCCGGACCTTAATCTCTGACAACGAAGATGGCTCGAGCTAATAATGATTTTGATGTTGGAATCAACTATCACCCTGGAAAGGCAAATGTGGTCGCGGATGCCTTAAGTAGGAATCCACGATGTAACATCCTGACTATACAAGCTCATCAACCGCAGTTATGTGAGGAGTTTGCAAGACTAAACCTATGCATAGTATCTAACACGGATGCGGTAGCTATGGAAGTGGATTCCATATTGGAACAAGACATTAGAGAAGGCCAAAAGGAAGATAAGAAGATCTAGAAACTCAAGAAGTTGATGAAGATTGGTAAAGCCCCATATTTCAGGGAAGATGAACACGTAACCTTATGGTTAGGAAAGAGGATATGTGTGTCGAATATCAAGGAGATCAGAGACTTGATATTGAGAGAAGCGCACGATTCATCCTATTCTAGTCATCTTGGAAGTACCAAGATGTATCAAGACCTTAAGGATCGATATTGGTGGCTTGTCATGAAACGTGATGTGGCCGAGTATGTGGCTCTGTGTGACACGTGTCAGTTGGTCAAGGCGGAACATCAAAGACCTGCTGGACTACTTCAACCACTCAAGGTACCCGAATGGAAATGGGAAGAGATAAGCATGAACTTTGTTGTGGGGTTACCAAGGACCCAGTCAGGATACGACTCCATATGGGTAATCATGGACCGGTTAACTAAAGTCACTCATTTCATTCCGGTCAAGGAAAACTACAATGGCTCAAAGTTGGCAGAACTATACATGGCAAGGATTGTATGCTTGCACGGTGTTCCAAAGAAGATAGTGTCCGATCAAGGTACCCAGTTCACTTCAAGATTTTGGCAGAAGTTACATGAATCAATGGACACTCGACTCAATTTCAGCTCAGCGTATCACCCGCAGACGGATGGTCAGACAGATTGGACAAATCAGATCTTGGAGTATATGTTGCGTGCCTGTGCCTTAAAGAATAGCAAGATTTGGGACAAGAATTTGCCTTATGCAGAATTCTCTTACAACAACAGTTATCAAGCTAGTCTCAAGATGTCCTCGTTCGAGGCATTGTATGAGCGAAAGTGTAGAACACCTTTGTTCTGGAATCAGACAGGAGAAGGTCAAGTGTTTGGACCGGAGATACTAAGAGAAGCCGAGCGACAGGTGCAGGAGATCCGGAACAATCTGAAGACAGCACAGTCAAGGCAGAAGAGCTATGCAGATGCTCGACGTTGTGATCTAACTTTTGAGGTTGGAGATTTTGTGTATCTCAAGGTATCACCAGTAAGAGGCCTAAGACGGTTCAAAGTGAAGGGAAAGCTAGCACCTCGTTACATTGGTCCGTAAAAGATACTGTAAAGAAGAGGAGAGGTAGCTTATCGTCTCGAGCTACCGTCTCAACTTTCGGATGTACACGACGTGTTTCATGTGTCGCAACTGAAGAAGTGCTTAAGAGTGTCTGAGGAACAGTTACCCATGGAAGCTATAGATGTGCAAGAGGATCTCTCATATGAAGAACAACCGGTACAGATTCTCGAGACATCAGAACGAGTTACAAGGAACAAGGTCACCCAGATGTGCAAAGTGCAGTGGAAACATCACTCGGAGGCAGAAGCAACTTGGGAGAAAGAAGAAGACCTGAAGGCCGAATATCCCTATTTTTTCTCTTAGGATGTCCGAATCTCGAGGGCGAGATTCCTTTTAAGGGGGGTAGAGTTGTAACACCCAAAATTTCAAACCTTGTAATAAACCTTTCAAATATATTAGGGTGCATTTGAGTTTGCATTTTGGTGTGAAAATTTGAGTTCAAAACGTGTAGACTTCGGAAGAATTTGAAATTCAAATCAAATCAAATCAGAAAAGAAAAAGAAAATAAGAACAAAATAGAAAACTTGCGCCTGGGTCGAAACTAGCCGCGACCCATTTCCTTCCCGCCAGCCCAGCCCCTCTTTCTCCCCTCTCTCTCTCTCTCTCTCTCTCTGGCCACCTAGGCCCGCTTGTCGGCGCCATCTTCTTCAACCGTCGCGCAGCCCCTTCATCGGCCGAGTCCCCGCGCCCCGCGCCCACGATCTGCACCGCGCCCAAGTCCCCCCTCACCTCGGATCAGCGCCCAATTTTCGAACCTCACACGCGCGCCACAACCGCCGACCTCGCCGTAGCTATAAACTACTCGCCGCCCCCAATTTCCCCTCCCCCCCGAGCTCTCAAACCCTAGCCCTCTCTGTTCTCAGTAAGTTGCCAACGTTCCCGCTGATTGCCTCGCAATTTCCTCCTTGATATTAGCCTAACTAGTTCACCACACTGCCAGACACGTGTCGGACACGTTCGCTCGGGAAGCTTGCCGTCGCATCGCCATTTTCATCGGTCGCCGGTGAGAATTCTGCCGCTGTCCTTCGCCGCGTCATCAATTTAGCCACCTAGCTCTGCATTCTTTTCGGTCCATAACACGTGCAACATCGCCCTCAAGCCGTCGGACTCCCTCCTTGGTCGGGATCGAGGCTGCACCGTCGGACTTCGCCGATCACCGCCGAGCTCCGCCTCATCTCGTCGCCGATGTCCTCCGCTCTTCTCCAAGGCCCGAATCCACCTCCGGTGAGTCCGCAGTGTCTCCCCCCTTCAATTTCTCGTGCTTAGATTCTAGTATTGGGTTGTTTTGCGCTAGATGGTGCCGAGTCTGGCGAGGTAGCCGCCGTGCGCCGCCGCGCAGCGTGCTGGCACCGGCACTGGGCCGACGTGGCTCGTCGAGAGCCGTCCATTCGCGGCCAGCGGCTAGGATTAGAAGCGGGCGTACCCCTTCGCTTCATAAAATTCAGGCCCTAGATCTAGGATCCAACGGTCGGTATTCAAAGCCCCCCCCCCCCCCCCCCCCCCCCGCGCCTGCTAGTTTGCACCGAGGCCCTTGTCTTTTTGCGTGCTAGCCCCTGGCAGTTTAGGTAATTGTCGAATAATCGAATAAAATTGTAAATAGGTCTTTGCACTTTAATTAAATTAGGATTTAACTGCAGAATTCATGTCTAGCCCCTGGAATCTTGCTTAATACTATTTATAGCCCCTATCCAGTTAGGGAAATTTACAGTCTAGCCCCTGGACAATTTAAAAACTATTTTCAGCAATTATAATATCTTCAGATTTACTAGAAATTGCAATAAAAATAGAAACATCTGTAGAAAAATAGATAAAATTTATAAATTCAGAATAAATATTTAGACAACTTAAAATATATTTTATTGCTGTATAAATTTAAATAATTCATTTTAGCCACTAAAAATTATGTAGAAATTATATTTAATTGAGGATTAATTGTATAAAATGATTTTGAGCCTAGAAATAAATATCACACAACATTAAAAATTATTTCATACATTATTTTAATCTGAAATAATATAATGATTTTAAATAATTATATTTGCATGTAGGAAAATCCCCAAAAATGTGTATTAAGCATAAAAATAATTGTAAAAGTGTTATAAAATGGTAAATCACATTTATAAAACATAAAATTCACCTTTAATGAATATCATTAAATGAAGTAATGCACATACACATTAAAATCTCTCGTAGGCACGTAATTGCGTAAACTTTTGTGATTGTGTGTACATTTATGTTTAGCATTGTATGTAGTACTTATTGCATGTTATTCTCTTCGAGTAGACCCAGTTCCCGAGCTGGAGACCAACTTCCAAGAACTTCAGTTCGACAACCACTTCGAAAGAGGCAAGTGTCCTTGACCATCTTGCACTTTTTTAAGGGTTTAGTTAGTTGCATGTTTGTCGCTTGGGTTATGGAAGGGTGGTTATGAGATTTACTTTACGCTCTTTACGCTTAGCCATGCATACTAGTTGAGTGGGAAAACATTGACCACACTTATTATTCATGTCTTATTATTATGATTATGATGATGATGTTGGAAATGGATTGTAGTAAATAGGAATATGGCGGGTTGGTTTGAATGGTATGGTGCAGTACGCACAAGACCTGGTATTTGGGGATTGAACTTTGCTAGATTCTAAGGACCGATTTATGGAGTAGCCACTAAGCTATACAGTATCGCCACAAGAGTGAGTATGGGGCAGCTTGGTCAATTAATTAGGCCTCTCCCGGCCTAGTGCTGGTAGTCGGATAGTGTGGGAAATTGGTTCAGCGTATCTGGCTTGTGATCCGCATGGCTCAAGAGGGGTCTTCTCCTAGTGGAGGTAAAATGGACTCTAGAAGCCGGAGCGGTGAAACCTCAGAGGTCCGTTTACTAGTCGGGAGAACCTTGGTGAAGACCTCGTAGTGATCTCCTGGCCGCACACCTACGGAAGTGTGTAATGTGACCGACGGGTCATGGGCATCAGGGAGGTTTGCTTAGTCCACCTAGCAACGGGGGATGAAATCACAGCTTGTGGGTAAAGGATACATTCTCTGCAGAGATTGGAAAACTGTCATGACAGTCGTGCTCACGGACAAGAGCGGCTTGGTGTCGAATTCATACTTAGTACTTGGTTGGGATGATGGTGGGATTTATAGATTGGAAATACATATGTGATATTACTTATTTACTCATTATTTTTACTATAATCTTGATTGGGTGGAATCACCTAGTTGTAGGTTGCTTAATGAAAGCTATGGCATAGGTAATGCTTAGTGCTAACAGCCATTATGAGCCTTCCTTGTTGTAGCCTCCATTTCATCTCTCTTCCCACACTTGCTGAGTACTCCATGTACTCAAAGCGACTCTCTCTCTCCCCCTCCAGACTATGAAGAAGAGGAAACAGTAAACGAAGAATTCTACGCTGATCCGGAAGAGATGTTCTAGGCGGACGTACCCTCGTGCAACTGTTTGTGGATTGGAGAAAACGTCACGCTGCTGCTATCTTCCTGCTTATCTATGTATTTGCTTTACTGTTGTTGATTTGAGACTTACGAGTCGTTGCTGTAAGATCTATTTGTATTTCGAACATGGTTTGTAATATGATATTATTTACTTTTCGTCTACACATGTATGAATGAACTGATCCTGATATATATGTGAAATGTATCTTGTTAACTTGTTGGGACCAGGTGTGACACGGACGGAGCCGTCACGGCGATCGCGGCCCAGTGAATTCGGCGTAGTGTGTAGTCCGATGGTCGTCGGTCACCTCGTCCTGAGCTATCAGCTTCGGTCTTCGGCCCGGCGGTATTGATTCAGCCAGATCGATGCATGCCGTTCCGTTCTGTGACTTTGACCGGGTTCGAGATGTGAAAGTCATGAGCGCAGTTACCGAAGGGGAACAGCCACGCCAGGTTGAGGTGGTTCGATTCATGGCCTCAAATCCTCAATCGCCCTTCACATCTTTTAGACCGGGAGCAACAGAATAGCCGACGGTTCCTGACGTTGGGACAAGCATGCACTGAACTTCTCGCATCAAATATTACGACAAGGCACCCAAGAACGAATCACCAGGCAAGGAGAACACCGGAAAAAAACGCCTAGAGATTAACATTGGCTACTGATCAAGTTTACACAGAACATGTGTACTCATCAATCATCTCCTAGTACGTGGGATCAAAGAAACTGCACCTAAAACAGCAAGCGGGCGGGATCAGCAGAATTGCAGAAACTCCCCAGCCCAGATCCACCAGCCGCCGCTCGCCCGGGCCGGCCACAGTACAGCAGGAGGCAGCAGCAAAGCTTGCTCCAGAACCAACACCTAGACCTGTACAGTACAGTACAGATACACACGAAGAACCCGTCCTGACAGTTGACAGGTACTAAGCTCCTAACTGCCACGGCGATCGATGCTAGCTTGGATTCGATGAGGAGGAACCAGTAAAAGGAGCGGGTTGATGCGAGGGCCACTGGATCCTCTCAGGAGGGCAGGGTGCTGGGGCAGGATGCGCGATGAATGTTGGTACGTCTTGTCCAGGCATCAGCACTGAGACATCTTTGGCATAAATAGACACCTGCAAGTGACATGAACAGAGTGATCAACGAAGATGTACTGTATCAAGTGAATTCACTTTGCCCAATGTGATGATAAAAAAATTCAGATATGAACAAAGTGGTGTACTGAATGCCAGATTTATGACACTTGGGAGTAAAGCACTTTCAATCCCCCCCCCCCCCCCCCTCCCCCCCCCCCCCCTCATGATACAACAGAAATGCGATAGCAGTAACAGGGTAACAGTCAACAGAAGGTCGGTCAAATCGACAGGTAATAACAGTGAGTTGTACGGCAGTATACAAGCTTTCAGGAGTTGGTATTTTAATGCAATAAGCAGAGAGTACCAATTCTAGCAGAGGACTATTGTACTACTAGGATGATTCAAAGAATTCAGATCTGTACTCGGTTAGTTAAAGAGGCACGATCAAGATGAGCTGGCATAGTAGAATGTTTGCAGAACTGCCGAAGTAAGAACTCCCGGAATACTAAAAACAAACAACATAGACTGTAATTCCCCGCTTCCTAGATCATATCTTTCGGCTAGAGATAAAGCCCATCGGAACTCAAACAAAAGAACGCTAAACAGGGGAGGATAAACTAAAAGAAAGTAGGAAACGATTGTCAAACTTTAGGTCACTACAGTGATATATGAAATGAATGCCTTGGTGTCAAGTTATTTACAGATAGATAATAACCAGGTCAGGAGCTTTCATACAGCAGTAACAAAACTTAAGAAAAGAAAATCTTACACATATATAGCCAGGTTGTTCTACACTAGTAATATATATTGAAGTTCAAGCCTATAATAAAAGGAACCTTTTAGTCAAGGTGCGACACAACCTTACTGGTGCCGTTGCCAGTGCCCTGGAGCAGTGACGGTGACAGCGGTAGTACTACCGTACACAGTGTATGCTGCTCGATACGGAGTGTGTTTGAAAATCTTCTTGGTTGGTTGGGGCTCCAGCAGGGAAAGCATATCTTCTCCGATTTCTAGAGACGCTCCAGCCGGAATATCAGTGTGACTGTATCGGACACGGCTTATATACTCCTATTCAGCGCTCCCATCCGTACTCCTGTTTAATTGTCATAATTTTATTGGTCCCTTCATTTACTCAACATAATGCTTGATTTAACTACAACCAATCAGATGATGACACGAAGCGGAGTACGCATGGGAGCACAAACGGGAGCACCGAAGTTGCATCCGACTGTACCCTGTGACTAAAGAGACGCGTTGTCAGTGGTATCTTCAGCAATATATCTGGTCGGATTTGCATTTATTTTGCGCCCAATAACAGGGCTAATTCTATTGGTTGGGCGTTTAAACCAGAATATTTAAGGTGTGGTGAAATTATTATACTCCTTCCGTTTCAAAATAATTGTCACCGACTAGTTTATTTTTGAACTAACAAGTGACAATTATTTCGAAACGGAAGGAATAATAGAAATCATCAGGGACACTGTTCAAATCCAGCCACCTCATCTCCGAACCCGGCGCTCCGGGTGGACGCCCACACCATACGCGCCAGCATGGCATCGGATACGAACGCGGACGGCTGGTTGTAGTAATTTTCGTACCGGCTAGGAGCGTGAAAAAATCGTACGAGGGCGGCCCGTCATTTCAAACCAGAAGAAAAAGGTGAACTAGCTCTTGAACTTTTCCTGCCCATGAGCTCGAGTGTGCTGTTAAAGATATCCTAGTGTAATTGTGAGCATGTGACGGTATCATCATCATCATCAAGTTGGCGTGTCAGTAAGTCTCGTACTTAAATCATGTGCATGTCAGCATGTGACGGTATTCCGCGTACGCGTCGGTTTCTGGTCGTAACGGCTACGGAGTACTACTCCATTAAACTATGGCTAGGGGGTCTGTCTAAGTAGCCGTTGTAGCCATGTCAGGCGCGCCGATCCGTCTCGAGCTCGCGCGCGCTCTCTCTGACCGGACGCAGACGGCAGAGTGTTAGGATTTAGATTAACATAGAAGAAATAATAGGAGTCGGTTACTTCGTAATCAACTTAATCTCTTAGAAATTTTCCTACGTGTTTGATCGGAACACACCAACCGAATCGGTTGGAGGCCCCCTCAACTGCTCCCTTTCCTATAAATAGAAGGACACTCATCATCATTTAGTAGATCTAAGATCTACAACCCAGAGCCCACAAATTCCTCAGGCCACCGATCAGGCAATTAGGGAGAAGGTTGGGGAAGGTCCTCCAAGGCTTCATCGCCGCCATCAACTTCAGATTGTCGCCTCCATCGTCAAAGCCATGGTGGTCGTCTCCTCTGCACGCTCCTCTCAAGTAATCCCAAAGGTGTGTGTTAATCACTGCAATTAGCATATTAGATTAGTCTAACCCGAATTGATTAGTGGCTAGATTAGATCCTCAGCATCTGTTAATTCCATCAATTGTATCAAAGCCACCTTGTCCACTAATTACTTCGGATTCTCTAAGTTTCATCAGTTTCGGTCTAAGACCAGAAATTAAATGGAGTGGAAACTCAGAATCAGACTAAGGAATCAGTTTAGGGTTCGAAGTTAAAACTCAGATTAAGCTTAGAAATCAGAACTCGAACCAAATTAAAGATTAAGTTTGAATCGGGTTCAATCTTGATTTAGATCGATTTTGTGTTCAAATTAAAACCTCAGATGAAACTCAGAAATAAGAGAATTCGAATCAAAATCAAGCAAATAAGGAAACAGAGGTGGAAGATTTGCCTCATCGGCACCGCTTGCTCTTGCTATTGTCGGGCATACTGCCTCTTCAACAGCGGCGGCGGGGCATCATCGACACCCTCCACCGAGTGCTCGAGAGAAAACGAGCTACAAATCGACTTAGATCCACCGACCGCTCAGCGCCCTAGGCGGGGTTCTCCACGGTGCACGGCCAACAGGCTTCCCACCGGCGATGAGCCGCCCTCCGGCGAGCTCGGGCGTTGATGAGGAGGTCGTGGCGGCGACCGGAACTCCCACCAACGCGACTCAACTCAGAATCGCGACAGCACAACTCAGAATAGTGGCGGTACTCTTCCGAACCCATAGACACTTGCCTTTCGGGTACACCACTAGAGCTTCGCGCTTGGTGGCCGATGTGGCAGCGCTGAGGTTAGGCTTGCCGCAACCCTAGCGGTTCACGGGGACGAGCAAGCCCTAAACCTAAGTCGGTACTCGATGACATACGACGCAACCGAGGAACCTCGACGGCGGCGTGCTCACCCAACGGGGAGAGTGCGCACCGGCGAGGCAACCTGCGGCGGCGCCGGCCCGAGTCCGTAGCTTGTTCTCTCTCCTTTTTGGCTGTTTCACTCGGTGCGGCGGCTTGGAGAGGAGGGGACGAGCGACAAATAAGCTAGGGTTTCACCGAAACCCGAATAAGTATTTCCGTTCAGCGCTTGTGGACCGTCGGATCACAGATCAACGCATAAGATTAGACTTAGTAGAAAAGAACCGACCCCTGCGGACCGCCCGATCTCGATCGTACGGTTCTCGCGTGTCGGTGCACTTAGCAGGCCAAGAGGCCCATGCGGGAGGCTGAACGGGCCTTCGGGCCGCCCTTAGTGTTTTCTATTTTTTTTGAGAAAATAGATAAGAGGCAAACCGCAATGGGTTGCGCCTATTTAGTATTTTTCAGGAATAATTTATGCAGGCCATGGGCCGCAATACTCAGCATTGGGCCGAGTTTGACAAACGAAGCCCGATTTTTCCTTTTCTGAGATATTCAGTTCAATTTTTCGGGCAACACCCCATTTCAGTTTTCGGATTTGTCATATGAACCGAATATTATTAAATTGTGAATTACATAAGTGAGCCTTTTAGTATTCTCCCAGTTTATTATTTTAAGATTTTAGTATGGGCTAAAATTATTTTTTTGTCTGTAGAATTAAATTAAATAGACTGAGATTAATTAAGTATCTTATGATATTTTAGTGTATATTAGTCTATGTTTAATGTATGTTTATTACATTATGTTTACTGATGTAGCATTTATGATACTTTTTTTATTAGTTCATTCATTTAATTCATTAATTTTGTTGTTGATCATTAAGTTATTAAGTATGACTGCTCAAATATTAAGCTTCCGCTGTGTACTCAGTATTGCATAGTAATATTTGTTGTATAATAAACTTATGCTATGCGCTCAGTTTATTAAGTATTTATAGCAATTTTGTTAAGTAGCCAACGTGAACGATAAAATTGCTATGATCTCAGATCACTAATTTTATGCATAGTAATTTTGATAGTTACTATGTTTTCAGTTATTTAGTTGCATGGAAATTTTATTGAGTAGCCAACATGAAAGATAAAATTTGCCATATCCTCAGTTATGAATGTTGTATTTTGTTCGAGTAGCCAATGTGAAAGAGAAAAGACAACATTTTATTTAACTCAGTTATTCAGTACATGGAAAGTTTCGTTCGAGCAGCCAACGTGAAAGACGAAATTTGCTATGTCTTCTAAGTTATTATGAATGTCATATTTTGTTGGAATGACAAAAGACAACATTTCACCTCAGTTAAATATTTTGAATCAGTTCATAGAAAATTTTGTTCGAGTAGCCAACGCGAAAGACAAAATTTACTATGTTTTCTCAGATATTTTTAATGTCATATTTTGTTTAAACAACAAAAGACGGCAATTCATCTCAGCTATTATTATTTATATTAGTCCATAGAAAACTTTGCTCGAGTAGCCAACGTGAAAGACAAAATTTGCTATGTTATCAGTTACGTTATGTTTTGCCAAGTAGCCAACGTGAAAATCAAAACATAACACTTTAGTTTGTTTAATTCTAAGTTTTATTTTATTTTATGCATTCTCTTAAGTATTTCACTCAGTTGAATCCTCCATACCCAATTAAACATTTTACTCAGTTTTAGTTTTTCGTCTTACAAGATGGATAAACTCAGTATGTTTTCTTCGTAATGATGAAAGCATTTAGTTTAAGTACGATTTTGATCGTATTTAGTGAGTTATTAAACGTGATATGTTTGATGATTCAATTACTAAGCACGTTCGAAAAAGCGATTTCCGAATGTGACACTGCCTCTTAGAACCTCCATTAGCTCAAAAAAAGGTCAGTTTACTGACTATACTAAGTTTGATGCAAGTATTCTCGCAAAGAAACTTGTAACTAAGAAATAAAATGGAGGAGTTGTGCGTGTGCACATACTTAAAATAACAGGTAATTATGAATGTTGTGTTTTGTCAAGTAGCCTACGTGAAAAACAATACATAACATTTGTAACACTAAGCAAAGGCAGTGGATTTTAGAAAAAGCTCATTGCTACAAACGACTTAGGATTATAATAAGAGGAGGATACTTAGAAGAGAGATTAGGACCGTTAAAGTCGCTAATGGTCATGAAGCAAAAAGTAGAAGCAAAACACAAACTCCTATTAGTAACAAAGATGGCTTTATACTTACGTTTGATTATTTACCCTCTTATTAAAGGAATTTGATTTTAGTAATCTTGCTTGGACAACTAAGTTGAGTATGTCACCTTGATATACTTGTTTAAATAAGTTGAGTTTTGTCTTTCGATGATACATTAATCCTCGCATGATTCTATAATCAAATTTCCTCTCAGAATGAACAAGTTTCAGTGAGCGCATAAGAATCAATCATGAAACATCTTCAAAATTATGGTTCTTTCGATAACGCCATATTTCGAGGGGGGGAATTGAACGCTTCGTTTCTCAATCGAATATCAGTCCTAAGAACTTCCTACTCAGATGGATGCATATTATAAAACACTAAGATTAGAATCCGATCGTGAGGGGGAGTACTACGATCGGCGTACCACGTGTTCACTAAGAAACCAGTAAAGTCTTTAAACTTAGTCGATTAGCTAGACGACTGAGACTGTCGGTACCCTATGTACCGTATACCCCTTGGGTCTACAAAAAGACCAAAGGAACTTCACCTGTCTGAGTTGAAGACCTGCGAGGGCCCCACGTGTCATACGGGACCGGACCTGCCTCCCATCTATGGTTAGTCCCGGTGCTGCCACGTGTATACATCAACCGGAGCTACGTCCCACACTGGGAAAGCTCCGGGCTAAACACCTGAGCGGCACCCCCGGACCTAACCCCCGACAGAGGGAAGCTCCGGTACCGACACGTGTACAACTGCACCGAACCTACCGTCCCGGGCAGTAAGCTCCAGAGCTACCATGTGTTCAGCAGCCGGACCTTCAACTTCAACAATCAGACTGGTGGACCCCTAACGTCTCAGACCTTCAAGGGACAATGCTAGTAACGACACTGTCAAGGCTTGTTACCACGCTATTAAGGGTAATTAAACTCACTAATTGTGTATTAAGCATTAGTAACCGTCAGGGCCACATGTCGGGCCAGACTAGCGATGTAACGACCAGTCCTTGTACTATAAAAGGACTAGTCGAGCGATACACAGAAAAAACTCTCTCTGTGATCTCAAACTCTCTAAGGCCCAAAGCTAGAAGCTCTGGACTCTTAGACGCACAATACAATAACTGCACACCCCGTGGAGTAGGGTATTACGCTCAGGCGGCCCGAACCACGTAAATACTGGTGTCTATTTGCCATCGTCTTTTGAATCTCTGCGCACCCAATACCGAACTACAAACTACGCGAGCTACCAACGGTAGTATCGGGAGAATTGCCAGAAAAACACTCCGACAGTTGGCGTGCCAGGTAGGGGGGCGTGCCTGAGATTCGAAGATGGTGAACTCTACTGCTGGATCGTCCAACGGAAACCCTGCAGCGCAACCTGCTGGAGGCAATCCCTCCAATGTGCAGCAGCCATCAGGTGTCGCGGCTCCAGCAGGAGTCATGCCTCCACCGCCACCGTCCACACCGGCAAATCAAGCTAGACAGCGGTACGGGACATCTGCGTCGGTCACGACATCGGCTAACAACGACCCTGAACACGCGCTCCATGCAGCGCATGCTCTTCTCCAACGCACCTCCAGGTGCATCCCAGGGTGCAATGGAGAAGTGAAGGGCTGATGTGGAACATTTGGTTGCAGCAGCAGCCGATCGCATCAGCAACCATGGTCCTCCCCCTTTGGGGCGGGCCCCATCGTAGCATCAGACTGTGTCGGGTAGACTTGGTCTGCACGCTTCCCAACATAGGAGGTGTGTTGCGTCTCAACAAGTGACATCACTGCCTTCTGGGGCGAGACGCACCCATACAGTAACCAGACTTTTAACTCACGACCTCTGGGCGGAGCTTGATCGCCATTACCGTCAACAGGACAGCCGCATCCATATCGAGCGTGCTCGTGAAAGGCGAGAGGCTCGAGACAGTCCTGCTCCCGAGTGAGTAGGAGGAGGCTGTTCTGCCCTGGCCATGCACCTACGCATGTTCAGATGGCCACAAAAGTTCTGGCCTCACTTGCCAGAGAAATTTGACGGGATTGTCAATCTCGCTGAGTTTCTCCAGATTTACTCCACTGCAATCCTTGCGGCTGGAGGCAACGAGGCCGTAATGGCCAACTACTTCCCCGTGGCTTTGACTGGGACCGCCAGGTCCTCGTTCATGAGCCTTCTGCCAGACTCCATCAACAGTTGGGCGGAAATGTGCCAACAATTCACCGCCAATTTCGGGAGTTCATACACCCGACCAGGCACCAAACTAGACCTTTTTGCTGTCAAGCAGAATGGGGAGAATCCTTGCGATCCTTCATCCAGAGGTTCTCTCAGGTACGAAACATTATTCCTTCTATCTCCAGTGCCTCTGTTATTGTGGTATTTAGACAGGGCGTACAAGACAAGAAGATGCTGGAGAAGCTGGCGACCAAGGAGATCACCAGCGTCACGGAGCTCTTCAGCTTGGCAGACAAATGCGCCAAAGCTGTGAAGGGCCGTGAAATGCACTCCCAACCACCTCCGGAGGACAATAAAAAATCCTCCAAGGGTGAATCCACTACCTCCGGGACTGGCAAAAAGAAGAAAAAGTTCAACAGCAAGAAAAAGCCGTCGGCCGGTACACCTACTGCTGCAGCTACCGCGGCTTCGGGTGGCCGGGGGCCACGCCCTGAGAAACGACCTCGACCGTCATCTGAAGATGGTGGCAGCTCCAAGATGTGATGTCCTATACATAAGTCGAACAGCCACAACCTAGAAGACTGCCGAGAGGTCCAGAACCCTGCCAAGCGCTACAACAAGCGTCGGGAAGAAGTTCCTTTCCGTCAAAAGGAAGGAAAACAGAAAGTCAACGAAGCTCCGGCTGAAGATGAGTTAGGCTTTCAGGACCCTAAAAAGGTCTTGAAGGTTGAATACACCTCCATCGACGATGACCCCGACGTCTCCGACAATGAACGTCGAAAAACCATGAACACCATCTTTGGTGGTTCGTGGGACATCACCTCCCGCTGTGTCCTCAAGACCATGCGGCGAGACATGGTCTCAATAGATCCCACCGCCAGGGCGGAGCCGCACCAGAAGTGGATGGATACTGCCATCACTTTCGATGCATCAGACTGCCCTCAGAATATGATCGATGCTGGCCAACTCCCATTGATGGTATCTCCGACCATAAACAACATCCAACTCCACCATGTAATGGTGGATGGAGGTTCGGGGCTGAACCTCATAAGCTTCGAAGCTTTCGTCAAGCTGCAACTCTGACCTTTGGACCTTCGCCCCTCCCCGCCTTTCTCCGGAGTAGGTACGGGGGCCATCACCCCACTCGGTGCAATTACTCTCCCGGTGACCTTCGGGACCCGGGAGAATTACCACACTGAGAAGTTGGTCTTTGACGTGGCGCAGATCAACTTACCCTTCAACGCCATTCTGGGCAGACCAACCTTATACAAGTTCATGGCTGCTGCTCATTATGGCTACTTGGTGTTGAAGATGCCAACACCAGCTGATGTTCTCTGGATCCGTGGAGATCGCACCGTCGGAGTGACAGCTCTGGAAGAACTCCACGCGCTTGCTACAGCGCAGGAAGAAGAATCCGGAAAGGAGCAAGCTCCGAAACCCCCGAGCATTCGTCATCGAGGCTCAACCTCCGCATCTCGCGTACAACCAAGCAGCGACATCGACATTCCCGTCAAAGTCGTCCAAATCAGTTCCGATGTCGCTCAGACCACCCGTATATCGGGAGGTATGAATGACAAATAGGAACTCGCGCTCATCACTTTCCTCCGGGCCAACGTCGACGTGTTTGTCTGGCAACCGTCACAAATGTCTGGGATCCCTAGGGAAGTGATCGAGCATAATCTGAAGATCTAGATCCTGACGCTTGGCCTGTACATCAGAAGTCTCAGAAGCAATCAGTAGAGCGACATAACTTCATACGACAAGAAGTGAAGAAATTGCTCGAAGCTGGATTCATCTGAGAAGTCTTCCACCCAAAATGGCTGGCAAACCCAGTCGTTGTACCCAAGGCCGGCGGGAAGCTTCGGATGTGTATCGACTACACTACACTGAATAAGGCATGTCCAAAAGATCCGTTCCCACTACCTAGAATAGATCAGATAGTGGATTCCACCTCCGGGTGTGAATTACTATGTTTCCTAGATGCATATTCTGGGTACCATCAAATCAGAATGTCTAGGGAAGATGAAGAGCATACCTCCTTCATCACAGTAGATGGATTATATTGTTATACTGCCATGCCATTTGGTCTCAAGAATGTTGCTTCAACATTTGTACGAGCTATGTACAAAACTTTTGGAGAGCTCATCAGAGACGTAGTGGAAGTATATGTCGATGAAATCGTCATCAAGATTAAGAACAAGGAGTCGTTCCTTGACACCTTGCAAGCCATCTTCGACAAGTTGCGAGTCACTCGCACGAAGCTGAACCCGGACAAGTGTGTCTTCGGGGTTAGCTCCGGAAAACTTCTTGGTTTCTTGGTGAATCACCGAGGAATAGAAGCAAATCCGGCAAAGATAAAAGCTATTGAAGATATGCGACCACCAGTTCGCATCGAGGACGTCCAGAAGCTGACTGGATGTCTAGTTGCCCTTAGCTAGTTCTTCTCAAGACTGGCGGAACGGGTGCTACCCTTCAAGCTATTGAGGAAGTCCGGACCATTTCAATGGTTTGAATAAGCAGAAAAGGCATTCCAGGAGCTGAAGCACCTCCTCACCACCCTACCAATCTTGGTAGCTCTGAACCCTGGTGAGCCACTACTGCTTTACATTTCGGCAACTGACGAAGTTGCCAGCGTGGTTTTGGTTGCGGAAAGACCAGAACCATCTACAGTTCAGGAATCTAGACCCCTTTGGGAGGGTTCAGAGTTACCTGAAGTCGAGTTTGGGTCTCAGCTCCCAGGCCCTGATCCTCAAGGCGAGATGCCGAAGGATCCATCTCCTTCAAATGAAGGAGTCACTGTTACTGAACAACAAGATATGGACCCCTCCGGGAAGGTCCGGGTCACTTCAGAAGAAGCTCCGGGTTCCTTCAACCTGAACCCGGAGGTCCCCGAAGAAGGCCTGGACCCCTTCGGGAGGGTCCAGGTAGATGAGGAGGAAGCTCCAGGCCCCTTTGGGAGGGTCCGGACGGTCCAGCGCTCAATGTACTTCATCAGCGAAGTACTCAATGACGCCAAGACTTGGTACCTTGAGGTGCATAAGCTGCTCTACGCAGTTCTTATTGCTTCTAGGAAGCTCCGACACTACTTCCAATCTCACAAGATTTTAGTGGTAACCTCTTATCCACTATGTGCAATCTTGCATAACCCCAATTCCACTGGGAACATTGTAAAGTGGGCAGCAGAATTAGCCGAGTTCAACCTTGAATTCGTCCCAAGACAAGCGATCAAGAGTCAAGCATTGACGAACTTCATGGCAGAATGGAACCCCTCTCCATCAAATCCTGGGGGGGGCCCAGTGAGCAGAAGTCGAAACCCAAGGTTCCAGTCTTCACTGAGCCTCACTGGACTCTCTACTTCGACGGCTCCGTGCAGAAGCAAGGGGCCAGAGCTGGAGTCCTTCTCCTCGCTCCGACTGGGGAGAATGTTAAATACATGGTGCACCTTTACTTCAAGGCGACCAACAACATGGCGGAGTATGAAGCACTAATTTATGGACTCAAGGTGGCACTATCCTATGGTGTCAAGCAGCTATTGGTAAAGGGTGATTCACATCTTGTTGTAGAACAAGTCAAAGGTGAATGTTGCTGCAACAACCCTCAACTAGCTGCATACCTACTTGAGGTCCAGAAGCTTCAGAAGGACTTCGACGTCCTGGATCTTTGCCATGTCCAGCGTCTCAACAACGCTGAAGCTGATGAACTCTCAACGAAAGCTTCAACTGGGGATCTGGCTCCCGATGGAACCTTCGTCTGGAGGTTGTCTAAACCTACAACTCAGCCTGCCAAACTGAGCGAAGGGGGCAAGACCAGCACCTCAAAGCTGGCGGTCCCGATGGCCCTGTTACCATGGGGTCCATCAAGGGTCGTAGGTGCTGCAGGAAGCTCTGAGCAACCCAGCATGCAAGACTCAAATGCTCAATCTAGCTCCGATGCATGGATCTCGAAGATCCGGAGCTACTTGAAAGACAACTCCCTTCCTGAAGATAATGTATCCGCTGACCGGATAGTCAGAGTGGCTAAAAGATACATGCTGGTAGAAGGGGATCTCTACCGGCGCGGTGCCAACGACGTCCTAATGCGTTGCATTACAAGGAAAGAAGGTCACGAGCTCCTCGTGGAAATCCATGGAGGCGAGTGTGGGAACCACGCTCTTCCCGCACGCTGGTCGGTAAAGCCTTCCGACATGGCTTTTACTGGCCTACAACGCTCCTGGATGCAACTGAGCCGGCTAAGAAATGTGAAGCATGCCATTTCCATGCGAAACAAATTCACAAACCGGCTCAGCCTCTACAAATGATACCTCCTACATGGCCTTTCGCTGTGTGGGGGGTGGATATCTTGGGACCTTTCCCAAGAGCCGTCGGAGGTTACAAGTTCCTGTACGTTGCCATTGACAAATTCACCAAATGGCCGGAAGCAACTCCAGTTGTGACGATAAACAAGCAATCAACCATCAACTTCTTGCAGTCCATCGTATGTAGATTTGGAGTCCCAAACAAAATCATAACTGATAATGGGACCCAGTTCACAAGCTCTACATTCCAAGGATATTGCAAAGACCTCAACATCCAAGTCAGCTATTGTCAGTGGTTTGGATCCGACAGATCTCCCGGCACTACTAAAGTGTTAGAGGAGTTTGTGGTTCGGTGTGGGCGCGCGGAGATTCAAGAAGGTGAATTGTAAATGACGCAGGAGACACACGAATTTACGTGGTTCGGGCCGCCTGAGCGTAATACCCTACTCCACGGGGTGTGTTGGTGTTGTATTGGATGTAGCGCGTGTGTCAGCGTGTCTAAACGTCTATGGAGCGTGTGTGTAGATGTCGTCGGCATGTCCTTTTATAGTACAAGGGCAGGCCGTTACAAATTAGCCTGGCCCGACATGTGGCCCCGGCGGTTACTAGTATTGATACTTATTCAACGTTTAATTGCCCTTAATGACCGTGTAATGGGCTTTGACAGCACCGTTACTGGTAATTAAGGTCGTCCGATCATGTGTCATTAATATGGTATTAAAGACACTTAATCGGGTCTTGAAGTCCTTGATTCTCCTTTGAAGATCCGGAGCCGTTGTGGAGCCTTCCGGAGGTCAGAGGCTGAAGATCTGACAGTTGGACACGTGGTAGCACCAGAGCACACTGTGGAGAACAGATGGTTCCGGTGTTAGCCTACACGTGTCAGCACCGGAGCTTCCCTCGGTCTGGGGTTAGGTCCGGGGGTGCCACTTTGGTACATAGCCTGGAGCTTCCTCCCTTGCGGGCGGTAGCTCCGGTTTGATAGTACACGTGGCGACCATGGGACTAACCATGTTGAAGAAGCAGGTCCGGACATGTCTGACATGTGGGTCTCCGAAGGTCTTCAAATCAAGTGGGTGACTTTCCCTTGAGATCTTTGCAATGCCAAGGGGTATATGGTACCCAGGGTACCGAAAGTGGCCCCCTGGGCCCACCTCCGGGGAAGACCCCTTGGATGAAGTCATTCAACCGGATGTGGGTCCATCCTTCGACTTTTGAACTGAGTCTTCAAAGGTCTTTGGATGTGCCGTTGGCGATGGTTTGGAGTTTAATCCTCACTGCATGGCGTATCCCTTGTGCGGCAGGTGAGATCTTTGGCGTGCGGATCTCACGCAATTGAAGGTCGCCGGTTCCCGATATAAAAATCATATCGGTTCCGCGCACCTTGTCAGGCCGCCGCCTTCGGGCTTCCCGCCTCATGATGGCAACCGTTCGCCTGGGTAAGAATCTCGACTTGATCGTCGGGGTAGTCCCGGGCCCTCTTGTCATCGGCTTGGTGGAATTTTTGAGTGGTATCTTCGACTTCCTTGCGGTTTCCATCCAAGCGTCGCAAGGGATTACTTAAGGAGGAAAGCGCGCACCATTTGGGGTTCTTTACGACTCTCATCTGATCTTGCGCTCAAACTCCCAACTTGTGCTTCACTTTTCTTCTCTGGCCTTGCCGTGCCGCGATGGAGTTGGGTCTCCGCGAGAGTCGTTTGAAGACCGACGGTGACCTGAAGAAGGTCCGGGCCCTCATGGGATGGTCCTCGGACTTCTTCAACCGCTCGGTCCGCGCCGGTGGAGAGCTCCCATTTGAGAAGGAGCACGCTGGCGAAATGGTGTACTTCTCCTCGTACGCCATGGTGGGGTTGATCCCACCTTTTTCGTCCTTTTTCTTGATGCTGCTAGACTTCTATGGTCTGCAGCTGTACCACCTTGGCCCCCACTCCATTCTTCTTTTGTCTATCTTCGTCCACTTCTGTGAGATGTGGGTGGGCATCCCCCTACATTGAACTCTTCCGGACCTTCTTCACCGTCCATACCACTGGCAGGAGCAATGAGTACCTTGGCTTCTACTACTTCGTGAAGCGCAAGAAGTGCCCATTCAAGTACCTCCGGTCGTTTCCCTCTGGGAAGTGGGATGACTGGAAGAAGGACTGGATAGTCGTCCGAGTGGAGGAGCACGAGAAGCTGGAGTTGCCCGAAGGCCTCCCCAACATCAACACGACAATCTAGAGTGAAGCTCCAGTGCTGGCAGAAGCCTTTAACCCTGCTTTGACCAGGATCCGCCAATGCGTGGAGGGAGGATTGACTCCTCAGGCGGTGTTTTGCAACTTCCTGGTCAACAGGTGGGCACCGCTGAAGAGGAGAGAAAAACTCGCTCGGGCCCTCAACAGAGTGATGGATGACGACCGGGTCGAGACTGGGCTGAAGTCCAACATGGTGGGGAAAACCTTGGAGTTCCACCTCAAGAAGTTCCAGCACGGCATCGACGTCGAGGGTGACGACTTGACTCCGCCATCAGCTTTTCTCCCTCTGAACGTGGAAGTGGAGTTCAGCAGGGAGCTTCGGCGGAAGATGCCCGTGCTTGACGACCTTGGTGTCGTCGAGAGAAGATCAACCACCAGGGTGGCGATCCCCGGAATGTCCGAGGGTGGCTCTGACCCTGCCCCGAAGCCGAGGGTCGAGGTTGTCGGCAAGGGCAAGGAGCTGGCGGACGAACCCTTGAGCCGGAAGAGGAAGCTGCAGTACGCCGACGGAAGGTCCGTCTGGCCCGCTACCTCTGTGTCGGCTCCTTCTCCCCAGAGGGGGAGGTCTTCTACAACTGAGGCGACTGTTTCCGCAGTGGGGTCCTCCCGGGGTGCTAGCTCCGGGCATGCAACTCTAGCACCGGGGTCGGTGGAGGCCTCTAGGTCCGGAGGTCCTTCCCAATCGAGGGGGGCCTCGACTAGGGAAACGCCCGTGGCCGCAACAAGTTCCGGGGGGCCTTCCGGAGCTTCCACGCTGGCTATGACCAGCCCAGAACGCCCGGGAAAAAGGTTCCGCGCAAGCTGGTGCGGAAGCCTCCCAAGGTAATTTTTAATCTTTACCTTGGATAGTTGTTTAATTGTAGTAACTACTTTTTAAGTTTCCCCGTCCATCATCTGCAGCGTTCCCAAGAA
The DNA here is from genome assembly GCA_036927565.1 of Tuctoria greenei. NCBI lineage: Eukaryota > Viridiplantae > Streptophyta > Magnoliopsida > Poales > Poaceae > Tuctoria > Tuctoria greenei. The sequence goes on along the minus strand of JAYESD010000004.1, from coordinate 213,314,363 downwards.
GAGAAGTGAGGCTCCACCCTCGGCCTCAGCAGCTGAAGCTTTGAGGGCAGAAGCTTCTGCTCTTGTCCTGGTGCCGCCCCAAGTGGTGGCTGAAGCCGCGATAGCTCCGGCGCCAGCTGTCGTGGTCATGGACCTCGACTCATCCCCAGAGACTCCCGTGGTAGCGCCGGACCGCGGGAGAGAAGATGCGCCAGCGGTACCTGTCCCGGAGGCTAAAGCTTCGGGTCCTGGTGCTGAGATGATGGAAGCTCCGGCCGTTGAGCCGGAGGAAGCTGTAATTCCGACCCCAGAGCCGGAAATTGTCGAAGCTCCGGCGGTCGAGCCGGAGGTGGTTGAAGTCCCGGCGTGCGCGCCGGATGTTGAGTAAGTCCCGGTGGTTGGGCCGGCTACCTCAGAAGCACCGGGCGCAGAGCCTATCGTTGTTGGAGCTCCGGCCGCAGGGCCGATTGAGGATGAAGATCTTCCGGCTCCCGAGCTGGTTGTTGCAGAGGCGTCGGAGCTACAGCCCCCATCGGAGGAGGTGCCTAGGCCGGAGCCAGAAGTAGCCCCTGCTCCGGAAGTGACGACGTCGGAGGTACCCGCAGCTAGCCGGAGTGCCCTGGTGAAGTCGCTGGCCCCCTGCCTGAGGGGGTGAATGACGACCTGGCGGCGGGGCCTTCCTCGATGGAGACTGAGGCCATCCCGTAGGATGGCCCTAGTGCCATGGAGACTCAGGGGACCACTCTTGTGGAGTGGGACCCAATTTTTGTTTCTGAAAACCCGCTGGAACCAGCGGAGGAGACCCCAGCAGGTCCGGAACCTATCCCGTTGTCATTGTCTATTGACAACGCATGTTCCAGTCCGTGTCAAGTTCAACTGGCCTTCTTCCACGATAGCAAGGCTCTTGAAGAGGAGCGCCAAACCCTTAGGAGGTGGCATAACTGGCTCTACTTCGAGACCAAGCTGGCGCAGTCGAGGCTAGCGGATGACAAAGAGTGGATCAAGCGGGAGAAAATCTGCCTGGAATAGTGGGGCAAATTGTTGGGTGACAGGGAGAGTATGACTTGCACCCTCGACGCTCAATCCCGGGAGATCTATGAGCAGGCGAAAGCAGCTAACAGTGCGGCCCATGAATGCCACGAAAGGCTTGAGGCCATTAACACTACACTCATCAAGCGCCGAGAGGCACTTGAAGAGAGGGAGAAACGGCTCGAAGATGAAGAGCAGAAACTCCTAGAGCTGCAGGATGACGTACTGAGGAGGGAGGAGGAGCTCTCCGAGAATGTGGCTCTGGCTGACAAGGGCCTTGAGGAGCGCACCAAGAAATTGGAAGAGCGCTGCATTGAGGAGGAGAAGAAGGCCTGGGTGCGAGGGCAGGAGCTCCACGAGCGGGAGTGTGCCCTTGTTGCCAGGGAAAAGAAAGTGAAGGGCAGGGAGAAGGACCTGGTCATCCGCCGGAACAAGATCCACCTCTGGGAGGAGGAGCTCGGAAAACTCGAGAAGTGGGTTGCTGAGAAGATTCAGCAAAACGCCAAAGAAGTTGAGCGCCTCGCCCGTGAGAATTCCGAACTGGTGGCGGCCAGAAGATCCTTGGAAGAATTGAAGGGCTTGAGGACTGCGGACTCCCTACAAATTTGGGAATTCCTGGGCAAGGCCAACGACGCGCTGACACCGATGGGCTTCAGTCCCGTGCGCCCGGATGATCCGGAGCCGGAGCCGGAGCCGGACCTAGCATTGTAGGCGTTGAGCTCGGCAGGTAGCAAGCTCTCCAAGGTGGGCGATGTCATCGCGAACCAATTGGAGGTTGAGGGGCAATGCCTGGCGAAGAACGTCGCAGAGTATGTGCTGACGTGCTACACCAGTCGGAACTCCCAATTTCCTCTGGACCCGGTGCTTGAAGGTCCGGTTGAAGGAGAAGGGGAAGCTGCCCGAGCCAACGTGTCGGAGGTTTCCCAGAAGGTCGCTCAATTCTTCCATAGGGTCTAGGACCATCTCCGTAGTTCCCACTTGTATCCTTTCTTCTTCTTCCTCAATTTTGTAATCCCTTGTCTCCAGATGAATGAAATCCCCAAATTTTTGTGAATTTCACTTTTTGTCTTCAACGCTTTTGTCTTTACTTGGCCCCCTGGTAGATGTACACAATTTGATTGTGAACATGTACCAAGAGGATATTGTGTGTTTTTGAAGACTCATTTGCTTCGAACTTGTAGAGTGTAGGTCCGAAATTTTCGTTAGTGAAGGCCCCTTGAGGTCAAACTGACTATCGCCGGAGCTTAGTAGCTCCAGCAATAGTCCCTATCAACGCATAGAGCATCGATAGTTAGCCCTCCGGGTGTCAGAGCTTAGTAGCTCCGGCACTGACCTTTGCCAACACGTAGCTTGTCGGCAGCAGACTCTACTTGTGGGGTCTTCTCACCATCTTTTGTTTTACGTCAACAGCTGGCCCCCTAGCTTTACTGGAGCTTGGTTGCTACGGTGATGCTCGTTTTCAATGCTTAACATCGATTACAAGCCATCTAGGGGAGTCAGAGCTTTGTTAGCTCCGGTTTTTCTCTATCAACGTGGATTTTATTTTTCCTGCACACTAAAGCCAAGAAAAATAGTAAAATTCGTTTCTTGCCTATAACTTCGCCGTGGCTTACGATTCTCGAGAAAATTTTAGGTCAAAAGTGATTCTAAACACAACTGAATGCGTTGCCTTTTCTTCCAGATTCAATTGTACTTGGACCCGCCTTACTTCGGCCTGCCGGGGTGTAGGTAGAGTGGCGTACTTAGGGTGCTTGACCAGGCTAAGTCGATAGCACACTCCGACCCTAGATTGTCTTGGAGGCATTCAGGCGAGTGGGCCATGAACAATATTTGAATCCAAAAGAATCGACAATACAACTCGAATCGTATATGAACCGGCCGAACTAAAATTTCTTAAGAATTGCACGTCTTTGTTATAGACAAGAAAGAGAAAAATAAAAAATGTTGAGCCTGTACAAAATGAATGCACGTGTAGTCTGTTTCACCTGAAGATGTCTTTCATTATAGGTTTGGGGTACAGGGGAAACAAGTACACTGTTAGGGTACGGAACCAGACTAAGGGTGTTTAATTTCTCGTTTGTCCCAGGGTACCTAGCCACACTTTTAGTTCTGAGACTGTGACAAGTGGTTCATGAACTTTGCGGACCTTCCGGGGAAGGTCCGCCTGTTCTCCCGGAGGAACTACCCGACTCTGTACAATGACTCTATAACATACACCTCAAGTTACTACAACTCACCTCCGTAATATTAAGTGTAGAACTTACAGAGGTGCTCGATGTTCCAAGGATTTGGGAGAGGTGTCCCATCCTCGGTAGCCAAGCGAACGCTTCCAGGACGGGATACTTTAATCACTCGGAAGGGTCCCTCCCAGCTGGGGGAGAGTTTGTTTAACCGTTCTCTGGATTGTATTCTCCGTAGCACCAGATCGCCTTCCTCGAGCTGTCGGTTGTGTACATGTCACTGATGATAACGCCGTAGGGCTTGGCGATATCGGGCATTCCGAACAGCTGCTTGGCACCTTCCCTCTTCAAGGAGGTCTAGGTCTTCACGCCGGAGCTGGTCCTGCATGGCTTCGTCGAAGGTCCGAACCCGGAGTGAACCCAAGGTGATTTCCAGAGGAAGGATTGCTTCAGCTCCATACACTAGGAAGAAGGGTGTCTCTCTAGTTGACCAGTTTGGAGATGTCCTGTTGGCCCATAAAGTGGGCGGAAGTTCTTCAATCCAGTTGGCTCCATGTTTTTTCAAGCGCTCATAAGTGCGCGTTTTGAGTCCTTTAAGGATTTCAGCATTTGTTCTCTCAGCTTGGCCATTGCTTTCTGGGTGAGCTACGGAGGCATAGAAAACTTGTATGCCGAGGTCTTCGCAATATCCTTGAAATGCAGAGCTTGTGAATTGGGTCCCATTATCAGTGATTATTTTGTTTGGGACTCCAAATCTGCATACAATGGACTGCAAAAAGTTGATAGCAGATTGCTTGTTGATTGTCACAACTGGAGTTGCTTCCGGCCACTTGGTGAACTTGTCAATGGCGACGTACAGGAACTTGTAACCTCCGACGGCTCTTGGAAAGGTCCCAAGATGTCCATCCCCCACACAGCGAAGGGCCATGTAGGAGGTATCATTTGTAGGGGTTGAGTCGGTGTGTGAATTTGCTTTGCATGAAATTGACATGCTTCGCATTTCTTCACCAGCTCAGTTGCATCCTGGAGTGCTGTAGGCCAGTAGAAGCCATGCCGAAAGGCTTTACCAACCAGCGTGCGGGATGACGCGTAGTTCCCACACTCGCCTCCATGGATTTCTGCGAGGAGTTCGCAGCCTTCTTCCCTTGTGATGCACCGCATTAGGATGCCATTGGCACCGCGCCGGTAGAGATCCCCTTCTACCAATGTGTATCTTTTATCCAATTTGACTACCCGGTCAGCGGATACATCATCGTAAGAAAGGATGTTGTCTTTCAAGTAGCTCCGAATCTTCGAGATCCATGCATCGGAACTAGCTTGAGCATTTGAGTCTTGCGTGCTGGGTTGCTTGAAGCTTCCGGCAGCACCTACGACCCTTGATGGCTTCCATGGTAACAGGGCCATCGGGACCGTCAGCTTCGGGATGCTGATCTCGCCCCCTTCGCTCAGTTCGGCAGGCTGAGCTATTGGTTTTGACAACCTCCGGACAAAATTTCAGTCAGGAGCCGGAGCTCCGGTTGACGCTTTCGTCGAGAGTTCGTCAGCTTCAGCGTTATGGGCACGCTAAACATGGTGGAGATCTAGGACTTCGAAGTCCTTCTGAAGCCTCTGGACTTCAAGGAGGTAAGCAGCTAGCTGGAGATTGTTGCAGGAGCATTCACCCTTCACTTGCTTAATGATGAGCTGCAAATCTCCCTTGACCAGCAGTTGCTTGACACCATATGATAGTGCCACCTTTAGTCCGTAGATGAGTGCTTCATACTCTGCCATGTTGTTGGTCGCCTTGAAGTCAAGGTGTACCATGTATTTTACCTGCTCCCCGGTTGGTGCAAGGAGAAGGATTCCAGCTCCGGCCCCCTGCTTCTGCATGGAGCCGTCGAAGTAGAGGGTCCAGTGAGGCTCGGTGAAGGATGGAGCTTGATGTTCCGGCTTCTACTCACTAGGGCCCCCAGGGTTTGATGGAGAGGGAGTCCATTCCGCCACGAAGTCTGCCAAGGCTTGACTCTTGACTGCTTGCCTTGAAATGAATTCAAGATCAAATTCGGCCAATTCCGCTACCCACTTTGCAATATTCCCAGTTGAATTGGGATTATGCAAGATTGCTCGAAGTGGGTAGGAGGTCACCACTGAGACTTTGTGATCTTGGAAGTAATGGCGAAGCTTCCTGGAGGCAATAGGAACTGCATAGAGCAGCTTATGCACCTCTAGGTAGCGAGTCTTGGCATCATGTAGTACTTTACTGATGAAGTACACTGGGCGCTGAATGGTCCGGACCTTCCCGGAGGGGCCCAGAGCTTCCTCTCCACTGACCCGGATCCTCCTGGAGGGATCCGGATTTTCTTTGGGGACCTCCAGGTTCTGGCTCGAGGAACCCAGAGCTTCTTCAGAAGTGACCTGGACCCTCCCGGAGGGGTCTGGGTCTTCTGAAGTGACTTCTTGTGGATTCGAGTCTGGGAGCTGGGACCCAAACTCGCTTTCAGGTACCTCCGGACCCTCCCGAAGGGGTCTAGATTCCTGAGTATGAGGTAGCTCTGGTCTCTCTGCAACCAGAACCATACTGACGACTTCGTCAGTAGTTGAAATGCAAAACAACAAAGGCTCACCAGGGTTCGGAGCTACCAGAATTGATAGGGTGGTGAGGAACTGTTTCAGCTCCTGGAATGCCTTCTCTGCTTCTTCAGACCATTGGAATGGTCCGGACTTCCTCAATAACTTGAAGAAGGGGAGTGCCCGTTCCGCCAGTCTTGAAATGAACCGGCTGAGGGCTGCTAGACATCCAGTTAGCTTTTGGACATCTTTGATGTGGATTGGTGGCCGCATGGCTTCAATGGCTTTGATCTTCGCTGGATTAGCTTCTATGCCCCGGTGACTTACCAGGAAACCGAGAAGTTTTCCGGAGCTAACCCCGAAGACACACTTGTCTGGGTTTAGCTTTGTGCGGGTGGCCCGCTGTGACACCCGGTTCCGAATATGAACCAAGCGTAACGCATATGTGTGCCCAGGAAGTTCATCACACATATACGGTTGCATCACAAACGATATACCGAATTTAACCACGTCTTAACTAATAAATAAGTACTTTATTACAATAATCCAATAGTTCACGAATAATAAAACTCTAAATAATTGCAGCAGAAAGTAAACTAAACAGCACAACTCCAATCCACAGGCAATTGACGGCGGTACGCAACCTAGTACTCCACGTGATCCTCAGGGTACTCCCAATTGTCTCCAGTAGCTGTTGGGGGGGGATTGCAAGGGTGAGTACATGTCGTACTCAGCAAGTGTGGAAAGTATGACATGTGGCTAATTCAAATGACGACAATAATAATGGCTAAGTGCTGAAAAGTACAGTAAAACATTTGAAAAGCATTATACTATGTCTATGTGAAACAAATCCCATCATAACCATCATATTAACAAAATATAAACCATATCCAATTATTGCCAACATTACCATTATCCATGTCCAATTACCATAACTCAATTTCACAACCATGACCATAATTATTACCAACCCATAAACCATAAACCAACCATAACCATTACCAAACCATAACCATCCATAACCATCCCAAATCCCAATTTCCAACTCTAATCATGTAGGTCATCCAGGCGCTCATAACCGGGAGCACGACTATCATGATAGTTTTAAACACTCTGCAGAGGTTGTACCACTTTACCCACATGTTTGTGATTTCGTCACCCTTTGATGACTAAGGAACCTCCATTGTGCCATCTCACACTTCCGTAGGTGTGTGGCCAAGAGATCACAAAATAGCCTTTCAAAGGGACTACTAGTATGTACGGGCCCACTAAGGTTTCACCGGCAGGCTTGAATCTCTATTCTCCCACCCACGGGCCCCCTCGTGTGCTATGCGGATCCCAGGGCAGTCCTCCTCGACTCCCATTCCCCGCGCCATCCAATGGTCCATACAATACTAGCAGCGCTCCTAATTATTCAGCTACGCCGCACCCATACTTGGCCTTGTGGTGGCACTGTTGACCTGGCATATTCTCACATGAACCGGTCCTTAGATCTAAAGCAAGCAAACCACCATGACATCCAACCCATCCACATAACCATGCTTGCTTAGATCACCCATCATATTGACCAGTTCACATTAACCAGAATATCATTAATGCATAATTAATTGTGTAGTGTTGTTTGCCATCCCAATTAATTAAGCGAAGCAAAAAAGTAAAAACCCTTCCCGACTCTCTACCATAAATTCTAGGTGACAAGGGTGGTCAAACAAAACTAGTAAACTTCCTACCATAGGATTCCCATCAATTTGACACAAGCATGCAAGTTCGCAAACAAAACATTTAATTTAAAATAGGATCAATATGCTTCAAGGACACTTGCCTTGCTCCGGCGGATGGGGTTGCTCAAGTGCTTCAAAGTTTTGGTTCTGGAAATCCTCGTATGCGGCCTATTGAGCACGTTCCTCTACGCGTGATCATACATACAAGAAAACATATACAATTCAACATAATGCACACAAAATAATCAACATGCAATGACATGCATGCATGCACAGTTTAATAATTAATTTACTACGGTCGTTTATTAGTTAGATGCGACTAGTTCATACGTGTTCATATGAGTTTACGGGGGTTTTAGGGTGGATTAATGCTGCTGAAATAAAATTTATGGTGCAACTAAAATCAATTCACGCCTATTAGATTCAATATGATCGCTAAAATTCGCATCGGGAACATGTCCTACCGTAGATCTGACGGCTTGACGGTCGCGAAACAAATGCGACGCGTAGACGAAGTAGATGGTGCAGCAGTCCTTCGGCGGCACGACGACGGCGGCGCGATGTCGGCGACGATCTCTGGCGAACGGTGGCGCCCTCCTCTTTTTCTCCCTCTTCTTCCCCTTCTCTTTTCTCCTTTTTTCTTCCCTGGGCGCAACTCTCTGGACTCCTTTTTTTTTTTGCTTCTGTACCGGCGGCTAGGGTCTTTCTTGGGCGTTTCTGGCGTCGGGGTCGTGGGGCTTCGGTTCCCTTTTATAGGGACGGCGGGAGGCGACGCGGGAATCGGTTCCGGAGCCGGCGGGATCGGGGAAAATCGGAACCGAGGCGTCGGGGGGGAGTCGGGGCGGGACGGGAAATCGGAGGCAGGCTCGGTCGGGGCGGGAGCGCTCAGTGGGGCCCAGCGGGGCTGGCGCTGCAGCCGACGCGCGCGGCGCGCGATGGTGGGAGGCGGGAAGGGGCGCGCGGGAGGCCGGGGCCGCGGGGTGACTCGGCCGGCTGGGCCGCTTGGCCTGGCCGGCGGGTTGCCCCTTTTTCTTTTTTTTTTTCTTTTCCTTTTTTTTACTTCCCTTTTCTTTTATTATTTTTTTCTTTTATATTATTTTTATTATTTATATTTTTTTATTTTACCCCTTTTTTTTATACTTTCTTTTATTATATAATTTGTTATATATATATATATATATTATTATATATTTATTATATATTATTTTTATAACATATATTATTAATATTTTTTTCTATTTTTATATATTGTTATATATATTATTTATATATATAGTTATATATATTTTTATTATTATTTTTATACTTATTCCCTATTACAAGTTTTAGGCTATAATTATTATTTTTTATTTCTTCTTTTGCTACATACATTTGTATATATATGTTTTATTATTTTTCTTTTATTCTACTAGTGTTTAATACATGATCATGTATGCAATGCATAATGCGAAAATTTAGGGTGTTACAAACCTACCCCCTTAAAGTGAATCTCGCCCTCGAGATTCGATAGCGTGGAGAAAAGATGAGGGAATTCTGCCTTCAAGTCTTCTTCACGTTCCCATGTAGCTTCGGCTTCCGTATGGTGTTTCCATTGCACTTTGCACCAACGGATCCTCTTATTTCTCGTGACCCTTTCCTTTATGTCCAAAATTTTGATAGGTTGCTCGACATAGGACAAATCCTCCTGAAGTTCTAACTCATCCATCGGCACTTGTTCTTCCGGTACCCTGAGACACTTCTTGAGTTGAGAGACGTGAAACACGTCGTGTACATCGGAGAGATACGTTGGCAGCTCAAGTCGATAAGCTACCTCTCCTCGCTTGTCCAGAATCTTAAATGGTCCGATGTAACGTGGTGCCAGTTTTCCTTTGACGTTAAACCGTCGATGACCTCTGATAGGTGACACTTTGAGGTATACAAAATCTCCAACTTCAAAAGTCAGACTCCTTCGCCTATTATCAGCATAACCTTTCTGTCGAGACTGGGCAACCTTTAAGTTTTCCCGTATTATTTGGACTTGCCTTTCAGCTTCTTGTAACACGTCGGGACCAAACACTTGATTCTCTCCGGTTTCATTCCAAAACAAGTGAGTCCTACATTTCCTTCCGTATAATGCTTCATAGGGTGACATTTTCAAACTTGCTTGGTAACTATTGTTGTACGAGAATTCAGCATACGGCAAACTTTTATCCCAACTTTTCCCATGCTTTAAAGCGCAAGCTCTTAACATGTCTTCCAAAATTTGGTTGGTCCTCTCGGTTTGTCCATCTGTTTGAGGGTGATATGCCGAACTGAAGTTCAACCTTGTTCCCATTGCTTCATGCAATTTCTGCCAAAATCTGGAGGTAAATTGAGAACCTCTATCCGAGACTATCTTCTTCGGTACTCCGTGTCGACACACAATGTGCTCCATATACAATTCTGCTAGCTTCGCGGTGGTATATGTGGTCTTGACAGGGATGAAATGAGCTGATTTTGTCAACCGATCCACAATAACCCATATTGAATCATAGCCAGACTAAGTTCGCGGTAATCCAACTATAAAATCCATACCAATCTCTTCCCACTTCCATTTCGGGATCTTCAATGGTTGTAGCAATCCGGCTGGCCTTTGATGTTCAGCTTTCACTCGTTGGCACACATCACAAAGTGCAACATATTCGGCTATGTCCTTTTTCATGCTGGCCCACCAATAGCATGTCTTTAAGTCCTTGTACATCTTCGTACAGCCAGGATGAATTGAGTAAGGCGAGTCATGTGCCTCCTTCAATATTGTTTCCCGAATGTGCCTAACATTAGGTACCACAATCCTCTTTCCAAGCCATAAGGTACCTTGTTCGTCCTCATCAAACCGGAATTCTTTTCCTTCTTGGTTCCTTTCCTTGATTTCCTGTATTTCCTTGTCCTTTGTCTGTCCTTCCCGTATTTCCTGCTCTAATGTTGGGTTGACTTCCATCGTTCCCATCTCATTTATGAATCCAAGGTTCAACCGTTCAAACTCCTTACATAACTCGGACGACAGTTCTTGAACTGTGAGTTGATGACTTACTCCTTTTCGGCTCAAAGCATCAGCCACTACATTGGCCTTCCCTGGGTGATAGTTGATTCCCACGTCATAATCCTTGATGAGCTCCAACCATCGGCGTTGCCTCAGATTCCGATCCGTTTGCGTAAATATGTACTTGAGACTCTTGTGATCCGTATAAATCTCACATCGGTGACCAAAAACATAGTGTCTCCATATCTTCAAGGCGTGTACCACGGCTGCGAGTTCAAGGTCGTGTGTAGGATAATTCAACTCATGTTTCTTTAGTTGCCTCGATGCATAAGCTACCACTTGGCCTTCTTGCATGAGCACACATCCTAATCCTTGTCTTGATGCATCACAGTATATATCAAAACTCTTGCTCACATCTAGTAATACTAACACCAGCGCGGTTGTCAACCTTTTCTTTAACTCCTCAAAGTTATCCTGACAAGCTTGAGTCCATCGGAATGCCTTTCCCTTCATGAGTAATTCGGTCATAGGCTTGGCTATTTTGGAGAAATCCTTAATGAATCGGTGGTAATATCCAGCTATTCCAAGGAAACTCCGAATTTCCTTGACATTCTGTGGCGGTTCCCACTTAAGCACATCTCTCACTTTCCCTGGGTCAACTGATACTCCTCCTCCGGAAATAATATGGCCTAAGAAAGAAACTTCCCGTAACCAAAATTGACATTTACTGAACTTGGCATACAATTGATGCTCCCTCAATTTCTGCAGCGTAAGCCTCAAGTGTTCCTCGTGTTCCTTCTCATCCTTCGAGTAGATCATAATATCATCGATGAACACTACAATGAACTTATCCAGATATTCCATGAAGACCTTATTCATGAGATACATAAAGTACGCAGGCGCGTTTGTCAATCCAAATGACATGACGGTGTACTCATAAGATCCATATCGTGTCCGAAATGCTGTCTTGGGTATATCTGATGGTCTAATCTTCATTTGGAAGTATCCTGACCGCAAGTCGATCTTGGAGAAGATACATGCACCCTTCATTTGGTCGAACAAATCCTCTATCTGGGGCAGTGAGTACTTGTTCTTAATTGTCACTTCGTTGAGAGACCTATAGTCCACACACATCCTCTGGGTTCCATCCTTCTTATCTACGAAGAGCACTGGGGCTCCCCACGGGGATGAACTTGGGCGTATAAAACCCTTCTCTAGCTGCTCTTGAATTTGCTTCTTGAGCTCCGCTAATTCCTTAGGAGGCATCCTATACGGCCTCTTAGCTATAGGTGCACTTCCGGGTATCAACTCAATAGCGAATTCTATGTCACGATCAGGTGGCATACCTGGCAACTCATCTGGAAACACATCCGGGTACTCGCGAACGATCGGAATGCTTTCCAATGTCACTTCTTCCACGTGATTCAGCATCGCTTTCCCTCTTGCAGGTTGGGCTGCTTCAACTTCAATGCGTGTACCATGTTCACTTGTCAACTGCACAATCCTCTCGGCGCATTGAATGACTCCATTATACTTGCTCAGCCAATCCATTCCAAGTATTATGTCTATTCCTTGGGAGTCCAATACTATGAGGTTCGCGAGAAAGTCTACCCCCTTATTTTAATGCTTACTTTCGGACATACTATATCTGTCCTCATCTCTCCGCCAGGAGAACTTACTAGCATAGTTTGCGTCATATGAGATATAGGCAAATTGTACTTGGCAACATACTTTGACGAGATGAATGAATGAGATGCTCCCGAATCAAATAAAACAATCGCGGGGTTGGAGTTGGCGAGAAACATACCAATCATGACGTCATCAGCTTGCTGGGCTTCCTCAGTAGAGACATGATTCACATTGCCACGAGCAAAATTCTGCTGTCCACGGTTGCCTTGTGGTGCTCCTCCATTTGGTCGTGGGTGATTTGGCCTTGGTGCATTGTTCATAGGTCCATTGTTTCTCCTGGGGCATTGACTTGCAAAGTGTCCGGGTTCTCCACACGCATAGCATGTCTTACCACCCGTAGCGTTAGGGAAGTTTGGGCGCAACTGGTTTTGAGCATTTGCCACCATGTTAGGACGCGACACAGGTGGCACAGGATTGCGAGGTGCTTGCATGGCGGGGCGTTGCTGCGGTGGCTGATTTGGGTGGGGCGGATAAGCAGCACGGTATGCAGGAGCAGATGGGTTGTAGTGTGGTGCAGTAGGTGGTGCATAGCGGGGGCGAACATTGCTTCCTTGTTGCGGTCCATGATGTGACATCTTCCTCTTGTTGTCCTGATCCATCTCACGAATCTTGTTCTGAACCACAATATCCTTGTCAACCAGCTTTTAGAAGTTTGGATAATCAGTATTGAGCAACTGGACTTGAATTTCATTGTTGAGACCCCTCATAAACAGATACTGCTTCCTACTATCAGTTTTGATGTCTTCTGGAGCATATCTTGATAATTGAGTGAATATGTTGAGATACTCACTCACGCTCATCCTTCCTTGCCTGAGATTTTCAAAATCTTGCCTTCTCAGTATCATAACTCCTTCAGGTACATAGTGGGAACGGAAACTCTGCTTAAACTCAGCCCAAGTGATTGTCTCCTGATTATCATGAGCGTTGCAAAGAGCTTCCCACCAGTCAGCGGCTGCTCCAACTAGCTGATGTGATGCAAAGAGAACCTTCTCCCTATCAGTGCACTGGACAATAGCAAGTTTCTTCTCAACGGACTTCAGCCAATCATCAGCTTCCATTGGGTCTGTGGCTTGCGCAAAGGTGGGCGGTCTGGTCCTCATGAACTCTCCCAAACGGTTGTGATGTGGCGGGGGTGGCGGTGGAGGCGGTATATGAGGCTGATTGTTGTTGCCAGCTTGCAGCTGTCCCATGGTCTGTATCATGGTCTACATGAGCTGGTTCTGCATAGCTAACAGTTGTTCAATATTGATAGCTCCATGAGCGTGTCCCTGGTTGTTCTGAGGTACTTCATTGGGCTCCTCCTCATTGTTGGCATCCCTCTGGTTACGAGTTCTCACCATCTGTTGGCGAAAGAAAGGTGGGGACAGAAGGATTTAGAATTTGGAAAGAACGTCCCAACTATATGCTTCAAGGTATGTGAGACTAAATAATTCTTTATTAATATAGACCTATATTATGAGGATGTGGGCAATTGCTGAAGCATTCCACAACTCTCTACTAAGCAAACAAGCACTCAAACAAGCACCAAACAGAATTGACAAAGATCCTAAAAGAAGTAACACAACTCAAGGTCACACAAGTATATCTACATCGCTCTTATTTACTAATGGGGGTGTGCCTATCCTTGAGTCGTGGCATAGGTCGAGGACTACTCGTCGTCGAGCGGGAACTCATCCGGGTCCTCGTCGTCGTCGTCGTCGTCGTCGGGGTCCTCGGGGTCCTGTGGGTCCTGGGGTGGTGAGACAGCAGGCGGCGGTGGTGCGGTAGACGCCACACTGGAAGGCTCCTCGTCAGAGGACTTCTCAGAAGACGACTCACGCTGACCGTTGCGACGGTCTGGAGAGTCTGGGGTCCACGTCGGGGTGTCGGACGCGTAGTCGTCCGGGTCCTCGTCGGTGATCCGACGATACCTCCTGATTATCTCCTCGTGGTGCTGGGCGAGGTCACGTCCATCCTGAATCTCCTGCTGCGCCCTCTGAAGTCGGGCACTGAGCTGGGTCACGTCGTCAACAGTCTGACGAGACTGCGGGAGGTCCAGGGGTCCCTCCACGTGCCTGGAGACGAAGCGCGCAGTGCCACTGGGACGCTGCGGGACGAAGGCGTGCACCGTGTCCTCCAGACGGAAACGGCGGGCGTGGCTCCAAAAAGTGGCTGCTTCCCAGCTAGCATCCTGCTCCGCAGATCGGCGGGAGCTCCTCCAAGCAGGGCTGCTGTGGGTCTTCACCAACTCATCACCATAGTAGATATAGATCTTGCAGCTCCACTCCTTCCTGCCGGGGCGCTGCACTCCAGTGGTGTGGTAGGAGAGCGAGAGGTTGTGGTGACGGTAGCCAGCCTCACGGAGTAGGGCACGGAGACGGTGTCGCAGTTGTCCTGCGGCTGTGCCGTCAGAACGGATCACCACGGGGTGACGGGGGTCGACGGCCGGAGAGCGACTGGCCAACCTACGCGGGGGCACAAGTCCACCGGTCGACTTACGGGGGGTTGTCTTGGTGCGGGCCATCTACAGAAAACAAGAATACATTAGAGGAAAAAAAATAACAAATACAAATCTGAAAATTTCAGCAGCCTAAAATGGCGGAAAAAGAGCGGTGCAGCGGTTCCAAAAGAACGAAAAATAAAGAGAAAAAAATACAGCAACCAACACAATAATTTTACCCACACATAACAGCGGTAAAACACACTTTTTCCGCGAAAATTTACACAGCAAAACAGCAGCACTTAATATTGCTCACTTCTGAAAATTTATATCAAAAAACGCAGCAGCGATCATTACTTTTTGCGGCTGAAAATAAAGGAACAAAACATCAGCAAAAATTTTCGAAAATAGCAGATTAGAAGAGTGTTCCTAAGTGCTCTAGAGTGTCCATTCTACCTAGGCTTGCGTCCTACGGTCAACTCGGCTCTGATACCAATTTGTGACACCCGGTTCCGAATATGAACCAAGCGTAACGCATATGTGTGCCCAGGAAGTTCATCACACATATACGGTTGCATCACAAACGATATACATAATTTAACCACGTCTTAACTAATAAATAAGTACTTTATTACAATAATCCAATAGTTCACGAATAATAAAACTCTAAATAGTTGCAGCGGAAAGTAAACTAAATAGCACGACTCCAATCCACAGGCAATTGACGGCGGTACGCAACCTAGTACTCCACGTGATCCTCAGGGTACTCCCAATAGTCTCCAGTAGCTGTTGGGGGGGATTGCAAGGGTGAGTACATGTCGTACTCAGCAAGTGTGGAAAGTATGACATGTGGCTAATTCAAATGACGACAATAATAATGGCTAAGTGCTGAAAAGTACAGTAAAACATTTGAAAAGCATTATACTATGTCTATGTGAAACAAATCCCATCATAACCATCATATTAACAAAATATAAACCATATCCAATTATTGCCAACATTACCATTATCCATGTCCAATTACCATAACTCAATTTCACAACCATGACCATAACTATTACCAACCCATAAACCATAAACCAACCATAACCATTACCAAACCATAACCATCCATAACCATCCCAAATCCCAATTTCCAACTCTAATCATGTAGGTCATCCAGGCGCTCATAACCGGGAGCACGGCTATCATGATAGTTTTAAACACTCGGTAGAGGTTGTACCACTTTACCCACATGTTTGTGATTTCGTCACCCTTTGATGACTAAGGAACCTCCATTGTGCCATCTCACACTTCCGTAGGTGTGTGGCCAAGAGATCATAAAATAGCCTTTCAAAGGGACTACTAGTATGTATGGGCCCACTAAGGTTTCACCGGCAGGCTTGAATCTCTATTCTCCCACCCACGGGCCCCCTCGTGTGCCATGCGGATCCCAGGGCAGTCCTCCTCGACTCCCATTCCCCGCGCCATCCAATGGTCCATACAATACTAGCAGCGCTCCTAATTATTCAGCTACGCCGCACCCATACTTGGCCTTGTGGTGGCACTGTTGACCTGGCATATTCTCGCATGAACCGGTCCTTAGATCTAAAGCAAGCAAACCACCATGACATCCAACCCATCCACATAACCATGCTTGCTTAGATCATCCATCATATTGACCAGTTCACATTAACCAGAATATCATTAATGTATAATTAATTGTGTAGTGTTGTTTGCCATCCCAATTAATTAAGCGAAGCAAAAAGGTAAAAACCCTTCTTGACTCTCTACCATAAATTCCAGGTGACAAGGGTGGTCAAACAAAACTAGTAAACTTCCTACCATAGGATTCCCATCAATTTGACACAAGCATGCAAGTTCGCAAACAAAACATTTAATTTAAAATAGGATCAATATGCTTCAAGGACACTTGCCTTGCTCCGGCGGATGGGGTTGCTCAAGCGCTTCGAAGTTTTGGTTCTGGAAATCCTCGTATGCGGCCTCTTGAGCACGTTCCTCTACGCGTGATCATACATACAAGAAAACATATACAATTCAACATAATGCACACAAAATAATCAACATGCAATGACATTCATGCATGCACAGTTTAATAATTAATTTACTACGGTCGTTTATTAATTAGATGCGACTAGTTCATACGTGTTCATATGAGTTTACGGGGGTTTTAGGGTGGATTAATGCTTCTGAAATAAAATTTATGGTGCAACTAAAATCAATTCACGCCTATTAGATTCAATATGATCGCTAAAATTCGCATCGAGAACATGTCCTGCCGTAGATCTGACGGCTTGACGGTCGCGGAACAAATGCGACGCGTAGACGAAGTAGATGGTGCAGCAGTCCTTCGGCGGCACGACGACGGCGGCCGATGTTGGCGACGATCTCCGGCGAACGGTGGCGCCCTCCTCTTTTTCTCCCTCTTCTTCGCCTTCTTTTTCTCCTTTTTTCTTCCCTGGGCGCAGCTCTCTGGACTCCTTTTTTTTTTGCTTCTGTACCGGCGGCTAGGGTCTTTCTTGGGCGTTTCTGGCGTCGGGGTCGTGGGGCTTCGGTTCCCTTTTATAGGGACGGCGGGAGGCGACGCGGGAATCGGTTCCGGAGCCGGCGGGATCGGGGAAAATCGGAACCGACGCGTCGGGGGGGAGTCGGGGCGGGACGGGAAATCGGAGGCGGGCTCGGTCGGGGCGGGAGCGCTCAGCGGGGCCCAGAGGGGCTGGCGCTGCGGCCGACGCGCGCGGCGCGCGCTGGTGGGAGGCGGGAAGGGGCGCGCGGGAGGCCGGGGCCGCGGGGTGACTCGGCCGGCTGGGCCGCTTGGCCTGGCCGGCGGGTTGCCCCTTTTTCTTTATTTTTCTTTTCCTTTTTTTACTTCCCTTTTCTTTTATTATTTTTATCTTTTATATTATTTTTATTTTTTTTATTTTACCCTTTTTTTTATACTTTCTTTTATTATATAATTTGTTATATATATGTTTTTTATATATATTATTATTATATATTTATTATTTATTATTTTTATAATATATATTATTAATATTTTTTCTATTTTTATATATTGTTGTATATATTATTTATATATATATATTTATATATATTTTTATTATAATTTTTATACTTATTCCCTATTACAAGTTTTAGGCTATAATTATTATTTTCTATTTCTTCTTTTGCTACAAACATTTGTATATATATGTTTTATTATTTTTCTTTTATTCTACTAGTGTTTAATACATGATCATGTATGCAATGCATAATGCGAAAATTTAGGGTGTTACACCCGCAGCTTGTCGAAGACAGCTTGCAGGGTGTCAAGGAGTGAATCCTTGTTCTTGACCTTGACCACGATGTCATCGACGTACACTTCCACTATGTCTCTAATGAGTTCTTCAAAAGTTTTATACATAGCTCGTACAGAAGTTGAAGCTGCATTCTTGAGACCAAATGGCATGGCTGTATAACAGTACAATCCATCTACTGTGATGAATGAGGTATGCTCTTCATCTTTCCTAGAAATTCTGATTTGATGATACCCAGAATATGCGTCTAGGAAACACAGTAATTCACACCCGGAGGTGGAATCCACTATTTGATCTATTCTATGTAGTGGGAATGGATCTTTTGGACATGCCTTATTTAGGCCCCGTTTGGTATAGTTCCAGATTCTTCGAGAATCATAAACGTTTTAGTTTCAACATATATGTGTTTCTCAAACTGAAACGGAATCACTTTAGAAATCGTTTGGCTACTTTTTTAGTTTCAGTTCCAGCACAGAGAGAATGAGGATTGAAATGACTGATTTACCCTTAAACAACTAAGATTGTTTTTATCATATTACAACACATATAATGTGCAGTCTAACAATATATATTACGCATAACTATAAATCTGTCATCATTCATATATATATATATATATATATATATATATATATATATTACTATACATATAATAATGAAATATTACTCCAATAAACATGTCAGGATATGAAAATAGCAACAAAGTGTCGAATGGATCAGAACTCCCATTGAAGACTGCTTATCTCCTACCGCCAGTGGGTGATGTGGTCACACCCATATTTATCTATTAGTACTGCCCGTGAGTTGCTCACTACGCATCTGTCCTTCCCCACGGCCACGGGCAGTAGAAGACACCGCTGGACTCGTCGATCTCCGTGGCTGTCGTGTAAGGAAGTGGTGCCGCTGGATTGGATTTGTGTTTTTGCAGGTGTTGCTAGCCCCGGTGATGACGGATAGAGGGAATGGACGAAGGTGGGCGACGAGCAGCCGCACCGGGAAGATCAGCCAGGTTGTGTCATTTTCAGGTAATATCTTTAAACTTAAGGGAAAGT
The DNA here is from genome assembly GCA_036927565.1 of Tuctoria greenei. NCBI lineage: Eukaryota > Viridiplantae > Streptophyta > Magnoliopsida > Poales > Poaceae > Tuctoria > Tuctoria greenei. The sequence goes on along the minus strand of JAYESD010000004.1, from coordinate 213,295,453 downwards.
TACATACGCCAAAGCGTTCTAGGTCGTGAAACACCACTTTTGCCGTTTCTCTTCGCCAGGCCAAATACGTGAATCGTTCCGGATGGATTCAAAGCCTGAAACGTTTTACATTCGTGCTGTTTGGTTGTGATTCTACTGATTAATCTGAAACGATTCAAGCTACCAAACGGTCCCTTAGTGTGGTGTAGTCGATGCACATCCGAAGTTTCCCGCCGGCCTTGGGCACAACGACTGGGTTTGCCAGCCATTTTGGATGGAAGACTTCTCGGATGAATCCAGCTTCGAGCAACTTCTTTACTTCTTGTCAGATGAAGTTCTGTCGCTCTACAGATTGTTTTCGAGGCTTCTGATGCACAGGCCGAGCGTCGGGGTAGATCTTCAGATTGTGCTCAATCAGTTCCCTGGGGATCCCAGGCATTTGTGACGGTTGCCAGACAAACACGTCGACATTAGCCCGGAGGAAAGTGATGAGTGCGAGTTCCTATTTGTCGTTCAATACCCCCGATATACGGGTGGTCTGAGCGGCATCGGAACCAATTTGGACGACTTTGACGGGAATGTCGGTGTCGCCGCTTGGCTGCACGCGAGGTGCAGAAGTCGAGCCTCGTTGACAAATGCTCGGGGGCTTTGGAGCTTGTTCCTGCCTGGAGTCCTCTTCTTGCGTTGTGTTGAGTGCATGGAGTTCCTCCAGAGCAGTTACTCTGGTAGTACGATCTCCGCGGATCCGGAGAACGCCTACTGGTGTTGGCATCTTTAACACCAGGTATCCATAATGAGCAGCTGCCATGAATTTGTACAGGGGAGGCCTACCCAAGATGGCGTTGAAGGATAAGTTGATCTGAGCGACGTCAAAGACCAACTTCTCGGTGCGGTACTTCTCCCGTGTCCCGAAGGTAACGGGGAGAGTAATAGCTCCGAGTGGGGTAATGGCTCCCGGACCTACTCCGGAGAAAGGTAGAGAGGGGTGGAGATCCGAAGGTCGGAGTTGAAGCTTAGTAAAAGCTTCGAATCTTATGAGGTTAAGCCCCAAACCTCCGTCTACGATGACGTGGTGGAGCTGGATGTTATTGATGGTAGGAGATATCAAAGGTAACTGACCTGCTCCAACCATGCTTCAAGGGCAGTCCGAAGCATCAAAAGTGATGGCTGTGTCCATCCACTTCCGATGAGGTTGTGGCCTGACTGTAGGAGCTACAACAGCCATATCCTGACGCATAGTCTTGATGATACGGCGGGAGGTGATGTCCCATGATCCACAAAAAATGGTGTTCATGGTCTTCCGACGCTCGTTATTAGAGACGTCAGAATCATCGTCGACGGAGGTGTAGACGGCCTTTAGGGCCTTTTTGGGATCCTGAAAACCTAACTCCTCTTCAGCCGGAGCTTCGTCGACTTTTTGCTTTCCTTCCCTTTGTCGGAAAGGAGATTCTTCCCGGCGCTTGTTGTAGCGCTCGGCAAGGTTTTGGACCTCCCGTCAGTCTTCCAAATTGTGGCTGCCCGCTTTGTGAATCGGGCACCACACCTTGGGCTTGCCACCGTCTTCAGAAGACGGTCGAGGTCGCTTCTCGGGGCGTGGCCCCCGGCCACCCGGAGCTGCAGCAGCTGCAACATTGGATGTACCGGCCGATGGCTTCTTCTTGCCGTTGGTCTTTTTCTTCTTCTTGCCATTCCCGGAGGTAGCGGCTTCTTCTTTGGAGGATCTTGTGACCCTACGGAGTGTGTTTGGAGTGCATCTCACGACCCTCCGCAGCTCTGGCACATTTGTCGGCCAAACTAAAGAGTTACGTGACACTGGTGATCTCCTTGATCGCCAGTTTCTCCAGCATCTTCTTGTCCCGTACACCCTGTATGAATGCCACAATGACAGAGGCGCTAGAGATAGAAGGGATAGTGTTTCGTACTTGAGAGAACCTCTGGATGAATGATCGCAGGGATTCTTCCCCTTTTTGCACGACTGCAAAAAGGTCCAGTTTAGTGCCTGGTCGGGTGTATGAACTCCCGAAGTTGGCGGTGAACTGCCGGCACAGCTTCTCCCAACTGTTGATGGAGTTGGGTGGAAGGCTCATAAACCAGGACCTGGCGGTCCCAGTTAAAGCCACTGGGAAATAATTGGCCATTACGGCCTCATTTCCTCCGGCTGCCAAAATAGAAGTGGAGTAAATCTGAAGGAATTCAACAGGATTGACGGTCCCATCGAACTTCTCCGGTAAGTGAGGCCAGAACTTCTGTGGCCACCTGACCATACGCAGATGCATGGCCAGAGCTGAACAGCCGCCTCCTACTCCTTCAGGAGCAGGAACGTCTTGAGCTTCTTGTCTTTCACGAGCACGCTCAATATGGACTCGGCCGTTCTGTTGGCAGTATCGACGATCAAGCTCCGCCCGGAGGTCATGAGTTGAAAGCCTGAATACCGTGTGAGTGCGTCGTGTCCTGGAGGGCAATGACGTCACTTGCTGTGATGCAGCACGTCTCCTGTTATTGGAAATGTGCGGACCAAGTCTGCCAGACAAGGTTCGCCACTGCGATGGGGCCCGTCCTGAAGGAGGAGGACCCTGGTTGCTAATGCGTTCGGCTGTTGCTGCAACCAAATGTTCCACATTAGCCCTACACTGCTCCAGTGCATCCCGGGATGCATCCGGAGGTGGTGGGCGTTGGAGAAGAGCACGAGCAGCATGGAGCGTGTGTTCCGGGTTGTCATGATTTGCTGACACAGTGATTGACGCCGGTGCACCATCGCGTTGCCCGACTTGATTTGCTAGTGGAGGCGGTGGTGGTGGGAGTGTGACTCCTGCTGGCGCTGAGGCTCCTGCTGGTGGCTGCATATTGGAGGGATTGCCCCCAACAGCCTGAGCAGCGGGTTGACCGTTGGATGATCCAGCAGCTGAGTTCACCATTCTCGAAATCTCAGGCGCCCCCTACCTGGCGCACCAACTGTCGGTGGTTTGGATCCGGCAGATCTCCCGACACTACTAAAGTGTTAGAGGAGTTTGTGGTTCGGTGTGGGCACGCGGAGATTCAAGAAGGTGAATTGTAAATGACGCAGGAGACACAAGAATTTACGTGGTTCGGGCCGCCTGAGCGTAATACCCTACTCCACGGGGTGTGTTGGTGTTGTATTGGATGTAGCGCGTGTGTCAGCGTGTCTGAACGTCTATGGAGCGTGTGTGTAGATGTCGTCGGCCTGTCCTTTTATAGTACAAGGGCAGGCTGTTACAAATTAGCCTGGCCCGACATGTGGCCCCGGCGGTTACTAGTATTGATACTTATTCAACACGTTTAATTGCCCTTAATGACCGTGTAATGGGCTTTGACAGCATCGTTACTTGTAATTAAGGTCGTCCGATCATGTGTAATTAATATGGTATTAAAGACACTTAATCGGGTCTTGAAGTCCTTGATTCTCCTTTGAAGATCCGGAGCCATTGTGGAGCCTTCCGGAGGTCAGAGGCTGAAGATCCGACGGTTGGACACATGGCAGCACCGGAGCACACTGTGGAGAACAGATGGTTCCGGTGTGTAGCCTACACGTGTCAGCACCGGAGCTTCCCTCGGTCTGGGGTTAGGTTTGGGGGTGCCACTTCGGTACATAGCCCGGAGCTTCCTCCCTTGCGGGCGGTAGCTCCGGTTTGATAGTACACGTGGCGACCCTGGGACTAACCATGTTGGAGAAGCGGGTCCGGACATGTCTGACATGTGGGCCTCCGAAGGTCTTCAAATCAAGTGGGTGACTTTCCCTTGAGATATTTGCAATCCCAAGGGGTATATGGTACCCAGGGTACCGACAGCTATGCTTTCGTAGCTCACCCGGCAAGCAATGGCCAAGCCGAGAGAGCAAATGCAGAAATCCTAAAAGGACTCAAGACGCGCACATATGAGCGCCTGAAAAAACATGGAGCCAACTGGATCGAAGAGCTTCCACCCACTCTATGGGCCAACAGGACAACTCCAAACCGGTCAACTGGAGAGACACCCTTCTTCCTGGTGTACGGAGCTGAAGCAGTCCTTCCTCCGAAAATCACCTTGGGGTCACTCTGGGTCCGGACCTTCGACGATGCCGCGCAGGACCAGCTCCGGCGTGAAGACCTAGACCTCCTTGAAGAGGGAAGGTGCCGATCAGCTGTTCGGAATGCCCGATACCGCCAAGATCTTCGGCGCTATCACCAAAGGCATGTTCATAGCCGACAGCTCGAGGAAGGCGATCTAGTTCTACGGAGAATACAATCCTGAGAAGGGTTAAACAAACTCTCCCCCAGCTGGGAAGGACCCTTCTGAGTGATCAAAGTATCCCGTCCCCGATGCGTTCGCTTGGCAACTGAGGATGGGACACCTCTCCCTAATCCTTGGAACATTGAGCACCTCCGTAAGTTCTACGCTTAATATCACGGAGGTGAGTCTGTAGTTAAATGCGATGTATGTTATAGAGTCATTATACAGAGTCGAGTAGCTCCTCCGGGAGAACAGCCGGACCTTCTCCGGAAGGTCCGCAAAGTTCACGCAACACTTGTCATAGTCTCAGAACTAGAAGTGTAGCTAACTACCTTGGGTCAAACAAGAAACAAAACACACTTAGCCTGGTTCCGTACCCTAAGGGTGTACTTGTTTCCCCTGTACCCCGAACCTATAATGAATGACATCATTGTGTGAAAACAGACTCCACGTGCATTTACTTTGTACAAGTTCAATATTTTTTATTTTTCTCTTTCTTGTCTATAACAAGGTTCTGTGATTCTCAAGAATTTTTTAGCTCGACCAATTCATGTACAACTCGAGTCGCATTGTTAATTCCTTCGGGTTTTCACGTTGTTGAATGGCTCACTCGCCTGAATGCCGCCAGCCAATCTAGGTCCGGAGTGTGCTATCGACTTAGCCTGGTCCTGCACCCTAAGTACGCCACTCTACCTACATCCCGGCAGGCTGAAGTAAGGCGGGTCCTGAAAACGATTGGACCTAGAGAAAACAACTCAGTGCACTTGATTGTATGAAGAATTGCGCTCGACCTAAAAATTTCTTACGAGAATAGTAAGTCGCAATTGAGTTATAGATAGGAAACAAATTTTATTGTTTTTCTTGACTTCAGTGTGCAGGAAAAATAAAGATCTCATGATGATGGTGAATTAATTGGAGCTACCAAAGCTCCGACATCCCCTAGGTGGCTCGTAGTCGATGTTTCAAACATTGATTACAAGCGTCGCTGGAGCTACTCAGCTCCGGTAAAACCAGGGGGCCAGCAGTCAACGTGAAGAAAAGATGGTGGGAAGACTCCACAATGGGTTCTGCTGTCGATGCACTACGTGTTGACATTTGTCACTGCCGGAGCTACCAAGCTCCGACATCCCAGAGGACTAACCATCGATGCTCTACGCGTTGATGAAGACTCCTGCCGGAGCTACTAAGCTCCGACAACCTCAGGGGGCCCTCACTATCGAAGACTTCGGACCTACGTTCTACAAGTTCGAAGCAAGCAAGTCTTCAACAATTGTTACATCCTCTTGGTATATGTTCACAATCAAATTGTGTACATCTACCAGGGGGCCAAGTGGGACAAAGGTGTTGAATACAAAAAATAAAATTCACAAAAAACTTGGATTTCATTCATCTGGATACAAGAGATTACAAAATTGGAGAAAAAGAAGAGAGGATACAAGCGGGAGCTACAAAGAGATGGTCCTAGACCCTATGGAAGAACGAGGCGACCTTGTGGGAAACCTCCGATACGCTGGCTTGGGCAGCTTCTCCCTCTCCGTCGATGGGGCCTTCAAGCATCGGGTCCAGGGGGAATTGAGGATCCCGGCTTGTGTAGCACGTCAGCACGTATTCTGCGACATTCTTCGCCAGTGATTGTCCCTCGGTTTCCAGCTGGTCTGCGATGACATCGCCCATCTTGGTGTGCTTGTTGCCTGCTGAACTCAATGCCTGCAACGCCTGGTCCAGCTCTCGCTCCGAATCATCCGGACGCACGGGACTAAAACCCATTGGCGTCAGCGCGTCGTTGGCTTTGCCCAGGAAGTCCCAAACTTGTTGGTACTCCACAACCCTCGAGCCTCACATCTTCTCCAAGGATCTTCTGGTCGCCGCAAGCTCCGAATTCTCACGGGCAAGGCGCTCAACCTCTTTGGCGTTCTGTTGAATCTTTTCAGCAACCTGCCTTTTGAGTTTATTGAGCTCCTCCTATTGGAGGTGGATCTTGTTCCGGCGGTCGACCAGGTCCTTCTCCCGGCCCCACACCTTCTTCTCCCCTGGCAGCAATTTCATCCTCCCTCTTGTGGAGGTCCTGTTCTTGCTGCCAGGCCTTCTTCTCCTCTTTCTAACAGCGCTCATCCATTTTCTTGGTGCGCTCCACGAGACTCTTGTCACCCAGAGTTAGCCTCTGAGTAAGCTCTTCCTCCCTATTCATGAGGTCATCCCGCAGCTCCAGGAGTTTTTGCTCTTCATCCTCGAGCTTTTTCTCCCGCTCCTCAAGGGCCTCCCGACGCTTGACGAGGCTGTCGTGGATGGCGCTGAGCTTCTCCTTGCGATCATTCGCCACATTATTAGCAGCTACATCCTATTTGTGGATGGCCCAGGACTGGTTGTCAAGGGATCGCACCATGCTTTCCCTCTCGTCCAACAGCTTACCCCAGTACTCCAACCGAACCTTCTCGTTCTTCACCCACTCCTTGTCATCAGCCAGCCTCGACTGCGCCAGCTTGGTCTCGAATTGAAGCTGGTTGCGCCACCTCCTAAGAGTTTGGCGCTCCTCCTCGAGGGCCTTGCTGTCGTGGTAAAAAGCTAGTTGGACCTGACGAAGACTGGAGCAGGCGTTGTCAATAGACAACGACAAAGGGATTGGGTCCAGACCTGCCGGGGTCCTCTCCGCTGGCTCCAGCGGGTTCTCTGTGACAAAAATCGGGTCCCATTCTACAAGAGCGCTCCCCTGAGCTTCCACGACACTAGGGCCGCCCTCTGGGATAGCCTCGACCACCGCCGAGGAAGGTCCTACTACAAAAGTTTCGACCTCTGGAGCTGGCTCTAAAGGTCCCGCCGCCAGGTCATCAACAACTGGTCTCTCAAGCGGGGGGCCAACAACTTCATCTTGGCACCCTGGCTCAGGTGCGGGCACCTCTGGGACCATCACCTCCGGGGCAGGCGTTGAAGATTCAGTCAGAGCTCAAGCCACTTCCGGCTCCGATGCTGGCGCCTCCTCCACCGTCGGTTCAGGCGCTGGCACTTCGACCATCATGGGTTCGGGCATCAGCACTTCTGCAGCAACCGACTCAGGCGCCAGAACTTCTTCGACGACCGGCTCTACCGCTGGAACTTCATCATCCACCGGCTCTACCGCCGGGGCCTCATCAACCACCGGCTCCACCGCCGGGGCTTCAACAACATCCGGCTCTAGGGACGGAATCGCAGCTACCTCCGGCTCTGAGGCTGGAGCATCCACCATTTCAGCATCCAAACCTGGAGCTTCAACCTCTGGGGCAGGTACCGCTGGTACATCTTCATTCCCGTGGTCCGGCGCTACCACAGGAGCTTTTGGGGATGAGTCGAGGTCCAGGACCACGACAGCTGGCGCCAGAGCTGTCGCAGCCTCAGCCACTTCTTGGGGCGGCACTGGGATTGGAGCCGGAGCCTCCGCCTGCACAGCTTCAGCTGCTGCTGTAAGAACCGGAGCTTCATCCCCTTTCTTGGGTACCCTGTGGATGAAGGACGAAGACACTCAAAATGCAGTTACAACAAAAAACAACCAACTGAGGTAAAAAACAAAATTTACCTCAGAAGGCTTCCACTCCAACTAGCGCGGAACCTCTTCCCCGGACGCTCGGAGCCAGACCCTGTCGCCACTGGTGTGTCAGCTCCGGAAGGTTCCCCGGAGCTTGTTGCTGCTGTCGGCGACGCTTTGGCTGAGGCCCCCCCTCGATCGGGAAGGACCTCCGGACCTAGAGCCTTCAGCTGGCCCTGGTACTGGAGCCACGTGGCCGGGGCTAGCACCCCGGGGAGATGCCGATGCTGGAGTAGTTGCTGCCACCGAAGACCTCCTCCGCCGGGGAGAAGAAGTCGTCGTGGAAGGAGCAGGTGTGACGAACCTCCCGTCAGCATGCTTCAGCTTCCTCTTGCGGCTCGATGGCTCGACCAACTCCTTGCCCTTGCCACGACTTTGGTTCTTGGCTTTGGGGCGGGAGCGGTGCCGCCTTCAGAAGCTCCGGGGATTGCCACCCCAGAGGTTGATCGCCTCTCCACCAGGCCCAAGTCGTCCAACAGTGGCATCTTCCTCCGGAGCTCTCTGCACTCCTCTGGAATCATATTCAGAGGCAGGAAGGCCGTCGGTGGAGACACGTTGCCAGGACCGATGTTCACGGGCTGGAACTTCTTGAGATGGGTCTTCAAGGCTTGACCGGCCAAGTTGGTGTCCAAGCCGACTTCAATGCGGTTGGTATCCATCTCACTATTGAAGGCCCAGGCAGGCTGGCTCCTAGCCCTCAACGGGGCCCACCTATTCATCAAGAAGTTGTCGAAGACCATCTGCGGGGTCACCCCACCTTCGACACATTCCCAGATTCTGTCCAGGATGGGCTTGTACTCCCTCTACAGCGCCAGCACGTCACTCCAAGTGTCAGTGTCGATGCGAGGAAGGCCTTCAGGCAGCTCCAGCCTCTCGTGTCCCTCAACGGTGATGACCACCCAGTCTTTCTTCCAGTCATCCCACTTGCCAAAAGGGAAGGACCTCAAGTACTTGAGGGGAGAGTTTTTCCGCTTCACGAAGTAGTAGAAGCCGATGAACTCATCACTCTTCCCGGCCGGGTGGACAGTGATGAAGGTCCGGAACAACTCCACGCAAGGGGGCACACCCACCCACATCTCGCAAAAGTGGACAAAAGTCGCTACCAGCAAGATTGAGTGGGGGCCCAGATGGTGGAGCTGCAAACCATAGAAATCTAGCAGCATCAGAAAGAAGGTGGAGAAAGGCAGGATCAAACCCGCCATGGCGTACCCAAGGAAGTACACCATATCTCCGGCTCACTTCTTCTCGAAGGGAAGCTCGCCACAGCGAATGTCATTGTCGAAGGAGTCACTGGACCATCCCATGTAGGTCTGGACCCTGGAAAACTCCTTCTTGTTCCCAATGCGGCTCGTGGGGAGTCCCATCTTCATCGCGGCACAACGTGGCGAGAGAGGAAAAGAAAGTGAAAGTTTGGAGGATTTGAGTGCAAGTTCAGATGAAGGCGTAAAGAATCCCTAAACGGTGCACGCTTTCCTTCTTAAGTAAGCCCCCAAAACGCTTGGATGGAAACCGCAGAGGAGCCGACGATACAATTCAAAAACTTCACCCTGCCAATGACAAGGGGGCCCGGGGCCACCCCGACGATCAAGTCGAGGTCCTGACTCCAGGCGAACGGTTGTCATCATGAAAGGCGGGAAGCTCGAAGGCGGCAGCCTGACAGGGCGCGCGGAATCGATACGGTTTTCCTATCGAGAACCAGCGGCCTTTAATTGCGTGAGATACGCACGCTCAGATCTCACCTGCCGCATCCTGGATATGCCACATGGCGAGTACCGCCAACGGCACATCTGAAGACCCTTGAAGACACGGCTCAAAAACCGAAGGATGGACCCACCTCCGGCAGAACGACTTCATCCAAAAGGTCTCTCCCAGAGGTGGGCCCAGGGGGCCACTGTCGGTTCCCTGTGTACCGTATACCCCTTGGGATTACAAAATGACCAAAGGAACTTCACGTGTCTGAGTTGAAGACCTGCGAAGGACCCACATGTCATACGGGGCCGGACCTGCCTCCCATCTATGGTTAGTCCCGTTGCTGCCACGTGTATACATCAACCGGAGCTACGTCCCGCACATGGGAAAGCTCCAGGCTAAACACCTGAGCGGCACCCCCGGACCTAACCCCATGACAGAGGGAAGCTCCGGTACCGACACGTGTACAACTGCACCGGACCTACCGTCCCGGGCAGTAAGCTCCGGAGCTGCCACGTGTTCAACAGCCGGACCTTCAACTTCAACAATCAGACTGGTGGACCCCTAACATCTGAGACCTTCAAGGGACAATCAAGGACTTCAAGACCCGATTAAGTGTCATTAATACCATCTTAATGACACACGATCGGACGGCCCTTAATGCTAGTAACGACACTGTCAAAGCTCGTTACCACACTATTAAGGGTAATTAAACTCACTAATTGTGTATTAAGCATCAGTAACTGCCAGGGCCACATGTCGGGCCAGGCTAGCGATGTAACGACCAATCCTTGTACTATAAAAGGACTGGTTGAGCAATACACAGAAAAAACTCTCTCTCTGATCTTGAACTCTCTAAGGCCCGAAGCTAGAAGCTCTGGACTCTTAGACGCTCGATACAACAACTACACACCCCGTGGAGTAGGGTATTACGCTCAGGCGGCCCGAACCACGTAAATCCTGGTGTCTATTTGCCATCGTCTTTTAAATCTCTACGCACCCAATACTGAACTACAAACTCCGCAAGCTACCAACGGTAGTATTGGGAGAATTGCCGGAAAAACACTCCGACAAAGACTCAAAACCTCTATTCACATGCTAAATCAAAATTTTAAATAGTTGATGTTTTAAAACATCATATTAGACAAGGACATGACATAAACCCTCATTAAAACTTTAATGAGGTTGTCACTAAGTCAATTAGCCCAAACATTAGTAAGCCATCTTGATGGCTATTCAGGAAGATAATAGTGTTTCTATAAACTTGACCAATGCTAAGTTTATGGAAATAATATATGATAAGAATAGGGGGAGCAACGTAAGTTGAGTAAATGATCTTGACGAGAAGTGGATGCAAGATCCACCTCCATGACTCAAGTATCATTTTTCTCGTTACGTGCTGTTGTTAAGTCAACATATCTCGTTATTGTTGACTCAACGCCTTTTGTTAGCTCTTCAGTGGCGAAATTAAGTAAAACTCTTGTTGCACAGGACATCTTAGTTTTCAGTGTTGATCAAATTAGCCGCCTATGATGAAGAGCAACAATCACCTCAATTAGTAAATAATGCGTGAATAAGAAGATCTTATTGAGAGATCAATATTCAGATGTAGGCTGATCTCACCTCATTTGAACTAAGATATATGGAGCTCTCATCCATCCGAATGGTGTCAAGCCATATAGGATTAGATGAGGCATAAGTAAGCCAATTAAGTCTGTAACTCAGTCAACCTTCCTAAAGGAGCCAAATTAGTAGGCTGTCAAGAGTCTACACAAATACGTGACTCCAAAAGGAAAAGTTAGAAATGGTAAGGACAAACGTGTGGCTAATAATTTCATTAAGGATACATTGATTACATTAATTTGTTCTCAACTGTCTTAACTAAGGATTCGTTTAGAATTTATACTACATTAGCAACGTATTATGACTAGGTATTACATCAGACTGATGTAATAATGATGATTCTCAATTGGGATCTATAAGAGAACGTCTGTGTGATAACTAAAGAGTTGTCATTTAAGCTAAAGGAACATAGGAGATGCAAGGTATATCAAATTCTATAAGCAAATTAGTTATTTTGGGTTATACTAAGTATTATGAGGACAAATTAAGTTTTCACTTAGTTTAGAACGAGAAATTGACTTTTTCTCGCTTTTGTAGATAATGTTCTGTTGTTGAGTATAATGTTAGTCTACTATTAGATATCAATAAAGATTTGTCCTCTAATTTTGACATTATGGAATATTTAGTTCAATAGGCGTACATGAAAACGTACATGAGGAGTACAGTATGTAAGCAAACAAATCAGTCTGCTCAGATAAGTCAAGGTTAATTAGTATGGGAACCACTAAGAGATCGATCAAATGAAATGGGTTCCAAAGCTTTCTGCTGTCGAAGCACTCAGTTTGCTCATTAACAAACCTTGACATAGTCTGTCAGGTTGTTTTGACATTAATATGTTCAATCCAGATCGCTGGAATGAAGATTAGTATGAACTTGCAGTCTTGCAAGACACTCAGTGTGACGCCCGGTTCCGAAAAAATGAACCAAGCTAACGCATATGTGTGCCCACGATGTTCATCACACATACACGAGTGCAATCACAAACGATATACAGATAATTACCACAGAACAAGATTAATTAACCAAATTTTATTACGTAAGCCATATTATCCTCGAATACAAGCTCTAATGAATATTAATGATAAGTTCAACTAATGCAGCGGAAATAAACTAATTATGCAACTAAGCAAACTAAGTAAAAGGGATAGCGCAGCTCCATGCAACACCACAGACAAAGCTGACGGTAGACACGGCCTAGATCTCCACATTATCGCCATTAAACTCACAATTCTGACCTGCAACTGTTGGGGGGGATTGCAAGAGTGAGTACATGTCGTACTCATCAAGTGTGGAAAGTATGACATGTGGCTGATTCAAATGACGACAATAATAATGGCTAAGTGATGAAAAGTACAGTAAAACATTTAAAAAGCAGTATATTATATGTATGTGAAGTAATCCCATCATAAACCATGTATCCATAATAATACCAGTCCATAATTCACCATTACCAATAACCATAATCAATGTCATAAACCATAATTCCAAATTTCACCATTTGCCAATAACCATATTCAATACCAGAAATTAAATCCATAATCATCCATAACCATTATATCAACCATAACCATAACCAAACTATAACCATCTCAAATCCCAATTTCCTCTAATCATGGAAGTTGTCCAGGTGCTCATAACCGGGAGCACGACTATCATGATAGTTTTATTTAACTCTGCAGAGTTTGTACCTCTTTACCCACGTGTTCGTGATTTCATCACCTTTCGACGACTAAGAATCTCCCTTATGCCCATGACCCATCAGTCATATTACACACTTCCGTTGGTGTGTGGCCAAGAGATCACAAAATAGCCTTTACAAAGGGATTGCTAGTCTATTCAGACCCCACCGAGGTTTCACCGGTGGCGATGCCTCCAACTGAGCACATCTTCAACCAAGGGCCCCCTCTTGAGCCATTCGGATCCCAGGATAGTCTCACCAATCATCAACAAACCCAATCCGACTACCCCTTCCCCGAGCATCCACAATGGTCCAAACAGCACTAGCAAAGCCCTAATTAATCAGCTACGCCGCACCCATACTTGGCCTCGTGGTGGCACTGTAGTCCTGGCTTATTCTCGCATGAACCGGTCCTTAGATCTAAAGCAAGCAAACCACCATAACATCCAACCCATCCACATACCAGGCTTGCTTAGATCACCAATCGTATTGACCGGTTCACATTAACCAGAATACCATTGATGCATAATTAAATATGTAGTGTTATTTGTCATCCCAATTAATTAAGCGAAGTAAAAAGGTGAAAGCCCTTCCCGACTCTCTACCATATATTCCAGGTGACAAGGGTGGCCAAACAAAATTAGTAAACTTCCTACCATAGGATTCCCATCAATTTGACACAAGCATGCAGTTTTGCAAACAAACATTTATTTTAAAAACAGGATCAATATGCTTCAAGGACACTTGCCTTGTTCCAGCGGATAGGGTTGCTCAAGCGCTTCGAAGTCTTGATTCTGAAAATCCTCGTACACGATCTCTTGAGCACTTCCCTCTACTCGTGATCACACATACAAGAAAACATATACAATCAACATGATGCACACACATTAATCAACATGCGATGATATGCATGCATGCAAAGTCAAATAATTAATTAACTACGGTTGTTTATTAATTAGATGCAACTAGTTCATACATGTTCATATGAGTTTACGGGGGTTTTAGCGAGAATTAATGCTGCTGAAAATAAAATTATGATGCAACAAAAATCAATTTACGTCTATTAGATCTAATACGTCGCTAAAATTCGCATCGGGAACGAATCCTACCGTAGATGTGACGGCTTGATGATCACGGAACGAAGACGACTCGTAGACGAAGTAGATGCGCAAGGTCCTCCGGCGGCACGACGACGACGATGCGATGGCGACGACGATCTCCGGCGGACGACGACACCCTCCTCTTTTTCTTCCTCTTCTTCCCCTCTTTTTTTCTTCCTTTTCTTCCCCTGGCGGCGCAGCCTCTGGTCCCTTTTTTTTTCCTCTAGCGGTGGCTAGGGCTTCTCCCCTTTTTTCCTGGCGGCAGCGCTTCTGGAGTCGAGGGAAAACACGAAGCCTTACGTTCCTTTATATAGGCAGGCGGTAGGGCGCTAGGGCCGGCGCTGTGCGTATCCGACTCGGTCGGCGGGAGTTGCGGTGCAGGGCCACGTATCGCGCGGGAGGCGCGCGGTGCAGCGCGCGAGACCAGGGTGCACGGGGGCGTCGCGCGGTCGGGCGGGCATCGGGGCGTGTGGGATGGGGTTAGGTCGCGGCGCGCGCGGGGGCCAAGGCAGGCGGCAGGCGGGGCCCAGCAGCGCTTGCGCGCGGGACGCGCGAGGGCGCGCGCGGGAGGGCGGCGGGTATCGCGCCGGAGCGCGGGAATCGGGCGGCTCGCGGGTTGGGCCAGGTGCCGGGAGGTGCGGGGCCCAGGCGCGGGCGCGCGTGAGGTTGGCGGGAGCCAGCTGGCTGGGCCGGCTCGGCCGCCTGGCCAGCGGTTGGGGTTTTTTTTCTCTTTTTTTGTTTCTTTCTCTTTTTTTTATATACTATTATTATATATTGTTATTCATATATTTTTTTATTTTATTTATCTTATTCATTTTATTTACTTATTTATTTATATATATTTATTATTATATATATAATTTATTTATATATATTTCTTTTTATATATTATTATTATTTTTTATATTTATTCCCTAATACATGTTTTACGCTATTATTTTCTTTTTCTTCTTTTTGCTACAGCATATATGTATGTTTTATCTTTTATTATCTTTCTTTTATCCTACTAATGTTTAATGCATGATCATGTATGCAATGCATGATGCGAAAATTGAGGGTGTTACACTCAGGCCTCATGATAAGTTTAGTATTATTAGAAAAGTCATGGATCAAAAAAACTAAGTTCCTGCAAGATGTGTAGTAAAATCCACATCAGAAAATAACACTCGCAGACGGAGCTTTATTGTGGAAAAAGCTCCAAACCAAAGGTAATTGCATTTGATGCACACCAACTTAGTGATGAGGCCGCTGAGCGGACAAAATAAGAAAACCCAGACTAAGAAGTGGTAGACAGCATAAACCACATAAGTTGTTCTTACTTCTAAGGCAACAAGTCAAATGTGGAGCCAAACACATTGACATCAGTTGTGTGTTACAAAGAAGTATATCCAGGATCATACTAAGCATTGATTATGAGCAATTAGATTGATGCGAATCCTCATGGTACCACATTCAAAAGGGACTTCTACCCAATGTGTTCCATGAACACATAACACGCATGGGTTTAAGGAAGAACCTATGACCTCCTGGATACTTAGGGGCCAAACTCAGAATCAGTGTATGTTTCTGTTGAGGTGTCTAAACTGACACCTCCCCCGGACCTACACGAGTGTAGTCCGCGGAGGTTCAATGAATATTCGAGGGGCTAGTCCTAACAAGATCAAGCTTAGAGAATGATGAATACAGGGGATTTACGTGGTTCGGGCCGCCTGAGCGTAATACCCTACTCCACGGTGGCTTTTCTGTGTTGTATTGCTTGGGTCTGAGAGGGCCTGCTTGAATGTAGGCCTAGAGGGGGGGGTGAATAGGCCTTCTTGAATTTTCTCGGTTCCTGTAGGACTTCAACAAAAAGGTCAAATCCAGATATATCGGACTAGTCCGGTAAAGTGCGGACTAGTCCGGATTTCACGGGCTAGGTTGATCAAGTTAGGTCAATTTGATTGTTTCGTTGTCGTTTGCAGCGGAAATATAAACCTTAATGACAGTTCAATAGTTGTATGTTAAGTTTTATTGCAAGTATGATTCTTGTTCAACTATTTAACTTGAATTCAACAAAATGAATCAAACCCTAGATAATGTTGATCAACTAGAATGATGAACACAAACGAACAAGACACAAGATTTATCCCGTGGTTCGGTTACCACGAAGGCAGCCTACATCCACGTTGAGGAGCCCACAAAAGGACCGGGTCTTCACCAACCCTTCCCTCGTCGGATCGCCACGAAGGCCAATCCTCTTCCACTAATCACACAGGGGTAAATCACCAAGTTGAAGGGGCGATCTCACAAGTTGAGAGCTCCCTTGATTACAAGTTTCAAAACCACCAATAACACACTTCGAAATATACAAATTGAGATGCAAGAGTGTGTTAGAGATTCAAACCAAGAGCTCAATCGTGTGCCAAGTGCCTCTCCAATGATCTAGAAGTGATCTTCAATGGATTGATTGATTTTTCACTTAACTTCGTGGAGAGAGATGGTTTTTGAGTCTCTTGGGAGGTGTGACGGCGCTAGGGTTCGAGAGAGGTTAAAAGTGGGCCGTGCACCTCTATTTATATGGGGTTTCTGGAAGTTACCGTTAGGGTTCAGAAATATCGGACTAGTCCGTGGAGGTGACCGGACTAGTCTGGTGTGTTGTGTGAAGCAAACCCTAAGTGTCTAGGAATCTCGGACTAGTCCGGTTCAAAACGGACTTGTCCGATTTCGTCACTGGAAAGCTTCGGACTAGTCCGTTTGATATCGGACTTGTCCGGACACATGAAACCCTAAGTGTTTAGGATGACAAGTCCGCACTTGGAGGACTTGTCCGATTTAGATCAGGGTGTATATCGGACTAGTCCGATTGACATCGGACTTGTCCGAAGTGGATCAGAATGAATATCGGACTAGTCCGGGTCACAACGGACTGGTCTGATTTTGTGTGACTTGTGCATTGAAAAGGACTAGTCCGCACTGGGGAGAACTAGTCCGAAGTGGAACAGAAAATATATCGGACTAGTCCGGTGGTGACCAGACTTGTCCGATCTGGTGCAGAATGTGATATCGGACTAGTCTGGCTGATATCGGACTAGTCCGGTCCTGTATAGTTTTGTGCATTGTGTGTGTGTGATTAAGTGAGATTGAGCTCTTGGGTGTGTTTCCTTAACACACTCCATACATACTAAACAACTAATTTCTTCTCCTTGAGCTCAAATTCATTTTCCTTCTCAATTTCCCTCTTTTTGGTACTTTGCTCATTTTTCATCATTTTCCTGCATTCATCTCAACAAAAGGATTAGGATCCCAATTGCTTGTCATAAATCATCCAAAACCCACAAGGGAGTCCTAGATGCACTTTCAATCTCCCCCTTTTTGGTGATTGATGACAACCAATTGAGATTTCACAAAATGAGGTATAAAATGAGATTTTCATAAAGTATGCACATATGACTCAAAAATGCATCAGGCAACAAGATAATTATTCATATGTGCATTCTTTATGGTGGGATGCATACTAAGAGCATGAATGCATTAAGAATGACAGAATTTTCATTTACCAACTAATATCAAGTGAATATGGCACTTCAGGGGCAAAAACTCAGATTTCATCACACACTTGCAAATTAATTGAGCAATTCATCACAGGACCAAACATGATATGAAAAGAGAGTTAAGCAAATACAATCACAATTAAAAAACATAGAGAGCTCTCTCCTCGCATCCTATTCAGCTAAAGCTTAGACTAGAGACTCCCCCTCAATCTTCTCCCCCTTTGGCATCAAGACACCAAAAAGAGAGAGAGGAAGGTCCTAGGGCTTCACTCTTCGCTGTCAGTCCTCTCGTCGTCTTCATCGTCTTCATCGCTTTCGGCTTGACGAGGTTGAGAGGTAGGAGGAGGAGCGGAGCTGCTCGAGCCCCCAATGCCAAAATAGGCAAGCTCGGAAGGAGTCAAGGGGCTGAGCTCGGTGATGTCTGGATCAGAATCTTCAGAAAGTACTGGAGATCCAATTGGATTGATCTCCAGCTTCTCACTCAGCTGCTTCACATTGGCTTTTATGTATCTCATGTCCTCCTTCCTCTTCTGATTTAGCTTGTGAAGCTTCACTTCAGTTTTCTTGCATGAGGAGAAAATTGCAGACAAGTACTTGAGGATCCCATTGGCGGATCCTTTCTGAGGGGCTTCCCTGGAGGGAGGAGTAGCCCTAGCAGCTTCTTCTTGCCTTGCCGGTGCCTCGGGGCTTGAGGCCGGCGATGGAGCAGCCTGGACACTCACGGACTGAGGCTTCTGAGGCCTCAGTGGAGTGTGCTCCACATCCTTCACAAACTCGATCCCTGTGACCTTCTCAATCATGAACATCAAGTAAGGGGCATAGCCACAGGATCGGTTGGGGGTACTTGAGATATTGACCATATCATTCCAGATATAGTCTGCAACATCGAATTGCCTTTTCTTGCTGATGACCCTCATCAGGGTCCGGAGGTAGCCTTGCACACTCCCTGCATCCCCATCCTTGGGAGCAATCGTCTTCCTGAGGACTCTGTTGAGGACCACAAAGAAAGGCTTCATGTTTTTTGTGGAGGGAGGGACATACTTGGAGGTGGGCTCATACATGAACTTCATTCCATCCCTCTCAATGACCCCAATGTTGTGGATAATGAGGTGGTCATCTCTCTCAGAGTCAAGATGCAGCAGGCGGGCAAACTCTTCTTGAGTGATGGAATACTTGGATCCATGAGTCATCCAAGTCACACTTTCTTCGTCTTCACCTGAGAAGTGGCACGTTGCATAGAATTGTGCAATCACTTCATCATTCCAATTGTACCTGAAGGCAAACAAATCCTTCAGCCCATGTCTCTCTGCAGCTTGTATCACTTCATCAAAAGCTGCACATTTCCTCTTCTCAAGGTGGGCCCAGTCAATCCATTGACTGCGCACCACCGGGGTCTTCATCGGCAAGTAGACCAGCTTGTAGAAGTCAGCATGGAAATTTGACCAGAATCTGCCATCAGCTGCTTGCTTGGGCCTTGCATAGCAATCAACACTTCTCAACTTCATAGCCACATCGCTGCCCTTGCCATTGAATCTTTCCTCATTGGGGTCCCGGACCCCTTCTCTAGGAGTATGCAGCTTTAGGGGCCCAACAGGCCCTGTGGCAACCCCCTTGCCCTTCCCTTTAGCTTGGCGAGGGCCACTTGAAGGAGGAGCAGCCTTCGAGGCGACCTTCTTGACACACACCTTCCTCCGAACCTGGGGAGGTGAGGGAGCAGGCTCGGAGGGTCTCTCTTGGCGTTTCTTGCCAAGACCCACCGAGGACCGAGGTGCCACCTCGTGGTCCAACTCGGCCTCGAAATCGGAGATTTCGTTGTCGGAGCTCGACATGATCTGAGAATGAGTGATCAAGAGAAAGGACAAGTTATACAAGGTATTGGTGAGGTAAGATGGCAATGGAAGGCAGTAGGGAATTAAAGAATTAGGTTTTGGTTCAGAAACAACGGACTTGTCCGGTGCTCAGGCACGGACTAGTCCGGGGGACCGGACTTGTCCGTACCTGGACCGGACTAGTCCGGTGTTCATCCGCAAAAACCTAACAAACTGGATAAAAATTGGTCCCTAATGAAATAACTAGTCTAGCATACACATAGTACATCAACTGGACATGCAACTAGTGAAGAATGCTAGGACAAACGATAAGCAATAAAGAAATTTGGAATTTCTTAGGGTTTTGAGGAAAATTTACCAAGAAATCCAAGGAAGCTTGAAAATGTGGGGGTTGGAGGCCGGACTTGTCCGCTAACTTCAATCCCCGAGTCTTCAAGCTTGATCTCCGCCCAAGATTGAGGCTTTTCGACGGAGGAATCAAGGATTCGCCTAGGGAGCTCGAGCGCAAGAGAGAGAAAGCTTGGGGAGAGTGTGGGGTGAAGGGATTAGGGTTTGGTGGCGGCTAGGGTTATGGACACGAAAAATCGGACAAGTCCGGACAAGACCGGACTAGTCCGAAGTCCTCCAGAAACCTAAATCGGACTAGTCCGTGGTCTGTCGGACTAGTCCGGCCTAACCGGCACACTGCGGACTAGTCTGCAATGGCGGACTAGTCCGGGTAACCACGGACTTGTCCCTGGTCACCAGGAGAGAATTGCATAGCCCATTCATATATATTTGAAGGTCCAATAATTGAGGGTAGAGAGGCAAAACAAATCAAACAATCTTGATGAATTTGACCAGTAAGCAAACAACAATCATACTATGATCAAATATTCATCAAGATCTAATAATTGACATAGTTTTTCGAGAGAAAAATGAAGAGGGATGATTTTCACAATTCAATCAATATTTTGAAGCAATCATACAGGTGTGCAAATTTTCAAGCCACACTCCGAGAATCAAGAATGTTTAGCTCATTTCGGAGTTCGCAAAAACGTTTTTCATCAAGTGGCTTGGTGAATATGTCGGCCAATTGTTTTTGGGTGTTGACATGAGAGATGGATATGTCTCCTTTCATGGAATGGTCTCTCAAGAAATGGTGTCTTATGTCAATGTGTTTAGTTCTAGAGTGCTCAACTGGATTGTGGGCTATTTTAATGGCACTCTCATTGTCGCAAAGAAGAGGAATACGGTTCATATTGTAACTGTAATCCCTTAGAGTTTGTCGCATCCAAAGGAGTTGTGCACAACAACTCCCGGCTGCAACATACTCCGCTTCGGCTGTGGATAATGCAATGGAATTCTGTTTCTTGGATGACCAAGAAACTAAGGATCTTCCTAGGAATTGGCAAGTGCCAGAAGTGCTTTTTCTATCAACTTTGCACCCGGCATAATCTGCATCGGAATACACAATGAGATTGAATTTTGAGCCTTTTGGGTACCAAAGACCAAGGTTGGGTGTATGAACTAAATATCTTAGGATTCTCTTTACGGCTGTCAAATGACATTCCTTAGGGTTGGCTTGAAATCTTGCACACAAACATACACTCAACATAATATCTGGCCTAGATGCACATAAGTAAAGTAAAGATCCAATCATGGAGCGATATACCTTTTGGTCGACGCTCGGTCCATCTTCATTGAGATCCAAGTGACCATTCGTTGCCATGGGAGTCTTTATGGGCTTTGCCTTGTCCATGCCAAACTTCTTGAGGATGTCCTGTGTGTACTTGGTTTGGCTTATGAATGTTCCTTCCCTTTGTTGCCGCACTTGGAATCCCAAGAATTACTTCAATTCTCCCATCATTGACATTTCAAATCTGTCTGTCATAATTTTACTAAACTCTTCACAGAAAGATTGGTTAGTTGATCCAAAAATTATATCATCAACATAGATTTGGCAAATGAAAAGATCATTATCCAGATTTTTTTGTGAATAATGTATAGTCTACTTTGCCAATTTGAAAGCCATTATCAATTAGAAAATCTCTAAGACACTCATACCAAGCTCTAGGAGCTTGTTTGAGGCCATAGAGAGCCTTACGCAGTTTATACACGTGGTCGGGGAACTCTTCATCTTCAAATCCGGGTGGTTGCTCCACGTACATCTCTTCCTTGATTGGTCCGTTGAGGAAGGCGCTTTTCACGTCCATTTGGTACAGCTTGAAATCATGATGAGTAGCATATGCAAGTAATATTCTAATTGATTCAAGCCTAGCTACTGGAGCAAAAGTCTCATCAAAATCCAAACCTTCGACTTGTGAGTAACCTTTGGCCACAAGTCGTGCCTTGTTTCTTGTCACCACCCCGTGTTCGTCTTGTTTGTTGCGGAAGACCCACTTGGTGCCGACTATGTTTGCATTGGGTCTTTCCACAAGTTCCCAAACCTCGTTTCTCTTGAAGTTGTTCAACTCTTCTTGCATTGCCACCACCCAGTCCGGATCCTTCAATGCATCCTCAGTCCTGCGGGGTTCCAAAAAGGAGACAAACGAGTAATGTTCACAGAAATTTGCTATACGAGATCTGGTGGTTACTCCCTTTTGGATGTCGCCGATGATGTTGTCGATTGGATGATCCCTTTGAATGCATTGGTGTACTCTTGGGTGTGGCACTTGGGGGGTCGTATGTTGGTGTTCATCTTCTTCTCCCCCTGAGTTGTTGTCCTCGTTGATTTGTTGATCATGTTCATATTCTTGTGATTGATCTTGTATCGAGGCTCCCCCTTGATTGTTGATCTCCTCTTGTGGTTCACTTTCCTCTTGTATTTGTGCCGATGACTCTTGTGGTCGTACTTCGCCTAGAGCCATCCTCTTTATTGCTTGATAGGGGGCTTCCTCTTTACCGGTGAGTAGCTCATAGGGAGTCTTCTTTAGTAGTCGATGAAGGTAGAGTCGATTTGTGGCATGGCAAGCGGTGTTGATTGCTTCCACCCAAAATCAATCCGAAGTCTTGTATTCATCGAGCATTGTTCTTGCCATCTCTATGAGCGTTCGGTTCTTCCTTTCGGCAACTCCGTTTTGTTGTGGAGAGTATGGTGCTGAGAATTCGTGCTTGATTCCTTCCTCATCAAGGTACTCCTCCACTTGTATGTTCTTGAACTCCGTGCCGTTGTCGCTCCGAATACTCTTGATTGATAGTGAGAACTCGTTTTGCGCTCGCTTGAAGAATTTCTTGAGTGTTCCTTGTGTTTCTGACTTGTCATGCAAAAAGAACACCCAAGTGAAGCGGGAAAAATCATCAATAATGACTAAACCGTATTTGTTACCGCCTATGCTTATGTAAGCAATTGGACCGAAGAGGTCCATATGAAGTAGTTCGAGCGGTCTTGTCGTGGTCATGATGTTCTTCGCGGGATGTTGTGCTCCAACTTGCTTTCCTGCTTGGCACGCGCTACAAGGCCTGTCTTTCTCAAACACAACATCTTTCAAACCTCGGATGTGATCGCCCTTGAGGAGTTTTTGAAGGTTCCTCATACCAACATGTGCTAGCCGTCTATGCCACAGCCAACCCATGTTGGTTTTTGCAATCAAGCATGTGTCGAGTTCGGCTTTATCCTTGTTGAATTCAACAAGATAAAGCTTTCCCTTTAACATACCCTTGAATGCAACGGAACCATCACTTCTTCTTGAGACGGTCACACCCTCGTTAGTAAACAGACAATTATAACCTTTGTCACATAACTGATATATGGACAGCAGGTTATAATCTAAAGATTCAACGTGTAAAACATGCGAAAGAGTATGTTCAGAGGATATTGCAATTTTACCGGTACCGAGGACCCTTCCTTGACTGTTATCCCCAAAGTAGATGCCTTCGTTTGGGTCCTGGTTCACTTCATACTCCATAAACATCCTCCTTTCTCCGGTCATGTGGTTGGTGCATCCACTGTCCAGCACCCATTTGGATCCACCGGAGGAGTAGGCCCGCAAAAACAAATTACGCCTTGGTTTTAGGTACCCAAGCTTGCTTGGGTCCTTGGAGGTTAGTAACGATACATTTGGGCACCCACACATGGGATTTTGTGTTCCCATGGCGTGGCCCAGCATAATAAGCATATACTTTACCAACATTAATTTTCATTAAAACATAGGAGGCATCAAATGTTTTAAACAGAAGTTGCTGTTGATTATGGGTCGGACTAGTCTGTGTGACCGGACTTGTCCGGATGACCGGACTTGTCCGGACCACAACCGGACTAGTCCGATTTTCATGAGAGTTCAGATTTTTAGTTTTCGAGTTACCAGGTTGTGAGGGTCCTCCCTTCACAAAGGTGATCCTTCCCTTGTTGTTCTCATGATTTCCAGCTCTTTGCTTTCCATCACAAGAGTAACCAATGCCATACTTGACATTTGGAGGTCTTTGGACCAAATATGCACTACGTGCATAGTTGATCCTCTCCTTGTCAAATATTACACATTGGGTAGGATTTTTGTCCTTCGTGGAGGTAGGATTTTCCTTCAACCTGGTGTTAGTTTTATCACATTTGCAAACATGAGCGATATTAGTTAAAGTGGGTTGAGAAGGTAGGGTTGAAGAGGAGGAAGGTTCACTAAGTTTGAGTGACTCAACCTGCACTTCAAGGATCTTGTTGACCTTGATTTGGTCATCAAGTTGATTCTTGATTGCAACATTTGAGTTGGTTAACTCCAAGCAAGTTTTCTTGCTTGAAGCTAGCTCAAGCTCTAGTGAGTGATTTTTCTCCTTTTCAAGAACTAGAAGATTGTCAAGTTCGACATGCTTCTCCTTTTGGGAGATAATCATGTCTTCTTGACGATCAATTAGCTCTTCCTTCTCAATAAGTTGGTTAAGCAAGAATTTCACTTTTGCAGCAGTTTTTCTATCTAAACCAATTAGCATATCTTCATCATCACTGTCTAGATCATCATCACTTGAGTAAGAATGCAAGGAAGGGGTTTTGATGTTTACCTTGCGTTTACCTTCCTTAGCCATGAGGCAAGTTCCATTTGCCTTCTTTGCACCGAGCGTGGGGAAGAGTGTGGGTTTCTTGGGCATGCTTTCAATGGCTATGCTAGCCATTTCTTCTTCATCGGACGATGAGGACTCATCGTTTGAGTCCCACTCCTTTCCGATGTGTGCTTGTTCAGCTTGTTTCTTCTTCTTGAAGAACTTTTTCGGTTGAGGCTTGGACTCTTTACTCTTCTTCTTGTTGTCCTCATATGGGCAATCAACTATGAAGTGATTGTACTCACCACAATTATAGCATGCCCGCCTCATCTTCGGCTTTGTCTTCTCCTTGTATTTTCCTTCACTCGATTTTGTTCCTTGTCTTTTCTTCATAATTCTTTTGAACTTCTTCATGAACAAAATCATATCTTCTTCGTCCAGCTCGCTGCTTTCATCATCACTGTCCTCCTCAAACTGAGCTTCTCTTGCTTCTTTGGATAGAGGTTTGAGTGTGGATTTTAAGGAAACTCCCTTCTTCTTGGCCGATGTGAGGTCAGCTATTTCTTTGACGTGCTTGGCTTGCTTCTCCATCATCTCAAAGTTGATGATTTTGCCAAGCAGTTCATCCGGAGTCATTTTCTTGTACCCGGGACTTTCTCGGATCACGGAGCAGAGTGTGACGTTGCGAGGCATAAAGGCTCTAAGGATGAGCTTTACAACCTCGTGGTCATTCCACTTTTTGCTACCATACGATCGAACCTTGTTCACAAGAGTCTTCAGTCTGTTGTACATGTCCTGGGGAGATTCATCTTCCTCAATCGCGAACCTTCCTAGTTCGCCTTCAATCATTTCAATCTTTGCCTCCCGCACATGCCGGTCACCTTCATGTGCTGTCTGTAGTGTGTCCCAGATTTCTTTGGCAATTTCCAATCCGTCCACCTTTGTGAATTCATCTCTACTTAGAGATGAGGTGATAACGGCTGCGGCTTGGGCATTCCTGTGGATGGCTTGCTCTTGACTTGGCGTGAGTTCTTCATCGTCATCAGGGATGTTTATTCCTGTGCACACAATATGCCATAAACTTGGGTTAAGGGAAATCAAGTGCATCTTCATGTTTTGCCTCCACATGGAGTAATCACTCCCATCGAAGTGTGGGGCCTTTCCGAGAGGAATGGATAGATAATGACTGCTGTTAGAATTTAAACGGTCATAATTAAAAGGATATCGGGAGTAGTCGGTGTGACTACTCCCCTTCTTCTTTTCTTCAACTTTAGCTTTCCCTTTGGAAAGTGCTTTCTTTCGGAGCAGTGCTTTCAGCTCCAATGTCTCATCATCATCATCATTGAAGTCTTGAATGGCTTCGAGATACTTTTCAAGCTTTTGGTGCTTGTCATTGTTCATCTCTTCCTGGTTGTTGATTTTCTGGACTTCCTTCATGTCCGACATGATCTCTTCGAGTGGTTGCACTCTTTCTTGAAGAACCTGCTCTGATACCAATTGAATGTAGGCCTAGAGGGGGGGTGAATAGGCCTTCTTGAATTTTCTCGGTTCCTGTAGGACTTCAACAAAAAGGTCAAATCCATATATATCGGACTAGTCCGGTAAAGTGCGGACTAGTCCGGATTTCACGGGCTAGGTTGATCAAGTTAGGTCAATTTGATTGTTTCGTTGTCGTTTGCAGCGGAAATATAAACCTTAATGACAGTTCAATAGTTGTATGTTAAGTTTTATTGCAAGTATGATTCTTGTTCAACTATTTAACTTGAATTCAACAAAATGAATCAAACCCTAGATAATGTTGATCAACTAGAATGATGAACACAAACGAACAAGACACAAGATTTATCCCGTGGTTCGGTTACCACGAAGGCAGCCTACATCCACGTTGAGGAGCCCACAAAAGGACCGGGTCTTCACCAACCCTTCCCTCGTCGGATCACCACGAAGGCCAATCCTCTTCCACTAATCACACAGGGGTAAATCACCAAGTTGAAGGGGCGATCTCACAAGTTGAGAGCTCCCTTGATTACAAGTTTCAAAACCACCAATAACACACTTCGAAATATACAAATTGAGATGCAAGAGTGTGTTAGAGATTCAAACCAAGAGCTCAATCGTGTGCCAAGTGCCTCTCCAATGATCTAGAAGTGATCTTCAATGGATTGATTGATTTTTCACTTAACTTCGTGGAGAGAGATGGTTTTTGAGTCTCTTGGGAGGTGTGACGGCGCTAGGGTTCGAGAGAGGTTAAAAGTGGGCCGTGCACCTCTATTTATATGGGGTTTCTGGAAGTTACCGTTAGGGTTCAGAAATATCGGACTAGTCCATGGAGGTGACCGGACTAGTCCGGTGTGTTGTGTGAAGCAAACCCTAAGTGTCTAGGAATCTCGGACTAGTCCGATTCAAAACGGACTTGTCCGATTTCGTCACTGGAAAGCTTCGGACTAGTCCGTTTGACATCGGACCCTAAGTGTTTAGGATGACAAGTCCGCACTTGGAGGACTTGTCCGATTTAGATCAGGGTGTATATCGGACTAGTCCGATTGACATCGGACTTGTCCGAAGTGGATCAGAATGAATATCGGACTAGTCCGGGTCACAACGGACTGGTCCGATTTTGTGTGACTTGTGCATTGAAAAGGACTAGTCCGCACTGGGGAGAACTAGTCCGAAGTGGAACAGAAAATATATCGGACTAGTCCGGTGGTGACCGGACTTGTCCGATCTGGTGCAGAATGTGATATCGGACTAGTCTGGCTGATATCGGACTAGTCCGGTCCTGTATAGTTTTGTGCATTGTGTGTGTGTGATTAAGTGAGATTGAGCTCTTGGGTGTGTTTCCTTAACACACTCCATACATACTAAACAACTAATTTCTTCTCCTTGAGCTCAAATTCATTTTCCTTCTCAATTTCCCTCTTTTTGGTACTTTGCTCATTTTTCATCATTTTCCTGCATTCATCTCAACAAAAGGATTAGGATCCCAATTGCTTGTCATAAATCATCCAAAACCCACAAGGGAGTCCTAGATGCACTTTCACTGCTTTTGTTCGTGGCTGCTCGATCCATTTATAGCTCAAGGTCAAGCAGCTTACAAGTGGGGCCCAGAGCCTGACAGGTGGCCCTGGGAGTACCAAATCCACTCTAAGATCCGGGAGTAAATGCTATCCCTGACAACGGCTTCAATGTGCCGCAGGGCTACCTATAGCCCCTCATCATGGTCGGTCGTGTCTTGTCTGTCTTGTCGAGGCCTTCTATTGGCCTGTCGTACGTAGCAGTTCGGCTCTGACCGGTCATGACAAGATCGGCCACTGTCCACTTGACTTATGAGTGCGACCTCCCGCCTACCTAGGGAACATGCGCGTCCTTCCTAGCTTCGGCGTACCGAGCACGCCTCCCTTTATTGATCCTTTCGCGGGGAGGCTCTGTCTCAGCGTTGCCTGACACGTGGCAGCTCCCAGACCTTCCCTCAGTGGGAGGTCCAGGTCCGGGAGGTTGGGTCCGGAGCTGCCGGGAACATAGCAGCATCGGACCCTCTCCT
The DNA here is from genome assembly GCA_036927565.1 of Tuctoria greenei. NCBI lineage: Eukaryota > Viridiplantae > Streptophyta > Magnoliopsida > Poales > Poaceae > Tuctoria > Tuctoria greenei. The sequence continues at coordinate 213,267,754 of JAYESD010000004.1, read as the reverse complement.
CGTGAGGGGAGGTCCGGGGTCGCCGACCTAGTGAGCACTCTGGACCTTCCCTTTGTGAGGTGGCGGACCCAGAGCTGCAGGACTCGTGGCGGCACTGGACCATCTCTCAATGGGAGGTGCTACTGCTCCGCTTGCCGCGTGGCACCCTAGGCCCATGGCAGGCCTCGCCCCTATGGGCGGTGGGGCCCAATATGCATTTATCCCTGTACCCAGGGATACCCGGTTTGCCAGGCACCGATAGTGCCCCCCGGGCCCATCTTGGGGAGAAACTTCCTTGTAAAGGCGGTTATACCCATGGTGGGCCCATTTTGAATCTTCGTGTCGCGACTTTAAGGTCTTCCCTTCAATGCGGCAGACAAAATATTTGTCTGCGGATACTGCACCATCAACTGGCGCCGGTTCCCGAAACTCGTTTCAGCTCCATGCGCACATTAAGTTTCTACGCTTAAATTTTTAATTCTCACCTACAAAAGTAGCCACCTTGAGGCGGCCACTCGGTATTTCTGCCGATTCAGGCTCTTGACCCACCAGTCATACGCGGGTTACCCCAATATCCTAGAGCCTGGGGTTTCCTTCCAAACGTCGTAGATCCATTCTTAAGGGGGGAGTGGCACAAGTCACATACTCTTCACTCTTCCACTTGCACCCGCACTTGAGCCCTTGCAGCCTTCCCACTTCCTTCGACTTTGAGCCCTAGTCCTCTGCTAATCCATCCTCTCCCTCCACCATCTTGTTGCCATGGAGTTGGTCTACTGCTAGCAAGATCAAGACCGAGAAAGGGTTGAAGAAGTTTCGGGCTTACGTGGGTTGCTCCCATGAGTCCTTAAACGGCAGGATCCGCATCGGCGAACTTCCTTTCGAGAAGAGGAACATCGGCAACATTGTCTTCTTTCAGGGGTACGCCGTGGCTAGCCTGCTTACCCCCTTCTCATCCTTCCTGATGACCCTGCTGGAGTTCTACGGAATCCAGCTACACCTCCTTGGGCCCCACTCCATTCTGTTGGTTGCTATCTTTGCCCACTTCTACGATATGTGGGTGGGGGTACGGCCCAGTCCTGGAGCTCTTCCAGAATGTATTCACCATGCAGACGACTGGGAAGGTGAACGAGTTGATTGGGATGTAATACTTCGTGAAGCGGAAGTGGTCTCCTTTCAAGTACTTGGACTCCTTTTCCTCCGACAAATGGGACAAATGGAAGAAGGAGTGGGTAGTCATCACTGTGCACTGGCACGAGAGGCTGGAGCTGCCACAGAGCCCCCTGAACATGGACATGGACCTCTGGAATGAGATCCTAGAGCTTCCACCGGCGTACGGACCCGTTGTGTCAAGGATCGAAGGCTGCGTAGATGGTGGAGTGACTCACCAGATGGTCTTCATGAACTTCCTGAGGAACAGGTGGGCGCCACTGAAGGTTTAGGGAACTGATGGCATGGACATTCTCTCCACGGGATACTGACACCCAAGTGAAAGACGAAGCGTTGAAGGACTTGCTGAAGAAGTCCAAGCAAGCCCAACATCTCGCTTGGGTCCCTGGTGCCCCCAACATCCTTCCCACCTTTGAAACACAATTCCTAATTTCTGCCGGGAGCTCCGGAAGTTGATGCCGAGGTTGGATGACATCAGGATCGCGACAAGGGTGGCTCCTCCAGAAACTAGTGCTCCGGGAACCTCCGATGGGTCAGCCCCAGTCCTCCTTAGCCCGGGGGGTGGAGCCACCAGCTCCGGCAAAGGGCGAGGCTTCGGCGGCACCCTCCAGTCACAAGAGGAAACTGGTGCGGGGGTGACGGGAGTCACGTCGGTGCCTCCGGGGAGCAACCCCATTCGGCTCCAAGACCTTCGGCGGGTGTCGAGTTCCGAGGGGCCACCTCCCGCCACGGCGCCAAGTACGGGACTGAGCTCCGGATGTCCCCTCCAAACAAGGGCTGCTCTGGTCAGGGAGGCTCCATCTCCGGCTCCTATCCAAGCCTTTGAGAGGCCCGAGGCTCCGGCCACATCGGGTCCTTCAGGCTCCGGCTCGGGTCCGGCCTGCCCAGAAGCGGCTCCGGCCTCCGCGGGACTTGGGGCTTCCCAAGGTAAGCAGTCGAGGCTTCTTGCTCCGGTTCCACTTCTGGCCAAGGTCCCCCTTTAAACGTTTCCAACTTGATTGTGCAGCACTTCCAAGCAAGGTGAGCCGACCACCACACCTCCTGCATCTCGGGAGGCTGGTAGGTGCTTCAGCCTCTCCTCCCGCACTAGCCCAAATGACTGCGGAGGCTCTGGCCGACACGAGGGCGGCTCCCATCCCGAGTACAACTGCGTTTGAATCAAGGGTCTCGACCGTTGACATGGAGGAGGTTGGGGCTCCTGGAGGCCGGGCTCTGGTGCCGGAGCTAGTGGCCCCCGAGGCCTCGTTGGAGGTGCCAAGTGTCGGCCCAATTCAGGAGTTGGCAGGGGCTCTGTCCCTGGTGCCGGGAGCCACCGAGCATCGGCCACCGAGGGCACCAGCCCCGGCGTCCCTACCAGATCAGAGTGCCGATTGGAGACTCCACCCTTGGTGCCAGGGGCCACCGAGGGACTGGCTCCCGCGCCATCTTCCGAGGAGGTTCCGGCGCCCTAGCCAGATGTAGCTGAGGAGCTGCCCCCCACGCCAGACACGGAAGTGGCTCCGGTCTGGGTGCCAGGAGTGATCGAAGAGCCGGTCCCCACGCCAAGTAATGCGGAGGTTGGTGTGGCAATCCTGGCGGTCGTCGAAGTACCCGCTCCCACTCAAGTGCCTCAGTCTGCGGCGTCCAGTGTCCCGACGACGGTGCTTCAAGCTGCGGAGGCTCCGGGCACACGTCTCCGCTTCTCAAGCGTTGGGGACTGAGCCAGGAGCACCGGGTGGTCGGACCAGGAGCATCTGCGGTTGCTCCGGAGGGTCTGGCAGGGACCCCAGGCATCTCGGCCCCACAGGTGACACCGCCTCAGGGGGTAGGCCCTCCCGGGTGACGGCGTACATCTTAGTGGAGATAGGGGAAGGGACACCCCTATACGGTCCAACACCCCTTCCCTTAGAGCTGGCCATCCACAACGCTCGCTCCAGTTTTCAGCAGGTCACCGTGTCCCTTCGAGCACAACCTTAAGGTTGTGGAGGAGGAGCGCAGGAGGCTCTGCAACATGAAGAGTAGGTCAAGGGAGAGCAAACCCGGTCTGGCTGAGCAAGGTGAGCTCCTCAATGCTGAAGAGGCTACCATCGAGGCTCTTAACCAGAAGCCCAAAAGATCTATGAAGAAGCTGCGGAATGCCACCGAGCTGCGGACCAGCGCCAAGGTGGTTTGGCTGCCTGCATGAGACCCTCCAGAAGCGCCAGCAGGAGCTCGACTTGGTGAGTCTAGGCTCGCCGAGAAGCTGGAGGACCTGACTCAGAGGGAGGAGGAGCTCTCCCGTAAGCTCTCGGCGGGGGAGCAGAGCTTGGCAGAGTGCCGCAAATAGTTTGAAGCGCGGTGCAAGCTCGAGGCGGACGGGCTCCAAAAGCGGGAGAAAAAGCCTCAACGAGCGGGGAGACCAACCTCTCTGCCAGGGAAGCCGCTGTCTGGGGCCAGGAGGAAGAACCTTGGCGGAGCACCGTAACCGCATTCTTGGCCAGGCAGTCGGGAGCTCACTGATAACGAGTGGTAACTTGCCAAGAGCATCCAGCAGCACGGCAAGGAGACCGAACGCCTCGCAAAGGAGGCGCAGAGTTGGCGGCCACCTGAGAGGGCTCTGGAAGAGTTGCAGGGCTCAAGGCGTTTGAGTACCAGCGAGTGTGAGACTTCCTGGACCGGGCAGACGGAGCACTGGCACAGTTTGGTCTCAGCCCTGTACGTCCCGTCCCACCCCGACACCGGAGCTACACGACGCATTGGCGACTCTTGGCTCCGTTGGCTGCAAGCTCGATGCAGTGGTCGACGTCATTGCCGACCAGCTAGAGACAGAGGGGAGGTCCCTGACCAAGACTGTCGTTGAGTACATGCTAACGTGCTACCAGAGCCGGAACCCCACTTCCCCCTAAGTCTAGCAGTCGAAGGGCCAATCGCGATAGGGATGGACACTGCCTGGGAGGGCGTTCAGGAGGCCGCCGAAGCTGTCGCCTTAGCTATCTGTAGGACTTAGGTCTTTCTTCTCTCGCTCCCTCTTGTATGCTTCCAACTTTGTAAGAAAAATCTTTTAATTGAATGGAGTCCTCTTGATCTTTGGTTCTGATATTTTTGTGTCCTGCTCCCTGGCATATGCACGCAACTCTGATTATGTACTTGTACCAAGGGGGACTAGCACTTGCTTCGGGAACACCGCCCCCCCTGGGGTTGTCGGAGCTTAGGAGCTTTGGCAACATTCGTGGTCTCGATAGGAGATGCCACCGCCGGGCCCCCTGGGGTTGTCGGAGCTTAGGAGCTCTAGAAGGGCCGGACCTTCGTAGGAGACGTGGCACACCGCCTGGCCCCCTGGGGTTGTCGGAGCTTTTGGGGGCTCCGACAACACCCATGATATCGATAGGACGTCAACGCCATGTCCCCAGCAATTGGTGGAGCTCAGGAGATTAGGGGTTGTACCGTAGGGACCTGCGCATATGACAGACAAAAGGTAATTCTGCCCCCGAGTCAATCTTTTACCTACGCTCTATTAGTGTCACTTGTCTCACGTTCCGCTGCCACTGTGGAGGCTTGGGCAGGTACCCAAATCGGCATGCCGGCAAACGGATTGCAAATCTCCCACTATTGCAGAGAGAAAGGAAAGATTGACCACACCCACGCTAGGTGAAGAGCTAATGGAAATTGTGTGACACCATTCATAAGAACTAAGATAATTTCAAATGAACAAGGCATTCCAGGGTAGGGCAAACAACTTTTTCATTATAACTTATCATAGGGAGGAACAAACTTTACATAAGGAATGACCCTTGGTTATGGATAGAACTTACGGAGGTGTTCGATGTTCCATGGGTTGGGTACCGGCTGTCCATCCTCCGTAGCTAGGCGTACACACCCTGAGCGACAAACCTCTGTGACCCGGAAGGGACCCTCCCACTTGGGGGAGAGTTTGTTTGTCCCACTAGGTCGTTCACCTTGAGCTCCCTACTACGCACGGTCTGCTGGTGGTAGCATCAGAGCGCTTGCCTGTACCGTGTGCTCTAGAGGGTAGCTCGTACGCATCCCTCGTCGACGAGGTCGATATCTTTGCGCTGGAACTGGTCCTGCGCGGCTTCGTCGTACATCCAGACACGGGGGGAGCCCATGGTGATATCTGGGGGAAGGAAGACCTCCGCCCCGTACACCAGGAAGTAGGGAGTTTCTCCCGTAGCCCGGCTTGTTGATGTCCGGCTAGCCCACAGCGCGTATGGCAGCTCATCCACCCAGTTCGCACCATGCTTCTCGAGGCTTGAGTATGTACGAGTCCAGAGGTCCTTGAGAATCTCGGCGTTTGCTCTCTCTACCTGCCCATTGCTCTCGGGATGGGTGACAGAGGCAGAACAAACTTGGATACCAAGTGATGAGGATATCACAACAGCAGAGACGCACATTGAACTACAAGGACCAATCACAAGAGTACCAGCACGGTTATTAAATCAGCAGGTGAATTCGTTCCTAACTTCTTTTGTATGTGAGTTTGAGAATACATTGCTATGTGATGATTTAATTGTTATTAGGAATAGTGGAGAAGATCAACAAGTGAAGGAAAGAGGCCTTGGGAGCATGGAGAACCAGCTGTGACGTCCACAAGTCGATGGAAACAGTTTACAACTCGGACTCGAGTTCAACTCGGAGTCCGGGAGCAGTCCAACTTCAAACGGATGCCCAGGGGGAATACGGACTACGTTTTTGACATTCTACATATGCACGGAAAGAGGAGAAGATAAACTATCCAATGGTTCTGTTCCCACCTCAAAATTCCTCCGGAGTTATTGGAAATCGTCGAAACAAGTCGAGTCCAGATTTCTGTCCAGTGCTGCGCCACCGAATCGGGCCTTTGGGCCTTGTATCCTGTAAGAGTCCATTAGGGACGCGTCTAATTGTTTTTTGGTCGAAACCTAGCCTATAAATACTGCAGCCGCCAGTAATATTCAATGGGTTTTGCTTAGATCAATAATATCGCCGTTCTACGGTTTGTGAGACCCCAACTTCGCGATTTCCGATCGTGTCTTCGACGTTCTTGCTCGTGTTCTCGGTTGCACTTGCAGGGATTAGCCTTCTTGGTGAGGTCAAGCGTGTGCAGCATGGTTGATAACCAACGGAGCCGTGGTGTAGTGATTGTAGGGGTACTCGAACTGCTCGAGTGTCGCGGATCATCAACGTCGAGTTCTCCACCCCAATCGACATACCTTTCGGAAGATCGGGCCTAAACCTACTCATCACCAAGGTCCTCGCAGTATTCTTGAAATGCCGCACTCGTGAATTGGGCCCCGTTATTGGTGATGATTTTGTTCTGGACTCCAAACCTACAGACAATCGACTTGATGAACTTCACTACGGACTGCTTGTTAATGGTGACGACTGGGGTGGCTTCTGGCCATTTGGGGAACTTATCTACGGCGATGTAGAGGTGTCAGAATCCTCCGACGGCTCTTGGGAAAGGTCCCAGGATGTCCAGTCCCCACACGGCGAATGGCCATGAGGGAGGGATCATCTGCAGCGCTTGAGCTGGTGTGTGGATCTGCTTGGCATGGAACTGGCACGCCTTGCATCTCTTAACCATGTCAGCGGCATCCTGGAGTGTTGTGGGCCAGTAGAAGCCGTGCCGAAAGGCTTTGCCGACCAGCGTACGGGCCAATGCGTGGTTCCCGCACTCACCTCCATGGATTTCTGTGAGCAAGTCGCAACCTTCCTCCCGGGTAATGCAACGCAGTAGGATGATGTTGGTGCCACACTGTTAGAGATCCCCCTCTACCAGCGTGTATTTTTTAGCCATCTGCACGATCCGTTCTGCCAGAGCATGTTCTTCGGGAAGGTAGTTATCTTTCACGTAGTCCCGGACCTCCGAGATCCATGCATCGGGACCTCCTTGAGCTCCTGGTTCTTGGGCGCCCAGCTGCTCGGAGCTACTGGAGGCGCATAGGAACCTTGGCGGGCACCACGGCAGTAGCGCCGCCTGGGTTGTTAGCTTCGAGGTGCTAACTTCACCCCCTTCACTTGGTTCGGCAACTCGGGCGGTTGGTCATGATAACATCCTTGCAAAGACCCATGTAGGCACTGGTGCCTCTGTAGAAGCCTTTGTTGACAGGTCCTCAACGACTGAGTTGTCAGCTCGGGGTACATGGTATAGGTCCAGGACATCAAAATCTTTCTCCAGCTTCCTGACGTGCAGTAGGTATGCTGCCACCTGGGGGTCATTGCAACTGCACTCCCCTTTGACCTGCTTGACAACTTGCTGGGAATCACCTTTGGCAAGGAGCTGGCGGACGTTGGGGGCCAGAGCTGTCTTCAGCCCGTAGATGAGGGCCTCGTACTCTGCCATGTTGTTGGTGGCTTTGAAGCCAAGACGCACCATATATCTGAACTGCTCCTCCGTCGGGGCTATGAGCACCACGCCGACCCCGGCCCCCTGCCTCTGGGCAGAACCATCAAAGTAAAGTATCCACGGGGTTTCAGTGAAAGTCGGTGCCCTGGACAGTGTATTAAATCAGCAGGTGAATTCGTTCCTAACTTCTTTTGTATGTGAGTTTGAGAATAGATTGCTATGTGATGATTTAATTGTTATTAGGAATAATGGAGAAGATCAACAAGTGAAGGAAATAGGCCTTGGGAGCGTGGAGAACCAGCTGGGACGTCCACAAGTTGATAGAAAGAGTTTACAACTCGGACTTGAGTTCAACTCGGAGTCCAGGAGCAGTCCAACTTAAAACGGACGCCCAGGAGGCATACGGACTCCATTTTCGACGTTCTACATATGCACGGAAAGAGGAGAAGATAAATTTCCAATGGTTCTGGTCCCACCTCAAAATTCCTCCGGAGTCATTGGGAATCGTCAAAACGAGTCGAGTCCAGATTTCTGTCCGTTGCTGCGCCACCGAATCAGGCCTTTGGGCCTTGTATCCCGTAAGAGTCCATTAGGGATGCATCTAATTGTGTTTTGGTTGAACCCTAGCCTATAAATACTGCATCTGCCAGTCATATTCGGTGGGTTTTGCTTAGATCAATAATATCGCCGTTCTACGGTTTGTGAGACCCCAACTTCGCGATTTCCGATCGTGTCTTTGACGTTCTTGCTCGTGTTGTCGGTTGCACTTGCAGGGATTAGCCTTCTTGGCGAGGTCAAGCGTGTGCAGCACGGTTGATAACCAACAGAGCCGTGGTGTAGTGATTGCAGGGGTACTCGAACCGCTCGAGTGCCGCGGATCATCAACATCGAGTTCTCCACCCCAATCGACATACCTTTCGGAAGATCGGGCCTAAACCTACTCATCAATTGGTATCAGATTTCCAGGTTGCCCATGAGGAATCTTTGTTTTCCTTCCATTAGATCGATTTTGTTTCGTACCTAGAGTCCACAGAAAATCCACAAAAAAATTAGATCATTTTTACCGCTTCCCAGACTATAGTGCCTGCAGTTTCGTTTTTCAGTTTGCATTGTTGAGTTTGCATTCGTGTGGTCGAGTCTTGTTGTTGGTTTAGCTTTGTGTTTTTGGTCCTAATTATCGCGTTTCGTCCTTGGTTTCTTGCTATTCGACACCCATTCCGCAATCCCTAAATAACAAACCGATCCACCACATTCATCGGTTTGCCCTAGCTAGCCGCCTTGCGTGAACTCCCGCATCGCCAGCCCTAGATTAGGTGACAAACTTTTGTGCCATTCATCCTTGAATCATCACACACCACCCCATTAGTTGCTGCGCAAATTCCCGATCGTTTTCATATCCGATTGCAAGTTCTGTTCTCAAACCGAGTTGGAATCAACATCCAAAAAAATATAATTCGGACAGCCTACCTTAAAACGGTCATAACTTTCGCATACGAACTCGCAATCGGGCGAATTTTTTTCAAATTCATCTACGCAAAATTTTGCATCTGATTTTCCACCGCGTAGCCGCGTTCGGCGAAATTAGATTGCCCAAATTCTCCTCGGAAGATTGGTTATCCGGCCCCCGAAGTTTCAGTACGAATTTTAAAGAATCTTCTTGATTTTCTATAGGCCGCATATTACATCTAATTGAGCTGCAAATTTGTGTGCTTCCTATATTTGTGCTCCTGAGTAAATAAAAAATATCAAAAAATATTACAAAAAAGGAAAAAAATAGTGAAGAGCACGCATATTAAAGCAATTGGCCTATACCACTTGGTTCTGTTTTGTTGGCTATATCATTCTGTATTTCTTTTGCCTTGATACTTCCTTGTGTTGTGCTAGGCTCTAGGGCACTTGGTTGACCAGCAACAGTTTCCTACATTGAATACCTATTCAACTTTGTTTAGCTGTTAACGATTTTCTGCTTATTAGCCACCATATTGTGCCATCCAAGCTCCACCTTTCTCTTGACCATAACAGGTACCTTTGCAATCATTCCACGCTTCATTGGTTCATCTCACCGTCCACACCACCTGCTGTGTCGGTAAGAACACTTGTAAGAGTGTGGTAAGACGCTTGAGCGAGAGAGATTGTTTTCTTCCACCTTCCACATTGTCACTGTAGTTGATAGGGATAACATATTTTTTTTGTTGTTGTATTTTGTTTCCTACTAACAATGGCAGGAGAAGACAATGATGACGAATGTGTTCAACATGCTGAGTTATGTGATATGATGAAGACCATGACGGATATGCTCGCCAAATACAACGCAGCAACGGAGGAGTCATTGACAAACTTGACTTGCCAACTGGATGATCTTGCTCTTCGGATGAATACTTTTGAGGCTCGGTTGCCTCTCGCTGGAAGACAAGAAGACAATGCTTATGATGAACTGGAAGATCACAATAATCAGCCAAGACTGCCACTTTATCGTCGAGGTATGGGAGGTAATAATAATAACAATTATTATAAAATTTCTCCTGATGATCCTTTTGCTAAAGTGAAATTTACTATACCCTCTTTTTCTGGTGCTTATGATGCTGAGGCTTATCTTGATTGGGAGATGACAGTAGAGCAAAAATTTAATTCCCATCTTGTTCCTGAACAACATAGAGTTCGTCAAGCCACTAGTGAGTTTAAGGACTTTGCTATCATATGGTGGAATATACTTGTTAAAACTAGAACTGACCCTCCAACATGGGATAGATTAAAGGAAGCTATGCGTGTTCCATTTGTTCCTCCATCTTTTCAGCGGGACCTTCGCAAAAAATTGCAGCGTTTAGACCAAGTTAACATGTCTGTAGAGGAGTATTATCAAGAGTTACAAAAGGGTATGTTGCGTTGTGGGGTAGTAGAGGAGATGGATGATAAAATAGCTCGTTTTTATGGGGGGTTGAGGCGTGAAATTCAGGACATTGTTGATTACAAGGAATATGATACTGTTAACAGATTATTTCAGCTTGCTATGTTGGCAGAAAAAGAATTGCAGGGCCGACAACAACAACAACATCGCACGAGGATCAACTTCACGCTGCGTGCAGCGACTACACCATCCAAAACAGCACCATCTTCGACCCCCCGTGCAGCGAATACACCCCCCAATGGCGGCCAATGAACTATACCTGCTGCTCCACCTTGTCGCGTGCCGGAAGGCAGCAAGGCGACATCATTCAAGCCTTCTTCGTTCACTCCTTCTACGGGTCGTACTTCCGACATTAAGTGTCACCGCTGCCAGGGACTTGGTCATATGATGAGAGATGGCCCGAGCAAACGAACATACATAGCACGCAACGATGGCGGGTATGATAGTAATTCGGATGTTGAAGATGAATATTCTCTTGCTACTGACTTTACAGATCCAAATGACGAACACACCAAAGAAGAGGTACTTGGTACAGCTGCGACGGAGAACTATAGGAGCATCATTGTGCAGCGTGCCTTGAGATCCAAAGTGGAGACTGACGACAAGCTACAACGACACAATCTCTTCCACATTTTTCTCGTCGTCAAGGACTGCCGTGTACACACTATAATTGATAGAGGTAGCTGCAATAACTTGGTGAACACGGACGTCGTCAAGAAACTCGGTTTGACAACAAGAGCACACCCTCATCCGTACCACATTCAATGGTTCAACAACAGCGGTAAGGTTCGGGTAACACAAATAGCAAGAATTTATTTTTCAATTGGTTCATACCATGATTTTGATGTTGTTCCTATGGATGCTTGTTCTCTTTTATTGGGTCGTCCTTGGGAATTTGATACGGATGCTATTCATCATGGTAGAACCAATAAATATACTCTCATGCATAAGGGAAAGAAAAACACTTTGCTCCCCATGACTCCTGCTAAAATTATGCATTTTGAGAAGAGTAAAATTCGTGATGGCAAAGCAACAAAATTAGAATCTGAAAAACAGCAAGTTATTAAGTTAAAATCACCATCGTTGCTCGCAACTAAATCTAAACTTGCTGATTTATTCGATGCTAAGGGGATGTGCTATGCTTTTGTTTGCAAAGAAGCCATGTTTTCACTTCATGAATTGTCTATTGCATTGCCCCCTGCTGTTGCTAACCTTTTGCAGAAGTTTGAGAATGTGTTTCCCTCCGAGATACCCACTGGTTTACCACCGATGAGAGGCATTGAACACAAGATCGATTTGATTCTAGGAGCAAGTTTGCCAAATCGTGCAGCATACAGGGCGAATCCACAAGAAACTAAGGAAATTCAGCGACAAGTCCAAGATCTTTTGGATCGCGGGTACATTCGTGAAAGCCTTAGCCCTTGTTTCGTTCCTGTTCTTTTGGTTCCTAAGAAAGATGGTAGTTGGCGCATGTGTGTTGATTGTCGAGCGATTAATAACATCACCATTCGATATCGTTATCCTATTCCTCGATTAGATGACATGCTTGATGAATTGAGTGGTGCTATCATCTTCACAAAAATTGACTTGCGTAGTGGTTACCACCAAATTAGAATGGCACTAGGAGATGAATGGAAAACTGCATTTAAAACCAAGTTTGGACTTTATGAGTGGTTAGTCATGCCTTTTGGTTTAACTAATGCACCCAGCACCTTTATGCGATTAATGAACGAGGTTTTACGTGCTTTCATTGGACAATTTGTGGTGGTTTACTTCGATGATATCCTCATTTACAGCAAGTGATATGTTGAACATCTTGATCATTTACGTGCTGTTTTTACTGTTTTGAGAGATGCACGTATGTCTGGTAACCTCGAAAAGTGCGTCTTTTGCACCAATCGAGTCTCGTTTCTTGGCTATGTCATTTCCTCCCAGGGAATTGAGATGGATGAGGCAAAAATTGAAGCAATCACCAGCTGGCCAGCCCCAACAACCGTCACACTGGTTCGTAGTTTTCTTGGTCTTGCAGGTTTTATCGGCGCTTTGTGCGGGATTTCAGCACCATTGCAGCACCTCTACATGAGCTAACAAAGAAGGGAGTGCCATTTTGATAGGGCGAACAACAGCAACACGCTTTTGATGCTCTCAAATCGAAGCTTACACAAGCACATTGCTACAACTCCCTGATTTTGACAAGACCTTTGAGCTAGAATGCGATGCAAGCGGCATTGGTATTGGAGGCGTTCTCATACAAGGAGGTAAACCCGTTGCTTTCTTTAGTGAAAAACTTCATGGTCCTTCTCTGAATTATTCTACTTATGATAAGGAATTGTATGCCTTAGTGTGTGTATTACAAACTTGGCAATATTATCTTTGGTCTAAGGAGTTTGTCGTACATTCCGATTATGAATCATTGAAGTATCTTAAGTGTCAAACCAATCTGAAGAAATGACATGCTAAATGGATTGAGTTCATAGAGTCATTTCCATACATCATTAAGCATAAGAAAGGGAAGGAAAATATCATTGCTGATGCATTATCTAGGCGTTATACCATGTTGTCCCAACTTGATCATAAAATCTTTGGTTTGGAAACTGTCGGTACCCCGCAGACCGGGTACCCCCGCGCATAGGAAGAAAACCGCTAAGGACTCCGCCCCTACTAAGAGGCCGAATCCGAGGCTGCCACATCGTGGAGGGAAGGACCAGATCCTACCTCTCCGCCGGGGGAGGCTCCCAAGCTGCCACGTGGCCGGCAGAGCTGGAGCCTTGCCTCCCCGCTGAGGTGGGCTCCGGGCGCGCCACGTGGCCTGTTCCGTCAAGTGCTCGCCTCCCCGCTGAGGTGGGCTCCGGAGCCGCCACGTGGTTGATCGGGACCTCGGGGCCAGGCCCGCGTCCTCGTAGGGAAAGGCACCGGAACTACCACGTGGCCTGCAGGGCTGAGCCTCCACTCCTCCATAGGGGTGGGCTCCGAGTGCACCACGTGGTCTGTTCCGCTAAGTGCTCGCCTCCCCGCTGAGGTGGGCTCAGGAGCCGCCACGTGGTCAATCGGGACCTCGGGGCCAGGCCCGCGTCCTCGTAGGGAAAGGCACCGGAACTACCACGTGGCCTGCAGGGCTGAGCCTCCACTCCTCCATAGGGGTGGGCTCCGAGTGCACCACGTGGCCTGTTCCGTTAAGTTCTCGCCTCCCCACAGAGGCAGGCTCCGGCACAACCATGTGGCGGACGGCCAACTCAGTGCGGTAGGAAGCCGCAGTAAAGGAGACGTGTGCTGCTCAGACGGGCATTAAGTGCGCGCGCCTTCCCAGGCAAGCTATGCCGGGCATGCTAAAGTCAAGACCCCAGTGTCCTGTCTTGTCCAAGTAGCCGGTACTGACCCACGTCGCAAGACGGACGAATGGGCCGCAAGGACAAGATGGACGGGACGTGCACCGCCATCATCACCGACTATGTGTAGCCCTGGCGCACGACGCGGCGGGACGGAACATTGATTTGGCTCTCCCCGGGACCACCTGTCGGGTCCTGGAGCCCATCTTGTGACTGCAGAGTCCTTAAGCTATAAAAGGGCTCTGTAGACATCCATAGGAAGGGATCGGAAAATTAGACCAAGACTCTTACACGCGAAAGCAAGGCAATACACAACACTCCCGTGGACGTAGGGTATTACGCTCCGGCGGCCCGAACCACGTAAATCCCCGCTGTCCATCATTCTGCTGTGTTTGATCTCCTGGGACTAGACCTTGTGAATCCAAAGAACCTCCGCGGGCTGCTCTCTAGGCAGGTCCGGGGGAAGTGTCGTTTACGACCTTCGACATTTGGCGCGCCAGGTAGGGGGATTTTTCCCCGTCAAGATCTCTACCAGCAGCAATGGTGAACGACCAATCCAACGCTGGATCATCCAGGGCACAGTCACGGCGACAGACTGTGGCAGAGGACCAGGTGTCATCCCGCTCTAGAGCAGGCTACCGCTCTAGGGCAGGAAGGTCAGTGTAACACCCAAAATTTTCGCATCTTGCATTGCATACATGATCATGCATTAAACATTAGTAGGATAAAAGAAAAATGATAAAATATACAAATGTATGTAACAAAAGAAGAAATAGAAAATAATAATTATAGCCTAAAGCCTGTAATAGGGAATAAGTATAAAAATAATAATAAAAAATATATATAAATGTATATAAATAATATATATAACAATATATGAAAATAAATAAAATATTAATATTAATAATATACATTATAATAATAATAAATAATAAATATATAACATGAATAATATTTATATATAAAATATATATATAATAAATAACATAATAAAAAAAAGATATATAAAAAAAATAAATAAGTAAAATAAAAAAATATAAATTATAAAATAATAATAAAAAAAGAAAAAGAAAAAAACCGAAAAGGGACCGCTGGCCAGGCGGCCGAGCCAGCCCAGCCAGCCGGCCCCGCACCCGACCGCGCGCGACCGCGCGTTGGCCCCCGCGCCAGACGCGCCCCGAGGCGCCCGGGCCCCGCCGCTGCAGCGCCTGGCGCTGCGCCTCCCACCCGCCGCCTGACGCCGCCTCGGCGCCCACGCCCGCCCTCCCGCCGCCTTGGCTCCCGTGCCGGGCCCCACCCGCTGACCCCGCCTGCCGCCTGCTGCTGGCCGCCCGCACGCGTGCCCCGTCGCCTTGGCCTCCGCGCCACCCGGGCCCCGCCTGCCGCCCACGCGCGCCGCTCCCGCCGCTCGGCCCCCACGCCCGACGCGCCTCGCCCCGCTGGCCACGCCCGCGCCTGGGCCCCACCCCGCCAGCGCCCGCCCCCGCTAGCCCTCGCTCCCGAAATGCCGTATCGCACCGGACGCCAAATCCCCGCGCCTCCCGCGCGTTTTCCGTGCGCCCTCCCCCGCTCCCGCGGAATCCCGCGCCGTAACCGCCTCCGATTTTTCCGGTCTCGCCCGCTCGCATCGTAACCGACTAGACTACCGCGCGTCCCGCCACTATAAAACACCGTAGTCTCTGTAGGTTTTCTCGATCCCAGAAAATCAGCCGCCACCCAGAGAGCCAGCCGCCGGTAGAAAAAAAAGAGCACCAGAGGCTGCGCCGCCAGGGGAAGAAAAAGAAGAAAAAAAGAGGGGAAGAAGAGGGAGGAAAAGAGGAGGGCCCCACCGTCCACCGGAGATCGTCGCCGTCGTCGTGCCGCCGAGGAACTGCTGCGCCATCCACTTCGTCTACGCATTGTCCCCATCCCGCGACCGTCAAGCCGTCAGATCTACGGTAGGATTTATTCCCGATGCGAATTTTGGCGACACATTAGATCTAATAGACATAAATTGATTTTAGTTGCACCATAATTTTATTTTCAGCAGCATTAATCCACCTTAAAACCCCCGTAAACTCGTATGAACACGTATGAACTAGTTGCATCTAATTAATAGACAACCGTAGTTAATTAATTATTGTACCTTGCATGCATGCATATCATCGCATGTTGATTAATGTGTGTGCATCATATTGAATTGTGTGTATATTCTTGTATGTGTGATCATTAGTAGAGGGAAGTGCTCAGGAGGTCGTGTACGAGGATTTTCAGAATCAAGATTTCGAAGCGCTTGAGCAACCCCATCCACCGGAGCAAGGCAAGTGTCCTTGAAGCATATTGATCCTGTTTTAAAATAAATGTTTTGTTTGCAAAACTGCATGCTGTGTCAATTTGATGGGAATCCTATGGTAGGAAGTTTACTAGATTTGCTAAACCACCCTTGTCACCTGGAATTTATGGTAGAGTCTCGGGAAGGGTTTTTACCTTTTTGCTTTGCTTAATTAATTGGGATGGAAAAACCAACACTACACATTTAATTATGTATTAATGATATTCTGGTTAATGTGAACTGGTCGATACGGTATGGTGATGGGTGATCTAAGCAAGCCTGGTATGTGGATGGGTTGGATGTTATGGTGGTTTGCTTGCTTTAGATCTAAGGACCGGTTCATGCGAGAATAAGCCAGGACTACAGTGCCACCACGAGGCCAAGTATGGGTGCGGCGAAGCTGATTAATTAGGGCTTTGCTAGTGCTGTTTGGACCATTGTGGATGCTCGGGGAAGGGGTAGTCGGATTGGGTTTGTTGATGATTGGTGGGACTACCCTGCGATCCGAATGGCTCAAGAGGGGGCCCTTGGTTGAAGATGTGCTCAGTTGGAGGCATCGCCACCGGTGAAACCTCAGTGGGGTCTGAATAGGCTAGTAATCCCTTTGTAAAGGCTATTTTGTGATCTCTTGGCCATACACCAAAGGAAGTGTAATTGGCATAAGGGAGGTTCTTAGTCGCCGACGGGTGATGAAATCACAAACACGTGGGTAAAGTGGTACAAACTCTGCAGAGTATTAAAACTATCATGATAGCCGTGCTCCCGGTTAAGAGCGCCTGGATGACCTACATGATTAGAGTTGGAAATTGGGATTTGGGATGGTTATGGTCTGGTAATGGTTATGGTTGGTTTATGGTTATGGTTGGTTTATGGTTATGGTTTATGGATTATGGTCATGGATATGAATTTGAGTTATGGTAATTGGACATGGATAATGGTGATGTTGGCAATAATTGGATGTGGTTTATATTATGTTAATATGATGGTTATGATGGGATTGTTTCACATAGACATAGTGTAATGCTTTTCAAATGTTTTACTGTACTTTTCAGCACTTAGCCATTATTACATTCGTCATTTGAATCAGCCACATGTCATACTTTCCACACTTGCTGAGTACGACATGTACTCACTCTTGCAATCCCCCACCCAACAGTTGCAGGTCAGAATTGTGAGTTTAATGGCGATAATGTGGAGATCTAGGCCGTGTCTACCGTCAACTTTGCCTGTGGTGTTGCATGGAGCTGCGCTATTCCCTTTTGCTTAGTGTGCTTAGTTGCTTAATTAGTTTATATCCGCTGCATTAGTTGAACTTATCATTAATATTCATTAGAGCTTGTATTCGAGGATTTAAGGAAATATGTAATAAGAGTACTTATTTAATAATTTGAGTTGTGGTAATTATCTGTTTATCATTTGTGAATCACTCGTGTATGTGTGTTGAACATCCTGGGCACACATATGCGTTAGCTTGGTTCATTTTCGGAACCGGGCGTCACAAATTGGTATCAAAGCCACAGGTTGACCGCAGGACGCAGCCTAGATAGAATGGACACTTTAGAGCACATATGAGCACTCAGGAATCGATGTGTTTTTGTTGGTGTGCTGTTTGCTATATATATATTGTTTGCTTGTGTGCTTAATAGAGGATTTTGGGATGCTTTAGCATTGCCATGTCCACCTAGGCTAGTGTATCTAGTTGTTTAGTTTCATATCCCTTGATGCATATAGTTGGGGACGTTTCCAAATTCTCACCTATTGCTTTTCTCTAGATGGTGAGGACTCGCAACCAGAGGGATGCCAATGATGAGGAGGAGAACAATGGAGTACCTCAGAACAACATCGGACAAGGACCTGCTCATGGAGCCATCAATATTGAGCAGCTATTGGCCATGCAAAACCAGCTCATGCAGACCATGATACAAACTATGGGACAGCTGCAGGCTGGCAATATCAACAATCAGCCCCACATGCCTCCACCGCCACCCCCGCCTCCTCATGACCGATTGGGAGAGTTTATGGGGACTAGGCCGCCAACCTTTTCTCAAGCTGCTGACTCTATGGATGCTGATGATTGGCTCAAGTCCGTGGAGAAGAAACTTGCTATTGTCCAATGCAGTGACCGGGAGAAGGTCCTATTTGCTTCTCATCAACTCGTTGGAGCAGCCGCCGATTGGTGGGATTCACTATGCAATGCTCATGAGAATCAAGAGAGGATCACCTGGGCGGAATTCAAAGAGAGCTTCCATTCTCATTACGTGCCGGAAGGTGTTATGATCTTGAAGAGGCAAGAATTCGAGAACTTAAGGCAAGGAAGATCAAGCGTGAGTGAATATATCAACAAGTTCACTCAACTCTCAAGGTATGCGCCTGAGGATGTTAGTCGGGATAGCCGGAAGCAATACTTGTTCATGAGAGGCTTGAACAATGAGATCCAAGTGCAACTACTCAACTGCGATTATGCCAATTTCCAGAAGCTTGTGGACAAAGCAATTGTAGTTGAGAACAAGATCCGTGAGATGGAGCAAGAAATCAAGAGGAAGGTGCCGTATCAAGGACAGCAACAAGGAAGTAATGTGCGCCCTCGCCATGCACCACCAAATGCGCCTCATTACAGCTCCCCTATTCCTGCTCAGCGCCCTGGATATGCACCACACCCAACTCAGTTTGTGCAGCAGCGCCCTGTTATGCAAGCAATGCCTTATGCGCCTCGTGCTGATTTTCCTGGAACCAATGCTCAAAACCAAGCTCGTCCCAATAATTCTGGTGGAGTCAAGAGGTGCTATACTTGTGGAGAAGCTGGACACTTTGCGAATCAATGTCCTAAGTCAGGTCTTGGTCAAAGAAGCAATGCGCCGAGGCAAAACTCAAGACCCAATGGAGGACATCCACAAGAAAGCTGTGGACAGCAGAATTTTGCTCGTGGCAACGTGAACCATGTCTCCACGGAGGATGCTCAACAAGCGAATGATGTGGTCATTGGTATGTTTCTTGCTAACTCCAACTCCGCGACTATGTTATTTGATTCTGGAGCATCGCATTGATTCTTTGCATCAAAGTATGTTGCCAATTATAGTTTGCCTGTCTCCCATATGAAGTTTACTCTATTGGTTAAGTCTCCTGGAGGAGAGATGAGGACAAATATAGTATATCCAAAAATAAGCCTTAGAATAAGGGGGGTAGACTTCTCCGCCAACCTCATTGTTTTGGATTCACAAGGAATAAGAGGATCCGTTGGTGCAGAGTGCGAAGTAACCACCATACGGAAGCCGAAGCTACGTGGGAACGTGCAGATGACCTGAAGGCAAAATTCTCGCACCTTTTCTCCACACCGTCGAATCTCGAGGGCGAGATTCATTTTAAGGGGGGTAGAATTGTAACACCCAAAATTTTCGCATCTTGCATTGCATACATGATCATGCATTAAACATTAGTAGGATAAAAGAAAAATGATAAAATATACAAATGTATGTAACAAAAGAAGAAATAGAAAATAATAATTATAGCCTAAAGCCTGTAATAGGGAATAAGTATAAAAATAATAATAATAAAATATATATAAATGTATATAAATAATATATATAACAATATATGAAAACAAATAAAATATTAATATTAATAATATACATTATAATAATAATAAATAATAAATATATAACATGAATAATATTTATATATAAAATGTATATATAATAAATAACATAATAAAAAAAGATATATAAAAAAATATATAAGTAAAATAAAAAAATATAAATTATAAAATAATAATAAAAAAAAAGAAAAAAAAATGAAAGGGGACCGCTGGCCAGGCGGCCGAGCCAGCCCAGCCAGCCGGCCCCGCACCCAACCGCGTGCGACCGCGCGTTGGCCCCCGCGCCAGCCGCGCCCCGAGGCGCCCGGGCCCCGCCGCTGCAGCGCCTGGCGCTGCGCCTCCCACCCGCCGCCTGACGCCGCCTCGGCGCCCACGCCCGCCCTCCCGCCGCCTTGGCTCCCGTGCCGGGCCCCACCCGCTGACCCCGCCTGCCGCCTGCCGCTGGCCGCGCCGCACGCGTGCCCCGCCGCCTTGGCCTCCGCGCCACCCGGGCCCCGCCTGCCGCCCACGCGCGCCGCTCCCGCCGCTCGGCCCCCACGCCCGACGCGCCTCGCCCCGCTGGCCACGCCCGCGCCTGCGCGCGCGATCCCTCGCCGATCGCGCCTGGGCCCCACCCCCGCCAGCGCCCGCCCCCGCTAGCCCTCGCTCCCGAAACGCCGTACCGCACCAGACGCCAAATCCCCGCGCCTCCCGCGCGTTTTCCGTGCGCCCTCCCCCGCTCCCGCGGAATCCCGCGCCGTAACCGCCTCCGATTTTTCCGGTCTCGCCCGCTCGCATCGTAACCGACTAGACTACCGCGCGTCCCGCCACTATAAAACACCGTAGCCTCCGTAGGTTTTCTCGATCCCAGAAAATCAGCCGCCGCCCAGAGAGCCAGCCGCCGGTAGAAAAAAAAGAGCACCAGAGGCTGCGCCGCCAGGGGAAGAAAAAGAAGAAAAAAAAGAGGGGAAGAAGAGGGAGGAAAAGAGGAGGGCCCCACCGTCCACCGGAGATCGTCGCCGTCGTCGTGCCGCCGAGGAACTGCTGCGCCATCCACTTCGTCTACGCATTGTCCCCATCCTGCGACCGTCAAGCCGTCAGATCTACGGTAGGATTTATTCCCGATGCGAATTTTGGCAACACATTAGATCTAATAGACATAAATTGATTTTAGTTGCACCATAATTTTATTTTCAGCAGCATTAATCCACCTTAAAACCCCCGTAAACTCGTATGAACACGTATGAACTAGTTGCATCTAATTAATAGACAACCGTAGTTAATTAATTATTGTACCTTGCATGCATGCATATCATCGCATGTTGATTAATGTGTGTGCATCATATTGAATTGTGTGTATATTCTTGTATGTGTGATCATTAGTAGAGGGAAGTGCTTAGGAGGTCGTGTACGAGGATTTTCAGAATCAAGATTTCGAAGCGCTTGAGCAACCCCATCCACCGGAGCAAGGCAAGTGTCCTTGAAGCATATTGATCCTGTTTTAAAATAAATGTTTTGTTTGCAAAACTGCATGCTGTGTCAATTTGATGGGAATCCTATGGTAGGAAGTTTACTAGATTTGCTAAACCACCCTTGTCACCTGGAATTTATGGTAGAGAGTCGGGAAGGGTTTTTACCTTTTTGCTTCGCTTAATTAATTGGGATGGAAAAACCAACACTACACATTTAATTATGTATTAATGATATTCTGGTTAATGTGAACTGGTCGATACGGTATGGTGATGGGTGATCTAAGCAAGCCTGGTATGTGGATGGGTTGGATGTTATGGTGGTTTGCTTGCTTTAGATCTAAGGACCAGTTCATGCGAGAATAAGCCAGGACTACAGTGCCACCACGAGGCCAAGTATGGGTGCGGTGTAGCTGATTAATTAGGGCTTTGCTAGTGCTGTTTGGACCATTGTGGATGCTCGGGGAAGGGGTAGTCGGATTGGGTTTGTTGATGATTGGTGGGACTACCCTGCGATCCGAATGGCTCAAGAGGGGGCCCTTGGTTGAAGATGTGCTCAGTTGGAGGCATCGCCACCGGTGAAACCTCAGTGGGGTCTGAATAGGCTAGTAATCCCTTTGTAAAGGCTATTTTGTGATCTCTTGGCCATACACCAAAGGAAGTGTAATTGGCATAAGGGAGGTTCTTAGTCGCCGACGGGTGATGAAATCACAAACACGTGGGTAAAGTGGTACAAACTCTGCAGAGTATTAAAACTATCATGATAGCCGTGCTCCCGGTTAAGAGCGCCTGGATGACCTACATGATTAGAGTTGGAAATTGGGATGGTTATGGTCTGGTAATGGTTATGGTTGGTTTATGGTTATGGTTGGTTTATGGTTATGATTTATGGATTATGGTCATGGATATGAATTTGAGTTATGGTAATTGGACATGGATAATGGTGATGTTGGCAATAATTGGATGTGGTTTATATTATGTTAATATGATGGTTATGATGGGATTGTTTCACATAGACATAGTGTAATGCTTTTCAAATGTTTTACTGTACTTTTCAGCACTTAGCCATTATTACATTCGTCATTTGAATCAGCCACATGTCATACTTTCCACACTTGCTGAGTACAACATGTACTCACTCTTGCAATCCCCCACCCAACAGTTGCAGGTAAGAATTGTGAGTTTAATGGCGATAATGTGGAGATCTAGGCCGTGTCTACCGTCAACTTTGCCTGTGGTGTTGCATGGAGCTGCACTATTCCCTTTTGCTTAGTGTGCTTAGTTGCTTAATTAGTTTATATCCGCTGCATTAGTTGAACTTATCATTAATATTCATTAGAGCTTGTATTCGAGGATTTAAGGAAATATGTAATAAGAGTACTTATTTAATAATTTGAGCTGTGGTAATTATCTGTTTATCATTTGTGAATCACTCGTGTATGTGTGTTGAACATCCTGGGCACACATATGCGTTAGCTTGGTTCATTTTCGGAACCGGGCGTCCATCGAGCGCCAGAGGGAACGTCGGCGCAACCTCGAGGCCGATTACAGCTCGCCGGGCCACGTGCCCCAGGCTCATGCTGCGCCTCCACCACACTAGACGTACGTCGTGCCTCCACCGCACCAGGCGTACGTCGCGCCTCCTGTACAGGCGTACGCAACACCACTCCAGCCCCAGGTGTGCGTAGGCCCGCCTGCTCACCCAGGGTATGCGCTGCCGCTGCCAGCACCAGTCAGCCCTAGCCAAGGGTGTGCGGCGCTAGCACCTCACCTCCGTTTCGTGGTTTGGCCACGAAAGTTCCGGCCACACATGCCGGAGAAGTATGACGGGAGTGTCAACCCGAGCGAGTTCCTGCAGATCTACACCACTACGATACTTGCTGCAGGAGGCGACGAGGCCATTATGGCTAACTACTTCCCCGTCGTCCTGATCGGCCCAGCTCGTTCATGGCTCAGGATCCTAACCCAGGGGTCCATAACCTCTTGGGATGAGTTGTGCCGACAGTTCGTGGCTAACTTCGGCAGTTCCTACAAGCGCCCTGGCACTGAGCTTGACCTCCACGCTGTTAGGCAGCGCGCTCGAGAGTCGCTGCGATCGTTCATCCAGCGGTTCTCCCAGGTACGGAACACCATCCCTCATGTTGCTAGCGCATCTGTTATCGTTGCGTTCAGACAGGGTGTGAGGGACAAGAAGATGCTCAAGAAGTTAGCCACGCACGAGGTGCGTGATGTCTCCGAGCTGTTCTCCCTGGCAAACAGATGTGCTAGGGCAGCTGAGGGGCGCAACTGGCACTCCCAGCCATCCTCAGAAGCAAGGGAAACCACCCCGACTGAGGAAGGGGCCTCTGCGAGGAGCAACAGCAAGAAGAAGAAAGGCGGTGGCAAGAACAGGCCAAAGCCCGGAGCCCAAGCAGTGGCAGCTGCGGCGCCCGGCGGAGCCCGAGCGTCACGCCGAGACAAGCACCCTAGGCAGTCGCCTGATCCCGAGGAGCCTGACTTCAAGTGTCCGGTACACCGTACAAATAGCCACAGTGCTAGCGAGTGCCGGGAAGTGAAGAGATTCGCGGAACGATTCCGCGAACAGAAACAGAGGCAGCAGCGCCAGGAGGGTGCACCCCCCCCCCCCCCCCCCCGCCAGTGGGAGGGCAAGCAGAAGGCCGATCCTGAGAAAGAGGATGACAGCGAGATGGGTTTCAGGAACCCCAGAGGGCGGTCAAAGCCGTCTTCGAGGGTGGCGACTCCGACTCCAGCAGCGATAAGGAGCGCCGCAAGACCCTCCATGTCATCTACGGGGGAGCCACCAACCCCACGTCCCGAAACGCAGTGAAAACCCTGCGTCGGGCAGTGGCCGCAATGGCCCCCGCCCCAAGTCCGGCTCCCCACCACAAGTGGATGAGCACGGCGATCAGCTTCGACGCTTCGGACTGCCCGAAGAACATGGCAGGGGCAGGAGTGCTCCCGCTGCTGGTGTCCCCGACCATCGCCAACGTGAAGGTCTTTCACGTATTGATAGATGGAGGGGTGGGCCTCAACCTCATCTCCACTGCGGCTTTCCGGAAGCTTCAACTGCCGATGTCCCAGCTCACACCCTCGAGCCTGTTCTCGGGTATCGGACCTAGGAAAATCCTCCCGTATGGTAACATACACCTCCCGGTGACCTTCGGGACCCCGGAGAACTACCATACGGAGAGTGTCCTATTCGACGTGGCAGACGTCGACCTCCCCTTCAACGCAATCATCGGGAGGCCAGCCCTCTACAGGTTCATGGCTGTAGCCCACTACGGCTACCTCGTCCTGAAGATGCCGACCCCTTCCGGTGTCCTCAGGATCAGAGGGGACCGCTCAGCCACAGTGTCAGCCTTGGAGCAGCTCCAAGCACTTGCAGCAGGGAGGGCTCCGGTCCCAAGAGGCTCGACGGAGAGTCGGCCAGAGCAAGGCCCGGCCCAGCGAGCCTCCACTGCTGCACCTCGTGTGCAACCCGCCAACGACGATGACGTCCCTGTGAAGGTCGTCAAGATTGGCCCTGAGGCTGCCCAGACGACCCGAATCATGGGGAACCTGGACAGCAAATAGGAATGCGCGCTCATCACCTTCCTCCGGGACAACATCGATGTGTTTGCATGGCAACCATCACAGATGCCTGGGATCTCCAGGGAGGTGATTGAGCACCATCTGAAGATCTACCCCGACGCCCGGCCGGTACAGCAGAGGCCCAGGAAACAGTCCATCGAGCGACAAAACTTCATCCGTGAAGAAATCAAGAAGCTGCTCGATGCTGGATTCATCCGGGAGGTTCACCACCCACGATGGTTGGCCAACCCTGTTGTCGTTCCTAAGGCTGGCGGGAAGCTCCGGATGTGCATCGACTACACCAATCTCAATAAGGCATGTCCCAAGGATCCATTCCCTCTTCCTAGGATAGATCAAATAGTAGACTCAACATCAGGTTGCGACCTTCTGTGTTTCCTAGATGCGTATTCCGGTTTTCACCAAATACCTATGTCTAGGGAAGATGAGGAGCACACTGCTTTCATAACAGTAGATGGCATGTATTGTTATGTCTCCATGCCTTATGGTCTCAAAAATGCCCTCCCCACCTTCGTATGTGCAATGCATAAGACATTCGGGGACCTCATTAGAGACTTGGTAGAGGTGTATGTCGACGACATCGTGGTAAAAATCAGGGACAGCACATCCCTATTAGACAACCTAACCAGAGTCTTCAGCAAGCTGCGCACGACATGCACGATGCTGAACCCCGACAAGTGTGTCTTTGGGGTATCCGCAGGGAAGCTCCTTGGCTTCTTGGTATCGCACCGAGGGATCGAAGCTAACCTAGAGAAGATCAAGGTGATAGAGCTGATGCGGCCGCCAGCCCGCATCAAAGACGTGCAGAAGCTTGCAGGATGTTTGGCAACCCTCAGTCGGTTCATCTCAAGACTGGCTGAGCGAGCCCTGCCCTTCTTTCACCGCAACAATGGAAGTGGTCAGCATGGTCTTGGTTGCAGAACGGCCGGAGCTACTACTGCAACAAGTACCAGAAGGAGCCCCAGAGGGGAAGGCCGAGCCTCAAGGCCCGAACCCAGAAGAGCCCCCCCCCCCCCCCCCCCCCCGCTGTGAGTTCCAGTGACCAATGCCTTACGGGTCCCAGCCCTGGGAGCCACATACCCCAGGAGACAGACGCATTGCAAGGGGCCCCGGATCCCCCAGGAAGGGTTCGGACCTGCCAACGGCCAGTCTACTACGTCAGTGAGGTCCTCCATGAAGCAAAGACAAGATACTTGGAGGTACACAAACTACTGTATGCAGTGCTCATAGCATCGAGGAAGCTCCAGCATTACTTCCAGGCTCACCGGGTTTCAGTGGTCACCTCCTTCCCACTGAAAACCATACTCCACAGCCCCAATTCGACTGGCAACATTATCAAGTGGGCGGCGGAGTTGGCTGAGTTCGAGTTGGAGTTCTTACCTCGACATGCAGTCAAAAGCCAAGCACTGGCAGACTTCTTGGCCGAATGGACCCCATCACCAAGCAACCCGGGGGGCCGAACAACGGCGAAACGGTGCCGATGGCTCCGGTTTTCACCGAGACCCCCTGGATGCTCTACTTTGACGGTTCCTCGCGGAAGTAGGGGGCCGGCGCTGGGGTCCCTCTTCTCACCCCGACTGGGGAGCAGTTCAAGTACATGGTGCGCCTCGACTTCAAGGCGACAAACAACATGGCAGAGTATGAAGCCCTAATCTTTGGGCTGAAGACTGCCCTGACCCTCAATGTCCGACAGCTCCTGGCTAAAGGTGATTCTCAACTGATCATCAAGCAAGCCAGAGGAGAGTGCAGCTGCAACGACCCTCAGTTAGCTGCATACCTGTTACACGTCCGGAAGCTGGAAAAGGACTTTGAAGTCTTGGACTTGTGCCATGTACCCCGAGCCGATAACTCAGTCGTAGACGACCTGTCAACGAAGGCCTCCACAGGGGCCCCAGTGCCCCAAGGAGTCTTTGCAAGGACGTTACCGCGACCAATCGCTCGAGCAGTCGAGCCGGGCGAAGGGGGCGAGCACAGCACCTCGAAGCTGGCAGTCCCGGCGACCCTGCTACCATGGAGTCCGCCAAGGATCGTATGCGCCTCCGAGGGCTCCGAGCTACCGGGCGCCCAAGATCCAGAAGCTCAAGCAAGTCCCGATGCATGGATCTCGGAGGTCCGGGACTACTTGAAGGACAATATCCTTCCCGAAGAACATGCCCTGGCAGAAAGGATTGTTCGCATGGCTAAAAGGTACACGCTGGTGGAAGGGGATCTCTACCGGCGTGGCGCCAACAACATCCTACTGCGTTGCATTACCCGGGAGGAGGGCTGCGACCTGCTCATAGAGATCCATGGAGGCGAGTGCGGGAACCATGCGTCCTCCCGCACGCTGGTCGGTAAAGCCTTTCGGCATGGCTTCTACTGGCCGACAGCACTCCAGGATGCCGCCGAGATGGTAAGGAGATGCAAGGCGTGCCAGTTCCATGCCAAGCAAATCCAGACACCAGCTCAGTCGCTGCAGATGATCCCTCCCTCATGGCCATTCGCTGTATGGGGATTGGACATCCTGGGACCCTTTCCCAGAGCCGTCGGAGGATTCCGGGATCTCTACGTCGCCGTAGATAAGTTCACCAAGTGGCCGGAGGCCGCCCCAGTTGTCACCATCAACAAGCAGTCAGCAGTGAAGTTCATTAAGTCGATCGTCTACCGGTTCGAGGTCCTGAACAGAATCATCACTGATAACGGGACCCAGTTCACAAGTGCAGCGTTCCAAGAATACTGCGAGGACCTGGGGATCCAAGTCTGCTATGCATCTGTTGCTCATCCAGAGAGCAATGGGCAGGTCGAGAGAGCCAATGCAGAGATCCTCAGGGGCCTCAATACTTGCACGTTCTCGCACCTTGAGAAGCATGGTGTAAATTGGGTGGATGAGCTTCCGTGTGCGCTGTGGGCTAGCCGGACATCAACCAGTCGGGCCACGGGGCAAACGCCTTTCTTCTTGGTGTATGGGGCAGAGGCCATCCTCCCCCTAGAAATTACCATGGGCTCTCCCCGTGCCCGGGGGTACGACGAAGCCGCGCAGGACCAGCTCCGGCGTGAAGACCTGGACCTCATCGACGAGGGACGAGTGCGAGCAGCTCTCCGAAATGCACGGTACAGGCAGGCGCTACCATCAGAGGACCGTGCGGAGGTGGGAGCTAAATGTAGACGACCTGGTGTTGCGCTACATACTCTCCCGGGAAGGGTCTAACAAACTCTCCCCCAACTGGGAGGGTCCCTTCCGGGTAACAGAGGTTTGCCGCCCAGGATGCGTCCGCCTAGCTACGGAGGATGGACAGCGGTTGCCCAACCCATGGAACATCGAACACCTCCATAAGTTCTACCCCTAGACCAGGGTCGGGGCAATGCTATTTCATTGTAAAGGTTACACATTATCTCAGGATAGCACTTAGTATCGAGGATGGGGCCCCGAGTGCACATTCCGCTTAGCCTGGCCCAGAACCCTAAGTAGGTGCACTCGGCTCCACCTAACACCCAGGCCAGGTTATTCCCCTTGTAAAGTCTGCTTCATCTTCTGAGGGACTACAATGAAAGAAGGTTGTCCTGCCTGGTATAGGGTTTGTCAATTCAAAAATTATCTTTAATTTTTATGATGTTGTTGTAAGCCCGCCATAGCTCATGATCTATCATGAGCGTTGTCGTTTTTCCCCTGCTTTAACAGTAGTGGGAGCCTTGCTATCTGGACTGCAGGTGGGGTTGCTTGAGGTACCTGCGATACGCTTGGGGCCTCGGTTGTTCCAATACTCGGGCGCCTGTGTCTGGTCCCCCCCCCCCCCCCCCCCCGGAAACGGCTTATGCTGAGCGGGAGGTCCAGGGCCACAGCCTGCTTAGCCTGGTCCCGTACCCTAAGCCTGTGCGTTCTGCCTCCCCAGCGCTACAGCCAAGTGCTGGGGGCCAGATGGACCACCCTTGGGTATTCTGGACAACGAGCCCTGGGTGCAGAAGCACTGAATTACCCATGCCCCACGAGTCAGCCCAGGATCGTAAGTCAAACGACACTACAAAACAAGCAGGGGTGAAGTGACCAGCGGACAGAATTACTTCTCTTTTTTGATCTATGTACAGGTCTTTGAGGAATGTATTCCAGCAACCATCGTCGAAGTACCCGCGAAGACAGTGGGCACAGCCGGAGTGGAGCTCTGGCGGCACCCCCAAGGGGCCTGCTGTCGACCTCTCACTGAAGAATGGCGGGCACCACCGGCCTGAAGCTCCGGCGGCACCCCCAGGGGGCCTGCTGTCGACCTCTCACTAAAGAATGGCGGGCACCGCCGGCCTGAAGCCCCGGCGGCACCCCCAGGGGGCCCGCTGTCGACCTCTCAATAAATATGGTGGCCACTGCAGAACTGAAGCTCTGGCGACACCCCCAGGGGGGCCGCTGTTGACATACCTGCATACTCAGCTACGGCAATGCTACCTACTAATCCTAGGCTCCTCCTGCACCGGTCCGCCCTAAGCCCTAAGTATATGACAGGTGTGACCATGACAACTGGCCACGCCTGTCAGGGGGCCATACTTTGGGGGACGGCAGGTCCTGGAAGTTAAGGAACAACAAGCAGCCGGAAGACATTGCTGGAAGTAAAAGCAAGCTGAGTATAAAAGGGCACCACAGAAAGATTTTTTATCGCACAAATAAAGAGTTTGTCATCACAGCCAACCACAAGACAAAAGACAGAAAGACAAAAACTCAAACAGACGCCCGGGGAGCCCTCAGTCGCTCCGCTGGAACCTTGAGGCGATGGGTGCCACCGTATCTGAAGCTTCGGACTTGGCGGCCTCTTCCCTCTCGGCGATGGGCCCCTCGATGACCGGCTGCAGGGAGACGTCAGGGTACCAGCTCCGGTAGCAGGACAGGATGTGTGTCACCACCTCCTTCACCAGCATCCGTCCCTCGGCCTCCAGGTGGTTGTCAAGGATGGCCCCTAGTGAGCGCATCCTCGAGCTGGTGGAGTCGAGCGTCGGGAACACCTGACTCACCTCCTGCGCTGGCTCCCCTACGCGCGTCGAGCTGAAGCCGAGCGGCACCAGAGCTGAGTCGGCACCGCCAAGGAACTCCCAGACCTTCCGAGCCTCGGCGGAGCGCGCCGCCCGGAGCTCCTCCACCTCCTGCTGGGCCGCCGCCAGCGCCTGGTGTCCGCCGTCCAGGAACCGCTTCTCCTTGGCCGCCAGGGCCCTCTCGCGCTCGCCGACCCCCGCCTCGCGGCAGTCCAAGTCACCCTCCTTGAGGGCAACGTTGAACTCGCGGTCCAGGAGGGCCTGGCGCTCGATGGACTGGGCCTGCTGCACCTCGGCCACGGCGGCTTCCTGACGATCCAGCTCGGCGGCGCGGACTCTCGCCCCTTCCTATTGGAGGATGAGCCCGCGGTAGGTCGCCTCCACTTCGGCCTGCTTCGCTGCCAGCTCCTGCTCCCGTTCAGCTAGAGCAGCCTCCCTGAGGGACAGCAGGTGTTGAAGGTCCTCGCAGGCCTGGAGGCGGGAGCTGGCCTCAGCGTGGATGGCCTTGGCGTCAGCCTTCAGCTTCTAGTTGACGGCGTCCAGCTGGGCGATGAGGTCGCGCTCCTGCTCGAGGATCTTCGTCTCCTCCCGAACGACCGCCTCCTACTGGGCCGCTCGGCTCCTCGCCAGCCGGGTCCGGGCCTCCAGGGTCCTCGCCCATTCCCGGAGCCGGTCGTCTTCGTCCTCGAGCCGCCCTTTCTCCCGGGCAAGGGCCGCCTGGGCCTGCCGGATGCCGGAGTGGGCCACGGCCATGGCCTCAGACAGGGGGAGAGGCTCCACCGTAGTAGCGGGTCCCTACCTCCCCACTTCTTCAATGTCGTCCTCCATTTGGAGGACCACTGGGGAGACGGGGACCAGGGCCCCCTCCCTAACAGCAGCACCAGGGGCAGTGGCGCCAACCGACGCAACAGTGTCGGAGGGCGCGGCGGCGTCGGCCGACACGGAGTGACCGGTGGACGCGGTGTCGTTCGTAGGCGCGGCGGCGGTCATCGGCGCGCGCGGTTGGGCTCCGACAGCCGCTGCGGGGGTCTCAGACACGGGAGCCCGAGGTACCCCAGCGGCAGCAGCCTGGGGCACCGAAGCAGGGCGCGAGGCAGCAGACGATCCCCGCGAGCCGGCCGGAGCGGCAGACCCTCCAGCAGAAGTGCCCGCGGGTGGTGGAGTAGTTGTGGAAGCGCTGAAATCAAGCAAACCCGAATCATAAGAAAATGACAGGGCAAGCACACAGCAAAGAGCACCCAAGGTAAAATCTGTGTAAACTTACCGGGGGACGTTGAAGCTCCACCGCTTCCCGAAAGGGTTGGAGGGGTTCGGACCCCCCGAACCCGTGGCGGGGGCCGCTGAATGTGCTGGGGGCCCCTGTGGAGGCGGTGTCGGCGGCACCCCCGAGGTCTGGCACCCCTCCGAACGGAGAGGGAATGCTGGGGTCCCGTCGGCGTTGAGGAGCCTCCCCCTCTTGCGTGTGGAAGACTCGGGTGGCAAGGTGGCGCCATCGGCGCCCCCTGGCGACGAGCGCGGTAGGGCTCCAGAGCCCTGACGAAGGGCAGAAGGGGCCGGCGGCGGCGACCGGGTGCGCTTCTTGGGGGACGGGTCCAGCACCGGAACCGGCAGCTTCCCCTTCCCCTTGTCGCCGGTGGCGACGACGCCACCCCATGGATGGTGTTGGGGGCCGCTCGAGGAGTCGCTGCTTGAAGAACCAGCGTCGCTTAAGGGATCCTCGCCTCCCTTAGCGTCGTCAGCAATGCTAACCCCCGGAACGGGTCCCCGATCTGACGCTGCGCCAGCCCGGACTCGTCGAGGGTCGGCATCGTCTTCAGCAGCTGCCTCCTCAACTCGGAGTCCGAGCACAAGGGGCGGCAGGCTGACGAAAGATAGAGTGCCTCGGTAGAGGTGTCGTCGGGGCAGACCCGGGCCAGCATGTCGAGCAGTTGCTGCTCGTCCAGGTTGGAGCCGGGGCCGGTCTCGAGACGGGTGCAGTCCGACAGGCCGGTGTACATCGACGCCGTGCCGGCACGGTGCTGAAGCGGGGCTATGCGGCAGGACATGAAGTCCCTCAGCACCATGGCAGACGACAGCCCGTGGTCTGCCAGCATCTGGATCCTCTCCAGCACCGGGTTGAACGCCTCCTCCAGCTCTGGGCGCTCCTCCCAGAATGATCGCTCGGAGTAGGGGATCCCGGTGGGGAGGCACATCCGGTCGTGGGCCTCGACCTTGGCGATCATCCAATCTTCGCGCCACATCTCCCACCTTGCCGAGTTGAAGGAAGCAATGTACCTCGTGGGGACCTTAGTCCGGCGCTGGAAGTAGTAGGCGCTGAGGTGCTCCTTCGAACTCCTGCCGGTGGCCCTCAGTACAAAAAAGTACCGAAAGAGCTTTACCGACGGCATCACCCCCACAAACATCTCGCAGAAGTGAGCGAAGACCGCCAGCATGGCGATCGAGTTCGGCGCGAGGTGGTGGAGCTGGAGGCCGAAGGTCTCCAGGAGCATGACCAAGAAGGCGGATGCCGGCAGGACAAAGCCGGCCAGCACGTACGACGAGAAGAGAACCATCTCCCCGACGGAGAGGCTCAGCGGGAGCCTCCCAGGACGGAGCCACGACTCCCGCTCAGGAGTGTGCTAGCCAAGAAGCCGGCGCATAGGGGCCAGGTCGGCAGGCCTGGACAGCCTGGACTTGGGCAAGACGCTCGCCATGAGGGCTGAGGTTGGAAGCTCTAGATGGGGAGACTGGGAACTAGAGTGCAAGAACTGGGCTTGAGGCGGAAACACGAGCGCAGGAATGCAGAGGCGGGAGAAAGAACCCTCAGGGGGAAAGTTCTCTTTTTATGCACCCCTGCAGGCCAACAGGCGCAAAAGTGTGAATCACCGCAGCTCCAGTAGAAGAGCAATGGTCCCGTGTAGGCAATGACATGAGGGCCCGGGTCGCTTGACAAAGAATGCGAGCCGGGTGACTAGCTATGCGGAAGGTAACTCGGCGGTTTCCGAAAGGGCAAAAGCAGCGGAAGTGCAGGAGCCACCTTGGGAACCACCGCAGTTAAAGCACGATTGAAGGCAGAAGTCATGTCGCGCGGCGCCTGTTCAGCAACCTTCACTTACTGGAAGGGGACACGTCGCCATGACGGCAGGGGCGTGTCGCCTGAGGAAGTGCCCTGAAGTGGAGCCGAAAAAGTTGAGCGGGAAGAAAAGGAAGAAGACCCCACCTGCGGTATCGACGACTCTCCCGAGGTGGGCTCGGGGGCCACTGTCGGTACCCCGCAGACCGGATACCCCCGCGCACAGGAAGAAAACCGCTAAGGACTCCGCCCCTACTAAGAGGCCGAATCCGAGGCTGCCACGTCGTGGAGGGAAGGACCAGATCCTACCTCTCCGCCGGGGGAGGCTCCCAAGCTGCCACGTGGCCGGCAGAGCTGGACCCTTGCCTCCCCGCTGAGGTGGGCTCCAAGCGCGCCACGTGGCCTGTTCCGTCAAGTGCTCGCCTCCCCGCTGAGGTGGGCTCCAGAGCCGCCACGTGGTCGACCGGGACCTCGGGGCCAGGCCCGCGTCCTCGTAGGGAAAGGCACCAGAACTACCACGTGGCCTGCAGGGCTGAGCCTCCACTCCTCCATAGGGGTGGGCTCCGAGTGCACCACATGGCCTGTTCCGCTAAGTGCTCGCCTCCCCACTGAGGTGGGCTCCGGAGCCGCCACGTGGCCAATCGGGACCTCGGGGCCAGGCCCGCGTCCTCGTAGGGAAAGGCACCGGAACTACCACGTGGCCTGCAGGGCTGAGCCTCCACTCCTCCATAGGGGTGGGCTCCGAGTGCACCACGTGGCCTGTTCCGCTAAGTGCTCGCCTCCACGCAGAGGCAGGCTCCGGTGCAACCACGTGGCGGACGGCCAACTCAGTGCGGTAGGAAGCCGCAGTAAAGGAGACGTGCGCTGCTCAGATGGGCATTAAGTGCGCGCGCCTTCCCCAGGCAAGCTATGCCGCGCATGCTAAATTCAAGACCCCAGTGTCCTGTCTTGTCCAAGTAGCCGGTACAGACCCACGCCACAAGACGGACGAATGGGCCGCAAGGACAAGATGGACGGGACGTGCACCGCCATCATCACCAACTATGTGTAGCCCTGGCGCACGACGTGGCGGGACGGCGCATTGACGCCCCTGACAATGGGAGTAGATAGCATTTAATCATAGATCTTGTATAGGATTTGGCTCTCCCCGGGACCACCTGTCGGGTCCTGGAGCCCATCTTGTGACTACAGAGTCCTTAAGCTATAAAAGGGCTCTGTAGACGTCCATAGAAAGGGATCGGAAAATTAGACCAAGACTCTTACAGGCGAAAGCAAGGCAATACACAACACTCCCATGGACGTAGGGTATTACGCTCCGGCGGCCCGAACCACGTAAATCCCCAGTGTCCATCATTCTGCTGTGTTTGATCTCCTGGGACTAGCCCTCGTGAATCCAAAGAACCTCCGCGGGCTGCTTTCTCGGGCAGGTCCGGGGGACGTGTCGTTTACGACCTTCGACAGAAACAATAAAAGCATTATATCCTAATGATTTGGACTTCAAAGATGCTTTTGAAAATTGTAGAGAAGGAAGAACTTGGAATAAATATGCGCTGCGAGAGGGTCTCCTCTATCGTGCTAACAAGCTATGTGTTCCAGCTAGCTCCGTTCATCTATTACTTTTGCAGGAAGCACATGGAGGAGGTTTGATGGGAAATTTTGGAGTGAAGAAAATTGAAGACGTGCTGTCCACACACTTCTTTTGGCCAAAGATGAGGCGTGATGTCGAGTGCTATGTGTTACAATGCACTACGTGCAACAAAGCTAAGTCTCGCCTTAACTCACATGGTCTTTATATGCCTCTTCCTGTTCCTAGTGTACCTTGGGAGGATATTTCTATGGACTTTGTTTTGGGATTGCCTCGGACTAAGAGGGGGCGGGATAGTATTTTTGTAGTTGTTGATCGTTTTTCCAAAATGGCACACTTTATACCTTGTCATAAGAATGATAATGCCTCACACATTGCTGATTTATTTATGACGGAAATTGTTCGTTTACATGGTGTGCCAAATACCATGATCGTGATACAAAATTTTTAAGTCATTTTTGTAGAACTTTGTGGTATAAATTGGGAACCAAGTTGCTGTTTTCAACTACATGTCACCCACAAACGGATGGACAGACCGAGGTAGTTAATCGTACTTTATCCACTATGTTGCGGGCTGTCTTGAAAACAAATTTGAAGTTGTGGGGGGAGTGTTTACCACATATAGAATTTGCTTACAACAGATCCGTTCACTCCACGACAAAGGTAAGTCCATTCCAGGTAGTGTATGGTTTCAATCCACGTGCTCCTATTGATTTACTACCTTTGCCTCCTTCTGAAACTATAAATTTGGATGCTACACAACGATCTGAATTCATTTTTAAGATGCATGAAACTACAAAGAAAAATATTGAAATGATGAATGAGAAGTATAGGATTGCAGGTAGTAAAGGTAGAAAAGAAGTAAAAGTTGAACCGGGTGATTTGGTGTGGTTACATTTGAGAAAAGAGCGATTTCCCGACTTGAGAAAATCTAAACTTATGCCACGAGCTGCTGGTCCTTTTAAGATCGTTGAAAAGATTAATGATAATGCATATAAGCTTGAATTGCCTCCCGATTTTGGGGTTAGTCCTACATTTAACATTTCAGATTTGCGACCGTACTTGGGAGAAGAAGATGAACTTGAGTCGAGGACGACTCCAATTCAAGAGGGGGAGGATGATGAGGACATCACAACAGTGGAGACGCACATTGAACTGCAAGGACCAATCACAAGAGTACGAGCACGGTTATTAAATCAGCAGGTGAATTCGTTCCTAACTTCTTTTGTATGTGAGTTTGAGAATAGATTACTATGTGATGATTTAATTGTTATTAGGAATAATGGAGTAGATCAACAAGTGAAGGAAAGAGGCTTTGGGAGCATGGAGAACCAGCTGGGACATCCACAAGTTGATGGAAACAGTTTACGACTCGGACTCGAGTTCAACTCAGAGTCGAGGAGCAGTTCAACTTAAAACGGATGCCCAGGAGGCATACGGACTCCGTTTTTGACGTTATCCATATGCACGGAAAGAGGAGAAGATAAAATTTCCAATGTTTCTGGTCCCACCTCAAAATTCCTCCGGAGTCATTGGGAATCGTCGAAACAAGTCGAGTCCAGATTTCTGTCCGGTGCTGCGCCACCGAATCGGGCCTTTGGGCCTTGTATCCCGTAAGAGTCCATTAGGGACATGTCTAATCGTTTTTTGGTCGAACCCTAGCCTATAAACACTGCAGCCACCGGTCATATTCGGTGGGTTTTGCTTAGATCAATAATATCGCCGTTCTACGGTTTGTGAGACCCCAACTTCGCGATTTCCGATCGTGTCTTCGACTTTCTTGCTCGTGTTCTCGGTTGCACTTGCAGGGATTAGCCTTCTTGGCGAGGTCAAGCGTGTGCAACACGGTTGATAACCAACGGAGCCGTGGTGTAGTGATTGCAGAGGTACTCGAACAGCTCGAGTGCCGCGGATCATCAACGTCGAGTTCTCCACCCCAATCGACATACCTTTTGGAAGGTCGGGCCTAAACCTACTCATCACCAAGGTCCTTGCAGTATTCTTGAAATGCCGCACTCGTGAATTGGGTCTCGTTATTGGTGATGATTTTGTTTGGGACTCCAAACCTGCAGACAATCGACTTGATAAACTTCACTACGGACTGCTTGTTAATGGTGACGACTAGGTGGCTTCTAGCCATTTAGTGAACTTATCTACGGTGACGTAGAGGTGTTGGAATCCTCCGATGGCTCTTGGGAAAGGTCTCAGGATGTCCAGTCCCCACACGGCGAATGGCCACGAGGGAGGGGTCATCTGCAGCACATGAGCTAGTGTGTGGATCTGCTTGGCATGGAACTTGCACGCCTGGCATCTCTTAACCATGTCAGCGGCATCCTGGAGTGTTGTGGGCCAGTAGAAGTCGTGCAGAAAGGCTTTGCCGACCAGCGTACGGGCCAATGCGTGGTTCCCACACTCACCTCCATGGATTTCTGCGAGCAAGTCGCAACCTTCCTCCCGGGTAATGCAACGCAGTAGGATGTCGTTGGCGCCACACTGATAGAGATCCCCCTCTACCAGCGTGTAGCTTTTATCCATCTGCACGATCCATTCTGCCAGAGCATGTTCTTCGGGAAGGTAGTTATCTTTCAAGTAGTCCCGGACCTCCGAGATCCATGCATCGGGACCTCCTTGAGCTCTGGTTCTTGGGCGCCCAGCTGCTCGGAGCTACTGGAGGCGCATAGGAACCTTGGCAGGCACCACGGCTGTAGCACCATCGGGGTTGTCAGCTTTGAGGTGCTAACTTCACCCCCTTCACCCGGTTCGGCAACTCGGCCGGTTGGTCGCGATAGCATCCTTGCAAAGACCCCTGCA
Source organism: Tuctoria greenei (assembly GCA_036927565.1). Lineage (NCBI taxonomy): Eukaryota > Viridiplantae > Streptophyta > Magnoliopsida > Poales > Poaceae > Tuctoria > Tuctoria greenei. The sequence goes on along the minus strand of JAYESD010000004.1, from coordinate 213,230,697 downwards.
GGCACTGGTGCCTCTGTAGAAGCCTTTGTTGACAGGTCATCAACAACTGAGTTGTCAGCTCGGGGTATATGGCATAGGTCCAGGACCTCGAAATCTTTCTCCAGCTTCCTGACGTGCAGTAGGTATGCTGCCAGCTGGGGGTCATTGCAACTGCACTCCCCTTTGACCTGCTTGACAACTAGATGGGAATCACCTTTGGCAAGGAGTTGACGGACGTTGAAGGCCAGAGATGTCTTCAGCCCGTAGATGAGGGCTTCGTACTCTGCCATGTTGTTGGTGGCTTTGAAGCCAAGACGCACCATATATCTAAACTGCTCCTCCGTCGGGGCTATGAGCACCACGCCGGCCCCGGTCCCCTGCCTCCAGGAGAACCATCAAAGTAAAGTATCCACGGGGTTTCAGTGAAAGCCGGTGCCCTGGACAGTGTATTAAATCAGCAGGTGAATTCGTTCCTAACTTCTTTTGTATGTGAGTTTGAGAATAGATTGCTATGTGATGATTTAATTGTTATTAGGAATAATGGAGAAGATCAACAAGTGAAGGAAATAGGCCTTGGGAGCGTGGAGAACCAGCTGGGACGTCCACAAGTTGATGGAAACAGTTTACAACTCGGACTCGAGTTCAACTCGGAGTCCAGGAGCATTCCAACTTAAAACGGACGCCCAGGAGGCATACGGACTCTATTTTTGACGTTCTACATATGCACGGAAAGAGAAGGTAAACTTTCCAATGGTTCTAGTCCCACCTCAAAATTCTTCCGGTGTCATTGGGAATTGTCGAAACAAGTCGAGTCCAGATTTCTGTCCAGTGCTGCGCCACCGAATTGGGCCTTTGGGCCTTGTATCCCGTAAGAGTCCATTAGGGACGCGTCTAATCATGTTTTGGTCGAACCCTAGCCTATAAATACTGCAGCCGCCAGTCATATTCGGTGGGTTTTGCTTAGATCAATAATATCGCCGTTCTACGGTTTATGAGACCCCAACTTCGCGATTTTCGATCGTGTCTTCGACGTTCTTGCTCGTGTTCTTAGTTGCACTTGCAGGGATTAGCCTTCTTGGCGAGGTCAAGAGTGTGCAGCACGGTTGATAACCAACGGAGCCGTGGTGTAGTGATTGCAGGGGTACTCGAACCGCTCGAGTGCCGCGGATCATCAACGTCGAGTTCTCCATCCCAATCGACATACCTTTCGGAAGATCGGGCCTAAACCTACTCATCACAAAGGTCCTCGCAGTATTCTTGAAATGCCGCACTCGTGAATTGGGTCCCGTTATTGGTGATGATTTTGTTCGGGACTCCAAACCTGTAGACAATCAACTTGATGAACTTCACTGCGGACTGCTTGTTCATGGTGACGACTGGGGTGGCTTCTGGCCATTTGGTGAACTTATCTACGGCGACGTAGAGGTGCTAGAATCCTCCGACGGCTCTTGGGAAAAGTCCCATGATGTCCAGTCCCCACACGGCGTTGGTGGCTTTGAAGCCAAGACGCACCATATATCTGAACTGCTCCTCCGTCGGAGCTATGAGCACCACGATGGCCCCGGCCCCCTGCCTCCGGGCAGAACCATCAAAGTAAAGTATCCACGGGGTTTCAGTGAAAGCCGGTGCCCTGGACAGTGTATTAAATCAGCAGGTGAAATCGTTCCTAACTTCTTTTGTATGTGAGTTTGAGAATAGATTGCTATGTGATGATTTAATTGTTATTAGGAATAATGGAGAAGATCAACAAGTGAAGAAAAGGGGTCTTGGGAGCGTGGAGAACCAGATGGGACGTCCACAAGTTGATGGAAACAATTTACAACTCGGACTCGAGTTCAACTCGGAGTCCAGGAGCAGTACAACTAAAAACGGACGCCCAGGAGGCATACGGACTCTGTTTTCGACGTTCTACATATGCAAGGAAAGAGGAGAAGATAAACTTTCCAATGGTTCTGGTCCCACCTTAAAATTCTTCCGGAGTCATTGGGAATCGTCGAAACAAGTCGAGTCCAGATTTCTATCCGGTGCTGCGCCACCGAATCGGGCCTTTGGGCCTTGTATCCCGTAAGAGTCCATTAGGGACGTGTCTAATCGTGTTTTGATCGAACCCTAGCCTATAAATACTGCAGCCGCCAGTCATATTCGGTGGGTTTTGCTTAGATCAATAATATCGCCGTTCTACGGTTTGTGAGACCCCAACTTCGCGATTTCCGATCGTGTCTTTGACGTTCTTGCTCGTGTTCTCGGTTTCACTTGCAGGGATTAGCCTTCTTGGCGAGGTCAAGAGTGTGCAGCACGGTTGATAACCAGCGGAGCCATGGTGTAGTGATTGCAGGGGTACTCGAACCGCTCGAGTGCCGCGGATCATCAACATCGAGTTCTCCACCCCAATCGACATACCTTTCGGAAGATCGGGCCTAAACCTACTCATCACCAAGGTCCTCGCAGTATTCTTGAAATGCCGCACTCGTGAATTGGGTCCCGTTATTGGTGATGATTTTGTTCGGGACTCCAAACCTGCAGACAATCGACTTGATGAACTTCACTCCGGACTGCTTGTTAATGGTGACAACTGGGGTGGCTTCTGGCCATTTGGTGAACTTATCTACGGCGACGTAGAGGTGCTAGAATCCTTCGACGGCTCTTGGGAAAGGTCCCAGGATGTCTAGTCCCCACAGGGCGAATGGCCACGAGGGAAGGATCATCAGCAGCGCTTGAGCTGGTGTGTGGATCATCTTGGCATGGAACTCGCACGCCTTGCATCTCTTAACCATGTTAGAGTCATCTTGGAGTGTTGTGGGCCAGTAGAAGCCGTGCCGAAAGGCTTTTCCGACCAGCGTACGGGCCAATGCGTGGTTCCCACACTCACCTCCATGGATTTCTGCGAGCAAGTCGCAGCCTTCCTCCCGGGTAATGCAACACAATAGGGTGTTGTTGGCATCACACCGATAGAGATCCCCCTCTACCAGCGTGTATCTTTTAGCCATCTGCACGATCCGTTCTGCCAGATCATGTTCTTCGGGAAGGTAGTTATCTTTCAAGTAGTCTCGGACCTCCGAGATCCATGCATCGGGACCTCCTTGAGCTCCTGGTTCTTGGGCGCCCAGCTGCTCGGAGCTACTGGAGGCGCATAGGAACCTTGGCGGGCACCAAGGCTGTAGCGCCGCCGGGGTTGTCAGCTTCGAGGTGCCAACTTCACCCCCTTCACTCGGTTCAGCAACTTGGGCGGTTGGTCGCGATAACATCCTTGCAAAGACCCCTACATGCACTGGTGCCTCTGTAGAAGCCTTTGTTGACAGGTTGTCAATGACTGAGTTGTCAGCTCGGGGTACATGGCATAGGTCCAGGACCTCGAAATCTTTCTCCAGCTTCCTGGCGTGCAGTAGGTATGCTGCCAGCTGGGAGTCATTTCAACTGCACTCCCCTTTGATATGCTTGACAACTAGCTGGGAATCACCTTTGACAAGGAGTTGGCGTACGTTGAGGGCCAGAGCTGTCTTCAGCCCGTAGAGGAGGGCCTCATACTCGGCCATGTTGTTGGTGGCTTTAAAGCCAAGATGCACCATATATCTGAACTGCTCCTCCATCGGGGCTATGAGCACCACGCTGGCCCCGACCCCCTGCCTCCGGGCAGAACCATCAAAGTAAAGTATCCACAGGGTTTAGTGAAAGCTGGTGCCATGGACAGTGTATCTCCACTGACTGGGCTTTCAGGGTTGTTGGGCGACAAAGTCCACTCAGCTAGGAAGTCTGCCAGGGTCTCGCTTTTCACCGTATGCCGAGGAAGGAACACGATTTCGAACTCTGCTAGCTCGGCTGCCCATTTGGCGACGTTGCTGGTGGCATTAGGGCTGTGGAGGACCGTTTTCAGTGGGAAGGAGGTGACCACTGCGACCTTATGTCCCTGAAAGTAGTGTCGGAGCTTCCTCGATGCTATCAACACAACGTACAACAGCTTATGTATCTCCTGATATCTTGTCTTTGCTTCATGGAGGACTTCACTGATGTAGTAAACCGACCTCTGAGTGGTCCGGACTCTGTCCGAGAGGTCCGGTAGTTCCTGCATTGGATCCAGGTCTGGGGGCGCGCATCACATCCCGGGGGCTGGGGGCCCGCGACTTCCTAGCTCCCAGAGCCCTCCTGAGAGAGGTTCATGACTTGGTCTGGGACCGGAGGCTCGGTGTTTGCGCCGCGGGCTCCTCCTTGTGTATGTTGTTGTTGCGGTTCGGACCGTTCTGCGACTAAGACCATACTGACCACTTTAGTTGTTGCAGCAACGTACAGCAGCAGGGGCTCTCCGGGCTCCGGTGCCACCATAATCGGGAGGGACGTCAGGTGCCTCTTGAGCTCCTGGAACACTGCTTCCGCTTCTTCCGTCCAGGCCAAGGGACCTGCCTTGTGCGGAATCTTGAAGAAGGGAAGTGCTCGTTATGCCAACCTCGAGATGAAGCGGCTAAGGGCCGCGAGGCAACCGGCAAGCTTCTGCACATCCTTGATGCGCGCCGGGGGTCGCATCAGTTCTACTGCCTTGATCTTCTTTGGATTGGCTTCGATCCCCCGCTGGGAAACCAGAAATCCCAGCAGCATCCCAGAAGAGACCCCGAAGACACACTTTTTGTTGTTCAGCATCGTGCGCGTAAGGCGCAGCCTGCTGAAGACTTGTGCTAAGTTGTCTAGGAAGAACGTGCGGTCTTTGATTTTGACCACGATGTCATCAACATATATCTCGACCAGGTCTCTGATGAGGTCCCCAAATGTTATATGCATCGCACGTACAAAGATAGCGATAGCATTATTAAGACCGTAAGGCATGGAGACATAAAAATACAGGCCATCTACTGTTACAAAAGTAGTGTGTTCCTCCTCATCTCTAGACATAGGTATTTGATGGAAACCGGAATACGCGTTGAGGAAACACAGCAGATCACAGCCTGATGTAGAGTCTACAATTTGATCTATCCTGGGGAGCGGGAAAGGATCTTTCGGACATGCCTTGTTTAGATTGGTGTAGTCGATGCACATCCAAAGTTTCCCGCTAGCCTTTGGGACGACAACAGGATTGGCCAACCACCGAGGGTGGTGAACTTCCCGGATGAAGCCGACGTCGAGCAACTTCTTGATGTCCTCCTGGATGAAGTTTTGGCGCTCAACAGACTACTTCCGGGGCTTCTGTTGTATCGGGCGGGCATCAGGGTAGATCTTCAAATAGTGCTCAATCACCTCCCTGGGGATCCCGGGCATCTGCGATGTTTGCCAGCCGAACACATCGACATTGTCCCGGAGGAAGGTGACGAGCACGAATTCCTATTTGATGTCCAGGTTACCCGCTATGCGGGTCGTCTGGGCAGCCTCAGAGCCGATCCTGACGACTTTCACTTGGACGTCGTCTTCGGCAAGCAGCACGCGCGGGGCTGCAGTGGGGGTTCGTTGAGGCGCCCTCTTACTTGGCTGGCCCTCCCTTGCACCGTCCAGGTTTGGGGTTCGCCCCGCAACGAATGCTTGGAGCTTCTCCAAGGCTGATACCGCTACAGTGTGATCCCCCCGACCCTGAGGACTCCAGAAGGCGTTGGCATCTTCAGGACCAGATAGCCGTAGTGGTCTACGACCATGAACTTGTAGAGCGCTGGCCTTCCGATGATGGCATTAAAGGGTGTTCAACATCCTCCACATCGAATAAGATATTATTCGTGCGGTAGTTCTTCGGGGTACCAAAGGTAACCGAGAGGTGGATACTTCCACTGGGCACAATCCGCCCTGGACCCATGCATGAGAACGGGCTCGAAGGCACGAGTCGGGACATGGATATCTGCAGCTTCCGGAAAGCTGCAGTGGAGATGAGGTTGAGGCCGGCCCCGCCATCGATCAGCAAGTAATGGAGCTTCACATTGGCGATAGTTGGGGCCACGAGCAGCGGAAGCACCCCAGCTCCTGCCATGTTCTTCGGGCAGTCCGAAGCATCGAAGCTGATAACCGTGTTCATCCACTTGTTGTGGGGAGACGAGCTTGGTACCGGGGCCACTGCTGCCACAGCGCGTCGCAGGACTTTCACTTTGTTTCGAGACACGGGGTCCAAGGCACCCCTGCAAATGATGTAGAGGAGCTTTCGGGGCTCCTGATCACTGCTAGTGTCCGAGTCAGCACCCGTGAACACTGTTTTCACTGCTCTATGGGGCTCCTGGTACCCCATATCGTCGTCCTTCTCTTCCGCAGGGTCAACCTTCTGCTTACCCTCCCTCTGGGGGGGGCTCGCTCTCCTGACTCCGTTGCTCTGCCGTTGCTGACGGAAACGCTCCGCGAGTTTCTTGACTTCCCGGCACTCGCTCACACTATGACCATTGGTCCGGTGCACCGGGCATTTGAAGTCAGTATCATCCCTTTCGGGAGACGGGCGCGGAAGCTTATCTTGACGCGAGCTCCGGGCTCTGCGAGTTGTCGCGGCTGCCACCATGGGAACTCCGGGCCTCGGCTTACTCTTGCCGCGACCCCCGTTCTTCCTCTTACCCCCTCCTCTAACAGTAGCCTCCGCTTCAGACTGTACGGGCTCCCCACTTTCCGAGGAGGTTCCGGTGTGCCAGTTACGCCCCTCTGCAGCCTTGGCACACCTGTCCGCCAGGGCAAACAGCTCAGAGACATCGCGCACGTCATGCATGGCAAGCTTCTCGAGCATCTTCTTGTCCCTGACACCCTGTCTAAATGCAACTATGACAGATGCATTTGATATGTGGGGGATAGTATTCTGTACCTGGGAGAATCGCTGGATGAAGGCCCGCACCGGTTCTCCCGATCGCTCTCTAACAGCGTGAAGGTCGAGCTCCGTGCCGGGATGCTCATACGAACTTCCAAAGTTCGCTACGAACTGTCGGCACAGCTCCTCCAAGGAGGTAATGGATCCCGGGGCAGGTTCATGAGCCATGACCGGGTCGGGCCGACCAGAACCACAGGGAAGTAGTTGGACATGATGACCTTGTCACCTCCAGCGGCCAGAATTGAGGTGGAGTAGATCTGTAAGAACTCACTAGGGTTGACGCTCCCATCATACTTCTTCGGCGTGTGTGGCCGGCACTTGTGGGGCCAAACCACCCTTCGCGGGTGGGGAACTAAGGCTGCGCAACCACCACCTGTGCTCGCGGGTGAAAAGTTTGGCGCTGCGTGGCCATAATGAGTTGGCAGCGCCGCGTATGTCGGTTGCTGGGGCATTGCGGTCGGCGCTTGGTGCGGCAGGGGCACACCATACGCTTGCGGTGGAGGAGGAGCAACATATGCTTGGTGCGGGGAGGCGTGATGTACACCTGGTGCTGCTCGGGAGGCGCCGCGTACGCCTGACGCGGTAGACGAGCGTCGTGCACCTAGGCCCCAGCACCCGGCAGACTGTAATTGGCTTCGAGGTTACGGCGTCGCTCCCGTTGTCGCTCAATGACGACCCGACAGTCCTCGCCGGCTCTGCGGCGATGCTGCAACCTCGTCCGTAGGTCCGCTGAAAGTGCATCTAGGACTCCCTTATGGGTTTTGGATGATTTATGACAAGCAATTGGGATCCTAATCCTTTTGTTGAGATGAATGCAGGCAAATGATGAAAAATGAGCAAAATGCCAAAAAGAAGGGAAATGAGAAGCAAAGTGAATTTGAGCTCAAGAAGAAGAAAATAGTAGATTATTATGTATAGGTGTGTTAAGGAAACACACCCAAGAGCTCAATCACTTTCAAGCACACACATACAATGCACAAAGTTATACAGGACCGGACTAGTCCGATATCAGCCGTACTAGTCCGATATCACATTCTGCACTAGATCGGACAAGTACGGTCTCCACCGGACTAGTCCGATATCTTTCTGATCCACTTCGGACTAGTCCTCCCCAATGCGGACTAGTCCTCAACACAATGCACAAGTCACACAAAATCGGACAAGTCCGTTGTGATCCGGACTAGTCCGATATTCATTCTGATCCACTTCGGACAAGTCTGGTGTCTACACGGACTAGTCCGATATACACACTGATCTAAATCGGACAAGTCCTCCAAGTGCGGACTTGTCATCCCAAACACTTAGGGTTTCATATGTCCGGACAAGTCCGATGACAATCGGACTAGTCCGAAGATTTCCAGTAGCGAAATCGGACAAGTCCGTTTTCAACCGGACTAGTCCAATATTCCTAGACACTTAGGGTTTGCTACACACAGCACACCGGACTAGTCCGGTGACCACCACGGACTAGTCCGATCTTTCTGAACCCTAACGGTCACTTTTAGAAACCCCATATAAATAGAGGTGCACGGCCCACTTTTACAATCTCTCGAACCCTAGCGCCGTCACACCTCCCAAGAGACTCAAAAACCATCTCTCTCCACGAAATTAGGTGCAAAATCAATCAATCCATTGAAGATCACTTCTAGATCATTGGAGAGACACTTGGCACACATCATTGAGCTCTTGGTTTGATTCTCTAACACACTCTTACGTTTCAATTTGTAATTTTCGAGTGTGTTATTGGTGTCATTGTGAGTTGTAATCAAGGGAGCTCTCAACGTGTGAGAACGCCCCTTCAACTTGGTTATTTACCCTTTGTGATTAGTGGAAGAGGATTGGCCTTCGTGGCGATCCGACGAGGAAAGGGTTGGAGAAGACCCGGTCCTTTTGTGGGCTCCTCAACGTGGATGTAGGTTGCCTTCGTGGTAGCCGAACCACGGGATAAATCGTGTGTCTTGTCCTTTTGTGTTCTTCATCTAATTTGATCAAATTAATCTAGGATTTGATTCACTTTATTCAATTTAAGTCTAATTGTTGATCAAGAGCTTTAACTACAATAGAATCTGACATACAACTATTAAATTGAGATTCTAGTTTATATTTCTACTGCAAACATTAACGAATCAATCAAATTGTCTGAACTTGATCAACCTAGCCTGTGGAAACCGGACTAGTCCGCACATTACCGGACTAGTCCGATATCTCTGGTATTGACCTTGTTGTTGAGTGTTACAGGAACCGAGAAAAATCAAAAAGGCCTATTCACCCCCCTCTAGGCCTACATTCAATTGGTATCAGAGCAGGTTCTTCAAGAAAGAGTGCAACCACTCGAAGAGATCATGTCGGACATGAAAGATGTTCAGAAAATCAACAACCAGGAAGAAGTAAACAAAGACAAGAACCAAAAGCTGGAAAAGTATCTCGAAGCAATTCAAGACTTCGATGATGATGACGAGGAGACGCTGGAGCTGAAAGCACTACTCAAAAAGAAGGCACTTTCCAAAGGGAAAGCTAAAGTTGAAGAAAAGAAGAAGGGGAGTAGTCACACCGACTACTCCCGATATCCTTTCAACTATGATCGTTTAAATTCAAACAACAGCCATTACCTATCTATTCCTCTTGGAAAAGCCCCACACTTCGATGGGAGTGATTACTCCATGTGGAGGCAAAATATGAAGATGCACTTGATTTCCCTTAACCCAAGTTTATGGCATATTGTGTGCACAGGAATAGACATCCCAGATGACGACGAAGAGCTCACTCCAAGTCAAGAGCAAGCCATCCACAGAAACGCTCAAGCCGCAGCCGTGATCACCTCCTCTCTAAGTCGAGATGAATTCACAAAGGTGGACGGACTGGAGATTGCCAAGGAAATATGGGACACACTACAAACAGCTCATGAAGGTGACCGGCATGTGCGGGAGGCCAAAATTGAAATGATTGAGGGCGAACTAGGAAGGTTCGCAATTGAGGAAGACGAGTCTCCCCAGGACATGTACAACCGATTGAAGACACTTGTAAATAAGGTTCGATCATATGGGAGCAAGAAGTGGAATGACCACGAGGTTGTAAAGCTCATCCTTAGAGCCTTTATGCCTCGCAATGTCACACTATGCTCTATGATCAGAGAAAGTCCCGAGTACAAGAGGATGACCCCAGATGAATTGCTTGGCAAAATCATCAATTTTGAAATGATGGAGAAACAAGCCAAGCACGTCGAAGAAATAGCCGACCTCACATCGGCCAAGAAGAAGGGAGTTGCCTTAAAGTCCACACTCAAGCCTCTATACAAAGAAGCAAGAGAAGCACAGTTTGAGGAGGATAGCGATGACGAAAGCAGTGAGCTGGACGAAGAGGATATGATTTTGTTCATGAAAAAGTTCAAAAGAATAATGAAGAAGAGACAAGGAATAAAATCAGGTGAAGGCAAGTACAAGGAAAGGACAAAGCCGAAGATGAGGCGGGCGTGCTATAATTGTGGTGTATAACCACTTTATAGTCGATTGCCCGTATGAGGACAACAAGAAGAAGAATAAAGAAACCAAGCCTCAACCGAAGAAATTCTTCAAAAAGAAGAAACAAGCTGAACAAGCACACATTGGAAAGGAGTGGGACTCAAACGATGAGTCCTCATCATCCGATGAAGAAGAGATGGCTAGCATAGCCATTGAAAGCTCGTCCAAGAAACCCACACTCTTCCCCACGCTCGGTGCAAAGAAGGGACATGGCACTTGCCTCATGGCAAAGGAAGGTAAACGCAAGGTAAACATCAAAACTCCTTCCATGCATTCGTACTCAAGTAATGATGAACTAGATAGTGATGATGAAGATATGTTAACTGGATTAGATAGAAAAACTGCTGCTAAAATGAAATTTTTACTTGTCCAACTTGTTGAGAAGGAATCGCTAATTGATCGTCAAGAAGACATGATTATCTCCCAAAAGGAGAGGTATGTCGAACTTGACAATCTTCTAGTTCTTGAAAAGGAGAAAAACAACTCACTAGAGCTTGAGCTAGCTTCAAGCAAGAAAACTTGTTTGGAATTAACCAACTCAAACGTTGCAATCAAGGATCAACTTGATGACCTGATCAAGGTCAACAAGATCCTTGAAGTGCAAGTTGAGTCACTCAAGCTAAGTGAACATTCCTCCTCTTCAAGTCTACCTACTCAACACACCTCAACTAATCTTGTTCATATGTGCAAATGTGGTAAAGTCGACATCAGCTTGAAGGAAAAGTCTACCTCCGCAAAGGATAAAAATCCTACCCAATGTGGAATATTTGACAAGGAGAGGATCAACTATGCACGTAGTGCATACTTGGTCCAAAGACCTCCAAACGTCAAGTATGGCATTGGTTACTCTTACGATGGAAAGCAAAATGCTGGAAGTCATAAGAATAACAAGGGAAGGATTACCTTTGTGAAGGGAGGACCCTCACAACCTGGTAACTCAAAAATTAAGAATCTGAACTCTCATAAACGCCGGACTAGTCCGGTGGAGGTCCGGACAAGTCCGGTCATTCGGACAAGTCCGGTTACCCAGACTAGTCCGATTCATAAACAACAGCAACTCTTGTTCAAAACCTTTGATGCCTCTTATGTATTAATGAGAAACAATATTGGTAAACTTTATGCTTATTATGCTGGGCCACGCCATGGGAACACAAAATCCCATGTGTGGGTGCCCAAATGTATTGTAACTAACCTCCAAGGACCCAAGCAAGCTTGGGTACCTAAAACCAAGGCATAATTTGTTTCTGCAGGCCTATTCCTCCGGTGGATCCAAATGGGTGCTAGATAGTGGATGCACCAACCACATGACCGGAGAAAAGAGGATGTTCGTGGAATATGAAGAAAACGAGGACCCAAACGAAGGCATCTACTTTGGAGATAATAGTCAAGGAAGGGTGCTCAGTACCGGTAAAATAGCAATATCCTCTGAACACACTCTTTCTCATGTTCTACATGTTGAATCTTTAGATTATAACCTGCTGTCCATATCTCAATTATGTGACAAAGGTTATAATTGCTTGTTTACTAACGAGGGTGTGAACGTCTCAAGGAGGAGTGATGGTTCCGTTGCATTCAAGGGTATGTTAAAGGGAAAGCTTTACCTTGTTGACTTCAACAAGGATAAAGCCGAACTCGACACATGCTTGATTGCAAAAACCAACATGGGTTGGCTGTGGCATAGACGGCTAGCACATGTTGGTATGAGGAATCTTCAAAAACTCCTCAAGGGAGATCACATCCGAGGTTTGAAAGATGTTGTTTTTGAGAAAGACAGGCCTTGTAGCGCGTGCCAATCTGGGAAGCAAGTAGGAGCACATCATCCTGCAAAGAACATTATGACTACGACAAGACCGCTCGAACTACTTCATATGGACTTGTTTGGTCCAATAGCTTACATGAGCATCGGTGGTAATAAATATGGTTTAGTCATTATTGATGATTTTTCCCGCTTCACTTGGGTGTTCTTTTTGCATGACAAGTCAGAAACACAAGGAACGCTCAAGAAATTCTTCAAGCGAGCTCAAAACGAGTTCTCACTATCGATCAAGAGTATTCGGAGCGACAACGGCACGGAGTTCAAGAACATATAAGTGGAGGAGTACCTTGATGAGGAGGGAATCAAGCACGAATTTTCAGCACCATACTCTCCACAACAAAATGGAGTCGCCGAAAGGAAGAACCGAATGCTCATAGAGATGGCAAGAACAATGCTCGATGAATACAAGACTTCGGATCGATTTTGGGCGGAAGCGATTAACACCGCTTGCCGCGCCGCAAATCGACTCTACCTTCATCGACTACTCAAGAAGACTCCTTATGAGCTACTCACCGGTAACAAACCCAACATTTCATATTTTCGAGTTTTCAGCTCTCCATGTTATATCTTGAACAAGAAGTCCAGGACTTCAAAGTTCGCTTCAAAGTCCGATGAAGGTTTCCTTCTTTGCTATGATTCGAACACTTACGCCTATCGTGTTTTCAACAAGGCCTCCGGACTTGTTGAAGTGGCACGTGACGTAGTGTTCGATGAAACTAATGGCTCCCAAAAGGAGCAAGTTGATCAATGTGAATTAGGTAAAGAAGAAGCTCCTTACCAAGCATTGAAGAGAATGGCTCTAGGCGAAGTTCGTCCACAAGAGTCATCGTCACAAATACAAGAGGAAAGTGAACCACAAGAGGAGATCAACAATCAAGGGGGAGTCTTGATACAAGATCAATCACAAGAATATGAAGATGATCAACAAATCAACGAGGGCAACCACTCAGGGGGAGAAGAAAATGAGCACCAACACTCAACTCCCCAAGTGCCACACCCAAGAGTACACCAACGCACTCAAAGGGATCACCCAATCGACAACATCATCGGTGATATCCAAAAGGGAGTAACCACTAGATCTCGTATAGCTAATTTTTGTGAGCTTTTCGAGAGAGATCTCCTTTTTGGAACCATGCAGGACTGAGGATGCATTGAAGGATCCGGACTGGGTGGTGGCAATGCAAGAAGAGTTGAACAACTTCAAGAGAAACGAGGTTTGGGAACTTGTGGCAAGACCCAATGCAAACATAGTGGGCACCAAGTGGGTCTTCCGCAACAAGCAAGACGAACACGGGGTGGTGACAAGAAACAAGGCACGACTTGTGGCCAAAGGTTACTCACAAGTCGAAGGTTTGGATTTCGATGAGACTTTTGCTCCAGTAGCTAGGCTTGAATCAATTAGAATATTACTTGCATATGCTACTCACCATGATTTCAAGCTGTACCAAATGGACATGAAAAGCGCCTTCCTCAACGGACCGATCAAGGAAGAGGTGTACGTGGAGCAACCACCCGGATTTGAAGACGAAGAGTTCCCCGACCACGTGTATAAACTGCGTAAGGCTCTCTATGGCCTCAAACAAGCTCCTAGAGCTTGGTATGAGTGTCTTAGAGATTTTTTAATTGATAATGGCTTTCAGATTGGCAAAGTAGATTATACATTATTCACAAAAAATCTAGATAATGATCTTTTTATTTGCCAAATCTATGTTGATGACATAATTTTTGGGTCAACTAACCAATCTTTCTGTGAAGAATTTAGTAGAATTATGACAGACAGGTTTGAAATGTCAATGATGGGAGAATTGGAGTACTTCTTGGGATTCCAAGTGCGGCAACAAAAGGAACGAACATTCATAAGCCAAACCAAGTACACGCAGGACATACTCAAGAAGTTTGGCATGGACAAGGCAAAGCCCATAAAGACTCCCATGGCTACGAATGGCCACTTGGATCTCAATGAAGATGGACCGAGCGTCGACCAAAAGGTATATCGCTCCATGATTGGATCTTTACTTTACTTATGTGCATCTAGGCCAGATATTATGTTGAGTGTATGTTTGTGTGCAAGATTTCAAGCCAACCCTAAGGAATGTCACTTTACAGCCGTAAAAAGAATCTTGAGATATTTAGTTCATACACCCAACCTTGGTCTTTGGTACCCAAAAGGCTCCAAATTCAATCTCATTGGTTACTCCGATGCAGATTATGCCGGGTGCAAAGTTGATAGAAAAAGCACCTCTGGCACATGCCAATTCCTAGGAAGATCTTTGGTTTCTTGGTCATCTAAGAAACAAAATTCCATTGCTTTATCCACAGCCGAAGCGGAGTATGTTGCAGCCGGGAGTTGTTGTGCACAACTTCTTTGGATGCGACAAACTCTAAGGGATTACGGTTACAATATGAACCATATTCCTCTCCTTTGTGACAATGAGAGTGCCATTAAAATAGCCCACAATCCAGTTGAGCACTCTAGGACTAAACACATAGACATAAGACATCATTTCTTGAGAGACCATTCCATGAAAGGAGACATAACCATCTCACATGTCAACACACAAAAACAATTGGCCGACATATTCACCAAGCCACTTGATGAAAAGCATTTTTGCGAACTCCGAAATGAGCTAAATATTCTTGATTCTCAGAGTGTGGCTTGAAAAGTTGCATACCTGTATGATTACTTCAAAAATGTTGATTGATTTGTGAAAATTACCCCTCCCTATTTTCCTCTCGAAAAACTATGTCAATTATTAGATCTTGATGAATTTTGATCATTGTATGATTGTTGTATGCTTACTGGTCAAATTCATCAAGATTGCTTGAATTGTTTTGCCTCTCTATTCTCTATTATTGAACCTTCAAATATATATGAATGGGCTATGCAATTCTTTCCTGGTAACCACGGACTAGTCCGTGGTTATCCGGACTAGTCCGCCCATGCAGACTAGTCCGCAGAGTGCCGGTTAGGCCGGACTAGTCCGACGGACCACGGACTAGTCCAATATAGGTCTCTGGATGACTCCGGACTAGTCCGGTCAAGTCCGGACTTGTCCGATTTCTCGTGTCCATAACCCTAGCCGCCACCAAACCCTAATCTACTCATCCCCACATTTGCTCACGCCTTTCTCTCTCTTGCGCTCGAGCTCCCAAAGCAATCTCTTGTGTCCTCCGTCGAAAAGCCACAAGTTTGGGCGGAGATCAAGCTTGAAGACTTGGGGATTGATTCCACCGGACTAGTCCGGCCTCAAACCCCCAAAACTTCAAGTCTCCAACGATTTCTTCGGTAAAAACCTTCAAAACCCTAGAAATCGTATTTTTCTCAATCATTGATCGTTTGGCCTAGCACCCTGCACTAGTTACATGTTTAGCTGATGTACTACGTGTATGCTAGACTAGAATTGCATTAGGGATTTTGTCCAGTTCAATCTGTTAGGTTTTTGAGGATGAACACCGGACTAGTCTGTTTCATGCACGGACAAGTCCGGTACCCCGGACTAGTCCGTGCCTAGGCACCGGACAAGTCCGATGTCTCTGAACCTGAACCTAATTCCTTAATTCCCTAATGTCATCCATTACTATCATGTCTTACCTATGCCTTGCATAACTTGTCATTTCTATTGCTCATTCATTCTCAGATCATGTCGAGCTCCAACAACGAAATCTCCGACTTTGAGGCCGAGTTGGACCACGAGGTGGCATCTCGGTCCTCGGCGGGTCTTGGCAAACGCCAAGAAAGACCTTCTGGGCCTGCTACATCTCCTCCCCAAGTTCGGAGGAAGGTCTGTGCCAAGAAGCCCGCCTCGAAGGCTGCTACATCTTCAAGCGGCCTTCGGCAAGCAAAGGGAAAGGGCAAGGGAGTTGCAACGGGGCCAGTTGGGCCCTTGAGGCTCCATGCTCCCAGGGAAGGGGTCCGGGACCCCACTGAGGAGAAGTTCAACGGAAAAGGCAGTGATTCTACAGCAAAATACAGGAGCATTGACTGGTATGGCAGGCCAAAGCAAGCTGTCGATAGAAGGTTTTGGTGCAACTTCCATGCAGACTTCTACAAATCAGTGTACCTCCCGATGAAGACACCGGTGGTGCGCAGTCAGTGGATTGACCGGGCCCACCTAGAGAAGAAGAAGTGCTCAGCCTTTGATGAGGTCATTGCTGCAGCTGAGAGGCATGGCCTGAAGGATCTCTTTGCCTTCAGGCATAACTGGAATGATGAAGTGATTGCACAGTTCTTTGCAACGTGCCACTTCTCAAGTGAGGATGAAGAGAGTGTTACTTGGATGACACACGGATCTAAGTATAGTATCACTCAAGAGGAGTTCAATAATCTGCTCCATCTGGACACCTCTGGACCTGACAGGCTGATCATCCACAACATTGGTGTCATGGAGAAGGATAGGATGAAATTCCTATATGAGCCTAACTCAAAGTATGTTCCTCCCTCTACAAAGCACATGAAACCATTCTTTGTGGTCCTCAACAGAGTGCTGAGGAAGACTATTGCTCCTAAAGATGGAGATGCTGGGAGCGTGCAGGGTTACCTCAGAACCCTAATGAGAGTCATAAGCAGGGACCGCCCATTTGATGTAGCGGAGTACATTTGGAATGATATGGTCAACATATCCTATATGCCTAACAGGTCATGTGGCTATGCTCCCTACCTCATGTATGTGATTGAGAAAGTCACAGGTATTGAGTTCATGAAGGATGTGGAGCACACCCCCTTGAGGCCTCAGAATCCTCAACCAGTGAGCATCCAAGCTGCTCCCTCACCGGTCTCCAGTCCCGAGGCACCAACAAGAGCAAGAAGCAGTGCTAGGGAGGTCCCCACCTCTAGGGAAGCCCCTCAGAGAGGATCCGCCAGTGGGATCCTCAAATACTTGTCAGCAATCTTCTCCTCCTGCAAAAAGACCGAAGTGAAGGTCCACAAACTCAGCAAGAAAAGAAAGGAGGACATGAAGTATTTAAAGGCCAATGTGGAGCAAATCTGTCGGAAGCTGGAGATCGACCCCATTGGATCTCCAGTGATATCTGAGGAGTCTGACCCAGATTTCACCGAGCTCGGGCCCTTGTCCCCTTCCGAGCTTGCCTATTTTGGCATTGGGGGCTCGAGCAGCTCCGCTCCTCCTCCTCCCTCTCCTCCTCGTCAAGCAGACAGCGAAGAAGATGAAGACGATGACGAGAGGACCGACAGTGAAGAGTGAAGACCCTAGGACCCTCCTCTCCTTCTTTTTGGTGTCTTGATGCCAAAGGGGGAGAGATTGAGGGGGAGTCTTAGCTTTAGCTGTGATAGGGTGTGAGGAGAGAGTTCTCTTTATCTTTTATTTGTGGTTGTAATAGTTTAACTCTGTTTTCATATTAAGTTTGGTCCTATGATGAATTGCTTAATTTATTTGGAGTGTGTGATGAAAACTGTGTTTTTGCCCCTGGAATGTCATATGCATTTGATATCGGTTGGTTAATGCAAATTCTGTCATTCTCAATGTATTCATGCACTTAGTATGCATCCCACCATAAAGAATGCACATATGGATAATTCTCTTGTTGCTTGATGTATTTTTGAGTCATATGTGCATACTTTATGAAAATCTCATTTTTTGCCTTATTTTGTGAAATCTCAATTGGTTGTCATCAATCACCAAAAAGGGGGAGATTGAAAGTGCATCTAGGACTCCCTTGTGGGTTTTGGATGATTTATGACAAGCAATTGGGATCCTAATCCTTTTGTTGAGATGAATGCAGGCAAATGATGAAAAATGAGCAAAATGCCAAAAAGAAGGGAAATGAGAAGCAAAGTGAATTTGAGATCAAGAAGAAGAAAATAGTAGATTATTATGTATAGAGTGTGTTAAGGAAACACACCAAGAGCTCAATCACTTTCAAGCACACACATACAATGCACAAAGTTATACAGGACCGGACTAGTCCGATATCAGCCGGACTAGTCTGATATCACATTCTGCACTAGATCGGACAAGTCCGGTCTCCACCGGACTAGTCCGATATCTTTCTAATCCACTTCGGACTAGTCCTCCCCAATGCGGACTAGTCCTCAACACAATGCACAAGTCACACAAAATCGGACAAGTCCGTTGTGATCCGGACTAGTCCGATATTCATTCTGATCCACTTCGGACAAGTCCGGTGTCTACACGGACTAGTCCGATATACACACTGATCTAAATCGGACAAGTCCTCCAAGTGCGGACTTGTCATCCCAAACACTTAGGGTTTCATATGTTCGGACAAGTCCGATGGCAATCGGACTAGTCCGAAGATTTCCAGTAGCGAAATCGGACAAGTCCGTTTTCAACCGGACTAGTCCGATATTCCTAGACACTTAGGGTTTGCTACACACAGCACACCGGACTAGTCCGGTGACCACCACACACTAGTCCGATCTTTCTGAACCCTAACAGTCACTTTTAGAAACCCCATATAAATAGAGGTGCACGGCCCACTTTTACAATCTCTCGAACCCTAGCGCCGTCACACCTCCCAAGAGACTCAAAAACCATCTCTCTCCACGAAATTAGGTGCAAAATCAATCAATCCATTGAAGATCACTTCTAGATCATTGGAGAGACACTTGGCACACATCATTGAGCTCTTGGTTTGATTCTCTAACACACTCTTACATTTCAATTTGTAATTTTCGAGTGTGTTATTGGTGTCATTGTGAGTTGTAATCAAGGGAGCTCTCAACGTGTGAGAACGCCCCTTCAACTTGGTTATTTACCCTTTGTGATTAGTGGAAGAGGATTGGCCTTCGTGGCGATCCGACGAGGAAAGGGTTGGAGAAGACCCGGTCCTTTTGTGGGCTCCTCAACATGGATGTAGGTTGCCTTCGTGGTAGCCGAACCATGGGATAAATCGTGTGTCTTGTCCTTTTGTGTTCTTCATCTAATTTGATCAAATTAATCTAGGGTTTGATTCACTTTATTCAATTTAAGTCTAATTGTTGATCAAGAGCTTTAACTACAATAGAATCTGACATACAACTATTAAATTGAGATTCTAGTTTATATTTCCGCTGCAAACATTAACGAATCAATCAAATTGTCTGAACTTGATCAACCTAGCCCGTGGAAACCGGACTAGTCCGCACATTACCGGACTAGTCCGATATCTCTGGTATTGACCTTGTTGTTGAGTGTTACAAGAACCGAGACAAATCAAAAAGGCCTATTCACCCCCCCTCTAGGCCTACATTCATCCGCCGATGAAATCCCAGTTGAACGGCTGTCGGCAGTCCGCCAGTCGACAGTAGGTGTGCGTGACAACGAAACAAATGTTGTTGCCACTCGCCTTCCGCCCTATGGAGTCGCCTAGAGCGCGGCGACGACCAGATGGTCGACGTCGTTTACCCACTAATGGGTTGCCCCCTGAGGAGCTCCTGCAGTTGGTGCATTGCGGAGCAACTCCCGCGCAGCTAGAAGCGCGCTCTCTGGACTTGCCGCCAGTGGTGCCGTGACGGCTGTCGCTGCAGGAGTCGGCCGTGCCCCATCGTGCTGACCTACAGCCGATGGGGTGGCCGTTTGGCGACATGACAGCCCAGATCTTCCCGCTCTGGAGCAGGACCCGTCTCTGGGGTACGAGTGTTCACCATACTGCTGGTGAAGATTCTTGCAGGAGAAAGCCCCCCTACTTGTCGCGCCAAATGTCGAGGTGTCTAAACCGACACCTCCCCCGGACCTACACGGATGTAGTCCGCGAGGGTTCAATGAATATTCGAGGGGCTAGTCCTAACAAGATCAAGCTCAGAGAATGATGAACACAAGGAATTTACGTGGTTCGGGCAGCCTGAGCGTAATACCCTACTCTACGGTGGCTTTTCTGTGTTGTATTGCTTGGTTCTGAGAGGGCTCGCTTTCGTCCGTGGCTGCTCAATCCTTTTATAGCTCAAGGTCGAGCAGCTTACAAGTGGGGCCCAGAGCCCGACAGGTGGCCCTGGGAGTACCAAATCCACCCTAAGATCTGGGAGTAAATGCTATCCCTGACAACGGCTTCAATGTGCCGCATGTCCATAGCCTGCCGCAGGGCTACCTATAGCCCCTCATCATGGTCGGTCGTGTCTTGTCTGTCTTGTCGAGGCCTTCTATTGGCCCACCGTACGTAACAGTTCGGCTCTGACTAGTCATGACAAGATCGGCCACTGTTCACTTGACTTATGAGTGCGAGCTCCCGCCTACTTAGGGAACATGCGCATCCTTCCTAGCTTCGGCGTACCAAGCACGCCTCCCTTTATTGCTCCTTCCGCGGGGAGGCTCTGGCTCAGCGCTGCCTGACACGTGGCAGCTCCCGAACCTTCCCTCAGTGGGAGGTCCAGGTTCGGGAGGTTGGGTCCGAAGCTGCTGGGAACATAGCAGCATTGAACCCTCTCCTAATGAGGGGAGGTCCGGGGTCGCCGACTGTCGGTACCCTGCAGACCAGGTACCCCCGCGCACAGGAGAAAACTGCTAAGGACTCCGCCTCTGCCTAAGAGGCCGAATCCGAGGCTGCCACGTTGAGGAGGGAAGGACCAGATCCTACCTCCCCGTCAGGGGAGGCTCCCAAGCTGCCACGTGGCTGGCAGGACCGGACCCACGCCATCCCGCTGAGGTGGGCTCCGGAGCCGCCACGTGGCCGATCGGGACCTCAGGGCCAAGCCCGCGTCCTCGCAGGGGAAGGCACCGGAGCTACCACGTGGCCTGCAGGGTTGAGCCCCCACCCCTCCATAGGGGTGGGCTCCGAATGCGCCACGTGGCCTGTTCCGTCAAGTGCTTTACTTCCCGCAGAGGCAGGCTTCGGCGCAACCACGTGGCGGACGGCCTACTCAGTGCGGTAGGAAGCTGCAGTAAAGGAACGCGTGCGCTGCTTAGGCACGCATTAAGTACGCGCGCCTTCCCCAAGCAGGCTGAGTCACGCTTGCGAAAGTCAAGGCTCCAGTGTCCTGTCTTGTCCAAGTAGCCGGTACAGACCCACGCTGCAAGACGGACGAATGGGCTGTGAGGATAAGACGGACAAATGTGCACAGCCATCATCACCAGCTATGTGTAGCCCTAGCGCACGACGCGGCGGGACGGCGCATTGACACCCCTGACAAAGGGAAGTAGATAGCAATTAATCCTAGATCTTGTATAGTATTTGGCTCTCCCAGAACCACCTGTCGGGTACTGGGACCCACCTTGTGACTGCAGAGTCCTTGAACTATAAAAGGGCTCTGCAGACGACCTTCACGGGGGACGAAAAATTAGACCAAGGCTCATACACGCTCAAGGAAGGCAATACACAAACCCTCCCGTGGACGTAGGGTATTACGCTCCGACGGCCCGAACCACGTAAATCCCCTATGTTCATCATCTTGTTGTGTTGGATCTCCTGGGACTAGCCCTCGTGAATCCAAAGAACCTCCGCGGGCTGCTCAATAAGCAGGTCCGGGGGAAGTGTCGTTTACGACCTTCGACATTTCGCGCGCCAGGTAGGGGGTTTTTCCCCGTCAATATCTCCACCAGCAGCAATGGTGAAAGACCAATCCAACGCCAGATCATCCAGGGCGCAGTCGCGGCGACAGACAGTGGCAGAGGATCACGCGTCATCCTGCTCTAGGGTAGGCTACTGCTCTAGGGCAGGAAGGTCAGGACCTTCGCGTCGCCCTGCAGTCACTTTGCTGGCTGCAGGCCGACACGCCACTCCAAGGTGTACTTCGGTCATGACAGCAATCACGGCACCACCGGCTGCAAGCCCGGAGAGTGCGCTCGCGGCAGCGCGCGCTACTTCGCAACCCTCCTGTTGGGGATGCTCCTCTGGGAGCAGCTCAGCAGTGGATCAACAATGTCGACCACCTTGTCACTACTGCACTCAACGCGCCTCCACCGAAGGAGACACATGCCCAGCCGATGCATGTGTCATTGTCGCGAACGCCAACAGTCGACCGGTGGACGGCAGACTCGCGCTCGACTAGGATCTCAACAAAAGATCTTAGAACCGGGCTGCAGCGCCGCAGGGCCGGAGAGGACTGTCGAGTCACCATCGAGCGCCAGAGGGAACGTCGGCGCAACCTCGGGGCAGATTACAGCGTGCCGGGCCCTGCGCCCCAGGCTCATGCTGCGCCTCCACCACACCAGACATACGTCGCGCCTCCAACGCACCAGGCGTACGTCGCGCCTCCTGAACAGGCGTATGCAACACCACCCCAGCACCAGGTGTATGGAGGCCCGCCTGCTCACCCGGGGTATGCGATGCCGCCGCCGGCACCAGTCAGCCCCAGCCAAGGGTGTGCAGCGCTAGCGCCTCACCTCTGTTTCGTGGTCTGGCCACGAAAGTTCCGGCCGCACATGCCGGAGAAGTACAACGGGAGTGTCAACCCGAGCGAGTTCCTGCAGATCTACACCACTGTGATACTAGCTGCAGGAGGCGACGAGGCCATTATGGCTAACTACTTCCCCGTCGTCCTGACCGGCCCAGCTCGGTCATGGCTCATGAACCTGCCCCAGGGGTCCATAACCTCCTGGGATGAGTTGTGCCAACAGTTCGTGGCTAACTTCGGCAGTTCCTACAAGCGCCCCGGCACCGAGCTTGACCTCCACGCCGTTAGACAGTGCGCTGTAGAGTCGCTGCGATCGTTCATCCAGCGGTTCTCCCAGGTACGGAACACCATCCCTCATGTTGCTAGCGCATCGGTTATCGTCACGTTCACACAAGGTGTGAGGGACAAGAACATGCTCGAGAAGCTAGCCATGCACGAGGTGCATGAGGTCTCCGAGTTGTTCTCCCTGGCAGACAGATGTGCTAGGGCAGCTGAGGGGCGCAACTGGCACTCCCAGCCATCCTCAGAAGCAAGGGAAGCCACCCCGACTGAGGAAGGAGCCTCTGCGAGGAGCAGCGGCAAGAAGAAGAAGAAGGGCAGTGGCAAGAACAGGCCAAAGCCCGGAGCCCAGGCAATGGCGGCTGCGGTGCCCGGCGGAGCCCGAGCGTCGCGCCAAGACAAGCGCCCTAGGCAGTCACCTGAGCCCGAGGAGCCTGACTTCAAGTGCCCGGTGCACCTTACAAATAGCCATAGTGCTAGCGAGTGCCGGGAAGTGAAGAGAGTTGTGGAACGTTTCCGCGAACAGAAACAGAGGCAACAGCGCCAGGAGGGTGCACCCCCCCACCAGAGGGAGGGCAAGCAGAAGATTGATCCTCAGAAGGAGGATGACAGTGAGATGGGGTTCTAGGAACCCCAGCGGGCGGTCAAGGCCGTCTTCGAGGGTGGCGACTCCGACTCCAGCAGTGATAAGGAGCACAGCAAGACCCTCCATGTCATCTACGTGGGAGCCACCGACCCCACATCCCGAAACGCGGTGAAAACCCTGCGACGGGCAGTGGCTGCAGTGGCCCCCGCCCCAAGTTCGGCTACCCACCACAAGTGGATGAGCACGGTGATCAGCTTCGACGCTTCTGACTGCCCGAAGAACATGGCAGGGGCAGGAGTGCTCCCGCTGCTGGTGTCCCCGACCATCGCCAACGTGAAGGTCTTTCAACCTCATCTCCACGGCGGCTTTCCGAAAGCTGCAGCTGCCGATGTCCCAGCTCACACCCTCGAGCCCGTTCTTGGGTGTCGGACCTGGGAAAATCCTCCCGTATGGTAACATACACCTCCCGGTGACCTTCGGGACCCCGGAGAACTACCGTACGGAGAGCGTTTTATTCGACGTGGCAGACGTCGACCTCCCCTTCAACGCAATCATCGGGAGGCCAGCCCTCTACAGGTTCATGGCTGTAGCCCACTACGGCTACCTTGTCCTGAAGATGCCGACGCCTTACGGTGTCCTCAGGATCAGAGGGGACCGCTCAGCCGCAGTGTCATCCTTGGAGCAGCTCCAAGCACTTGCAGCGGGGAGGGCTCCGGCCCCAGGAGGCTCGAAGGAGAGTCGGCCAGAGCAAGGCCCGGCGCAGCGAGCCTCCACTACTGCACCTCGTGTGCAACCTGCCAACGACGACAACGTCCCTGTGAAGGTCGTCAGGATTGGCTCCGAGGCTGCCCAGACAACCCGTATCGCGGGGAATCTAGATAGAAAATAGGAATGCACGCTCATCACCTTCCTCCGGGACAACGTCGATGTGTTTGCATGGCAACCATCACAAATGCCCGGGATCCCCAGGGAGGTGATTGAGCACCATCTGAAGATCTACCCCGACGCCCGACTGGTACAGCAGAAGCCCAGGAAACAATCCATCGAGCGGCAGAACTTCATCCGTGATGAAATCAAGAAGCTGCCCGATGCTGGTTTCATCCGGGAGGTTCACCACCCACGGTGGTTGGCCAACCCTGTTGTCGTTCCCAAGGCTGGCAGGAAGCTCCGGATGTGCATCGACTACACCAACCTCAATAAGGCATGTCCAAAGGATCCATTCCCTCTTCCTAGGATAGATCAAATAGTAGACTCAACATCAGGTTGTGACCTTCTGTGTTTCCTAGATGCGTATTCCGGTTTTTACCAAATACCTATGTCTAGGGAAGATGAGGAACACACTGCTTTCATAACAGTAGACGGCCTGTATTGTTATGTCTCCATGCCTTATGGTCTCAAGAATGCTCTCCCCACCTTTGTACGTGCAATGCATAAGACATTCGGGGACCTCATTAGAGATCTGGTAGAGATGTATGTCAACGACATCGTGGTGAAAATCAGGGACAACACATCCCTATTAGACAACCTAGCCCAAGTCTTCAGCAAGCTGCGCACGACACGCACGATGTTGAACCCCGACAAGTGTGTCTTTGGGGTCTCTGCAGGGAAGCTCCTTGGTTTCTTGGTATCGCACCGAGGGATCGAAGCTAACCCAGAGAAGATCAAAGCGATAGAGCTGATGTGGCCGCCGGCCCGCATCAAGGACGTGCAGAAGCTTGCAGGATGTTTGGCAGCCCTCAGTCGGTTCATCTCAAGACTAGCTGAGCGAGCCCTGCCCTTCTTCAAGATTATGCGGAAGTCAGGCCCCTTTGAGTGGACTGAGGAAGCTGAAGCGGCCTTCCAGGAGCTCAAGAAACACCTGACGACGCTACCCATTATGGTGGCGCCAGAACCCGGCGAACCGCTCCTGTTGTACATCACCGCAACAACGGAAGTGGTCAGCATGGTCTTGGTTGCAGAGCGGCCGGAGCTACTACCGCAACAAGCACCAGAAGGAGCCCCAGAGGGGGAGGCCGAGCCTCAAGGCCCGAACCCAGAAGAGACCCCCCCTGCTGTGAGTTCCAGTGACCAAGTGCCTTACGGGTCCCAACCCCCGGAGGCCCAGCTAGACCCTGGGAGCCACATTCCCCAGGATGCAGACGCATTGCAAGGAGCCCCGGACCCCCCGTGGAGGGTTCAGACCTCCCAACGGCCAGTCTACTACGTCAGTGAGGTCCTCCATGAAGCAAAAACAAGATATTTGGAGGTACACAAACTGCTGTATGCAGTGCTCATAGCGTCGAGGAAGCTCCGGCATTACTTCCAGGCTCACCAGGTTTCAGTGGTCACCTCCTTCCCACTGAAAACCATACTCCACAGCCCCAATTCGACTGGCAACATTGCCAAGTGGGCAATGGAGCTGGTTGAGTTCGAGCTGGAGTTCTTACCTCGACATGCAGTCAAAAGACAAGCACTGGCGGACTTCTTGGCCGAATGGACCCCATCGCCAAGCAACCCGGGGGGGCCCGGGCAACGGCGAAACGGTGCCCAAGTTTCCAGTTTTCACTGAGACCCCCTGGACTCTCTACTTCGACGGCTCCTCGCGGAAGCAGGGGGCCGGGGCCGGGGTCCTGCTCCTCACCCCGACTGGGGAGCAGTTCAAGTACATGGTGCGCCTCAACTTCAAGGCGACAAACAACATGGCGGAGTATGAAGCCCTAATCTTTGGGTTGAAGACTGCCCTGACCCTCAATGTCCGACAGCTTCTGGCTAAAGGTGATTCTCAACTGATCATCAAGCAAGCCAGAGGAGAGTGCAGCTGCAACGACCCTAAATTAGCAGCATACCTGCTGCACGTCTGGAAGCTGGAAAAGGACTTTGAAGTCTTGGACTTGTGCCAGGTACCCCGAGCCGACAACTCAATCGCACACCACCTGTCAACGAAGGCCTCCACAGGGGCCCCAGTGCCCCAAGGAGTCTTTGCGAGGACGTTACCGCGACCAACCGCCCGGGCAGCCGAACCAGGCGAAGGGGGCAAGCCCAGCACCTCGAAGCTGGCAGTCCCGGCGACCCTGCTACCATGGAGTCCGCCAAGGATCGTATGCGCCACCGGGGGCTCCGAGCTACCGGGCCCCAAGATCCAGAGGATCAAGCAAGTCCCGAAGCATGGATCTCGGAGGTCCGGGACTACTTGAAAGACAATATCCTTCCTGAAGAACATGCCTTGGCAGAAAGGATTGTTCGCATGGCTAAAAGGTACACGCTGGTGGAAGGGGATCTCTACCGGCGTGGCGCCAATGACATCCTACTGCAATGCATTACCCGGGAGGAGGGCTGCGACCTGCTCACAGAGATCCATGGAGGCGAGTGCGGGAACCATGCGCTGGTCGGTAAAGCCATGCGATGGTCGGTAAAGCCTTTCGGCATGGCTTTTACTGGCCGACAGCACTCCAGGATGCCGCCGAGATGGTAAAGAGATGCAAGGCGTGCCAGTTCCATGCCAAGAAGATCCACACACCAGCTCAGGTGCTGCAGATGATCCCTCCCTCATGGCCATTCGCTGTATGGGGGTTGGACATCCTGAGACCCTTTCCTAGAGCCGTCGGGGGATTCCGGCATCTCTATGTTGCCGTAGATAAGTTCACCAAGTGGCCGGAAGCCGCCCCAGTTGTCACCATCAACAAGCAGTCAGCAGTAAAATTCATCAAGTCGATCATCTGCCGGTTCGGGGTCCCGAACAAAATCATAACTGATAACGGGACCCAGTTCACAAGTGCAGCGTTCCAGGAATACTGCGAGGACTTGGGGATCCAAGTCTGCTATGCATCAGTTGCTCATCCAAAGAGCAATGGGCAGGTCGAGAGAGCCAATGCAGAGATCCTCGAGGGCCTCAAGACTCGCACATTCTCACAAGTTGAGAAGCATGGTGCAAATTGGGTGGATGAGCTTCCGTGTGCACTGTGGTCTAGCCGGACGTCAACCAGCCGGGCCACGGGGGAAACGCCTTTCTTCTTGGTGTACGGGGCAGAGGCCGTCCTCCCCCCAGAAATTACCATGGGCTCCCCCCGTGCCCAGAGGTACGACGAAGCTGCGCAGGACCAGCTCCGGCGTGAAGACCTGGACCTCGTCGACGAGGGACGAAATGCATGGTACAGGCAGGTGCTCCGGCGCTACCATTAGAGGACCGTGCGGAGTAGGGAGCTAAAGGTAGACGACCTGGTGTTGCGCCGCATACTCTCCCGGGAAGGGTCTAACAAACTCTCCCCCAGCTGGGAGGGTCCCTTCCGGGTAACAGAGGTTCGCCTCCCAGGATGTGTCCGCCTGGCTACGGAGGATGGACAACCATTACCCAACCCATGGAACATCGAGCACCTCCGTAAGTTCTACCCCTAGACCAGGGTTGGGGCAATGCTATTTCATTGTAAAAGTTACATACTGTCTCAGGACAGCACTTAGGATAAGGGGGTGGGGCTCCGAGTGCACATTCCGCTTAGCCTGGTCCAGAACCCTAAGTAGGTGCACTCGACTCCATCTGACACCCAGGTCGGGTTATTCCCCTTGTAAAGTCTTGTGACGCCCGGTTCCGAAAATGAACCAAGCTAACGCATATGTGTGCCCAGGATGTTCACCACACATACACGAGTGAAATCACAAAAGGATATACAGAAAATTACCACAGCTCAAATTATTAAATAAGTATTCTTATTACACAATTCATTAAATCCTCGAATACAAGCTCTAATGAATATTAATGACAAGTTCAACTAATGCAGCGGAAATAAACTAATTAAACAACTAAGCAAACTAAGCAACTATGCAGCATAAGCGACAGGGTATGTATGCGCAGCTCCAATCAACACCACAGGCAAAGCTGACGGTAGACACGGCCTAGAACTCCGCATTATCGCCATTAAAATCCCAGTCCTGACCTGCAACTGTTGGGGTGGGGAATTGCAAGAGTGAGTACATGTCGTACTCAGCAAGTGTGGAAAGTATGACATGTGGCTGATTCAAATGACGACAATAATAATGGTAAAGTGCTGAAAAGTACGGTAAAACATTTGAAAAGCAATATATCTTATGTATGTGAAGTAAACCCATCATAATCATAAATAATACCATAATACCAAATCTGAATTCATTACCATCATAAATAATTCCAGATTTCACCATCATCAATAACCATATTCAATACCAGAAATTAATCCATAACCATCCATAACCATTATCAAACCATGACCATCCCAAATTCCAATTTCCCTCTAATCATGGAAGTTGTCCAGGTGCTCATAACCGGGAGCACGGCTATCATGATAGTTTTAATTAACACTCTGCAGAGTTTGTACCTCTTTACCCACGTGTTTGTGATTTCATCACCCTTCGGCGACTAAGAACCTCCCTTATGCCCATGACCCGTCAGTCATATTACACACTTCCGTTGGTGTGTGGCCAAGAGATCACAAAATAGCCTTTACAAAGGGATTACTAGCCTATTTAGACCCCACTGAGGTTTCACCGGTGGCGATGTCTCCCGCAGAGCACATCTTCAACCAAGGGCCCCCTCTTGAGCCATTCGGATCCCAGGGTAGTCCCACCAATCACCAACAAACCCAATCCGACTACCCCTTCCCCGAGCATCCACAATGGTCCAAACAGCGCTAGCAAAGCCCTAATTAATCAGCTACGCCGCACCCATAACTTGGCCTCGTGGTGGCACTGTAGTCCTGGCTTATTCTCGCATGAACCGGTCCTTAGATCTAAAGCAAGCAAACCACCGTAACATCCAACCCATCCACATACCAGGCTTGCTTAGATCACCCATCGTATTGACCAATTTACATCAAACAGAATATCATTGATGCACAATTAAATGTGTAGTGTTGTTTTCCATCCCAATTAATTAAGCGAAGCAAAAAGGTAAAAACCCTTCCCGACTCTCTACCATAAATTCCAGGTGACAAGGGTGGTCAAACAAAACTAGTAAACTTCCTACCATAGGATTCCCATCAATTTGACACAAGCATGCAGTTTTGCAAACAAAACATTTATTTTAAAACAGGATCAATATGCTTCAAGGACACTTGCCTTGCTCTTGCTGTTGATTAGGGTCAAAGCCTTCAAACTCTTGATGCTGTAGATCCTCCGTGGCACTCTCTAGCGCAAATCCGTCTAATCCACACAATAAACATACAAGACAAGAAACACAATCAAAGAGTGCACAAATATTACTCAATATGACATGCATGATTGATGCAATGCAAGGTAGAACTTGTTACTAGATTGCTTTTAATGATCACTAACTAGTTCTAATAGATTTTAACAAGTTTATACAGGTTTGGATTCGATTAGATCAATTTTTAGAACCAATTCTACACAATTTAACCAGAAAGAACGGACTAGTCCGCTAGGGACCGGACAAGTCCGCACTCTGCGAGATCAGCGGATTAGGGTTTTCTAGATCGACGTGAATTTGGAGATTAGGGGTTGAATTCTCGTAAGGAAAAGAGAATAGAAGGTATACCAGGTGTTTAGAACTCCAATGAACCAAGAAACTTGGAGGTAACACTTGGATCTTGATGATCTAGGGTTGGTGATGAACTTGGGGATGAATTGGTGGTGAAGGACGAAACTTGGTGGAGATCTTGATCCTCCTTCGTTTCCTCCTCTTCTTCTTCTCGTTTGGGATCTTCTCCTCCCTCCTTGATGGTGGCTCCCCACGAACTAGGGTTTGGGTGGGTGGAAAAGTGGCAAATAGATGTCAAACCAAGGGGTGGGGTTGTTTATATAGAGGTGGAGGCTAGGGTTAGATGGATTTCGAGTTTTGGGATGAGTAGAGGCCGGTTGAGAGTCCCACATGGGCTCTAAAAGAGTTGGGCACGACGTCCCTAGGCCCACTTGACGTGAAACCCAAGAAACAAGTCGTAAAACAAAAGGTCAATCTCGGAGTCACGAAATATCGGACAAGTCCGGACAGGACCGGACTAGTCCGAAGTCGTCCAGAGAGAAAATCGGACAAGTCTGGCCAAAAATCGGACAAGTCCGATCTTAGTCAGAAAGGAAAACGGACAAGTCCGCTGGAACACCGGACTAGTCCGGAAAAGTCCAGGGACTTAGAAAATTTTCAAGGATTCATGGAATATCGGACTAGTCCGCACAAAATCGGACAAGTCCGAAAGTTTCCAGAGCCAAAATCGGACTAGTCCGCAGCAAAAACGGACAAGTCCGTTTTTAGTCAGAGAGAAATCGGACTAGTCCTCAGTAAAATCGGACTAGTCCGCACTTTCCTGCGTTTTAAGTGCGGTTTTGCTCCAAATCAATTTTAAATGCTCCGAATCGATTTTAAACTCGTTCCTCTTGTTGTGGGCTAATGTTAAACATGTATATGAGTGCATGTAGGGCATGATGCATGAAAATGAGGGTGTTACAAACCTACCCCCCTTAAAATGAATCTCGCCCTCGAGATTCGACGCGGAAGAGAAGAGATGGGGAAATTCCTTCTTGAGATCGTCTTCTAGCTCCCAA
Organism: Tuctoria greenei; assembly: GCA_036927565.1. NCBI lineage: Eukaryota > Viridiplantae > Streptophyta > Magnoliopsida > Poales > Poaceae > Tuctoria > Tuctoria greenei. Next base: position 213,199,989 of record JAYESD010000004.1, on the reverse strand, counting down.
GTGGCTTCTTTTTCTGTATGGTGCTTCCATTGGACTTTACACCATCGAATCACCTTGTTCCTTGTGACTCTCTCCTTGGTTTCCAAGATCTTGACCGGTTGCTCGGCATACGTCAAATCTTCCTCTAGTTCCAATTCTTCCATTGGCACTTGATCTTCCGGTACCCTCAAGCACTTCTTGAGCTGGGAAACGTGAAACACATCATGTACGTCTGAAAGATGAGCTGGCATCTCCAACCTATACGCTACTTCTCCTCTTTTGTCCAAAATCTTGAATGGTCCAATATAACGAGGTGCGAGCTTGCCTCTTATGTTAAACCTCTTATGACCTCTCATTGGTGACACCTTGAGGTAAGCAAAATCTCCTATTTCAAAGGCTAATTTCCTTCTCCTATTATCCGCATAGCCTTTTTGCCTTGATTGGGCAGCCCTCAAGTTTCCACGAATTATTTGGACTTGCTTTTCGGCTTCTTGCAACACGTCCGGACCAAATACTTGAGTTTCTCCTGCCTCATTCCAGAATAAAGGTGTCCTACACTTCCTCCCATAAAGCGCTTCATATGGCGACATTTTCAAGCTTGCTTGGTAACTATTGTTGTATGAAAATTCCGCGTAGGGCAAGCTTTTGTCCCAACTTTTCCCATGCTTTAAAGCACAAGCTCTTAACATGTCTTCCAAAATCTGATTGGTCCTCTCGGTTTGTCCATCCGTTTGAGGATGATATGCTGAACTAAAATTCAACCTCGTTCCCAAAGCTTCATGCAATTTTTGCCAAAATCTGGAGGTAAATTGAGAACCTCTATCCGAGACTATCTTCTTAGGGACTCCATGTCGACACACAATATGCTCCATGTATATTTCGGCCAATCGTGCAGCTGTATACTTGGTCTTCACAGGGACAAAATGAGCTGACTTGGTTAAACGATCCACAATTACCCAAATTGAGTCATACCCGGACTGAGTACGGGGTAACCCAACTATGAAGTCCATACCAATTTCTTCCCACTTCCATTCCGGAATCTTCAACGGTTGCAATAATCCGGCTGGCCTTTGATGTTCCGCCTTGACTCGTTGGCACACATCACACAATGCTACATATTCAGCTATGTCCTTTTTCATGCTATCCCACCAATAACAAGTCTTCAAATCCTTGTACATCTTCGTACAACCAGGGTGAATTGAGTATGGCGAGTCATGTGCCTCCTTTAATATTGTCTCCCGAATGTGCTTTACATTAGGCACAACGATTCTCTTTCCAAGCCATAAGGTACCATGTTCATCCTCGTCAAATCTGAATTCTCTCCCTTCTTCGATCCTTTCCTTGATTTCCTTGATATCCTCATCCGTGGTTTGTGCTTCTCGAATTTCTTGCTCTAAGGTTGGATTTAACTCCATCATCTCCATCTCATTTACAAACCCGAGGTTCAACCTTTCAAACTCCTTACATAACTCGAACGGTAACTCTCGAACGGTAAGTTGATGACTTACTCCTTTCCTACTCAAAGCATCGGCCACTACGTTGGCTTTTCCCGGATGATAGTTGATCCCCAAATCATAATCTTTGATGAGTTCCAACCATCTTCGTTGCCTCAAGTTCAGATCCGTTTGTGTGAAAATATACTTCAAACTCTTATGATCCGTATAAATTTCACACCTATGTCCAAGAATATAGTGTCTCCAAATCTTCAATGCATGTACCACGGCTGCTAGTTCAAGATCATGCGTGGGGTAATTCTGCTCATGTTTCTTCAATTGTCTTGACGCATAGGCGACCACTTGACCTCCTTGCATCAATACACATCCAAGCCCTTGTCTTGATGCGTCACAATAAATGTCAAAACTCTTGCTTACATCTGGCAATACCAAAACTGGGGCTGTTGTCAACCTCTTCTTCAACTCCTCGAAACTATTCTGACAAGCTTCAGTCCATTGGAACGCCTTTCCCTTCATTAGCAACTCCGTCATAGGCTTGGCTATCTTGGAAAAATCCTTGATAAACCGACGGTAATATCCAGCCATCCCAAGAAAACTCCTTATTTCTTTGACGTTTTGCGGTGGTTCCCACTTCAACACGTCTCTCACTTTTCCTGGGTCAACCGATACTCCTCCTCCGGAAATTATATGACCCAAAAATGGCACCTCTTTCAACCAAAACTGGCACTTGTTGAACTTGGCATACAATTGATGCTCCCTCAATTTCTGCAGCGTAAGCCTCAAGTGTTCCTCATGTTCCTTCTCATCCTTCGAGTAGATCATAATATCATCAATAAACACCACAACGAACTTATCTAAGTACTCCATGAAGACCTTATTCATGAGGTACATAAAGTAGGCAGGTGCATTTGTCAATCCAAAAGACATCACGGTGTACTCATAAGATCCATACCGTGTCCTAAAAGCTGTCTTGGGTATGTCCGATGGTCTAATCTTCATTTGAAAGTATCCCGACCTCAAGTCAATCTTAGAGAAGACACAAGCACCCTTCATCTGATCAAACAAGTCTTCTATGCGTGGCAAGGTGTACTTGTTCTTGATTGTTACCTCGTTGAGAGCTCGGTAATCCACGCACATCCTTTGGGATCCGTCCTTCTTGTCCACAAATAGAACGGGCGCTCCCCAAGGTGAAGAGCTTGGGCGAATAAAACCCTTTTCTAATTGCTCTTGAATCTGCTTCTTGAGCTCCGCTAATTCCATAGGAGGCATCCTATATGGCCTCTTAGCTATAGGTGCAGTTCCAGGTATTAAATCAATAACAAACTCAATGTCTCGATCAGGTGGCATACCTGGCAACTCATCCGGAAACACATCCAAAAATTCACATACAACCGGAATCTCCTCAATTGCGGCACCGTCTATATGATTCAATTCCAATTGCTTCGGTGCGGTTTGAGATGCTTCAAATTCTACAGTTATCCCTTCCTCATTGGTCAACTTCACTGTCTTTGTGGCACATTCAATAACCCCATTGTGCTTCCTCAACCAGTCCATACCAAGTATAATATCCAACCCTTGAGAATCTAAAACAATGAGGTTGGCGGAGAAGTCTACCCCCCTTATTCTAAGGCTTACTTTTGGACATACTATATTTGTCCTCATCTCTCCTCCAGGAGACTTAACCAACAGAGTAAACTTCATATGAGAGATAGGCAAACTATACTTGGCAACATACTTCGATGCAATGAATGAATGCGATGCTCCAGAATCAAATAACATAGTCGCGGGGTTGGAGTTGGCGAGAAACATACCAATGACCACATCATCCGCTTGTTGAGCATCCTCCGTAGAGACATGGTTCACATTGCCACGAGCAAAATTTTGCTGTCCACGGCTTCCTTGTGGCTGTCCTCCATTAGGTCTTGGGTTTTGCCTCGATGCATTGCTTCCTTGACCAAGGCCCGACTTAGGACATTGATTTGCAAAGTGTCCAGCTTCTCCACAAGTATAGCACTTCTTAACTCCACCAGAATTATTGGGACGAGCTTGGTTTTGAGCATTGGCTCCAGGAAAATCAGCACGAGGTGCATAAGGCATTGGAGGCCTAGGTGCTTGCATAACAGGGCGCTGCTGCACAAACTGAGTTGGGCGCGGTGCATAACCAGGGCGCTGAGCAGGAATAGAGGAGCTGTAATTAGGCGCATTGGGTGGCGCAAAGCGAGGGCGCACATTACTTCCTTGTTGTTGTCCTTGATATGGCGCCTTCCTCTTGATTTCTTGCTCCATCTCACGGATCTTGTTCTCAACCACAATTGCTTTGTCCACAAGCTTCTGAAAATTGACATAATCACAGTTGAGCAATTGCACTTGGATCGTATTGTTCAATCCCCTCATGAACAAGTATTGCTTCCGACTGTCCCGGCTAACATCCTCAGGCGCATATCTTGAGAGTTGAGTGAACTTATTGAGATATTCACTCACGCTTGATTTTCCTTGTCTCAAGTTCTCAAATTCTTGCCTCTTCAAGAGCATAACACCTTCCGGCACATAATGAGAACGGAAACTCTCCTTGAATTCCGCCCAGGTAATTCTCTCTTGGTTCTCATGAGCACTGCAATAAGAATCCCACCAATCTGCAGCTGCTCCAACGAGTTGATGAGAAGCAAATAGCACCTTCTCCCGGTCACTGCATTGAACAATGGCTAGCTTCTTCTCCACGGACTTGAGCCAATCATCAGCGTCCATAGGGTCAGCAGCTTGAGCAAAGGTTGGCGGCCTAGTCCTCATAAACTCTCCCAATCGGTTATGAGGAGGTGGGGGTGGCGGTGGAGGCATGTGGGGCTGATTGTTGATATTGCCAGCCTGCAGCTGTCCCATAGTTTGTATCATGGTCTGCATGAGCTGGTTTTGCATGGCCAATAGCTGCTCGATGTTGATAGCTCCCTGAGTAGGTCCTTGCCCATTGTTGTTCTGAGGCACTCCATTGTTCTCCTCTTCATCATTGCCATCCCTCTGGTTGCGAGTCCTCACCATCTGAAGAAAAGCAGTAGGTAAGAATTAGAAAACGTCCCCAACTATATGCATCAAGGGATATGAAACTAAACAACTGGCTACACTAGCCTAGGTGGACATGGCAATGCTAAAGCATCCCAAAATCCTCTATTAAGCACACAAGCAAGCAATATATATAGGAAACAGCACTCCAAGCAAAAACACATCGATTCCTGAGTGCTCCTATGTGCTCTAAAGTGTCCATTCTATCTAGGCTGCATCCTACGGTCAACCTGTGGCTCTGATACCAATCTGTGACGCCCGGTTCCGAAAATGAACCAAGCTAACGCATATGTGTGCCCAGGATGTTCACCACACATACACGAGTGAAATCACAAAAGGATATACAGAAAATTACCACAGCTCAAATTATTAAATAAGTATTCTTATTACACAATTCATTAAATCCTCGAATACAAGCTCTAATGAATATTAATGACAAGTTCAACTAATGCAGCGGAAATAAACTAATTAAACAACTAAGCAAACTAAGCAACTATGCAGCATAAGCGACAGGGTATGTATGCGCAGCTCCAATCAACACCACAGGCAAAGCTGACGGTAGACACGGCCTAGAACTCCGCATTATCGCCATTAAAATCCCAGTCCTGACCTGCAACTGTTGGGGTGGGGAATTGCAAGAGTGAGTACATGTCGTACTCAGCAAGTGTGGAAAGTATGACATGTGGCTGATTCAAATGACGACAATAATAATGGTAAAGTGCTGAAAAGTACGGTAAAACATTTGAAAAGCAATATATCTTATGTATGTGAAGTAAACCCATCATAATCATAAATAATACCATAATACCAAATCTGAATTCATTACCATCATAAATAATTCCAGATTTCACCATCATCAATAACCATATTCAATACCAGAAATTAATCCATAACCATCCATAACCATTATCAAACCATGACCATCCCAAATTCCAATTTCCCTCTAATCATGGAAGTTGTCCAGGTGCTCATAACCGGGAGCACGGCTATCATGATAGTTTTAATTAACACTCTGCAGAGTTTGTACCTCTTTACCCACGTGTTTGTGATTTCATCACCCTTCGGCGACTAAGAACCTCCCTTATGCCCATGACCCGTCAGTCATATTACACACTTCCGTTGGTGTGTGGCCAAGAGATCACAAAATAGCCTTTACAAAGGGATTACTAGCCTATTTAGACCCCACTGAGGTTTCACCGGTGGCGATGTCTCCCGCAGAGCACATCTTCAACCAAGGGCCCCCTCTTGAGCCATTCGGATCCCAGGGTAGTCCCACCAATCACCAACAAACCCAATCCGACTACCCCTTCCCCGAGCATCCACAATGGTCCAAACAGCGCTAGCAAAGCCCTAATTAATCAGCTACGCCGCACCCATAACTTGGCCTCGTGGTGGCACTGTAGTCCTGGCTTATTCTCGCATGAACCGGTCCTTAGATCTAAAGCAAGCAAACCACCGTAACATCCAACCCATCCACATACCAGGCTTGCTTAGATCACCCATCGTATTGACCAATTTACATCAAACAGAATATCATTGATGCACAATTAAATGTGTAGTGTTGTTTTCCATCCCAATTAATTAAGCGAAGCAAAAAGGTAAAAACCCTTCCCGACTCTCTACCATAAATTCCAGGTGACAAGGGTGGTCAAACAAAACTAGTAAACTTCCTACCATAGGATTCCCATCAATTTGACACAAGCATGCAGTTTTGCAAACAAAACATTTATTTTAAAACAGGATCAATATGCTTCAAGGACACTTGCCTTGCTCTTGCTGTTGATTAGGGTCAAAGCCTTCAAACTCTTGATGCTGTAGATCCTCCGTGGCACTCTCTAGCGCAAATCCGTCTAATCCACACAATAAACATACAAGACAAGAAACACAATCAAAGAGTGCACAAATATTACTCAATATGACATGCATGATTGATGCAATGCAAGGTAGAACTTGTTACTAGATTGCTTTTAATGATCACTAACTAGTTCTAATAGATTTTAACAAGTTTATACAGGTTTGGATTCGATTAGATCAATTTTTAGAACCAATTCTACACAATTTAACCAGAAAGAACGGACTAGTCCGCTAGGGACCGGACAAGTCCGCACTCTGCGAGATCAGCGGATTAGGGTTTTCTAGATCGACGTGAATTTGGAGATTAGGGGTTGAATTCTCGTAAGGAAAAGAGAATAGAAGGTATACCAGGTGTTTAGAACTCCAATGAACCAAGAAACTTGGAGGTAACACTTGGATCTTGATGATCTAGGGTTGGTGATGAACTTGGGGATGAATTGGTGGTGAAGGACGAAACTTGGTGGAGATCTTGATCCTCCTTCGTTTCCTCCTCTTCTTCTTCTCGTTTGGGATCTTCTCCTCCCTCCTTGATGGTGGCTCCCCACGAACTAGGGTTTGGGTGGGTGGAAAAGTGGCAAATAGATGTCAAACCAAGGGGTGGGGTTGTTTATATAGAGGTGGAGGCTAGGGTTAGATGGATTTCGAGTTTTGGGATGAGTAGAGGCCGGTTGAGAGTCCCACATGGGCTCTAAAAGAGTTGGGCACGACGTCCCTAGGCCCACTTGACGTGAAACCCAAGAAACAAGTCGTAAAACAAAAGGTCAATCTCGGAGTCACGAAATATCGGACAAGTCCGGACAGGACCGGACTAGTCCGAAGTCGTCCAGAGAGAAAATCGGACAAGTCTGGCCAAAAATCGGACAAGTCCGATCTTAGTCAGAAAGGAAAACGGACAAGTCCGCTGGAACACCGGACTAGTCCGGAAAAGTCCAGGGACTTAGAAAATTTTCAAGGATTCATGGAATATCGGACTAGTCCGCACAAAATCGGACAAGTCCGAAAGTTTCCAGAGCCAAAATCGGACTAGTCCGCAGCAAAAACGGACAAGTCCGTTTTTAGTCAGAGAGAAATCGGACTAGTCCTCAGTAAAATCGGACTAGTCCGCACTTTCCTGCGTTTTAAGTGCGGTTTTGCTCCAAATCAATTTTAAATGCTCCGAATCGATTTTAAACTCGTTCCTCTTGTTGTGGGCTAATGTTAAACATGTATATGAGTGCATGTAGGGCATGATGCATGAAAATGAGGGTGTTACAAGTCTGCTCCATCTTATGAGAAACTACAATGAAAGAATGTTGTCCTGCCTGGTATAGGGTTTGTCAATTCAAAAATTATCTTTAATTTTTATGATGTTGCTGAAAGCCCGCCATAGCTCGTGATCTATCATGAGCGCTGTCGTTTTTCCCCTGCTTTAGCAATAGTGGGAGCCTTGCTGTCTGGACTGTAGGTGGGGTTGCTTGAGGTACCTGCAATGCGCCTGGGGCCTCGGATGTTCCAATACTCGGGGGTCTGTGTATCCAGATGGTCTCCCCCGGAAAAGGCTTACGCCAAGCGGGAGGTCCAGGGCCACAGCCTGCTTAGCCTGGTCCTGTACCCTAAGCCTGTGCGCTCTGCCTCCCCAGCGCTACAGCCGAGTACTGGGGGCCAGATGGACCACCCTTGGGTAGTTTGGACGACGAGTCCGAGGCGCAGAAGCACTGAATTACCCAAGCCCCACGAGTCAGCCCAGGATCGTAAGTCAAGCGACACTACAAAAAGAGCAGGGGCAAAGTGACCAGCGGACAGAATTACTTCTCTTTTTGATCTATGTACAGGTCTTTGAGGAAGTTATTCCAGCAACCAATGCCAGAGTACCCGCGAAGACAGTGGGCACCGCCGGACTGGAGCTCCGGCGGCACCCCCAGGGGGCCCGCTGTCGACCTCTCGCTGAAGATGGCAGGCACCGCCGGACTGGAGCTCCGGCGGCACCCCCAGGGGGCCCACTGTCGACCTCTCACTGAAGAATGGCGGGCACCGCCGGCCTGAAGCTCCAGCGCCACCCCCAGGTGGCCTGGTGTCGACCTCTCGCTGAAGATGGCGGGCACCGCCGGACTCGAGCTCCGGCGGCACCCCCAGGGGGCCCGCTGTCGACCTCTCACTGAAGAATAGCGGGCACCGCCGGCCTGAAGCTCCGGCGGCACCCCTAGGGGGCCCGCTGTCGACCTCTCCATAAAGATGGTGGCCACCGCGGAACTGAAGCTCCGGCGGCACCCCCAGGGGGACCGCTGTCGACATACCTGCATACTCAGCTACGGCAATGCTACATACGAATCCTAGGCTCCTCCTGCACCGGTCCGCCCTAAGCCCTAAGTATATGACAGGTGTGCCCATAACAACTGGCCACGCTTGTTAGGGGGCCATACTTTGGGGGACGGCAGGTCCTGGAAGTTAAGGAACAACAAGCAGCTGGAAGACATTGCTGGAAATAAAAGCAAGCTGAGTATAAAAGGGCACCACAGACAGATTTTTTATCACACAAATAAAGAGTTTGTCACCACAGCCAGCCACAAGACAAAAACAAAAAGACAAAAATTTAAACAAACGCCCGGGGAGCCCTCAGCCGCTCTGCTGGAACCTTGAGGCGATGAGTGCCACCGCATCCGAAACTTCAGACTTGGCGGCCTCTTCGCTCTCAGCGATGGGCCCCTCGAGGACCGGCTGCAGGGAGACGTCGGGGTACTAGCTCCGGTAGCAGGACAGGATGTGCGTCGCCACCTCCTTCACCAGCATCTGTCCCTCAGCCTCCAGCTGGTTGTCAAAGATGGGCCCCAGCGAGCGCATCCTCGAGCTGGTGGAGTCGAGCGCCAGGAACACCTGACTCACCTCCTGCGACGGCTCCCCCACGCGTGTCGGGCTGAAGCTGAGTTGCACCAGAGCCGAGTCGGCACCGCCAAGGAACTCCCAGACTTTCCGGTCCTTGGCGGAGCGCGCCGCCCGGAGCTCCTCCACCTCCTGCTGAGCCGCTGCCAGCGCCCGGGGGCCACCATCCAGGAACTGCTTCTCCTTGGCCGCCAGGGCCCTCTCGCGCTCGCCGACCCCCGCCTCGCGGCGGTCCAAGTCACCCTCTTTGAGGGCGATGTTGAACTCGTGGTCCAGGAGGGCCTGGCGCTCGACGGACTGGGCCTGCTGTGCCTCCGCCATGGCGGCTTCCCGGCGGTCCAACTCGGCGGCGCGGACTCTCGCCCCTTCTTGCTGGAGGATGAGCCCGCGGCAGGTCGCCTCCACTTCGGCCTGCTTCGCCGCCAGGTCCTGCTCCTGTTCGGCTAGAGCAGCCTCCCGGAGGGACAACAGGTGCTGAAGGTCCTCGCAGGCCTGGAGGCGGGAGCTGGCCTTAGCGTGGATGGCTCGGCGTCAGCCTACAGCTTCTGGGTGAAGGCGTCTAGCTGGGCGATGAGGTCGCACTTCTGCTCGAGGATCTTCATCTCCTCCCGAACGACCGCCTCCCGCTGGGCCGCTAGGCTCTTCGCCAGTCGGGTCCGGGCCTCCAGGGTCCTCTCCCATTCCCAGAGTCGGTCATCCTCGTCCTGGGGACGCCCTTTCTCCCGGGCAAGGGCTGCCTGGGCCTGCCAGAAGCCGGAGCAGGCCACGGCCATAGCCTTGGACAGGGGGAGATGCTCCGCCGTAGCAGTGGGCCCCTGCCTCCCCACTTCCTCAATGTCGTCCTCCATTTGGAGGACCACTGGGGAGGCGGCGACCAGGGCCCCCTCCCGGATGGCAGCACCCAGGGAGGTAGCGCCAGCCGACGTAGCAGTGTCGGAGGGCGCGGCAGCATCGGCCGGCATGGAGTAGCCGGTGGACACAGAGTCGTTGGTAGGGGCGGGGGCGGTTGTCGGCGCGCGCAGCTGGGCTTCGGCAGCCGCTGCGGGGATCTCGGGCACGGAGGACCGAGGTACCCCGGCGGCAGCAGCCTGGTGCACCAGAACAGGGCCTGAGGCAGCAGACGATCCCCGCGAGCCGGCTGGAGCGGCAGACCCCCCAGTAGAAGTGCCCGCGGGTGGTGGAGTAGCTGTGGTGGCGCTGAAACCAAGCAAACTCAGACTGACAGGGTAGGCGCACAGCAAAGAACACCCAAGGTAAAATCTGAGCAGGCTTACCGGGGAAAGCTGAAGCTCCACCGCTGCCCGAAAGGGTTGGGGGGGGGGGGTTCGGACCCCCCGAACCCGCGACGGGGGCCCCTGAGTGTGCTGGTGGGCCCTGTGGTGGTGGTGTCGGCGGCACCCCCGAGGTCTGGCGCCCCTCCGAACGGAGAGGGAACGCTGGGGTCCCGTCGGTGTTGAGGAGCCTCCCCCTCTTGTGTGTGGAGGACTAAGGCGGCAAGGTGGCGCCATCGGCGCCCCCTGGCGACGAGCGCGGCAGGGCTCCGGAGTCTTGACGAGGGGCAGAAGGGGCCGGCGGCGGCGACTGGGCGCGCTTCTTGGGGGACGGGTCCAGCACCGGAACCGGCACCTTCCCCTTCCCCTTGTCGCCAGGGGCGACGACGCCACCCCATGGATGGTGTTGGGGGCCGCTCGAGGAGTCATCGCTTGAAAAACCAACGTCGCTTAAGGGAGCCTCGCCTCCCTCAGCGTCATCGGCAATGTTAACCTCCCGGAACGGGTCCCCGATCTGGCGCTGCGCTAGCCCGGACTCGTCAAGGGTCGGCATCATCTTCAGCAGCTGCCTCCTCAACTCGGAGTCCGAGCACAAGGGGCGGCAGGCCGACGGAAGAGCAAGTGCCTCAGCGGAGATGTCGTCGGGGCAGACCCGGGTCAACATGTCGAGCAGCTGCTGCTCGCCCAGGTTGCAGCCGGGGCCAGTCTCGAGCCGGGTGCAGTCCGACAGGCCGGTGAACATCGACTTTGGACGGGCGCGGTGCTAAAGCGGAGCTATGCGGCGGGACATGAAGTCCCTCAGCACCATGGTAGACAACAGCCCGTGGACTGCCAACATCTGGATCCTCTCCAGCACCGAGTTGAATGCCTCCTCCAGCTCTGGGCACTCCACCAAGAATGATCGCTAGGAGTAGGGGATCCCGGTGGGGAGGCACATCCGATCGTGGGCCTCGACCTTGGCGATCATCCAATCTTCACGCCACAGCTCCCACCTCGCGGGTTTGAAGGAAGCAATGTACCTCGTGGGGACCTTTGTCCGGTGCTGGAAGTAGTAGGCGTTGAGGTGCTCCTTCGAACTCCTACCGGTGGCCCTCAGTACAAAAAAGTACCGAAAGAGCTTCACCGACGTCATCACCCCCACGAACATCTCACAGAGGTGAGCGAAGACCGCCAGCATGGCGATCGAGTTCAGCGCGAGGTGGTGGAGTTGGAGGCCGAAGGTCTCCAGGAGCATGACCAGGAAGGCGGATGCTGGCGGGACGAAGCCGGCCAGCACGTACGATGAGAAGAGGACCATCTCCCCGGCGGAGAGGCTCGGCGGGAGCCTCTCGGGACGGAGCCATGACTCCCGCTCAGGAGTATGCCAGCCGAGAAGCCAGCGCATGGGGGCCAGGTCAGCGGGCCTGGACAGCCTGGACTTGGGCAAGATGCTCGCCATGAGGGTTGAGGGAGGAGGCTCTGGACGGGGAGACTGGGAACTAGAGCGCAAGAACTGGGCTTGAGGCAAAAGCACGAGCGCGGGGATGCAAAGGCGGGAGAAAGGACCCTCAGGGGGGAGTTCTCTTTTTATGCACCCCTGCAGGCCAACAGGCACAAAAGCGTGGATCAACGCAGCCTCAGTTGAAGAGTAATGAACCCGTATGGGCAATGACATGAGGGCCCAGGTCGCTCAAAGAAGAAGGCGAGCCGGGAAGCTAGCCATGCGGGAGGTAAATCGGCGGTTTCCGAAAGGGCAGATGCAGCGGAAGTGCAGGAGCCGCCTCGGGAACCGTCGCAGTTAAAGCACGGTTGAAGGCAGGAGTCACGTCGCGCGGTGCTTGTTCAGCACCTTCACTTACCAGAAGGGGACACGTCGCCTCAACGGCAGGGGCGTGTCGCCTGGGGAATTGCCTCAAAGTGGAATCGGAAGAGTTGCACGGGAAGAAAAGGAAGAAGACCCCACCAGCGGTATCGACGACTCTCCCGAGGTGGGCTCGGGGGCCACTAGCGGTACCCTGCACATCGGGTACCCCCGCGCACAGGAGAAAACCGCTAAGGACTCCGCCTCTGCCTAAGAGGTCGAATCTGAGGCTGCCACGTCGAGGAGGAAAGTACCAGATCCTACCTCCCCGTCATGGGAGGCTCCCAAGCTGCCACGTGGCTGGCAGGACCGGACCCACGCCATCCCGCTGAGGCGGGCTCTGGAGCCGCCACGTGGCCGATCGGGACCTCAGGGCCAAGCTCGCGTCCTCGCAGGGGAAGGCACCGGCGCTACCACGTGGCCTGCAGGGCTGAGCCCCCACCCCGCCATAGGGGTGGGCTCCGAATGCGCCACGTGGCCTGTTCCGTCAAGTGATTTACTTCCCGTAGAGGCAGGCTCTGGCGCAACCACGTGGCGGATGGTCTACTCTCTGCGGTAGGAAGCTGCAGTAAAGGAACGTGTGCGCTGCTTAGGCAGGCATTAAGTACGTGTGCCTTCCCCAGGCAGGCTGAGTCGCGCTTGCGAAAGTCAAGACTCCAGTGTCCTGTCTTATCCAAGTAGCCGGTACAGACCCACGCCGCAAGACGGACGAATGGGTCGCGAGGACAAGACAGACGAGACGTGCACGGCCATCATCACCAGCTATGTGTAGCCCTGGCGCACGACGCGACGGGACGGCGCATTGACACCCCTGACAAAGGGAAGTAGATAGCAATTAATCCTAGATCTTGTATAGGATTTGGCTCTCCCCAGGACCACCTGTCGGGTACTGGGACCCACCTTGTGACTGCAGAGTCCTTGAACTATAAAAGGGCTCTGCAGACGACCTTCACGGGGGACGAAAAATTAGACCAAGGCTCATACACGCTCAAGCAAGGCAATACACAAACCCTCCCGTGGACGTAGGGTATTAAGCTCTGGCGGCCCGAACCACGTAAATCCCCTGTGTTCATCATCCTACTGTGTTGGATCTCCTGCGACTAGCCCTCGTGAATCCAAAGAACCTCCGCGGGCTGCTCAATAAGCAGGTCCGGGGGAAGTGTCGTTTACGACCTTCGACATTTGGCGCGCCAGGTAGGGGGTTTTCCCCGTCAAGATCTCCACCAGCAGCAATGGTGAAGGACCAATCCAACGCCGGATATTCCAGGGCGCAGTCGCAGCGACAGACAGTGGCGGAGGATCAGGCGTCATCCCGCTCTAGGTCAGGCTACCGCTCTAGGGCAGGAAGGTCAGGACCTTCGCGTCGCCCTGCAGTCACTTCGCCGGCTGCAGGCCGACACGCCACTCCACGGCGTACTCCGATCGTGACAGCAATCACGGCGCCACCGACTGCAAGCCCGGAGAGTGCGCTCGTGGCAGCGCGCGCGCTACTTCGCAACCCTCCTGCTGGGGATGCTCCTCAGGGAGCAGCACAGCAGTGGATCAATGACGTCGACCACCTCGTCACCGCCGCACTCAACACGCCTCCGCCGAGGGAGACACATGCCCAGCCGGTGCATGTGTCATTGTCGCGAACGCTACAGTCGACCGATGGACGGCAGACTCGCGCTCGACCAGGATCTCAACAACAGATCTAAGAATCGGGCTGCAGCGCCGCAGGGCCGGAGAGGACTGCCGAGTCACCATCGAGCGCCAGAGGGAACATCGGCGCAACCTCGAGGCAGATTACACCGTGTCGGTCCCTGTGCCCCAGGCTCATGCTGTGCCTCCACCACACCAGACGTACGTCGCGCCTCCACCGCACCAGGTGTACGTCGCGCCTCCTGCACAGGCGTATGCAACACCACCCCAGCACCAGGTGTACGCAGGCTCGCCTGCTCACCCGGGGTATGCGATGCCGCTGCCGGCACCAGTCAGCCCCAGCCAAGGGTGTGTAGCGCTAGTGAATGTTGGCCTAGAGGGGGGGGTGAATAGGCCTTCTTGAATTTTATCGGTTCCTGTAACACTTCAACAACGAGATCAAAAAACAGATATAACGGACTAGTCCGGTAAAGTGCGGACTAGTCCGGATTTTACGGGCTAGGTTGATCAAGTTAGGTCAATTTGATTGTTTGTTGACTTTTGCAGCGGAAATATAAACTTTGTGATCAGTTCAATAGTTGTGTAACAGATTCTATTAAGAATATGACTTTATTTCAACTATTAACTTTGTATTCAACAAATCTAATCAAACCCTAGATAATGTTGATCAACTAGAATAAAGAACACAAATGAAAGACACAAGATTTATCCCGTGGTTCGGTTACCACGAAGGCAGCCTACGTCCACGTTGAGGAGCCCACAAAAGGGCCGGGTCTTCACTAACCCTTCCCTCGTTCGGATCGCCACGAAGGCCAATCCTCTTCCACTAATCACACAGGGGTAAATCACCGAGTTTAAGGGGCGATCTCACAAGTTGAGCGCTCCCTTGATTACAAGATTCAAGACCACCAATAACACACTTCAAAATATACAAACTGAGATGCAAGAGTGTGTTAGAGATTCAAACCAAGAGCTCAATCGCGTATCAAGTGCCCTCTCCAATGATCTACAAGTGATCTTCAATGTAGTGATCAATTTAGCACTTGGTTTTGTGGAGAGAGGTAGTTTTTGAGGCTCTTGGGAGGTGTGACGGCGCTAGGGTTCGAGAGAGTTTGAAAGTGGGCCGTGCACCTCTATTTATAAGGGGTTTCTGGAAGTTACCGTTAGGGTTCAGAAAATTCGGACTAGTCCGTGGTGGTGACCGGACTAGTCCGGTGTGCTGTGAGAAGCAAACCCTAAGTGTCCAGGAATATCGGACTAGTCCGTTTGAAAACGGACTTGTCCGATTTCACTGCTGGAAAACTTCGGACTAGTCCGATTGTCATCGGACTGGTCCGGACCTGTGAAACCTTTAGTGTTTAGGATGACAAGTCCGCACTTGGAGGACTTGTCCGATTTAGATCAGTGTGTATATCGGACTAGTCCGTGTAAACACCGGACTTGTCCGAAGTGGATCAGAAAGGATATCGGACTAGTCCGGTGGAGACCGGACTTGTCCGATCTAGTGACTTGTGCATTGTGTTGAGGACTAGTCCGCACTGGGGAGGACTAGTCCGAAGTGGAACAGAAGAATTATCGGACTAGTCCGGTGATGACCGGACTTGTCCGATCTTGTGCAGAATGTGATATCGGACTAGTCCGGTGGACATCGGACTAGTCCGGTCCTGTATAGCTTTGTGCATGTGTGTGTGTGATTAAATGAGATTGAGCTCTTGGGTGTGTTTCCTTAACACACTCCACACATACTAAACTACTAGTTTCTTCTCCTTGAGCTCAAATCCATTTTCCTTCTCAATTTCCTCTTTTTGGCACTTTGCTCATCTTTCATCATTTTTCTGCATTCATCTCAACAAAAGAATTAGGATCCCAATTGCTTGTTATAAATCATCCAAAACCCACAAGGGAGTCCTAGATGCACTTTCAATCTCCCCCTTTTTGGTGATTGATGACAACCAATTGAGATTTCACAAAATGAGGTATAAAATGAGATTTTTCATAAAGTATGCACATATGACTCAAAAATGCATCAAGCAACAAGAGAATAATTCATATGTGCATTCTTTATGGTGGGATGCATACTAAGAGCATGAATGCATTAAGAATGACAGAATTTGCATTGATCAACTAATATCAAGTGAATATAGCATTTCAGGAGCAAAAATTCAGATTTCATCACACACTTGCAAATTAACTGAGCAATTTAACATAGGACCAAACATGATATGAAAATAGCGTTAAACAATTACAATCACAAATAGAAAATACATGGAGACTCTCTCCTCGCATTCTATGCAGCTAAAGCTAAGTCTAGAAGCTCCCCCTCAATCTCTCCCCCTTTGGCATCAAGACACCAAAAAGAGAGAGAGGGAGGTCCTAGGGCTTCACTCTTCGCTGTCAGTCCTCTCATCGTCTTCATCATCTTCATCGCTTTCTTCTTGGCGAGGTTGAGAGGGAGGAGGAGGAACGGAGCTGCTCGAGCCCCCAATGCCAAAATAGGCAAGCTCGGATGTAGTCAAGGGGCTGAGTTCAGTGACGTCCAGATCAGAGTCTTCAGAAATGACTGGAGACCCTATTGGGTTGATCTCCAGTTTCTCACTCAGCTGCTTCACATTTGCTTTTATGTACCTCATGTCTTCTTTCCTCTTCTGGTTGAGCTTATGAAGCTTCACTTCAGTTTTCTTGCAGGAGGAGAGAAGAGACACCAAGTACTTCAGGATCCCACTGGCGGATCCTTTCTTAGGGGCTTCCCTGGAGGGAGGAGTAGCCCTAGCAGCTTCTTCTTGTCTTGCCGGTGCCTCGGGGCTTGAGGTCGGCGATGGAGGAGCTTGGACAATTACTGGCTGAGGCTTCTGAGGCCTCAGTGGAGTGTGCTCCACATCCTTCACGAACTCGATCCCTGTGACCTTCTCGATCATAAACATCAAGTAGGGGGCATAGCCACAGGATCGGTTGGGGGTGCTTGAGGGGCCCAACTGGCCCTGTGGCAACTCCTTTGCCCTTTCCTTTGGTTTGTCGAAGGCCACTTGAGGAGGTGCCGGCCTTCGATGCAGCTTTCTTCACACACACTTTCCTTCTGACTTGGGGAGGTGAGGGAGCTGGCTCGGAGGGTTTCTCTTGGCGTTTCTTGCCAAGACCCGCCGAGGGCCGAGGTGCCACTTCGGACTCAAAATCGGACATTTCGTAGTCAGAGCTCGACATGATCTGAGAATGAGTGATCAAGGTAAAATACAGGTTATACAAGGTATTGGTGAGATAATATGGCAATGGAAGGCATTAGGGAATGAAGGAATTAGGTTTTGGTTCAGAAACAACGGACTTGTCCGGTGCACAGGCACGGACTAGTCCGGTGGACCGGACTTGTCCGTACCTGGACCGGACTAGTCCGGTGTTCATCCGCAAAAACCTAACAGATTGGGTAAAATTTGATCCCTAAGCCAAAAATAGTCTAGCATACACGTAGTACACCTATTGGACATGTAACTAGTGAAGAATGCTAGGCCAAACGATAAGCAATGGAGAAATTTGCGATTTCTTAGGGTTTGAAGAAAATTTACCAAGAAATCGAAGGAGGCTTGAGATTTTGGGGGTTGGAGGCCGGACTTGTCCGCTAACTTCAATCCCCGAGTCTTCAAGCTTGATCTCCGCCCAAGTTTGAGGCTTTTCGACGGAGGAATCGAGTATTTGCCTTGGGAGCTCGAGCGCAAGAGAGAGAATGCTTGGGGCGAGTGTGAGAGTGAATGAATTAGGGTTTGGTGGCGGCTAGGGTTAAGGACACGAAAAATCGGACAAGTCCGGACATGACCGGACTAGTCCGAAGTCGTCCAGAGACTTATATCGGACTAGTCCGTGGTCTGTCGGACTAGTCCGGCCTAACCGGCACTCTGCGGACAAGTCTGCAATGGGCGGACTAGTCCGGGTAACCACGGACTTGTCCGTGGTCACCAGGAGAGAAATGCATAGCCCATTCATATATATTTGAAGGTTCAATATTAGAGATTAGAGAGACAAAACAATTCAAATAATCTTGATGAATTTGACCAGTAAGCAAACAACAATCATACTATGATCAAAATTCATCAAGATCTAATAATTGACATAGTTTTCGAGAGAAAAGTGAAGAGGGATGATTTTCACAATTCAATCAAAATTTTGAAGAAACATACAGGTATGCAACTTTTCAAGCCACACTCCGAGAATCAAGAACATTTAGCTCATTTCGGAGTTCACAAAAGCGTTTTTCATCAAGTGGCTTGGTGAATATGTCGGCTAATTGTTTTTGGGTGTTGACATGAGAGATGGATATGTCTCCTTTCATGGAATGGTCTCTCAAGAAGTGGTGTCTTATGTCTATATGTTTTGTTCTAGAGTGCTCAACTGGATTGTGTGCTATTTTAATGGCACTCTCATTATCACAAAGGAGAGGAATATGGTTCATATTGTAACCATAATCCCTTAGAGTTTGTCGCATCCAAAGAAGTTGTGCACAACAACTCCCGGCTGCAACATACTCCGCTTCGGCTGTGGATAATGCAATGGAATTCTGTTTCTTGGATGACCAAGAAACTAAGGATCTTCCTAGAAATTGGCAAGTGCCGGAAGTACTTTTTCTATCTACTTTGCACCCGGCATAATCTGCATCGGAATACCCAATGAGATTGAATTTTGAGCCTTTTGGGTACCAAAGACCAAGGTTGGGTGTATGAACTAAATATCTTAAGATTCTCTTAACGGCTGTCAAATGACATTCCTTGGGGTTGGCTTGAAATCTTGCACACAAGCAAACACTCAACATGATGTCTGGCCTAGATGCACATAAATATAGTAAAGATCCAATCATGGAGCGATATACCTTTTGTTCGACGCTCGTTCCATCTTCATTGAGGTCCAAGTGCCCATTCGTTGCCATGGGAGTCTTTATCGGCTTTGCTTTGTCCATGCCAAACTTCTTGAGGATGTCCTGCGTGTACTTGGTTTGGCTTATAAAAGTTCCTTCCCTTTGTTGTCGCACTTGGAATCCCAAGAAGTACTTCAATTCTCCCATCATCGACATTTCGAATCTCTCTGTCATAATTTTGCTAAACTCTTCACAGAAGGATTGGTTAGTTGACCCAAAAATTATATCATCAACATATATTTGGCAAATAAAAAGATCATTATCCAGATTTTTTGTGAATAACGTATAGTCTACTTTGCCAATTTGAAAACCATTATCTATTAAAAAATCTCTAAGGCACTCATACCAAGCTCTAGGAGCTTGTTTGAGGCCATAGAGAGCCTTACGCAGTTTATACACGTGATGGGGGAACTCTTCGTCTTCAAACCCGGGTGGTTGCTCCACGTACACCTCCTCCTTGATCGGTCCGTTGAGGAAGGCGCTTTTCACGTCCATTTGATA
Source organism: Tuctoria greenei (assembly GCA_036927565.1). Classification (NCBI taxonomy): domain Eukaryota; kingdom Viridiplantae; phylum Streptophyta; class Magnoliopsida; order Poales; family Poaceae; genus Tuctoria; species Tuctoria greenei. The sequence goes on along the minus strand of JAYESD010000004.1, from coordinate 213,180,645 downwards.
CAGCTTGAAATCATGGTGAGTAGCATATGCAAGTAATATTCTAATTGATTCAAGCCTAGCTACTGGAGCAAAAGTTTCATCGAAATCCAAACCTTCGACTTGTGAGTAACCTTTGGCCACAAGTCGTGCCTTGTTTCTTGTTACCACACCGTGTTCGTCTTGCTTGTTGCGGAAGACCCACTTGGTGCCTACAACATTTGCATTGGGTCTTGCCACAAGTTCCCAGACCTCGTTTCTCTTGAAATTGTTCAACTCTTCTTGCATCGCCACTACCCAGTCCGGATCCTTCAATGCATCCTCAGTCCTGCGGGGTTCCAAAAAGGAGACAAAAGAGTAATGTTCACAAAAATTTGCTATGCGAGATCTAGTGGTTACTCCCTTTTGGATGTCGCCGATGATGTTGTCGATCGGGTGATCCCTTTGAATGCATTGGTGCACTCTTGGGTGTGGTACTTGGGGAGTCGTGTGTTGGTGATCATCTTCTTCTCCCCCTGAGTTGTTGTCCTCGTTGATTTGTTCATTACGTTCGTACTCCTGTGGTTGATCTTGTATTGAGGCTCCCCCTTGATGGTTGATTTCATCTTGTGGTTCACTTTCATCTTGTATTTGTGACGTTGACTCTTGTGGTCGTACTTCGCCTAGAGCCATTCTCTTCAATGCTTGATAGGGGGCTTCTTCTTTACCTAATTCACATTGATCAACTTGCTCCTTTTGGGAGCCATTAGTTTCATCGAACACTACGTCACGTGCCACTTCAACAAGTCCGGAGGACTTGTTGAAGACACGATAGGCGTAAGTGTTCGAATCATAGCCAAGCAAGAAACCTTCATCGGACTTCGAAGCGAACTTTGAAGTCCTGGGCTTCTTGTTTAAAATATAGCAAGGAGAACCAAAAACTCGAAAATATGAAATGTTCGGTTTGTTACCGGTGAGTAGCTCATAGGGGGTCTTCTTTAGTAGTCGATGAAGATAGAGGCGATTTGTGGCGTGGCAAGCTGTGTTGATTGCTTCCGCCCAAAATCGGTCCGAAGTCTTGTATTCATCGAGCATAGTTCTTGCCATTTCTATGAGCGTGCGGTTCTTCCTTTCGGCAACTCCATTTTGTTGTGGGGAGTATGGTGCTGAAAATTCGTGCTTGATTCCTTCTTCATCAAGGTACTCCTCCACTTGTATGTTTTTGAACTCCGTGCCATTGTCACTCCGAATACTCTTGATTTGTAATGAAAATTCGTTTTGTGCTCGCTTGAAGAACTTCTTGAGTGTCCCTTGTGTTTCTGATTTTTCATGCAAAAAGAACACCCAAGTGAAGCGGGAAAAATCATCAACAACAACTAAACCATACTTGTTACCGCCGATGCTTATGTAAGCAATTGGACCAAACAAGTCCATATGAAGTAGTTCGAGCGGTCTTGTTGTGGTCATGATGTTCTTCGCAGGATGCTGTGCTCCAACTTGTTTCCCTGCTTGGCACGCGCTACATGGCCTGTTTTTCTCAAACACAACATCTTTCAAACCTCGGATGTGATCGCCCTTGAGGAGTTTTTGAAGGTTCCTCATACCAACATGTGCCAGCCGTCTATGCCACAGCCAACCCATGTTGGTCTTTGCAATCAAGCATGTGTCGAGTTCGGCTTTATCCTTGTTGAAGTCAACAAGGTAAAGCTTTCCCTTCAACATACCCTTGAATGCAATAGAACCATCGCTCCTTCTTGAGACGATCACACCCTCGTTAGTAAACAGGCAATTATAACCCTTGTCGCACAATTGAGATATGGACAGCAGGTTATAATCTAAAGATTCAACGTGCAAAACATGTGAAAGAGTATGTTCAGAGGATATGGCTATTTTACCGGTACCGAGGACCCTCCCTTGACTGTTGTCTCCAAAGTAGATCCCTTCATTTGGGTCCTCGTTCACTTCATACTCCACAAACATCCTCCTTTCTCCGGTCATGTGGTTTGTGCATCCACTGTCTAGCACCCATTTGGATCCACCGGAGGAGTAGGCCTGCAGAAGCAAGTTACGCCTTGGTTTTAGGTACCCAAGCTTGCTTGGGTCCTTGGAGGTTAGTGACAATACATTTGGGCACCCACACATGGGATTTTGTGTTCCCATGGCGTGGCCCAGCATAATAAGCATACACTTTACCAATATTGTTTCTCATTAATACATATGAAGCATCGAAGGTTTTAAACAGGAGTTGTTGCTGATTATTGGTCGGACTAGTCTGTGTGACCGGACTTGTCCGGATGACCGGACTTGTCCGGACCACAACCGGACTAGTCCGGTTTTCATGAGAGTTCAGATTTTTAGTTTTCGTGCTGCCGGGTTGTGAGGGTCCTCCTTTCACAAAGGTAATCTTTCCCTTGTTATTCTTATGATTTCCAGCTCTTTGCTTTCCATCATAGGAATAACCAATGCCATACTTGACATTTGGAGGTCTTTGGACCAAATATGCACTACGTGCATAGTTGATCCTTTTCTTGTCAAATATTACACATTGGGTAGGGTTTTTGTCCTTTGTGGAGGTGGACTTTTCTTTCAACCTGGTGTTTATCTTTTCACATTTGCAGATATGAGTATTATTACTTGAAGTGGATTGAGAAGGTAGGCTTGAAGAGGAGGAGGGTTCACTAAGCTTGAGTGACTCAATTTGCACTTCAAGGATCTTGTTGACCTCGATCAGGTCATCAAGTTGGTCCTTGATTGCTACATTTGAGTTGGTTAGCTCCAAGCAAGTTTTCTTGCTTGAAGCTAGCTCAAGCTCTAGTGAGTGGCTTCTTTCCTTTTCATGAACTAGAAGATTGTCAAGTTCCACATGCTTCTCCTTTTGGGAGATAATCATGTCTTCTTGACGATCGATTAGCTCTTCCTTCTCAACAAGTTGGTTAAGCAAGAATTTCATTTTTGCAGCAGTTTTTCTATCTAAGCCAGCTAGCATATCTTCATCACTATCTAAATCATCATCACTTGAATAAGAATGTAAGGAAGGAGTTTTGATATTTACCTTGCGTTTACCTTCCTTAGCCATGAGGCAAGTCCCATTTGCCTTCTTTGCACCGAGCGTGGGAAAGAGTGTGGGTTTCTTGGACACGCTCTCGATGGCTATGCTAGCCAATTCTTCTTCATCGGACGATGAAGACTCATCGTTTGAGTCCCATTCCTTTCCAATGTGTGCTTGTTCAGCTTGTTTCTTCTTCTTGAAGAACTTCTTTGCTTGAGGCTTGGACTCTTTGTTCTTCTTCTTATTGTCCTCATACGGGCAGTCGACTATAAAGTGGTTGTATTCACCACAGTTATAGCACGCCCGCCTCATCTTTGGCTTCGTCCTTTCTTTGTATTTTGCTTCATTTGATTTTGTTCCTTGTCTTTTCTTCATAATTCTCTTAAACTTCTTCATGAACAAAATCATATCTTCTTCATCTAGCTCGCTGCTTTCATCATCGCTGTCCTCCTCAAGCTGTGCTTCTCTTGCTTCTTTGGATAAAGGCTTGAGTGAGGACTTTAGGGCAACTCCCTTCTTCTTGGCCGATGTGAGGTCGGCTATTTCTTTTACGTGCTTGGCTTGCTTCTCCATCATCTCAAAGTTAATGATCTTGCCAAGCAGTTCATCAGGAGTCATTTTCTTGTACCCCGGACTCTCTCGGATCATAGAGCAAAGTGTAACATTGCGAGGCATGAAAGCTCTAAGGATGAGCTTTACAACCTCGTGATCATTCCACTTTCTGCTCCCATATGATCGAACCTTGTTCACGAGAGTCTTCAGTCTGTTGTACATGTCCTGGGGTGACTCATCTTCCTCAATCGCGAACCTTCCTAGTTCGCCCTCAATCATTTCAATCTTGGCTTCCCTCACATGTCTGTCACCTTCATGCGCTGTTTGTAGGGTATCCCAGATTTCTTTGGCAATTTCTAATCCGTCCACCTTTGTGAATTCATCTCGACTTAGAGATGAGGTGATGACGGCTGCGGCTTGTGCATTCCTGTGGATGGCTTGCTCTTGACTTGGCGTGAGCTCTTCGTCGTCATCTGGGATATTGATTCCTGTGCACACAATATGCCATAAACTTGGGTTAAGGGAAATCAAGTGCATCTTCATGTTTTGCCTCCACATAGAGTAGTCACTCCCATCGAAGTGTGGGGCTTTTCCAAGGGGAATGGATAGATAGTGATTGCTGTTAGAATTTAAACGGTCATAATTAAAAGGATATCGGGAGTAGTCGGTGTGACTACTCCCCTTCTTCTTTTCTTCAACTTTGGCTTTCCCTTTGGAAAGCGCTTTCTTTCTAAGGAGAGCTTTCAGCTCCAATGTCTCCTCATCATCATCGTCAAAGTCTTGAATGGCTTCGAGATACTTCTCAAGCTTTTGATGCTTGTCATTGTTCATCTCTTCCTGGTTGTTGATCTTTTGGACTTCCTTCATGTCCGACATGATCTCTTCGAGCGGTTGCACTCTTTCTTGAAGAACCTTGCTCTGATACCAATTGAATGTTGGCCTAGAGGGGGGGGTGAATAGGCCTTCTTGAATTTTATCGGTTCCTGTAACACTTCAACAACGAGATCAAAAAACAGATATAACGGACTAGTCCGGTAAAGTGCGGACTAGTCCGGATTTTACGGGCTAGGTTGATCAAGTTAGGTCAATTTGATTGTTTGTTGACTTTTGCAGCGGAAATATAAACTTTGTGATCAGTTCAATAGTTGTGTAACAGATTCTATTAAGAATATGACTTTATTTCAACTATTAACTTTGTATTCAACAAATCTAATCAAACCCTAGATAATGTTGATCAACTAGAATAAAGAACACAAATGAAAGACACAAGATTTATCCCGTGGTTCGGTTACCACGAAGGCAGCCTACGTCCACGTTGAGGAGCCCACAAAAGGGCCGGGTCTTCACTAACCCTTCCCTCGTTCGGATCGCCACGAAGGCCAATCCTCTTCCACTAATCACACAGGGGTAAATCACCGAGTTTAAGGGGCGATCTCACAAGTTGAGCGCTCCCTTGATTACAAGATTCAAGACCACCAATAACACACTTCAAAATATACAAACTGAGATGCAAGAGTGTGTTAGAGATTCAAACCAAGAGCTCAATCGCGTATCAAGTGCCCTCTCCAATGATCTACAAGTGATCTTCAATGTAGTGATCAATTTAGCACTTGGTTTTGTGGAGAGAGGTAGTTTTTGAGGCTCTTGGGAGGTGTGACGGCGCTAGGGTTCGAGAGAGTTTGAAAGTGGGCCGTGCACCTCTATTTATAAGGGGTTTCTGGAAGTTACCGTCAGGGTTCAGAAAATTCGGACTAGTCCGTGGTGGTGACCGGACTAGTCCGGTGTGCTGTGAGAAGCAAACCCTAAGTGTCCAGGAATATCGGACTAGTCCGTTTGAAAACGGACTTGTCCGATTTCACTGCTGGAAAACTTCGGACTAGTCCGATTGTCATCGGACTGGTCCGGACCTGTGAAACCTTTAGTGTTTAGGATGACAAGTCCGCACTTGGAGGACTTGTCCGATTTAGATCAGTGTGTATATCGGACTAGTCCGTGTAAACACCGGACTTGTCCGAAGTGGATCAGAAAGGATATCGGACTAGTCCGGTGGAGACCGGACTTGTCCGATCTAGTGACTTGTGCATTGTGTTGAGGACTAGTCCGCACTGGGGAGGACTAGTCCGAAGTGGAACAGAAGAATTATCGGACTAGTCCGGTGATGACCGGACTTGTCCGATCTTGTGCAGAATGTGATATCGGACTAGTCCGGTGGACATCGGACTAGTCCGGTCCTGTATAGCTTTGTGCATGTGTGTGTGTGATTAAATGAGATTGAGCTCTTGGGTGTGTTTCCTTAACACACTCCACACATACTAAACTACTAGTTTCTTCTCCTTGAGCTCAAATCCATTTTCCTTCTCAATTTCCTCTTTTTGGCACTTTGCTCATCTTTCATCATTTTTCTGCATTCATCTCAACAAAAGAATTAGGATCCCAATTGCTTGTTATAAATCATCCAAAACCCACAAGGGAGTCCTAGATGCACTTTCAGCTAGCGCCTCACCTCCGTTTCGTGGTCTGGCCACGAAAGTTCCGGCCGCACATGCCGGAGAAGTACGACGGGAGTGTCAACCTGAGCGAGTTCCTGCAGATCTACACCACTGCGATACTAGTTGCAGGAGGCGATGAGGCCATTATGGCTAACTACTTCCCCGTCGTCCTGACCGGCCCAGGTCGGTCATGGCTCATGAACCTGCCCCAGGGGTCCATAACCTCCTGGGATGACTTGTGCCGACAGTTCGTGGCTAACTTCGGCAGTTCCTACAAGCGCCCTGGCACCGAGCTTGACCTCCACGCCGTTAGACAGCGCGCTGGAAAGTCGTTGCGACCGTTCATCCAGCGGTTCTCCCAGGTACGGAACACCATCCCTTATGTTGCTAGCGCATCGGTTATCGTCGCGTTCAGACAAGGTGTGAGGGACAAGAAGATGCTCGAGAAGATAGCCACGCACGAGGTGCGTGCTGTCTCCGAGCTGTTCTCCCTGGCAGACAGATGCGCTAGGGCAGCTGAGGGGCGCAACTGGCACTCCCAGCCATCCTCAGAAGCAAGGGAAGCCACCCCAACTGAGGAAGGAGCCTCTGCGAGGAGCAACGGCAAGAAGAAGAAGAAGTGCAGTGGCAAGAACAGGCCAAAGCCCGGAGGCTAGGCAATGGCGGTTGTGGCGCCCAGCGGAGCCCGAGCGTCGCGCCGAGACAAGCGCCCTAGGCAGTCGCGCGAGACAAGCGCCCTAGGCAGCCGCCTGAGCCCGAGGAGCCTGACTTCAAGTGCCCAGTGCACCGTACAAATAGCCATAGTGCTAGCGAGTGCCGGGAAGTGAAGAGATTCGCGAAACGTTTCCGCGAACAGAAATAGAGGCAGCAACGCCAGGAGTGTGCACCCCCCCCCCGCCAGAGGGAGGGCAAGCGGAAGGTTGATCCTGATAAGGAGGATGACAGCGAGATGGGGTTCCAGGAACCCCAGCGGGCGGTCAAGGCCGTCTTCGAGGGTGGCGACTCTGACTCCAGCAGTGATAAGGAGCGCCGCAAGACCCTCCATGTCATCTACGGGGGAACCATCGACCCCACGTCCCGAAACGCGGTGAAAACCCTGCGACGGGCAGTGGCTGCAGTGGCCCCCGCCCCAAGTCCGGCTCCCCACCACAAGTGGATGAGCACGGCGATCAGCTTCGACACTTCTGACTGCCCGAAGAACATGGCAGGGACAGGAGTGCTCCCGTTGCTGGTGTCCCCGACCATCGCCAACATGAAGGTCTTTCACGTGTTGATAGATGGAGGGGCGGGCCTCAACCTCATCTCCACGGCGGCTTTCCGAAAGCTGCAGCTGCCGATGTCCCAGCTCACACCCTCAAGCCCGTTCTCGGGTGTAGGACCTGGGCAAATCCTCCCGTATGGTAACATACACCTCCCGGTGACCTTCGGGACCCCAAAGAACTACCGTATGGAGAGCGTTTTATTCGACGTGGCAGACGTCGACCTCCCCTTCAACGCAATCATTGGGAGGCCAACCCTCTACAGGTTCATGGCTGTAGCCCACTACGGCTACCTCGTCCTGAAGATGTCGACGCCTTCCGGTGTCCTTAGGATCAGAGGGGACCGCTCAGCTGCAATGTCAGCCTTGAAGCAGCTCCAAGAACTTGCAGCGGGGAGGGCTCCGGCCCCAGGAGGCTCGAAGGAGAGTCGGCCAGAGCAAGGCCCGGCGCAGCGAGCCTCCACTACTGCACCTCGTGTGCAACCTGCCAACGACGACGACGTCCCCGTGAAGGTCGTCAGGATTGGCTTCGAGGCTGCCCAGACAACCCGTATCGTGGGGAACCTAGACAGCAAATAGGAATGCGCGCTCATCACCTTCCTCCGGGACAACGTCGATGTGTTTGCATGGCAACCATCACAAATGCCCAGGATCCCAGGGAGGTGATTGAGCACCATCTGAAGATCTACCCCGACGCCCGACCGGTATAGCAGAAGCCCATGAAACAGTCCATAGAGCGGCAGAACTTCATCCGTGAAGAAATCAAGAAGCTGCTTGATGCTGGTTTACAACCTTCGACACCGACCTAGTGAGCACTCTGGACCTTCCCTTTGCAAGGTGGCGGACCCAGAGCTGCAGGCCTCATGGTGGCACTGGACCATCTCTCAATGGGAGGTGCTACTGCTCCGCTTGTCACGTGGCACCCTGGGCCCATGGCAGGCCTCGCCCCTGTGGGCGGTGGGGCCCAGTATGCATTTATCCCTGTACCCAGGGATACCCGGTTCGCCAGGCACCGACAGTTTCAAAGTGTGAGATGTAACGTGGTTGTCGGGTTAAGCAGTACGTAACTGGCTGTTTTTGATTCGCCGCACCCTTTATATCAATCATGAGGAGATATACGTTAAGTTTAGTTTTGTGTTACTAAGTTACTTAGTTCCGTGATCAAGAGGGGGAATGATAGGATTTGATCACGTAGATTAACATAGAAGAAATAATAGGAGTCGGTTACTTCGTAACCAACTCAATCTCTTAGAAATCTCCCCTACGTGTTTGATCGGAACACACCAAACGAATCGGTTGGAGGACCCCTCAACGGCTCCCTTTCCTATAAATAGAACGGCACTCCTAATCATTCAGTAGATCTAAGATCTACAACTCAGAGCCCACAAATTCCTCAGGCTACCGATCAGGCAACTAGGGAGAAGGTTGGAGAAGGTCCTCCAAAACTTCACCGCTGCCATCAACTTCAGATTGTCGCCTCCATCGTCAAAGGCATGGTGGCCATCTCCTCTGCACGCTCCTCTCAGTAATCCCAAAGGTGCGTGTTAATCACTGCAATTAGCATATTAGATTAGTCTAACCCAAATTGATTAGTGGCTAGATTAGCAGCATCTGTTAATTCCATCACAGAGCAGAGGCGCGGCATGTCCAAATCTTAACGGATTCCAAGTGCTACTGGTAAATTTACTACTGTACCAGCAAACTGGAGGACGAGTGCGCTCAGTCAGTCACGTGCACGATCGCCCTAATCTAGCACTAGCAGACGGTAATTTGAATTTGATAACGGGGAAGCTCGTGATGAGAACTCTCCTCCCGACCCGTGCTTTTACGTTGCACGGGGGCCACGAGGGGATGCAGAGCAAATAGGAGGCGAGAGCGGAGGGTTTTGGTGGAACAGTTGCCGGATGCTGCCTGTCGTCCGCCAGCCGGCGCCGTGTGGAGGACGGGTCCGGTCCAGCGAGCGGACGGACACGGCACGGCGGTCGCGGCCCAGTGAGTTCGGCGTAGCGCGTAGTCTGATGGTCGCCGGTCACCTCGTCCTGAGCTGTCAGCTTCGGGCTTCGGCCCGGCGGTATCCATTCAGCCAGATCGATGCATGTCGTTCCGTTCCGCGACTTTGACCGGGGTTCGAGATGTGAAAGTCACGAGTGCAGTTACCGAAAGGGGAACAGCCAGGCCAGGTGGTTCGATTCATGGTCTCAATCGCCGTTCACATCTTTTGTTAGACCGGGAGCGACAGAATAGCCGACGAGTCCTGACGTTTGCACAAGCATGCACTGAACCTCTCACATCAAATATGGCAAGGCACTCAAGAACGTTTCACCAGGCAAGGAGTGAACCGAAAAAAAAACGCTGGAGATTTAACTTTGGCTACTGATCAAGTTTACACAGCACATGTGTACCCATCAGTCATCTCCTAGTACGTACTCCCTCTATTCCATAAAAAAATTCGTTTTGGACATGTTTTAAGATACCAAGGAGTGATTAATTTCAGTCTGTTTTTCCCTGTTTGCCCTTATTAAATAGCATTATGTGCACTAGATCAATGATTACCTTGCTGTGTGTGATTGGTTACTGCCTTGCGCTCACTTCGGAACAGCGCGAGTTCGATCCCCGATGACCCATTACGCGCTTACATTTTGCCTGCTCGCGTTTTTTATTTTTGCCGCTGGGGGTGCTGCATGGGGCTGGCAGGCGCGTCTTTTTTTTTGCTTCCCGCCGGACTGCATGGTGTTTTTTTGCCCAGCGCGCTTTTTTTCTTTCCCGTGGGGGTGCTGCATGGGGCCTAGCTGCATGGCCGCGCGTGAGAGCTAGCGGCGCGTGATGGCCCGTGAGTGGCGGGCGAGCGGCGGGTGATGGCGAGCTGCGGGCGAGCGCCGCGTGAGGTGAGGGCCGCGCAGGAGGCCGAACGTCGCGTGAGTTTAATGCGGTAGTACCCGAGATACGAAGAGTTCCAACGTTAAAAACAAGCACCCGAAACAAAGAGTTTAAGGACACTATAGTCTAAACTCAGTCAGTAGCACTCAAAACGAATTGTATTCTGGGAACTCCAATACCTCCCAAAACGAATTTTTTTATGGAATGGAGGGAGTAACTTATTGCCAAACACTCTTATGAAATACAAGTTTGTTTAGGAAAAACATAACGATAGAACAGGGACGATAAAGATTTCCCGCAAGCTCATAAGGATAGCCCTTCAACAGTTGCTGTTTAAACTTCAAAGAATTCTGTTTTGTCTGCGTGGTTAAGCTGCCTAAAGTTCAGGGCACCGATAGTAATATCGACAGGGACACCTTTTCCCGGCTATATTTATAAGATCAATCAGACACGAATAGAGAAGTAGGAAGGAAATTTGTATTTATAAGAAAAAATAACTGCAACAGAATCATTCATTGGTAAATGGAAAAATAGCAACTATAACCTCTTTTGTTACATTGACCCATGAACATAATGACTCATGGTGGAACATATGAATTATTATTTATTACTCATCCGAACTAATCAAAAGAATATTAGCTGGGACCTCAGAAGTATAGAGGTTGTTTACCAATTCTCAAGAGCTGCTTTTCAGCTACCAATCTGTGACCCAAGGCTTCGCTGAACACGACCTTCTCTGACTTCGGAAACAAAAAATTACGAATTCAAAAAAATTTAACTATTTACTAAGAGCATATAGCTATATTTTGGAAACTAACCCAGAAAAATGACGGTTCCATCAAACCTAGGAATAATAGGCCTCGCTTGCCACCCACATGGTTCCAAACTCATCTCGTCAAGCCAAGAAGCAATTACTGTCCGATCCAATAAGTCGGTTTAACTGCTCAAGTCAGGCCAACTCAATGATCGAGAGGTCATGCCTGCCATTCACCATTCTTGCCATTCATCTCTGCATGGTTCACCAGTGACTGCACCCATGACAAATCTGGCTCCTCTTCTGCAACTCCTGGTTGCATAGGTTGCCTAAAGCGAACCAGCTCCTCATCATCAAAATCCCAGTCGACCTTACCCTTTGGAGTACCGATGTTGCCCCATGAAACATTAGAATTTCGCGGCAAACCCACAGATGGCACCTGATGCTTGTTCAGGGAAGAAAACTGATCCAATGTTTCAAGCTGTGTGATAGTAGATCCAACACGGGCACTTAGGGGTGATGTTGGCTCCATGGTCCGAGGGGACCGAGGAGACATGCCACCAAATGAAGAATGGGCAAGTGTTGATGGATCGATGCACCTTGGAGAGTACATCCTGTTGGTATTAACAGGTGAAAGGAGGCCCTTCTGTTGATGAAGCGTGTTAAGGATGGCTGATTTGTGTGCTGGCGAGTACATCAAGTGACCTTGATCATTAGTGAACCTTGGCGCCATTGCCATGTCTGAAGCATACATTTCTTCAAGGGTAGATGGAGTAATAGCAGTTTGCCGAATGCTCAGACCAGTGGACAGACGTTGATGGGGTTGACTGCTTTGTGGGAGGCTGAGAGCCCCAAGGTACTGTGATTCCCATTCCATGAGCGCGCCAAGGTCATCAAGCTGTGCATCCCTTGCATTGAAAGACGAACGCAGCCTGCTACCCTGGAGCCAATGAGCAGCAGCACCTCCACCATTGTTCGCAGAAGATGGTGATCCAGGTGGCGGCACGAAGTGCCTGGTAGGAGATCCAGGAAGAAGCCCAAGAGCCGCCGCTGCAGTCATATCAATAGACAAGGTAGCACGAGGAGATAGCAGACCAGCACCACTATTGTGAGGAACATGGCGGAGCTCATCTTCACCATGGGCAAAAAAGCAGATGCGGCGGGCACAAGCTGCTCCCTCCTTGCAGAGCCTAGTGCGGTATTGGGAGGGGTGGAGCCAGCTCTCAAATACACCATGGGAGAACTCACAGCTGTCACCGCTGGGGCAGCCACCAGGACGGCGGAAGTTGGGGCAAGGCACAGCAGTGTATGGGTGCTTGCGAGGGTCACGACGGCGAGCGTTCTCACCAGGGTGGACAAATGGGCACTCAGTCCAGTCATGAGAGTAGGCCCTGGAGCAGGGCCGCACCTTGAACGCGTACATGCGGAATTCATCTGAGGCATACATGCTGCTCTTCATGTCTGGCAGTGTCGGATCCACTGGGTACTCCTTCCTGCCACGGTCGACAATGATTGGAGACAAAGAAGACGATCGCGAGGATGGCGATCTGTGGCCATCGTCTGGCGAGGATGACAGCGGTGGTGATGAAGAGGCTGAAGGCACTGAGGACGTGACACTGGTTCCTCGGCGGCGGCCAAGGAGCATCTCGAGATCGCCCAGAGCTTCCGGCGAAACAGGAGGAGCCAGGATGACATCAGCTGGGAAGCGGCCGGCAGAGTCTGGGGTGACCGGGTCGGCACCAGCAGCCAGGAGCAACTTGACAACAACGACAGCGTTCTGCGAGCCGCTGGAGGCAGCACAGTGCAGCGCGGTGGTGCCATCCACCCCGGGGCGGCGGTTGACGTCAACACAGCAAAGGCCGAGCAGAAGTGACACCACAGCCTCGCTACCGTAAGTCGCGGCCACCATCAGCGGCGTGCGTGGCTCGTACGCTTTGCTGCGGCCGTACCACAGCCCCACCTCATCCGCAAGCTCCAAAGCCTCCTCCTCCTCGCCTCCCCCATCGAGCGCCTCCCGGAACCCTGCGGCGTCGTCAGCCGCTGCGAGCTCCAGCAGCGCCGCCAGCCTGTCCCGCCGACTGGCGCCGTTGAGCTGCGGACCCGCCGCTTCCCCGGCGCACGCGAGGTCAGCAAGGTCTCCCATCGCTCTCTCCCAGCCTCAGCGCATCTGCAAAAGCACGGAAAGCCAGCGAGGGCTTATATGGATTCAGCAACACGAGGAGATACGAAACTAGATCAGGAACTCGTCAAATTAGGAGGGGGGAGAAAATAGAAAAAGACGAAAAGCAATCAACACAATCGTATCGGTGCTCCTGATCTCGTTACCAATCCAGATAGCGCCGGGAGCAATCCACGATCCGAAGGCCGGATCGACGCGAGAAAGGAAAGCAATAAATGAGCAGTAATCACCTGCTTCAACGCGACGATTTGGTCCAAATCCAATCGAATCCAGCTGGGTCGTGCTCCTCCACGTCCCTTCCACGCGACGGTCGCCGTCGCCGGCAGACCTTTCGCCGGAGAAGGGACGGGACTGCTTCGGGGGAACGGCACTGAGAGAAGAGGAGAGAGACGAGGTGGAGGAGCCGAGGACTCGCAGTTTACTGGTGGTAGTGTAGTAACTTGTCTGATTCCTCGGGCACCACGTCCTGTCTCTTCCTCTCGCCCATACTCAAGTTCCCACTGACCCGTGGGGCCAGATCAAAAAGGAGCCCACCTGTCATGTAGGCGTACTTGACTTGTGACGGTTCAGCCTGGTTCATTTTTATATTCAGGAGAATTTACCGTGGTGGGGCCCGAGCGGATTCAAACAGGCGTGTGCCGGTGCGCGGTGCTGACCGCTCGCGTCGCGGTGGGGTCGGGCGGCAAGTGGGGTTGGCTGCCGCCGCCCCCACCCTGCCCCGTTAGCCGCGCATCCTGCCGTTTGCTGGCGATTCGGACGGCACAGATCAGCGGGGCAGGTGGTAGACAGGAGGTGCGGCGCCGAAAGCCTCGGTTGCATCTCCGTCGCGGTACGGGGGGAGGTCGGCGCGCGGAAAGGTCGCCGCTGGTGCCTCGTAGACCCCGTCCACGAGCTCGCCTGCGGTGCTGGCGAACGTGACGAACGTGGGCGTGGCCCCTTGGCGTGGTGAGCGCGGTGCAGGGAACGTGCGTCGCTTCGGGCGGACGCGTCGAGCGGGCCGCAGAGGCGGGTTGGATACTGGATTCGTGAGATCCGCGAGCGGGGGAATAAGGCAGATTGCTATTTTGACATTCTAATTGTGAGATTTTAACAAAATGGCATTTTCGTTCTTTGTTAAATAGCATTTCTAATATAAATGCACCGTTAAAATAGCATTATAATATATTTTAACTATTTCAATTTTTTTATTTTCCTTCTATTTTTAAAAACCTTAAAATGACCAAAATACCCTCTAGATTAATTGATTGGATTTTTAAAAACCTTAAAATGACCAAAATACCCTCTAGATTAATTGATTGGATAAACTAATTATTGGTGCACATTGACTATCTGAATGAGGATGGGCCTGCCGCGAAGAAAGCCCCAACAGTTAGAGACTCGTAGGACAGCTGCGCCATCGTTGTTCACTGGAAGTGAACGACAACAAGGCATTGTATTGGATTCCAACTATGTCCACCACGTACGCATTGACTTATCACCATAGGATGCAAATGCTTTGCTGCTTTCAGCGATGCTAATGTTGGCATGTCTCCATCCCAACTGCAGACACGCGTCGACGGGACCGGCGAGCTGCGGCTCGCACGAGTATGGCGTTGCCCCAGCAGGACAGCACCGAGCCGAGCCGAGCTCCGCAACGACACCACTACCGAGGAGAGGGCATCATCGTCATCGTCGGAACAGGCGCACGAGCGCGCAAGCGTGAAGCGGCGGATCGACGGTGCCGCGATGCCACCTCCGACGCAGCAGATGGATCGACATTCTTCTTAGTCGTCGGACGACGAGGACGCTGACCCGGCAGGATCCCGGCGGACGTGTTCGAGCTAGACCACCCGGCGGCGGAGGCCAACAAGGACTGGAGCATGATGTCCATGGACTCGGTCTTCAGGCTCCTGGTGGCGCGGTCCAGCGACTTCACCGGCTTCGTCCTGGCGCACCCGGAGCTCATGGACATCGTCTCCTCACGCGCTTGGGCCGCCGGCGCCTTGCGCATGAGGCGACGGCGCGGCTGCTGACGAACGACGCGCTTGCAGGCAAGGACGGCAGAGCTCGATCCTGTGGGCGGCAGCGCTCGAGGCGACGGGGCGGCAGTGCTTGTGGTGAGTAAGAAATATCGTAAAGGGTACTTCGGTCAATTTGGCTGTTATAAAATAGAAAATATAAGAAAATAAATAAAAATAAGTAAAATATACCATAATGCTATTCTAACGAAGCCTGCGATGAAAGTACCATTTTGTCGAAGCCGCACGATTAGAATGCCAAAATAGCAATTGGCTCATGGAGACATGGGGTAGGTGGGTCCCGCGGTGGAGTCGAGCGGGACCCTGGTGTCATCACTACTGGACCGGTGGTGGTAGTCCAAGCCAACGAAGCAGAGCGTGATGCTGCTTTGAATTCAAACCATGAAGTGAGTGACCCACGTCCGAAGGAGAAAGGCGGCCCAGAGTTAGGTAAGGCCCAGCACCCGGGGATATAAGAATGGGGTGTCTAACCGATGGGGGTCACGCATGTAACTAAATTCGATTTCTCTCCTCATTTTGTTACTCTCTCTGTCAACTCTGCTCCCTCGCTACTCTCTCTAGTTCTTACTTGTTCCCCAAACTAATTACTGGAGAGAATCAAAGAGGAGGATGAGCACTGCCATTCTGTGAATTTATCGTGTGATTGAGCGCTGTGTTGGAATAGATAATACACTGGTATCAGATTCCACTGATTCGGCGGGCAAGTTATCGGAGTTGATCTATAAAATCCCCATTTCGGGTTGGATCATCTCTGGGTGACAACATTACGACGGCCTTCAAACCCAATCAGCAGACACGATTACTAGCGTCAGAGATGGAGGAGTCCAATTCCAAGTTGGCGAAGGCGGTGAATCGCCTCACAGATCGGACTGAGGCCATGGATCGACGCATGGAGTCCATTGGTGTGATGTTTCCAAGTTGCAGTCTCAAACCGACATCTCCATGAAGTCGATCTCGGGATTGCGCCAGGAGCAGGACCAACTCGGGAAGCTGGTGAAGTCATATGCAGGAGGTATCATGGGACCCTCACCGTCGATGATGATTCCACCACCACCACCTCCTCCACCATCGATTCAGGTCTATCATCGTCGCCCCACCCCTTTACATACATCGCCTCTTATTCCTGCTATTCCTGTTGAGCATGACCGTGGAGACATGGGGTCTAGGCGTAAGTGGATGCCTAAGATGGAGTTTTCATTGTTTTCTGGGGATGATGTGAAAATTTGGATTAATATATGTGATACTTACTTTGAGTTATATGATATTCCTGATGAGATGCAAGTTCTAGCAGGCTCACTGCATTTGTGAGATCGCGCATCTCTCTGGTTTCAAACTTATCGTCTGACAAGTGATTGTGTTAGTTGGCCTGAATCCGCCCAAGCTGTTGTCTCTGAGTTTGATTTGAACACTCATCAAACAAAAACTAAAGAGTTTTTGCAGCTCCGACAAACTGTGGTCCATGCAGCCAATTTAGCCTCTGTGCAGGAAGAATTATTGTCCATCACTAAATACAAGTCTTGGTATTCTCAGCCTTGTCAGTTCTCAAATGGTCCTCTCAAGCAAGACTCCAAATCATCATGGAATTCTACTGATATTTGGAAGGCCAAGCAATTCAGAGAATATAGAAGAGCCAACAATCTATGTTTCAAATGTGGGGTATCCTTCTCTCCAACTCACAAATGTGCAGTGCACCAGCCTGCTTCTCTAATACATTCTGAAGGGCCTGATGGGGGTCAGATGCTGTGTGATGAACTGCTAGACATTTTGGAGAGCACTCAACCTGAAGCTGACAGTCACTTATCTCTATATGTACTCTCTGGTGGACCTCAGGCTCATGCTCTTCAGTTACAAGCCTTGGTTCAAAATAAGTCTATTATCATGCTTATTGACTCTGGCAGTACACATACTTTTATTAATGAAACTCTGACCCATAAACTGCAGTGTATTCAGACAACTATACCTCCTATTTCCATTAAGGTAGTTAATGGTGCATCCTTAACATGTACTGCTGAGATGAGAGATTTTACATGGTGGGTCCAGGGATATACATTTTCACACCATGCTAAGATTCTTCCCATTGGAGCTTATGATTTAGTTTTGGGAATGGACTGGTTGGAGTTATTTAGTCCAATGCATTGTGACTGGGTTCAGAAGTGCATTTAGTTTTCTTACAAGGGTAAAGTGATCAAACTTCAAGGGATTATCTCTACTGATAAAACAGAGATCATGGAAGCTTATGGGGAGCATTTATGTAAATGGGCAAGAAGTAATGAAATTTGGGCTATGGAGCCCAAAACCTTGCCTCCAACAAGAGTGTTTGATCATGCAATTTCACTTCTCCTTGATGCTATACTTGTGAATTGTAGATATAGGCAAACTCCAGAACAAAAAAAAATGAAATAGAGAGGCAGGTTTCTAAAATGTTACATTCAAGGGTTATTGTGGCCAGTGTTAGTCCTTATGCATCACCTGTCATGTTGGTTAAAAAGAAAGTCTCCTGTTGGTGTTTTTGTGTGGATTATAGGAAGCTTAACTCCTTAACCATCAAAAACAAGTTTCCCATGCCCATCATTGATGATTTCTTAGATGAAGTTGCTAGTTCCAAGTTTTTCAACACAATTGATCTAGCTTCAAGATTTCGTCAAATCCGAATGGTGCCTCAAGATGAGTGTAAAACAGCTTTTAAAACACATCATGACCATTTTCAATTTAGATTGATGCCATTTGGATTGACAAATGCACCAACGACATTTCAATGCCTTATGAATGTTGTCTTTGCCAAGTTTATGAGGAAGTTTGTGTTAATCTTTATGAATGAAATTCTTATATATAGCAAGTCCTTGTCAGAGCATGTCTTGCACATTCAGCAGGTGTTTCACACACTGAGGGATAATTCATTATATATAAAGTTAAAGAAGTGCATATTTGCTCAGAAACAACTCATATACTTGGGCCAAATAATTTCTGAAAATGGGGTGGCAACAGATCCTTCTAAGACAGAAGCTACGCTGAAATGGCCAACTCCTCTGAACTTTGCTGAATTGCGTGGATTTTTGGGCTCAACAGACTACTATAGAAATTTGTAAGCCATTATGGAGTCATTGCCAAGCCACTTACTAACCTACTTCACCACAAATAGTTTTGCTAGACTAAAGAAGCCCAAAAAGCTTTTGATGCCCTAAAGCTTGCTATGACAAAGACCCTGTCCCGACCTTTCCCGATTTCACCAAAGACTTTGTAGTCGAAATTGATGCATGTGAAACAGGGATAAGTGCAGTTCTAAGGGCATCCTATTGCATTCTTCAGTAAAGGACTTAGTGCTGCAAATGCAAATCTCTCAACAAATAAAATAGAGTTCTTAGCCATAATTATGATTGTTGATAAATGGAGACCATACATGCAAAGAAAACCATTTATCATTCGCATTGATCATCAAAGCATTTGTCATCTCTAAGACCAAAGTTTATCCACCGATATGCAAAAGAAAGCACTAAGGAAATTGGCTGGGCTTCAGTTCAAGCTGGTTTATAAAAAAGGTACTGAGAACAGAGTGGCTGATGCACTGTCACGAGTTGGGAAATTTTTTAGCATCACATTAGTATCTTCTGCAGTACCTTTATGACATCTGGTTCCGATAATGAACCAAGTGAACGCATATGTGTGCCCAGGATGTTCAACACACATACACGAGTGCATTCACAAAAGAGTATGTAGAAAATTACCACTATCGGTACCCTACGTACCGGGTACCCTGCGATACTGCAAAAAGTGCAAGAAAGTTCCACCCGCCAGAGTCAAAGGCACTTTCAGGCCCCCACATGTCACGCTGCACCGGACCCGCTTCCCTCACATGGCTGGCTCCTGGGTTAACACGTGTAAAAGAAGATCGGAACTGAACTCCCAACCAAGGGAAGCTCCAGCGACAACACATGTACAACAGCTCCGGACCTAGCCCCCGTCAGAGAGGAGCTCCGATGCCGACACGTACACAGCGATCCTGAACCTATCCTCCCGCAAGGGAAAGCTTCGGATCTGCCACATGTGGAGCCTCCGGACCTTCATCGCCAACAGAAATACAAGCAGATCATGTCCATTACAAACATTCAAGGACGGTTAAAGCGACAGTTACAAGGCCTGGTAACGTGTCATTAATGTCGTATTAATGACACACGATGAGTGCATTGTTAATAGGGGTAACGCAGCCATTAAGGTACATTATCACACAACTAATTATGCTTAATACTCTTTAGACAATGTATTAGGTTATTAAATACGCCAGGTCCACATGTCGGGCCGGACAGACTTTGTAACGGTCAGTCCTTAGAACTATAAAAGTGTTGTACCGCATGAACATCAAGGAACATCTGATAGAAGTTGATCCTAGCAAACATACTCGCACAATACAACAACACAAACCCCGTGGAGTAGGGTGTTACGCTCAGGCGGCCCGAACCACGTAAATATTTGGTGTTATCATCTTGATCTTGATCTCTGCATGTCCCAACCACAAAAGAACCTCCGCGGGCTGCTTCTTAGCGGGTCCGGGGGAAGTTTCATAGCGAACACTTCGACATTTGGCGCGCCAGGTAGGGGCAGGGCAATCCCGAGATCACAAGATGGTGAATTCAGTTGCTGGATCCTCTAATGGCAACCAAGCTGGGCAACCTGTCGGAGGCAATCCCTCCAACGTCCAGCAACCAGCAGGTGCCATTGTTCCAGCAGGCGCTGGTGCACCACAACCACCATTTGTTCCAGCAAACAATGCTGGTCAACAAGATGGAGCATCTGCGTCGATCACTGCATCGACAAACAACAACACCGAGGATGCACTCATTGTTGCGCGAGCTCTTCTACAACGCCCACTACCTCCAGGTGCACCCCAGGGTGCTATGGAGCAGTGGAGTGCTGATGTTGACCATCTGGTCGCAGCTGTGACTGCAGGCATCAACAATCAAGGTCCTCCCCTTTCGGGGCGAGCACCTTCACAACAACGGACCTTGTCAGGCCGACTTGGTCCTCAAGTCTCACAACAGAGGAGATGTGATGCATCTCAGCAGGTGACTTTGTTGCCTCCCGGGGCACGACGCACCCACACAATTACCAGGACTCGACTCATGACCTACAGTCGGAACTGGATCGCCATTACCAGCAGCAGGATGGCCGTGTTCACATCGAGCATGCTCGTGAGAGACAAGAGGCTCGGGACAACCCTGCTCCTCAAGGAGTAGGAGGAGGCTGTTCTGCCCTGGCCATGCACCTACGCATGGTCGGATGGCCCTAGAAGTTCTGGCCTCATCTACCGGAAAAATTCGACGGGACTGTCAACCCCGCCGAATTTCTTCAAATCTACTCCACTGCCATACTGTCAGTGGGAGATGATGAAGCTGTAATGGCCAATTACTTCCCAGTGGCTTTAACTGGTACTGCAAGGTTGTGGTTTATGAGTCTTCCACTCGACTCCATTAATAGTTGGGCGGAGCTGTGCCAACAATTCACTGCCAACTTTGGGAGCTCCTACACCCGGCCCGACACTAAATTGGACTTGTTTGCTGTAAAGCAAACATGTGGGGAATCGCTATGATCCTTTATCCGGCGGTTTTCTCCTTCAATCTCAACCTCCTCTGTTATCGTTGCATTCATACAGGGTGTTCGAGATAAGAAGATGCTAGAGAAGCTGACCATTAAAGAAGTTACCAGCGTCACGTAACTCTTCAGCCTAGCAGACAAATGTGCTAGGGCTGCGGAGGGCTGTGAAATGGACTCCAAGCCAGCTCCGGAGGTCAACCAGAAGTCCTCCAAAACTGAAGCCTCTACCTTTGGTAGTGGCAAGAAGAAAAAGAAGCCTAACAGCAAAAAGAAGCCGTCTACCAGCGCTCCAGTCGCTGCTGCTGCAGCTCCTGGAAGCCCGGGGGGCACGCCCTTAGAAGCGACCTCGTCCTTCATCAGAGGACGACAATAGTTCCAAAACATGGTGTCCGATTCACAAGATGAACCGACACAACTCGGAAGAGTGCTGGGAGGTCCAGAACCTTGTCGAGCGCTATAACAAGCACCAGAAGAAGCCCCTTTCCGTCAAAGGGAAGGAAAACTAAAAGTCGACGAAGCTCCGACTGAAGAGGAGCTAGGTTTCTAGGACCCCAAAAAGGTCTTGAAAACTATCTACAACACTGTCAACGACGACTCCAACGTCTCGGACAACGAACGTCGGAACACCTTGAACACCATCTATGGTGGTTTTTGGGACATCACCTCTCGCCGCATCCTCAAGACAATGCGGCAGGACATGGCCGTGGCAGCTCCCGCTGCTAAGGCAGAACCACATCGGAAGTGGATGGATACACCCATTATTTTTTATGCTTCAGACTGCCCCCGAAACATGATCGGGGCTGGTCAACCTCCGATGATGGTGTCACCCACCATTAATAATATCCAAATCCACCATGTAATGGTGGATGGAGGTTATGGGCTGTAAAAGCCCACTTTTTAGAAGAACAAAAACGCAAAAATGCAAACTTAAAAATTTTGAAAGTGAACTTGGAAATTCAAACTCACATGAACCATATGAGTTAACCAATATTCACTAAATATAGGAACTTGTTAAAATTTTACATATAGAACATGGTTGCTAATGTATATTAGAACTTAAGGAGTAAAATCCTTAATTTTCAAGTATTCACATTCTCAATGAAAAATTAAAGGAGAAAAGAAAACAAAATAGAGAGAAAGAAAAAGGAATTATTTAAACCCTAAAATGGGACATTCAAAAATTCAAATCAAGCTACTATTCAAACTAGGTTCACATGAAGATTTGAGCTGCCCAATAGATGCCCCACATATCAAATAGCCCCCCTGCAAAAATGAAGAAATTTGGAAGCACGATTAATATTTGATACACTGTGTAGATTGAAATGCCTTTGAATTCAAATTCAAAATTTAATTTCGAATGAAACTTGATCAAACAGGATTTTGACTTAAAAATCAAATCCTACATATTTGTTTTAGGCTAGCTGCCATCTTTTACTAAATTTAGAGCTTGTTTGGTAATGATTTAATCAACAGAATAGGGGATAAGGGAGGACAGTGTTGTGGGCCCCACCTGTAAGCCTCTCCAAGGTCGAACCGCCTCTGCCCTTTTGTTATAGAGTGACACGGCGTCATGCATGTTGCCAGCGATTGCATCTAGAGGTAGAAAACCAATTTCTCTTCTTCTTCTTCACTCCCGTGGCCTTTGCTTCTGCCTGGTCGATCCCTGCTCTGCTCCCGCGCCCCACCTCTCGGCCGCCGCGGCGTCGCCCCACGCCGGCTCGCCCCATCTCCCTGGCCGCGCTCCACCATGTCTCCTCACCGTCGTGCTCTTCCCTCCGGTCGCCAAGGCGCTGCCCCACTCGCCGGCCGCCGTGTGCACCTCGCTGTGCCCGGTCGTCCCTGCTCATCGCCTCCGAGTCTCCTCACCGGCGATGGCCCAGGCACCAGCCCACGCCGCCTGGCTCCCCACCGGTGCCGCCCCCACGCGCCGCCGACGTCACGCGTGCCTCCTCGCCCAGCCGCCAGCCGCCTCTACTCCTGCACTTCGCGCTGGCTCGCCTCTCTGCTGGTCGCGTTTCGCCAGTGCCCCACGCCCTCGCCGCACACCTTGCGCTCTGCTGCTCGCCATGGCCGCGCCGACTCGCCTTCCCGCCATCCGCCTGCGCTGCCACGACCTGCTCCTGGCCGCGCGCAATCTCGCCGCCCTGGCCGCACATCCCTGACCTCCGTCTAGTTGTGCCTCGCCCTGCACGCGCCCCGCCGTGCGCCCCAGCGTGCTACTTGCCGCCCGCTGCAGCACCTCACCACGCCAACGCGGTGCTCACCGGCCTCTGTTCGCTCCAAGCCACCCACCGCCAATGCGCTAAGGCCTCCGCGAGCGCCATGACGCCATGTCCGCGCGTCCGCCGGCACGACTCCTTGCTGCCCACCGTGACGTCTCTGCTCGCGCTCGTCGCCCTCAGTACGTCGTTGCGATGTTCCGTGTCACTACTGCGTCCTGGCAGCAAAGACTGTGATGTGGGTGATGGATAAGATGCAAGAACACGACATCAACACAAGGGTATCGACAACTGGTCCAAGGTTAGCTCTGATTGTGCAATATTGATTGGATCAGTGACTGCAGCTAAGTTGTTCGATGAAATGTTTACGAGGAAAGAACCAATTTTGTTGACGTTCAGAACTGGTCTATGATGCAGGGGTAAGATGATGTTGCAACTGACGAGCCTAAGTGCCAAGATACTCTTGGGATATTGATGAAGTAACCGGATTAAGAACACAACCAAGATGTTCACTAAAATGCTTACAAGGTCAGTCACTGCTGTCGTCCTTTGCCCTCTGGTCCATGTTCCGCATTGATATCATTCCTATAGAAATCCCCATGGTGACCTCCTTTGTCTTTTGTATCGCGTTGGCTTGTACGTGCGTGCTCGTGATGCTCCACCATGAGCCGCGTCGACATCGTTGACCATATGACATCGTCGTGACGTTCCGAGCCGTCATCGTGTCCTAGCATCGAGATGAAGTATGTCTGTGATGTGTGTGGTGCTGGAACACAAGCATGACTCGTCGGACAATGATTGTCAAGCCAAATTAGGTTTTTGTCGATGTGAGGGTGATCGAGTCCTAGGTGTAGCCAAGGTGCTTGAGAAAATGCCTTCCACGTCAAACCAAGGTTGTTGGTGACCTATGGTTGAGTAATGCGAGAACATTGCGACCGACAAGGAAAACTAGACCAAGGGGAACCTTGGATAAGAGTTTCTTGATCATGTCGACGATGTTTCCTAACCATCCACATAATTGCTCAACTAGGTGTGTCGTTTCATCGACGACAGGTTCGTCGAGTCGCTAGCCGACGATCGAGTTGACATCACTAACCTTGAGACTCATAAGGTGGTGTTCAGGATTCTGCTCACCACCATGGACGAGTCCAGGTCGATGTGAACGTCGATGAGATGATCTTTCTGAGATGGCAAAGCATGTTGTCATGACATGGTAATGCCTTATGTTCGAGTTCCAGGAGTTCACCGAGATCATCTGGACAATCTTGCAAAGGACACTGCAATAGTGTCATGTAAGAACTTGGACGATGTTTGCGAAGATAGTCGTAGCGACTGATTTACCTAAAGGTCATTTGAACGTGTATTGGTACTCACGTTAGGTTAGCAGTGCTTGTGATGACTCTTTGAGTCCAAGCAATGTCGATCTCACTTCTTTTCCAAGTGTAGCTAGGGTTTCACGTTGATTCATCCTAATTCAGAACCCTGCGACCACACTTTTCACTTAATTAGGTTTACTCCTTAATGAGTTTGTGTAACTTCCTTGGTCAACTTCTGAGTCACGACCTCTTGTTGTACAATTCACTCATGCTTTAAGCTTTCAATACTCCAACTTGATTCCTTAGTCATTCTTACACTATTCAGTCCAACACTTCCACACCAGTTAGTCTCAGCTTTCTCGAGTGGCATAGCTCCAAGTGTTAAGTGAATAATGGAAATACATGCTTTCATTGCACCTGTCAATTCACAACTCGACACTACTATGACCACTTGACTTATCCATAGTTTCTCCACCCATCCGAGACATACCTAGTCTTCCTAGTCAAGCCTCTTCTTCTTAAGGTTTTTACAACTCGTCGAGTCCATTATTAGATTACGTTAATTACTTATATGCATATAATGTCGATAGGAACATGATGATAGGTGATCAACAAGAAACTCCTCTTGGAAGAGAATGCCGAGGAGTTCCAACTTCAAGATTCCATGGCGGATTCTCCGGAGGAAGACCAAGCCATAACAACTGACATTGCTATAGAGTCACAAACAAGTCAAGCCCCAGTTTGCATTTAAGTTCCTTACAGTGTTTTTGCAGTTTTCATTCACCTTACGTCTTCAGATGTTTGTGCATTACGTTTAAGGTGTTTGACAACCACTTGCATGACCCACAAATCCTATGGAGTCTTGGGTAGGTCTACAACCCATTGAGTAGGAACTGCTATGCTTATGCTCATAGGAATTCGGTAGAAGTCGAGTAGTTGGAATCTACTCGCGAGATAGGAATTTTATCAGATAGGAGGATCTGGAATCAAGAAAAGGTTTATGAATATGAAATTAAAACCGAGCAACGGGTAGGATGCAGCGAGACGTGGTCTCACGTGCGTAGCCCTGCTTGTGTCGATTGAGGACCGTTTTGTGTGCGGCCCTGCTGGACAAGCTTAAAATGTACCGACAACATACTGGAGAAATGGTCTCCAATAAACTGACATAACTTGATACTAGTTTGTCGAGGCATTCCGTTCCGTTTTATAGGCGTGGGTTGAGGGCAGCAAGGTGTAAATCAGCTGGTGGGCACGTCAGAGTATGCCCCACGCAGTGACCTCCTGCTCGTGACGGATTGACCGGTTCGACATTCAAGTGTTTAGTAAAAGGTGGCCGTATACGACTAGTACTGAAGTGTTACGTAGGTACTGCTGTAAGTACTCGCTGACACTTCCGAAAGTGCGTATGTGTAGTGTTGTTCTGGGTGTGCCCCGATTGCAATCACCGTCCCTCGCGGTAATAGAGTACCACTTGTTCACTGTGCTGTGACGTAGTAAATACTGAAGAAGTCAGGAGAATACGCTGTATTGAATTATAATTGTTTTGCAACCTTGTTTGCCTTAGAGATTGTACAATTAAAATTTTACAGTTTCCCCATACTTTACCTGTAATAGCATTATGTGCTTTGTGCATGTCATATCATCGGTAAAGCGTTTCTTGTTTGATTGTGGAGTCTATGATGTGATGTGCCTAAAGAATGTCATGTGCTACTTAAAATATGAATATAAGGATCCACTTGTTGGTGAGTCCTTTATGCTATTCCTTACCTATGCTTAGTATTTACCCCTGCATATGTCTTGTGAGACGGGTTAGTCTTGCTGAGCCTTATGCTCACGTTTGCGTGTTAACTATTTTTGCAGGTATTAGTTTTATTTCTGCTGTTCAGATTGTACATGAGACCTCGAGGTGTCGAGATGAATCTCATGTGAACCATGCCGCTGTTGAATGTTCTTCATGGTTCTAGTGAGAAGCGTCCTAGGGCATGGACACCTTCTCTCCTGCTTAGTCAAGTGAGATGATGAGTATGCATTTTCCGTTGCGTGTGTACCTCTGTTGTACACTCTTTTGGTAAACTCTTCTTATTATGAAATGAAAACTTTACATATTTTGGTCATTCTTTTCGTTTGTGCTGTTAGGTGCCGCATCGCACGACACCACCCAATGAGATCCTTGGACGTCGGGACCCCGGTCCCCACAGATATGGTATCAGAGCTTCATTGGGAATAGCATGCTCAAAAAGAGTCTATTTTTGAAAACTCTGAAGTAGTCGAGTGAGGATTAGCTATATGCCCATTAAGGACTATTACTAGTATAAGTTATAAAGGTGGTGAACTAACTTAGTTGTTATCATATTCTATAACGATGTTCCGTCTTCAAGGTAAGATGTATGGTACGCCACCGAGAGCGGATCAATCTCGGTAAGCTCTACATACGAGGTGTGGTATGCGATATTTCTGTGGCTTAGCACGGAAAGTCAATATGAGTCTCTGAAACTATTTATGTTTCTGGGAACATATGACACGCGGTACCCCAGCGTGACACAAAATTAGTGGGAGCCCCCGTCGGGTGGTGGATAACCCGATAGTATGCATCTCTAGAACTATTCATGTTCTATGGGAGCATGTGAAACACGTATCCTCGAGCGTGTATAAGCCAGTTCGTGCGGGAGTCTTTGCTGTACAGACGTAGTACAGTCATGTACCTCGAGACATGACTTCGCTCGAGGGCGACTCACACCAGAGTCGTATGCATTTACTTTTGATTATATATTATTGTGACTGCCTGTCGTGTTTCCCCGTGCTGCCCTTGAGGTGTGAAGGTGTAAAAGGGTGTCAGATTCTGATTCCGGCAATTCTCCCGGTACTACTGTTGGTAGCCCGCATAGTTTGTAGTTCGGTATTGGGCGCGCAGAGATACAGAACAAGATGGCAAGTTGAAACAAGGATTTACGTGGTCCGGGCCGCCTAAGCGTAATACCCTACTCCACAGGATGTGTAGTTGTTGTATTGAGCGTCTGAGCACTTGTGAGCGTGTGTCAAAGCCGAGTCTGGAAGAGTCAGGAGAGTTTAGAAGTCGAGAGCCCCCTGTGTATCGCTCGACCAGTCCTTTTATAGTACAAGGACTAGTCGTTACATCGTTAGCCTGACCCGACATGTGGCCCTGGCAGTTACTAATGTTTAATACACAATTAATGAGTTTAATTACCCTTAATAGCGTGGTAACGAGCCTTGACAGTGTCGTTACTTGTATTAAGGGCCATCCGATCGTGTGTCATTAAGATGGTATTAATGACACTTAATCTGGTCTTGAAGTCTTTGATTGTCCCTTGAAGGTCCGAGCCGTTGGGGGTCCACCAGTCTGCTTGTTGAAGTTAAAGGTCTGGTGGTTGGACACGTGGCAGCTCTGGAGCTTACCGTCTGGGACGGGTAGGTCCGGTGCAGTTATACACGTGTCGGTACCGGAGCTTCCCTCTGTCGGTGGTTAGGTTCGGGGGTGCCGCGCAGGTATTTGGCCCGGAGCTTTCCCATGTGTGGGACGTAGCTCCAGTTGTAATATACACGTGGCAACATCGGGACTAACCATAGAAGGGAGGCAAGTCCGGTCCCGTATGACTCGTGAGGCCTTCGGAGGTCTTCAACTCAGACAGGTGAAGTTTTTTTGGTCTTCTTGTAGTCCCAAGGGGTATACGATACGCAGGGTACCGACAGTGGCCCCCTGGGCCCACCTCTGGGAGAGACCTTTTGGATGAAGTCGTTCTGTCGGAGGTGGGTCCATCCTTCGGTTTTTGAGTCGTGTCTTCAAGGGTCTTTGGATGTGCTTTTTCCGGTAGTCCGCAGTTAAACCAGCACCGCATGGCATATCCAGGATGCGGCAGGTGAGATCTGAGCGTGCGGATCTCACGCAATTGAAGGTCGCTGGTTCCCATACAAAAATTGTATCGGTTCCGCACCTTGTCAGGTCGCCGCCCTCGGGCTTCCTGCCTCTCATGATGACAACCGTTCGCCTGGGGTAAGGACCTCGACTTGATCGTCGGGGTGGCCCCGGGCCCCCTTGTCATTGGCAGGGTGAAGTTTTTGAACTGTATCGTCGGCTCCTTTGCGGTTTCCATCCAAGCGTTGCGGGGCTTACTTAAGAAGGAAAGCGTGCACCATTTGGGGATTCTTTACGCCTTCATTTGAACTCGCACTCGAATCCTCCAAACTTTAGCCAGCTTTTCATCTCTCGCCCCGCTGTGCTGCGATGGAGTTGGGTCTCCGCAAGAGCCGCCTTAAGACCGATGGTGATCTGAAGAAGGTCAGGGCCCTCGTGGGGTGGTCCAGTGACTCCTTCAATCACCTGGTCCGCGCCCGCAAGCTTCCGTTCAAGAAGGAGCATGCCGACGACATGGTGTACTTCTCCGCGTACGCCATGGTGGGACTGATCCCACCCTTCTCCACTTTTCTCTTGATGCTGCTAGACTTCTATGGTCTGCAGTTGTACCACCTTGGCCCCCACTCCATTCTTCTGGTGTCGACCTTTGTCCACTTCTACGAGATGTGTGTGGGTATTCCCCCCTGCGTCGATCTCTTCCGCACCTTCTTCACCATCCACACCACCGGCAAGAGTGACGAGTACCTTGGCTTCTATTATTTTGTGAAGCGCAATAAGTGCCTGTACAAGTACTTGAGGTCGTTCCCTTCTCGTAAGTGGGATGACTGGAAGAAGGATTGAATTGTCATCAGGGCAGAGGAGCATGAGAAGCTGGAGCTGCCCGAAGCCTCCCCAACGTCGACACTAAAGCTTGGAGCAAAGTTCCGGTGCTATCGGACGCCTTCAACCCTGCCCTGACCAGGATCCGCCAATGTGTGGAGGGAGGGATGACTCCCCAGGCGGTATTCTGCAACTTCCTGGTCAACAGGTGGGCTCCGCTGAAGAAGAGGGAGAAGCTCGCTTGGGCCCTCAACAGCGTGATGGACGACGACCGGATCGAGACCGGTTTGAAGTCCAACTTGGAAGGCTCAGCTTTGGAGCTTCACCTCAAGAAGTTCCAACACGGCATCGACATCGAGGGTGATGACTTGACTCCACCAGCGGCTTTCCTCCCTCTGAACATGGAGGTGGAGTTCAGCAGGGAGCTCCGGTGAAAGATGCGAGTGCTTGACGACCTCGGTGAAGTTGAGAGGTGTTCGACCACCGGGTTGGCGATCCCTGGAGCTTCCGAGGGTGGTCCCCCTTCTGCCCCGAGACAGAGAGTTGAAGTTGTGGGCAAGGGCAAAGAATTGGCCGAGCCCTCGAGCCATAAGAGGAAGTTGAAGCACTCTGACGGGAGGTCCGTCAGACCTGCTCCTTCCGCAGCAGCTCCTTCCCCCCGGAGGGGAAGGTCTTCAATGGCGGCAACCACCCCAGCATCGACATCTCCCCAGGATGCTAGCTCCAGCCATGTGGCTCCGGTACCAGGTCCTGCTGAGGGCTCGAGGTCCGGGGGTCCTTCTCTGTCGAGGGGGGCCTAAACCAAGGCGACACCGACGGCAGCAACAAGCTCCGGGGAACCTTCTGGAGCTACCACACCAGTGGCGACAGGGTCCGGCCCCGAGCGTCCGGGGAAGAGGTTCTGCGCTAGCGGGAGCGGAAGCCTTCCAAGGTAAATTTGTTTTTTTACCTCAGTTGGTTGTTTTTTTGTTGTAACTGCGTTTTGAGTGTCTTCGTCCTTCATCCACAGAGTGCCCAAGAAAGGGACTGAAGCTCCGGTTCCTGCAGCAGCAACTGATGTTGCACAGACGGAAGCTTCGACTCCAATTTCAGTGCCGCCCCAAGAGGTGACTGAGGCCGCGGTAGCTCCGGCGCTAGCTTCGTGGTCCTTGACCTCGAGTCATCCCCTGAAGCTCCCGTGGTAGCGTCGGACCATGGGAATGAAGATGTACCAACGGTACCAGCCCTGGAGGTTGAAGCTTCGGGTTTGGATGCTGAGATGATGGACGCTCCAGCCTCGGAGCCGGAGGTAGCTGCAGTTCCGGCTCTAGAGCCAGATGTTGTTGAAGCGCCGATAGCGAAGCCGGTGGTTGATGAAGCCCTGGTAGTAGAGCCGGTTGTGGATGAAGCCCCAACGGTAGAGCCAGGTGTTGATGAAGCCCCAATGGTAGAGCCTGTGGTTGATGAAGTTTTGGCGCCTGTGCCAGTCGTCGAAGAAGTGCCGGCGCCTGAGCTAGTTGTCGAAGAAGTGCCGGCGCCCGAGCCAACGGCTGTCGAAGCACCAGCGCCTGAACCAGCGGTGGAGGAGGCGCCAGCGTCGGAGCTAGAAGTGGCTTCAGCTCTGGCTAAACCTTCAACGCCTGCCCCGGAGGTAGTGGCTCCGGAGGTGCCTGCACCTGAGCCAGGGTGCCAAGATGAAGCTGTCGGTCCCCCACCTGAGGGACCAGTTGCTGATGACCACGCGGCAGGACCTTCGGAGCCGACTCCGGAGGTAGGAACTTTTGCTGCAAGACCTTCCTCGGTAGCGGCCGAGGCTATCCCGGAGGGCGGCCCTAGCACCGCGGAAGCTCAGTGGACCACTCCTGTAGAGTGGGACCCGATTTTTGTTGTAGAGAACCCGCTGGAGCCAGCGGAGAGGACCCCAGTAGGTCCGGAGCCAATCCCCCTGTCGTTGTCTATCGACAACGCCTGCTCCAGCCTTCGTCAAGTGCAGCTGGCCTTCTACCACGACAGCAAGGACCTCGAGGAGGAGCGCCAAACCCTTAGGAGGTGGCGCAACCGGATCCAATTTGAGACCAAGCTGGCGCAAACC
Organism: Tuctoria greenei; assembly: GCA_036927565.1. NCBI lineage: Eukaryota > Viridiplantae > Streptophyta > Magnoliopsida > Poales > Poaceae > Tuctoria > Tuctoria greenei. The sequence continues at coordinate 213,149,632 of JAYESD010000004.1, read as the reverse complement.
GGGCTGGCTGACGACAGGGAGTGGGTGAAGAAGGAGAAGGCCCAAATGGAGTACTGGGGCCAGCTGTTGGACGTGAGGGAAAGCATGGTGCGATCCCTCGACAACCAGTCTCGGGCCATCCATGAACAGGCCGTAGCTGCTAATAATGTAGCGAATGATTGCGAAGAGAGGCTCAGCGCCATCCACGACAACCTCGTCAAGCGTCGGGAGGCTCTTGAGGAGCGGGAGAAAAAGGTCGAAGATGAAGAGCAAAAACTCCTGGAGCTGCAGGATGACCTCGTGAAGAGGGAAGAGGAGCTTACTCAGAGGCTGACTCTGGGTGACAAGAGTCTCGCGGAGCGCACCAAGAAGCTAGAGGAGCGCTACGAGAAGGAGGAGAAGAAGGCCTGGCAGTGAGGATGACCTCCACAAGAGGGAGGATGAAATTGCTGCCAGGGAGAAGAAAGTGCGGGGCCGGGAGAAGGACCTGGTCGACCGCCAGAACAAGATCCACCTTCGAGAGGAGGAGCTCAGTAAACTCAAAAGGCAGGTTGTTGAAAAGATTCAGCAGAACACCAAAGAGGTTGAGCGCCTTGCTCGGGAGAATTCGGAGGTTGCGGTGACCAGAAGATCCTTAGAAGAGATGCGAGTCTTAAGGGCTGCAGAGTCCCAACAAGTTTGGGACTTCTTGGGCAAAGCCAATGACACGCTAACGCCGATGGGTTTTAGTCCCGTGCGTCCAGATGATCCAGAGCCGGAGCTGGACTAGGAGTTGCAGGCGTTGGGTCCGACAGGCAAGAATCTCACCAAGATGGGTGATGTCATCGTGGACCAGCTGGAAACCGAGGGACAATCCCTGGCGAAGAACGTCGCAGAGTTCATGCTGACGTGCTACACAAGCCGGTACCCTCACTTCCCACTGGACCCGGTGCTTGAAGGCCCCATCGATGGAGAGGGAGAAGCCACCAAAGCCAGCGTGTCAGAGGTTGCCCAGAAGGTCGCCTCGTTCTTCCATAGGGTCTAGGATTCTCTCTTTGTAGCTCCCGCTTGTATTCTCTCTTCTTTTTCTCCAATTTTGTAATCTCTTGTCTCTAGATTAATGAAATCCAAGAATTTTATGAATTTCATTTTTTGTCTTCAACACCTTTGTCCCACTTGGCCCCCTGGTAGATGTACACAATTTGATTGTGAACATGTACCAAGAGGATGTAGCATTTTGTTGAAGACTTGCGCGCTTCGAACTTGTAGTTTGTAGGTCCGAAGTCGCCGATATTATGGGCCCCCTGAGGTTGTCGGAGCTTAGTAGCTCCGGCGGTGACCCTTGTCAACACGTAAAGCATTGACGGTTAGTCCTATGGGGTTGTCGGAGCTTGGTAGCTCCGACAGCGACCACTGTCAACACGTGGTGCATCGACAGCAGACCCCACTGGGGAGTCTTCCCACCATCTTTTCTTCACGTTGACGGCTGGCCCCCTGGATTTGCCAGAACTTTGTAGCTCTGGCGATGTCTACTATCAATGTTTGAAACATCGACAGTAGACCACCTTGGGGGGTGTCAGAGCTTTGATAGCTCCAGCTTCATCCACCATCATCATGAGATCTTTATTTTTCCTGCACACTAAAGCCAAGAAAATAGTAAAATCCATTCCTTCTCTATAACTCGTTTGCGGCTTACTATTCTCGAAAGAAATTTTTAGGTCGAACGCAATTCTAAATACAATCAAGTGCACTGGCTTGTTTTCTCCAGGTCCGATCGTTTCTGGACTCGCCTTACTTCGGCCTGCTGGGGTGTAGGTAGAGTGGCGTACTTAGGGTGCAGGACCAGGCTAAGTCGATAGCACACTCCGGACCTAGATTGGCTTGGTGGCATTCAGACGAGTAGACCATTAACAATGTTTAGACCCAGAAGAATTGACAATGCAACTTGAATTATATATGAATTGACCGAACTAAAGTTTCTTAAGAATTGCAAAACTTTGTCATAGACAAGAAAGAGAAAAACAAAAAATATTGAGCCTGTACAAAATAAATGCACGTGGAGTCTGTTTTTACACAATGATGTCTTTCATTATAGGTTCGGGGTACAGGGGAAACAAGTACACTCTTAGTGTACGGAACCAGACTATGTTTCGTTTCTCGTTTGACCCAAGGTAGCTAGATACAATTTTAGTTCTGAGACTGTGACAAGTGTTGCCTGAACTTTGCAGACCTTCCGGGGAAGGTCCGAATGTTCTTTCGAAGGAGCTACCCGACTCTGTACAATGACTCTATAACATACATATCATATAACTACAGACTCACCTCCGTGATATTAAGCGTAGAACTTACGGAGGTGCTCAATGTTCCAAGGATTAGGGAGCGGTGTCCCATCCTCGGTTGCCAAGCGAACGCATCCGGGACGGGATACTTCGATCACTCGGAAGGGTCCTTCCCAGCTGGGGGAGAGTTTGTTTAACCCTTCTCGAGTTTGTATTCTCCGTAGCACCAGATCGCCTTCCTCGAGCTGTCGGCTGCGAACATGCCTTTGGTGATAGCGCCGAAGAGTTTGGCGATATCGGGCATTCCGAACAGCTGCTCGGCACCTTCCCTCTTCAAGGAGGTCAAGGTCTTCACGCTGGAGCTGGTCCTGTGTGGCATCGTCGAAGGTCCGGACCCGGAGTGACCCCAAGGTGATTTCCGGAGGAAGGACTGCTTCATCTCCGTACACCAGGAAGAAGGGTGTTTCTCCAGTTGACCGGTTTGGAGTTGTCCTGTTGGCCCACAGTGTGGCGGAAGCTCTTCAATCCAGTCGGCTCCCTGTTTTTTCAGGCGCTCATATGTGTGCGTCTTGAGTCCTTTTAGGATTTCTGCATTTGCTCTCTCAGCTTGGTCATTACTTGCCGGGTGAGCTACTGAGGCGTAGCTGACTTGAATGCCGAGGTCTTCGCAATATCCTTAAAATGCAGAGCTTGTGAATTGGGTCCCATTATCAGTTATGATCTTTTTTGGGACTCCAAATCTGCATATGATGGACTGCAAGAAGTTGATAGCTGATTGCTTGTTTATTGTCACAACTGGAGTTGCTTCTGGCCATTTGGTGAACTTGTCAATGGCAACGCACAGGAACTTGTAACCTCCGACGGCTCTTGAGAAAGGTCCCAAGATATCCATCCCCACACAGCGAAGGGCCATGTAAGAGGTATCATTTGTAGAGGCTGAGCTGGTGTGTGGATTTGCTTTGCATGGAACTGGCATGTTTCACATTTCTTCACTAGCTCAGTTGCATCCTGGAGTGCTGTAGGCCAGTAAAAACCATGCCAGAAGGCTTTACCAACCAGCGTGCGGGAAGACGCGTGGTTCCCACAACCGCCTCCATCGATTTCTGCGAGGAGCTCACAACCTTCTTCCCTTGTAATGCACCGCATTAGGACGCTGTTGGCACCACGCCGATAGAGATCCCCTTCTACCAGTGTGTATCTTTTAGCCAATCTGACTATCCGGTCAGCGGATACACTATCTTCAGGAAGGAAATTGTCTTTCAAGTAGCTCCGGATCTCCGAGATCCATGCATCGGAGCTAACTTGAGGATTTGAGTCTTGCGTTCTGGGTTGCTCAGAGCTTCCTGCAGCACCTACGACCCTTGATGGACGCCATGGTAACAGGGCCATCGGGACCGCCAGCTTCAAGGTGCTGGTCTCGCCCCTTTTACTTAGTTCGGCAGGATGAGCTGTAGGTTTAGACAACCTCCGAACGAAGGTTCCGTCGGGAGCCGGAGCTCCGGTTGAAGCTTTCGTCAAGAGTTCTTCGGCTTCAGCGTTGTTGAGACGCTGGACATGGCAGAGATCCAGGACGTTGAAGTCCTTTTGAAGCTTCTGGACTTTAAGTAGGTATGCAACTAGTTGAGGGTTATTGCAGCAACATTCACCTTTGACTTGTTTTACAACAAGCTGTGAATCACCCTTTACCAACAGCTACTTGACACCATACGATAGTGCCACCTTGAGCCCATAGATTCGTGCTTCATACTCCGCCATGTTGTTGGTCGCCTTGAAGTCAAGGTGAACCATGTATTTGACCTTCTCCCCGGTTGGAGCGAGGAGAAGGACTCCAGCTCCAGCCCCCTGCTTCTGCACGGAGCCGTCGAAGTAGAGAGTCTAGTGAGGACCGGTGAAAACCGGAACCTTGGGTTCTAGCTTCTGTCACTGGAGCCCCCATGATTTGATGGAGAGGGGGTCCATTCCGCCACGAAGTCCGCCTGGGCTAGACTCTTGATCGCTTGTCTTGGGACGAATTCAAGATCGAACTCGGCCAGTTCCGCTGCCCACTTTGCAATGTTCCCAATAGAGTTGGGATTATGCAAGATTGCACGCAGTGGATAAGAAGTTACCTCTGAAATCTTGTGAGCTTGGAAGTAGTGTCAGAGCTTCCTAGAAGCAATAAGAACTGCGTAGAGCAGCTTATGCACCTCCAGGTACCGAGTCTTGGCATCATGGAGTACTTCGCTGATGAAGTACACTGGGCGTTGAACTGTTCGGACCCTCCCGAAGGGGTCTGGAACTTCCTCCTCATCAACCCGGACCCTCCAGGAGGGGTCCGGACCTTGTTCGGGGACCTCCGAGTTTCGGCTGGAGGAACTCGGAGCTTCTTCTGAAGTGATCCGGACCTTCCCGGAGGGGTCCGAATCTTCTTGTTCAGCAGCAGGACTCCTTCATTTGAAGGAGATGGATCCTCCGACGTTTTGCCTTGAGGATCAGGGTCTGGGAGCTGAGACCCAGACTCACATTCAGGTAGCTCCAGACCCTCCCGGAGGGGTCTGTACTCCTGAACTAGAGATGGTTCTAGTCTTTCCGCAACCAGAACCATGCTGACAACTTCGTCAGTTGCCGAAAAATAAAGCAGAAGTGGCTCACCAGGATTCAGAGCTACCAAGGTTGGTAGAGTGGTGATGAGCTGTTTCAGCTCCTGGAATGTCTTTTCTGCTTCTTTAGACCATTGGAATAGTACGAACTTCCTCAACAACTTGAAGAAGGGTAATGCCCATTCCGCCAGTCTTGAGATGAACCGGCTGAGGGCAGCTAGACATCGAGTCAGCTTCTAGATGTCCTTGATGCGAGCTGGTGGTCGCATGTCTTCAATAGCTTTTATCTTCGTCGGATTTGCTTCTATCCCTCGGTGGTTCACCAAGAATCCAAGAAGCTTTTCGGAGCTAACCCCAAAGACAACCTTGAACCTTCAGCTTCGTGCGTGTGGCTCGTAACTTGTCGAAGACAACTTGGAAGGTGTCAAAGAATGACTCCTTGTTCTTGATCTTGATGACGATGTCATCGACGTACACTTCCACTACATCTCTAATAAGCTCTCCAAAAGTTTTATACATAGCTCGTACAAACGTTGAAGCAGCGTTTTTGAGACCGAATGGCATGGCAGTGTAACAATATAATCCATCCACTGTTATGAAGGAAGTCTACTCTTCATCTTCCCTAGACATTCTGATTTGATGGTACCCAAAATATGCATCTAGGAAACACAGTAATTCGCACCCGGAGGTGGAATCCACCATCTGATCTATTCTAGGTAGTGGGAATGGATCTTTTGGATATGCCTTATTCAGGGTAGTGTAGTCGATACACATCCGAAGCTTCCCGCCGGCCTTGGGTACAACGACTGGGTTTGCCAACCATTTTGGGTGGAAGACTTCTCGGATGAATCCAGCTTCAAGCAACTTCTTCACTTCTTGACGTATGAAGTTTTGTCGCTCTATTGATTGCTTCCGAGACTTCTGGTGTACAGTACGAGTGTCGGGATAGATCTTCAGATTGTGCTCAATCACTTCCCTAGGGATCCTAGGCATTTGTGACAGTTGTCAGGCAAACACGTTGACATTAGCCCGGAGGAATGTGACGAGCGCTAGTTCCTATTTATCATTGAGACCTCCTGATATACGCGTGGTGTGAGTAGCATCGGAATCGGTTTGGACGACTTTCACGGGAATGTCGGTGTCGCCGCTTGGTTGCACACGAGGTGCGAAGGTTGAGCCTCTATGACGAATGCTCGGGGGTTTCGGAGCTTGCTCCTTTCTAGATTCTTCCTCCTACGCTGTAGCAAGCTCATGGAGTTCTTCCAGAGCAGTTACTCCGGCGGTGCAATCTCCACGGATCCGGAGAAGACTGGCTGGTGTTGGCATCTTCATCACCAAGTAGCCATAATGGGCGGCAACCATGAATTTGTACAAGGCTGGCCTGCCCAAAATGGCGTTGAATGGTAAGTTGATATGCGCCACATCGAAGACCAACTTCTCAGTGTGGTAATTCTCCCGGGTCCCGAAGGTCACCGGGAGAGTAATGGCACCTAGTGGGGTTATGGCCCCCGGACCTACTACGGAGAAAGGTCAGGAAGGGCGAAGATCTGAATGTCAGAGCTGAAGCTTGATGAAAGCTTTGAAGTTTATGAGGTTCAGCCCCGAACCTCCGTCCACCATTACATGATGGAGTTGGATGTTGTTGATGGTAGGAGATACCATTAGTGGAAGTTGGCCAGCTCCAATCATGTTCCGACTGCAGTCCGAAGTCGAAGGTGATGGCAGTGTCCATCCACTTCCAGTGTGGCTCCGCCCTGGTGGTGGGAGCTACTGAGGCCATGTCTCGCTGCATGGTCTTGAGGACACGACGGGAGGTGATGTCCCACGAACCACCAAAGATGGTGTTCATGGTCTTCTGACGCTTGTTTTCGGAGACGTCAGAGTCATCGTCGACGGAGGTGTAAACAACCTTCAAGACCTTTTTAGGGTCCTGAAAGCCTAACTCCTCTTCAGCCAGAGCTTCGTCAACTTTCTGTTTCCCTTCCCTTTGACGGAAAGGAACTTCTTCCCGGCGCTTGTGGTAGCGCTCGACAAGGTTGTGGACCTCTCGGCAGCCTTCCAGGTTGTGGCTGTTCGTTTTGTGTATAGGAAACCACATCTTGGAGCTTCCTCCATCTTTGGACGACGACCGAGGTCGTTTCTCGGGGCGTGGCCCCCAGCTACCCGGAGCTACGGCATCAACGGCTGTAGGTGTGCCGGCCGATGGCTTTTTCTTGATGTTGGACTTTTTCTTCTTGTTGTCACTCCCGGAGGTAGTGGCTTCACCCTTGGAGGACTTTTTGTTGTCCTTTGGAGGTGGTTGGGAGTGCATTTCACGGCCCTCCGCAACTTTGGCGCACTTGTCCGCCAAGCTGAAGAGTTCCGTGACGCTGGTGACCTCCTTTGTCACCAGCTTCTCCAGCATCTTCTTGTCTCGTACGCCCTGTCTAAATGCCACAATAACATAGGCGCTTGAGATAGAAGGAATAGTATTTCATACCTGGGAGAACCTCTGGATGAAGGATCGCAGGGACTCTCCCCCCTTCTGCTTGACAACAAAAAGGTCCAGTTTGGTGCCTGGTCGGGTGTATGAACTCCCGAAATTCGCGGTGAACTGTTGGCACAGTTCCGCCCAACTGTTGATGGAGTCGGGCAGAAGGCTCATGAACCAGGACCTGGCTGTCCAAGTCAAAGCCACAGGGAAATAATTGGCCATCACGGCCTCATTGCCTCCATCCGCAAGGATTGCGGTGGAGTAGATTTGGAGAAACTCAGCGGGATTGACAGTCCCATCAAATTTCTCCGGTAGGTGAGGCCGAAACTTCTGTGACCATCTGACCATGCGGAGGTGCATGGCCAGGGCAGAACAACCTCCTCCTACTCCCTCGGGAGTAGGACTGTCCCGAGCCTCTCGCCTCTCGCGAGAACGCTCGATATGGATGCGGTCGTCCTGTTGACAGTAACGGTGATCAAGCTCCACCCGGAGGTCGTGAGTCGAAAGCCTGGTTATTGTATGGGTGCGTCGCGCCCTGGAAGGCAGCAACGTCGCCTGTTGAGATGCAACACGCCTCCTGTGTTGTGAAGCGTGCGGACCAAGTCTACCCGACACGGTCTGATGCTGCGATGGGGCCCGCCCCAAGGGGGGGGAGGACCTTGATTGCTTATGCGATCGGCTGCTGCTGCAACCAAATGTTCCACATCAGCCCTCCACTGCTCAATTGCACCCTGGGATGCTCCTGGAAGCGGTGGACATTGGAGAAGAGCACGTGCGGCATGAAGTGCATATTCAGGGTTGTCGTTCGCTGATGTCGTGACTGACGCAGACGCCCCATCTCGCTGTCCAGCTTGATTCGCTGGTGCAGATGGTGGTGGCGGTGGCATGACTCCTGTTGGAGCCACAACACCTGCTGGCTGCTGCATGTTGGAGGGGTTGCCTCCAGCAGGTTGCACAGCAGGGTTGCCGTTGGATGATCCAGCAGCAGAGTTCACCATCCTTGAATCTCGGGCACCCCCTACCTGGCGCGCCAACTGTCGGAGTCTGATTTCGGCAATTCTCCCGGTACTACTATTGGTAGCCCGCGGAGTTTGTAGTTCGGTATTGGGCGCGCAGAGATTCAGAACAAGATGACAAGTTGACACAAGAATTTACGTGGTTCGGGCCGCCTAAGCATAATACCCTACTCCACGGGGTGCGTAGTTGTTGTATTGAGCATCTGAGCACTTGTGAGCGTGTGTCAGAGCCGAGTCTGGAAGAGTCAGGAGAGTTAAGAAGTCAAGAGCCCCCTGTGTATCGCTCGAACAATCCTTTTATAGTACAAGGACTGGTCGTTACATCGTTAGCCTGGCCCGACATGTGGCCCTGGCGGTTACTGATGCTTAATACACAATTACTGAGCTTAATTACCCTTAATAGCGCGGTAACGAGCTTTGATAGTGCCGTTACTGGTATTAAGGGCCCTCCGATCATGTGTCATTAAGATGGTATTAATGACACTTAATCGGGTCTTGAAATCTTTGATTGTCCCTTGAAAGTCCGAGCCATTGAGGGTCCACCAGTCTGCTTGTTGAAGTTGAAGGTCTGGTGGTTGGACATGTGGCAGATCTGGAGCTTACCGTCTGGGACAGGTAGGTCCGGTGTAGTTATACACGTGTCGGTACCGGAGCTTCCCTCTGTCGGGGGTTAGGTCCGGGGGTGCCGCGCAGGTATTTGGCCCAGAGCTTTCCCATGTGTGGGACGTAGCTCTGGTTGCAGTATACACGTGGCAGCACCAGGACTAACCATAAAAGGGAGGCAGGTCCGGTCCCGTATGACTCGTGGGGCCTTCGGAGGTCTTCAACTCAGACAGGTGAAGTTCCACTGGTCTTCTTGTAGTCCCAAGGGGTATACGGTACGCAGGGTACTGACAAAGGGGATTGTTTGTCTTCTGCAGGTATACTAACTATGGTAGCGACTCGTGTAGCAATTGTTTGTGAGTGATCGATATTAGGACCACCTATAGACATATCTAGATATACCGGTTAGACTTTTCTTTGGTAAGGAACGTAGTACCGTCAGTATCACATTTGATACTTTGACCATCCCCCATGAAAGAAATAGCTTCATATTCATATTTAGGTCCAAGTATCAGTTGCTGGTATCTTATGGACAATGTAAAATGTTTCTCTTCAAGAGTAGGTGAACCAAAGTTCTTGGTTTCTGGCGAGAGTTTAGCTCGACTTCGCCGGAGTGAGACTTTGGTTAAGCATGAAGATCCATAGTGATATGCTATGAATGAGAAGGTCTTCAAGTTCTCTTTCAAGTTCTATTTAGTTCCAAAGCAGATCATTAGTTGTAAAGAAAGTTCTAGCTATCGGACTTGAGTTGTGAGCCAAGTTTCAAAATTTGAGTTTGTTCCCAATTCATGTGTTTCGAAGCCGGTGAGTTCTGTTTTCTAACAGAATTTGACCTGACATTAAAATTTCATATCTCTTTAACCAGAGGGTCTATGAATTCAAGTGAATACTTTTTGGAAAGCTATTAAAGTATTCTATAAGTTTTCTATTGACCTTCAAGCCAATAGACCTTTGTAAGGTGACGAAAATCTTCTCTAACTAAATCAGCTGCTGTTCTAAAACTGTATGAACAAGCATCTAAATTTTGGCCATAATTATCTGTAGAAAGCTCTTTTAGTATGTTGTGATACATTTTTGGAAAGGGGAAGAGCTATTCTACAACTTTTCTATTCATTGTTACTTCAAATTCGGTTTAGAACTAATTAGAAAATGGAGTTGAAGTTAGTACCTGTGTACAGTACTATATGAAACAGCCAGAATATTTCTGAACTTTGAGCAGCCATAACTCTTAAATAAGAAAAGCACCCTAGGCATATCTATACATGTATGGAAAGCTTAAAAAGTCCTCTATCAACTTCCTATTCAATGCTAAGGCTAAAACTCGCAATAACCAGGTCTAAATCGAAGGATCGTATAAGGTGTTGTAACAGTCCAAAATCTGGATAGTTATATAATCAGTTGCTGTTTGGATTGTAATTTCTTTTAGAATAGTCAGAAGACTTCATAATTTACATTTATGGAATCCTTATGATGTGTGTAACAAGTTTGCAATATTTTGTTTCTGCAAATATCAATATTTCTCTATTGAAAATTGTGGACAAAATCAGCAACATACAAAGGAAGCTCTGCCGAATTTCAGTTAAAAATCTGGTAACTTGGTCGAACTTTAAAATTCCATATCTCCTCAACCAGAAGAGATATGAGGGCAAGTAAATATTATTTAGAAATATTTGGAAGTCCTCTAAAATTTTCCTATTCAACTCAAGACCAGAATCATTTTCTAAGTGGGTGAAATTTGGAGATTTGCAGAAACTGTCCGGAATCAACCAAACTGGACAGCAATCTGTATAGTTCAGAATTTGAATCATAACTCTCATACCTTACATCCAATATGGTCACACGAGTAACCGTTGGAAAGGTTAGTGAGTCAGCTACAATTTTTGTAATTGGCTCCAGATCTGAATCGGTCATTTACCTCTCCCAAATTGAGTTTGAATACAGGGTGGTCAGTCTGAGCTAAACCCCCATTTCTTCTGAATGCTGAATTTTTAGCAAACTTCAAAAATTCATATCTTTTGAACCAGGACTGATATGCATACAAATAAATACATTATGGAAATATTATTACATTTTCTACAACTTTGTTAAGAAGAATATTTCCAGATTTCGAACAGAATGGTCTGAAAACTTTATATCAAAACTGCTACTTTTTAAGCAGGTTCTGCTGAAAGTGCAGAAAATTCTGCTAACTTTAAAATAGCATAACATGCAAACCATAGATGATCTAGGGGCAAACCAATACTTTTTAGAAAGTTCTTGAAGTGAAATTTAACTTTGTTATTCACCTCAAGATATGATTTTTCCATTAACTGGATCAAAATCGAGTTTGCGTCCAGACTGGTCATTTGTCACCATAGCCTGGCCAGTTTGAACCTTTTGATTTTTATTAGGCATTCGTTTCTCGATTTCATCTCGAGGAGTGTCGTGACCAACCAAGAGTTAGGACTAAACTATTTACCAAGTTGAATGGAGTGTTTAACTCATTTGAATCCATTTCCCTTGGATAGACATACTAGTGTTTGATTTATGTGACTTGCCACATCACATCTAGTGATGTTGAACGCAGGTCGCAATTACTCGAGTTGCATCTCGTCTTCCCATGAGGATTGTTTGAAGTACGCTTTGAAATCCTGGTTTGAAATTTTAAGGGGGAAGGTGAGCACTCAAGTAATAGTGGTGTTCAACCATCAACCTTGGTTACAACGAGTTGTGTCAACGACAAAGCAAACAAGTGAGTTTATATCTTCAAGAGGATCCAACCTCCACCACCAGATTGAGTTACTCTAGGAAGAGTGTGAATTCAACTCCATTAAAGTGATCGAGCAGGATATTTGTTCGTTCTGACTGATCGCAGTGAAGGTTAAGTGAAGTATCACTGGAGATGTGTCTAGTGATCTCGACTAGGTGTCTAGGGATAACCTTAACCATATAGTTAGTTGTTTTTCTTCTGATGAAGATACTCCTCAAGTCAACTGGTAACGCTTAGACCTAGTTGAAGATACAATCAAGTTGAGTACTACATGAACAAGCTTTCGAAAGGTTGAGGTAACGTGGTATATTTCCCACATTCCTTGTCAATCGTTCTGTTATGAATTCCTTAACTGTGGTCGAGTCATGAAAGGAACGCTACTCATTGAGTGTCTTTCACAACCACGATATCTAAGCCTTGCAAATCATGAGTTAGTTCTTGATTTTTGTGGGTGTGGTTATTTTAGTCTTGCTTAAACTATAAAAGCTACTGCACCATGCATGTGCACCATTTGCACCATACATATGCACTATTTGCACCATTGGTAGGGATGGCAATTATACCCGCGGGTACGGGTATCCGATGGGTATATTACCCGACGGGTGCAGGTACGGGTGGAATTTTTTACCCGCGGGTACAACCCGTACTCGACCCGATTTATTTTGGGTACGGGTACGGGTTTTATTTTTTACCCGCGGGTACCCGTCGGGTTACCCAAAATGTGCAAATCTGTCCAAAACAACCCAAATAGGCAGCAGGTCTGCTAAGGCCCGGCCCATAACTAACCCTAAGCTGGACGATAACACCCTTGTCTCCAACTAGCCACACACACGCGCCGCAACGTATCCCTCGAGGCGTCGCTGCACCATCCCTCCGCCGCTGCAGTTGCAGTTTCCGTTCCAGAGGAGCTGATCAGTCCGTATTTCTTGGTGCCATGGCGACCACCACTGGTACACCAAGTCAAATCTATCTCCCTTCCATCCAATAAGGTCGATTTTTCTATGGATTTAGTGGTTTGTTTATTGTATACTTGCACACGTAAATGTCCCACATATATTGCTGTATTTGAGAGTTTTGAATCTATTTATGGTTACTTCGACTGACATTGGGATTTCGAATGCATCTAGCGTGGCTAATCTGTAAATGTTTCTTCACAATATCATCTATCAAACCTTTCTGTGTAGTTCTTTTTTTCTGTTCTATTATGTTTTGCTTTCTTTCTAAATCTGCTTGAAGGTCTAGAGAAGGTCTGGATGGCAGGATGGGATATATTGGGTCTGTTGAATTTTATTCTGTAATACATATTTAACTTTTAAACATAAGCCTGTAATATGGATTTGTACATCCGTGTTGAAAAATTGAACATTTTAATCTGTTCTGGTTCTGCTGTGGTACATTTATTGTGCAAAAAACCCGACGGGTACCCGAAACCCGCCCGAAACCCGTCGGGTTGAGTTCGGGTATGAAAATTTACCCGCGGGTACGTGTTCGGGTATGAAATTTTACCCGAGCATAGTTTCAATTCGGGTTGGGTTTTTGCTCTACCCGACCCGAACCCGACCCGTTGCCATCCCTATGCACCATACATATGCACCATTTGCACCATACCATGTGCATAGGCATTGCACCATAACCCATGCGATGCATCATGAAGCATCATTACAAATGAAATATCAATGATAGAATGCATGGTAATACTAAAATTTAGAGCAATATTGTGTACCCCATTCAGACTAGTCCAAGGTGTCTAATGACTAGGATCATTTCACCATCTTATTTAACTTCTTACATTGTTGATCTCCTTTCCATTGAGTAATATTTGGGAAACCGATTACTGAACTCTCCTTGCAACTAAACAGACACTTGAACTTCCGTTCTTGACTTGTTTAGGTTCAAGTGCTTTGATTGTTGCAATTATACCGTTCTTCATTGTGTGATCACCGGTTAGATGATCAACCTTGTAAAATCTGTGATTCTCATTACTCGCTAAGGTTCCATTTGATTGTTAACCTCGCGAAAAGCCTTGGGATCCATCTAAGTCCTTGCATTGTTATATGGTAACCTTGCTACACTAATTACCTTGTAGTTACCATATGATTGTGTTCTTTGTTGTGTTGAAAACATATGAGGATGTTGAATCCTTAAATCCTCATATGCCACCGCGGAGAGTCCTCGTCTTCTACTTTTATTAATTGAAGGTGTTGAAGCGCCCAAGAACCTTGTAGTCACCATACCTTCAGTATTCCTGCTGTTTTGATCACCTAAGAGTGTTGAGTGCTTTGCTACACTTATGCTACAGATAAGGGATCCTATGGTTCACTAAACATCAAACGAGGTTAATAATTGTTGTTTAACCTCGTAAACCATCTTAACTCATATCAGGAGAAATACCATATTAAGTTGTAAGGATCTATACAAAACCAAGCAAGCAAATCAATGCAAAGATAGTTTCAAACTATCAAGGTGACCTAGAGAAGCAAAGAATAAGTGCTGATTCTTCAAGTCAAGACTAGGACAGGACAAGATGTCATGCCAGTGTAAGAGGACAACGATAAAAGTTTAGTAATAGACGTGAAAGTTTTGCGACGTGATATGGTCATGTCGAGCATCCTGTCAAGGTTATCAACCTAAAGACCGGAATCACCTGAAGCAAACTTTAGAATTTCATGAGATGCCTTAAGATAATCACTATTTCGTAGAACCCAAGACTTTAAGGGCATTGTCATTTCCTTAGTCAATGACCCTCTTTTACGGATCGTTCCCTACTCGTTTATGTTATTCTACCTGTTAGAATATTAGGACGAGATTCCTTTAAGGGGAAAGGATTGTAAAAGCCCACTTTTCAGAAGAACAAAAACGGAAAAAATGCGAACTTAAAAATTTTGAAAGTGGACTTGGAAATTCAAACTCACATGAACCATATGAGTTAACCAATGTTCACTAAATATAGGAACTTGTTAAAATTTTACATATAGAACATGATTGCTAATGTATATTAGAACTTAAGGTGTAAAATCCTTAATTTTCAAGTATTCACATTTTCAATTAAAAATTAAAGGAGAAAAGAAAACAAAATAGAGAGAAAGAAAAAGGAATTATTCCAACCCTAAAATAGGACATTCATAAATTCAAATCAAGATATTGTTCAAACTAGGTTCACATGAAGATTTGAGCTGCCCAATAGATGCCCCATATATCAAATAGCCCCCTGCAAATTAAGAATTTTGGAAGCACGATTACTATTTAATACACTGTGTAGATGGAAATGCCTTTGAATTCAAATTCAAAATTTAATTTTGAATGAAACTTGATAAAATAGGATTTTGACTTCAGAATCAAATCCTACATATTTGTTTTAGGATAGCTGCCAACTTTTACTAAATTTAGAGCTTGTTTGGTAATGATTTAATCAACAGAATAGGGGATAAGGGAGGAGAGTGTTGTGGGCCCCACCTGTAAGCCTCTCCAAGGTTGAACCGCCTCTGCCCTTTTGTTACAGAGCGACACGGCGTCGTGCATGTTGCCAGCGATTGCATCCAGAGGTAGAAAACCGATTTCTCTTCTTCTTCACTCGCGTGGCCTTTGCTTCTTCCTGCTGGATCCCTACTCTCCTCCCTCGCCCCACCTCCCGTCTGCTGCGGCGTCGCCCCATGCCGGCGCTATCTCGCCCCATCTCCCTGGCTGTGCGCGCTCCATCTCCCGGCCGCGCTCCACTGTGTCTGCTCACCGCCGCGCTCTTCCCTCCGGTCGCCAAGGAGCTGCCCCACTCGTCGGCCGCCGTCTGCACCTCGCCGTGCCCGGCCGTCCCTGCTCACCGCCTCCGAGTCTCCTCACCAACGATGGCCCAGGCACCAGCCGGCGCCGTCTGGCTCGCCACCGGTGCCGCCCCAATGCGCCGCCGATGTTGCACGTGCCTCATCGCCCAGCCGCCGATCGCCTCTGTTCCTGCTCGCCTCGCTAGCTCGCCTCCCTACTGGTCGCGTTTCACCAGTGCCCCACGCCCCCGCCGCACACCCTGTGCTTTGCTGCTCGCCATGGCCGCACTGACTCGCCTTCTCGCCATCCGCTCGCGCCACCACAGCCTGCTCCCGATCGAGCAATCTCGCTGCCCTGGCCGCACGTCCCTGACCTCCGACTAGCCGTGCCCCGCCGTGCGCCCTAGCGTGCTACTTGCCGCTCGCTGCAGCACCTCGCCACGCCAACGCAGTGCTCGCCGGCCTCTGTCCGCTCCAGGCCGCCCACCGCCAACGCGCCAAGGCCTCCGCTCCATTCCCCAACGCTAGGACCACAGCCGCCTGCTTCTGCACGCCCACGGTGATACGTCCCGACCCGATGATCGGAACTAAACCTGTAATATAATACCAAAAACTAGGTTCGGTACAATATATTACAATCCAAGTGGAACCAAATCATACAGAGCTTTATTACAGCGGAATAGTCTTATGGATAATAACGATAACAGCTAACAGGAACGCGATAATAGTCAACATCACGGAGGCGATTAGCTCCTCCTCGCACATGGTTCCACCTTCGCCACTTGAGTGCGGACGCGACCCTACTCGAAGTCCTCCGGCAGAAAGTCAGGATCCTCTGAAGATATTAGCAATGTTTGAGTACGAAGGTACTCAGCAAGATATTAATGTGATGCACAAATAATGCAACCCAATGCAACCAAACGTCTCACCCAGAGACATCCATCATCTCAAACTCACAGTAGGTAGCTTGCTAGTTGTCAGGACCACGCCATAACCCGTCCCTTACCGAGGACACGGCCAGTTCGAACGGATTTTACACTCTGCAGAGGTTGTACACAACACACACGCACAGAACTATCCAAAGATAGTTCGTCATAACCGACACCTAGTCGGAGCATCACCCTATACAGTCGCCCTCAAACCCAGGGTCATGACTCATATCAGTCCACACCCAAGAACCATCCACCGTAGACGACTGTCAAGGCTAGCCACTAGGATTAGGCTACGCCCTGCCCATACAGGATCATGTGGGTATACTAAAGAAGTTAAGTGAGATGTCAAAACAACTCGGTCCTTAAGGTTCACCAGGGCAGCCACCATACACCAAGCCAGAACTGTAAGTCTACCACCACGGTAGCCTCACCCCACACCAACCCGTCTGCCCTAGTCTCAATATCCAGTCTGCCCTCACCCAATGTACCATCAACACCATCATCAACATCATGGCATCATATCAATATGCAATCATAAAAATTAGCATGGCTTCTCTCTGTCACTCGAGTCACTAGTACTCGCAAATGCAATAATATAGTATATTTGATAACAACGGATATTCTTCACATAGGTGCAACATGACAAAGAAAGGGGCAATGCAACTTGCCTTCGTCCACGTCAGCGGCTGCGTCGCAGTCGTGGTCTCCTGGCTCCTCCGGGTTCTCTTCCGGCACGGGGTCTGCTCGAAGCGCGTACACAAGCAACCATACAAGCAATGTAAACACATATGAATACAAATGTGATTATAATAAATAGATTATGATTTTATATACATTTTAGCGAAAGAATCAGGTTAATCGGAGGTCGTATGAGTGAGATATTGATTTTATAAAGTGAAGGCTTGATAAATTCCGAAAATGGGATATTGATTGAACTGGAACCAGCAGGGAGCTTTATTGGTTACGTGGGCCAAGGGGCTAATTAACTAAAGGCTGGTTAGCAGTACTGACTACTGAGTCCAGTACGTGGGCCAAGGGTCTCATCAACTAATGGTCCATTAAGCAAATCATTAGCCCACAAAGCCTGTATGTACGAAAGAGCTTCTTCCTCCTCCAGCATGTCCGTTCCCCATCTCTGCAGCCACCGTAGGTGACCCAAGGAGGCTCAAATCGGAGGGGTAAAATGGAGATGGGATGGCCAGGAAGGAGGGGAATCGCTTGCTCAGGCACCAGAGAACTCGATTGAGGCTTCAGTTTAGACCTCGGGTGTAGGGACGACGGTGTTCGGACGGGGCGCGCGGCCATGGCAGCCGTGGGTCATGGCTGCTGGAGGTCGTGCTTAGCTCGGTAGAGAAGGAGAACCGGATAGGGAACGGGCTCCGGAGGTCGAGCAGGGGGCGGGGAGGCTCACCTGGGTCGCAGCTCGGACGGGGAGAGCTCCTCGCCGGAGATCGAAGCAACGACGACCTCCTTGCTGTACGGGAGCACGGGAGAAACGAGAGAGGCGTGCTGCTGTGGACTGCTTCGTGTGAAGAAGGATAAGCACGCAATGTAGATTTTTATACAGACTAAGTTTCGAGTAGGTGAGAGGGTAGCTGAAGATAATAAACGCTCCTTTGCGTGCGCGTGCGGTGCTGGTCAGACGGCAATGGAGTCACCGTCGGCGTGCACGGCGAGTCTGCCGGATGGTGCGTCGGCTAGCTGGTGGCGCGGCGCAGGCGATGGGACGCTACGGTCGCGGTTCGCAGTGCACAGACTAAGAGGCTAATAAAGAGCGCGCGCCAAGGGCGGACGGCTTGCCGGTCATAGATTTAAGTTGTTTGAAAATAAATTTTTATTATTTTATTTAATTATATTTACTTATTTACGCATTGATTATTGTATAAATATATTTTATTTATTTATGAAAAACGGGATGTTACAGACCTACCCCACTTAAAATGAATCTCGTCCTCGAGATTCGGCTAATCTTCAAAGAGATGAGGAAACTCTGATCGCAGCGCATCTTCTCTCTCCCAAGTAGCTTCAGCTTCCGAATGCCTGCTCCACTGAACACGACAGAGGGTGACAGAACTTGTTCGTGTTCCTCGAGTAACGGTATCCAAGATCTTCATTGGCACCTCCTGGTAGCGTAGGTCATCCTGCAGGTCTAAAGTGTCTTGGACCACTTGTTCTTCAGGTAACCGCAGACATTTCCTTAGTTGGGATACATGGAAGACATTGTGTACACCTGACATCTCTTCAGGTAGTTGAATCTTATACGCCACTGCTCCAATCCTTCCCAAAACCGGAAACGGTCCAATGTACCGCGGTGCCAACTTCCCGCGCACTTGAAACCTGCGCGTGCCGCGGATCGGTGATACTTTAAGATACACGTGATCCCCAATATCAAAAGTGAGTTCACATCGTCTCTTGTCTGCATAGCTTTTCTGGCGTGACTGAGCTGCTTTCATATTGGCTCGGATCTCCGCTACCTTGTCTTCAGCTGCCACGATGAAATCCGGACGCTCCACCATACGGTCTCCCACTTCAGACCACATGAGTGGAGTCCTACACTTCCTTCCGTATAGAGCTTCAAAGGGGGACATCTTAATGCTGGTCTGAAAACTGTTGTTGTAGGAGAACTCAGCATATGGTAGACTATCTTCCCAATCTTTACCATAAGTGAGCACAGCGGCTCTCAACATATCTTCTAAGATTTGATTGATCCTTTCAGTCTGACCATCTGTTTGAGGGTGGTATGCGGTGCTAAAGTCCAACTTAGTGCCAAGTGCTTTCTGAAGACTTTTCCAAAATCTCGAGGTAAACTGGGTACCTCGGTCTGAAACTATCCTTGAAGGTATACCATGGAGCTTCACGATACGATCTATGTATAACTTGGCCAGTTTGTCTCCACCATAGGTAGTGCGCACAGGAATAAAGTGTGCGACCTTTGTAAGGCGGTCAACCACTACCCATACGGAATCATTACTATTCTTGGTTCTTGGTAAGCCAGTGATGAAGTCCATTCCTATCTCATCCCATTTCCACACTGGAATTGGTAACGGCTGAAGTAGGCCACTCGGCTTCTGATGTTCAGCTTTGATTCTCTTACATACATCACAACAGGCCACAAATCGAGCTACATCGCCTTTCATGCCAACCCACCAATACTTCTCTTTAAGATCCAAGTACATCTTGGTAGCTCCAGGATGTATAGAGTATGCGGAGTTATGAGCTTCATCCATGATGGTGTTTCGGTAGTGACCTTGTGAAGGCACACACAACCGTTTCTTGAACCACAATATTCCATTCCTATCAACTCTAAAATCTGGAGCTTTGTTTTCACCGGTCTGTCCCTTGATCTCCATCAACTTTTCATCCTCACGTTGCGCTTTCTTGATCTGCTCTTCGAGCATAGGCTGAACACTAAGGTTGTAACTGCAAGAGTGGGGTATGACTCTTAGGTTCAACTTACACATCTCATCACATAGCTGTGGTATTTGTGTTACCAAGTGGTGGCAATAGGCTTTCCTGCTGAGGGCATCCGCTACCACATTGGCTTTACCCGGATGATAATGGATTTCCAAATCATAGTCCTTGATTAACTCCAACCATCTTCGTTGCCTCAGATTGAGATCTGACTGGGTAAAAATATACTTGAGACTCTTGTGATCTGTGTAAATCTCGCACTTGTTTCCAATTAGATAGTGTCTCCAAATCTTCAAGGCATGTACTACTGCACCTAACTCCAAGTCATGTGTTGGGTAGTTCTGCTCGTGTGGCTTTAGCTGACGAGATGCATATGCTACTACTCGTCCTTCTTGCATTAGCACACATCCGAGTCCCCGTTTTGAAGCATCACAATAGATGACGAAGTTCTTATGAATATCTGGTAGGATCAACACAGGTGCAGTGGTTAGTCTTTGCTTTAACTCACAAAAACTCTGTTCGCAAGCTTCAGTCCAAATGAACTTCTTGTCCTTCTTGAGCAACTCTGTCATTGGTCGAGCAAGCTTAGAGAATCCTTCAATGAATCTGCGATAGTATCCGGCTAAACCGAGAAAACTACGAATCTGCTTAACTGATGTCGGTTGCTTCCAAGATGACACATCTTCAACTTTCTTTGGATCCACTGCAACTCCTTCAGCTGTGAGAACATGTCCAAGGAAACTAACCTTCCTTAACCAAAACTCACATTTGCTAAACTTGGCATACAAATGGTGACTTCGGAGTCGTTCCAAGACAACACGCAGGTGTTGCGCATGTTCTTCTTCACTGCGTGAATAGACCAGAATGTCATCAATGAAGACAACAACAAACCTGTCTAGTTCTTGCATGAACACTCGGTTCATCAAGGTCATAAAGTAAGCTGGAGCATTGGTTAGTCCAAAGGACATCACTGTGTACTCAAATTGTCCATAGCGAGTCACAAATGCAGTCTTGGGTATATCCTCAGGCCTGATCCTCACTTGATTGTATCCAGACCTCAAGTCAATCTTTGAGAAGAACTTAGCTCCCTTCAACTGGTCAAACAAATCATCTATCCGAGGTAGAGGATACTTGTTTTTGATGGTCATCGCATTAAGAGCTCGATAGTCCGTACATAGCCTCTTGCTTTTATCCTTCTTTTCTACAAAGAGGACCGGTGCAGCCCATGGTGATGCACTACGTCTAATATATCCCTTTTCTTGCAGCTCATCTAACTGCTTCTTTAACTCTGCTAGTTCTGGGGCAGCCATCCTATAAGGTCTCTTAGCAATTGGGGCAGTTCCGGGAACTAGTTCAATGGAGAACTCAATTTCTCTTTCTGGTGGCATGCCTGGTAATTCTTCTGGAAACACATCAGCATACTCTCTGATTACTGGTATTCCTTGAAGTGTTGTAACCTTCATGTGATTTATCATTGGTTCTGATATACTAGGTTGGACATGACATGTGATAGTCTTTCCTTCATGGTTGGTCACCGTCAACAACCTTTCTGCACAAGTTATGGTTCCTTTGCACTTGACCAACCAATCCATGCCAAGGATCACATCAATTCCATGGGAGTCAAGCACTACTAGGTTGACAAAGAATACTACCCCACTTAGATTCAAAGGGATATGGTTAACTCCTAGATGGCAGGGTATATAACCTCCCGGTGATTTGGTTATTAAAGGCCTCTTAAGGGCCACTGCTGATATATCATTCGACTCAATGAAGTGTGATGATATGAACGAGTGTGATGCACCAGAATCAAATAGCACTGAAGCTAAGACTGACTGAACCAAAAACTCACCGAGTAACACTCCTGGTGCTGCATCTGCCTCCTCGGTGTAGACGTGGTTCACTGTGGCTTTTCCGAAGGTCGGTGGCGTCCTAGAGGGTGGTCCACGACTTCCTCCAGCTGGTTGCCTTGGTCCATTAACTGAGTTGGAGAACGTTGAGGCTGCTGGTTTATTTTTGTAGGGACAATAAGGAGAAATGTGACCAGGCTCACGACAATTGTAACAAATCCTCTGGTCACCCATTCGACTCACTCCAGATTGTTGGGGTTTGAAGGAACCTTGAGGTTTGGCAGAGTGCATTGGCTGTCTCAATGTGGTGGATGGTGCCCTGTTGGAAACTCCACTCTGGGTCATCTGACCTGAGTAAGCTGGCTGTTGCTGCCTCGGCATAGAGTAAGCAAACTGTTGGGTCCGCTGTCCAGAATAAGCCGGTTGATAAGTCTTCTGAGACTTTGCTTGTTGGGACAATTTGTGACTCTCAAACTTCCTCTTCCTCTCCTGCATCTCATCCTTCTTATTTTTCTCTGTGATGATAGCTCTATTCACCATGGTGTTGAAATTTGGGTAGACAGATGCTCCAACCAAGGTCTTAATCTCTGGATTAATGCCACGCAGGAAGGCATCCCGCTTCTTCTCATCAGTGTCCACGGTACTAGGGTCGTAGCGTGACAAGCTTGTGAAACTATGTAGGTATTCCATCATGGTCATACCTCCCTGGTGCAGATTCCTGAATTCCTCCTGCTTCATCTTCACCACACTGCTAGGAATGTGATGATCTCTGAACAGCCTTACAAACTCCTCCCATATCATAGTCTTGGCATCTGCATTCATATCTCTATAGCTCTGCCACCAAGCTAAAGCAGGTCCTCTCAGTTGTTGCACTGCTAGCAGAACCTTATCCATCTCATTTGCATGTACAACCTCGAGCTTCATCTCGATCTCTCTCAACCAATCATCTGCTTCAATGGGATCATCAGATCCAGCAAATTTAGGTGGGTTCATCCTACTGAAGTCTGCGATCTGATGGTTGCCCTGAGGTGCTGGTTGATGGTGGTTCATGCCCAGATTGCCTTGAGCACCAAGTGTGTTCGTCAGCATCTCAAGAAGTCGAGTCTGACGGTCCAAGATAGCAGTCAAGTCATAAACGGGCGCTTGTGGAGGTGGTGGCGGTGGTGGTAGTGGTGCTGCGGGTGTACTGTTCGCCGACTCTTCTGGTTGTGCTCCGCCCGGAAGGATTGGGGCATTTTGATCAGGGAGATTTTGGTTCACTTCCTGCCCTATCCTACCTCGGTTCGTACGACGAGACATCTGTGACAAGGAGGGTGAGTATTAGCCAACAGTTGATTTTAATAACATTGCTTTACTTAAGGATAATATTCATTATTTATCGATGTGCTTCTATATATACACATATCAATATATATATTATTATTATATATACCATACAAAGCACACAAACATCAAGCATTGCAAGCAACACACCAAGCATTCATTCATTAAGGAAACAGGTACATGATACAATAGGACATGTCGTCCCTAGGTCTGTCCTCTTAAGGATCAGCTGGGACCTCTGCCTGACTACTGGGTCCTGCGGTGTGATCTTCAGGATCTTCCTCTTCACCTCCACGAGGCGATGTTGGAGGGGTGAGTGGCACAGGCTCACGAATCCTCCTACGAGGGCTAGACAGGTGATACATTGGAACTCCTTCCAGGATAAGCGGTTCAGCAGTTGCGATGGCTTGGCGGTCCTTGCGCTTGGCTCGCTCCACGAGGTAGACACCCCTAAGTAGCTGGCTGTGGCGGTCTTCCTGCTCCCTGAGATTCTCCTCGACCAGGGCAACACGGCTTTCGGCGCTAGCAGTACGGGCGTCAGCCTTTGCTAATGCTAGTTTAGCTTTCCGCCAACGAGTTTCCAATGCCTCCGCGCGCTTGATGAGGGTCTTCACACGCTGGTTCTGCAGGTCGCACAAGTCGTCCAAGCTCAACAAGTAGCCGGACATAGCAACAATGGTGGGATCATCTTCAGTAGACCCAAGGCCTTCCAGGTTGCGGATCCTTGCGGTCCAGGCAGGACGAGTACGATCCAGTGGTGGGAAATACTTCATGGGTGTGGAACCCAGATGCCAGTCAAACATGTGGCACAGGTACTTCAGAGCTTTGCGGGCAACAAGCTGACAAGTGTCTTTCATGCGGCATCCAGTAGCGGTGACGTTCCATGGCTTCATCTCCAGGAATTTGTCACTGGCACCAATGTGCACCGTGACCTCACAACTTTCAGTTCCATGCTCCATAAACTCATGACCCACGTACTCCGGGCGATCCATAATACCAAGTCGGAAGGTTGCACCATAGAGCACCTTGGGGAAGCCATCTTCATTGATGCAGAAGGTAGTGATGCGATCGTCGGCCATCTGGCTCAGAACATGGCACAAGGATTAGTTAAGAGCAAAATCTATCACCAAGGCTCTAAAGTCCAATGGTTCCTATAGTAAAGTCAGTATACGGTCTCCTACGGTCACTTACGTACTAGGGTCCGCATCCTACAGCCAAGTAAAGCTCTGATACCACTTGATACGTCCCGACCCGATGATCGGAACTAAACCTGTAATATAATACCAAAAACTAGGTTCGGTACAATATATTACAATCCAAGTGGAACCAAATCATACAGAGCTTTATTACAGCGGAATAGTCTTATGGATAATAACGATAACAGCTAACAGGAACGCGATAATAGTCAACATCACGGAGGCGATTAGCTCCTCCTCGCACATGGTTCCACCTTCGCCACTTGAGTGCGGACGCGACCCTACTCGAAGTCCTCCGGCAGAAAGTCAGGATCCTCTGAAGATATTAGCAATGTTTGAGTACGAAGGTACTCAGCAAGATATTAATGTGATGCACAAATAATGCAACCCAATGCAACCAAACGTCTCACCCAGAGACATCCATCATCTCAAACTCACAGTAGGTAGCTTGCTAGTTGTCAGGACCACGCCATAACCCGTCCCTTACCGAGGACACGGCCAGTTCGAACGGATTTTACACTCTGCAGAGGTTGTACACAACACACACGCACAGAACTATCCAAAGATAGTTCGTCATAACCGACACCTAGTCGGAGCATCACCCTATACAGTCGCCCTCAAACCCAGGGTCATGACTCATATCAGTCCACACCCAAGAACCATCCACCGTAGACGACTGTCAAGGCTAGCCACTAGGATTAGGCTACGCCCTGCCCATACAGGATCATGTGGGTATACTAAAGAAGTTAAGTGAGATGTCAAAACAACTCGGTCCTTAAGGTTCACCAGGGCAGCCACCATACACCAAGCCAGAACTGTAAGTCTACCACCACGGTAGCCTCACCCCACACCAACCCGTCTGCCCTAGTCTCAATATCCAGTCTGCCCTCACCCAATGTACCATCAACACCATCATCAACATCATGGCATCATATCAATATGCAATCATAAAAATTAGCATGGCTTCTCTCTGTCACTCGAGTCACTAGTACTCGCAAATGCAATAATATAGTATATTTGATAACAACGGATATTCTTCACATAGGTGCAACATGACAAAGAAAGGGGCAATGCAACTTGCCTTCGTCCACGTCAGCGGCTGCGTCGCAGTCGTGGTCTCCTGGCTCCTCCGGGTTCTCTTCCGGCACGGGGTCTGCTCGAAGCGCGTACACAAGCAACCATACAAGCAATGTAAACACATATGAATACAAATGTGATTATAATAAATAGATTATGATTATATATACATTTTAGCGAAAGAATCAGGTTAATCGGAGGTCGTATGAGTGAGATATTGATTTTATAAAGTGAAGGCTTGATAAATTCCGAAAATGGGATATTGATTGAACTGGAACCAGCAGGGAGCTTTATTGGTTACGTGGGCCAAGGGGCTAATTAACTAAAGGCTGGTTAGCAGTACTGACTACTGAGTCCAGTACGTGGGCCAAGGGTCTCATCAACTAATGGTCCATTAAGCAAATCATTAGCCCACAAAGCCTGTATGTACGAAAGAGCTTCTTCCTCCTCCAGCATGTCCGTTCCCCATCTCTGCAGCCACCGTAGGTGACCCAAGGAGGCTCAAATCGGAGGGGTAAAATGGAGATGGGATGGCCAGGAAGGAGGGGAATCGCTTGCTCAGGCACCAGAGAACTCGATTGAGGCTTCAGTTTAGACCTAGGGTGTAGGGACGACGGTGTTCGGACGGGGCGCGCGGCCATGGCAGCCGTGGGTCATGGCTGCTGGAGGTCGTGCTTAGCTCGGTAGAGAAGGAGAACCGGATAGGGAACGGGCTCCGGAGGTCGAGCAGGGGGCGGGGAGGCTCACCTGGGTCGCAGCTCGGACGGGGAGAGCTCCTCGCCGGAGATCGAAGCAACGACGACCTCCTTGCTGTACGGGAGCACGGGAGAAACGAGAGAGGCG
This sequence comes from Tuctoria greenei, assembly GCA_036927565.1. NCBI lineage: Eukaryota > Viridiplantae > Streptophyta > Magnoliopsida > Poales > Poaceae > Tuctoria > Tuctoria greenei. The sequence goes on along the minus strand of JAYESD010000004.1, from coordinate 213,123,591 downwards.
TGCTGCTGTGGACTGCTTCGTGTGAAGAAGGATAAGCACGCAATGTAGATTTTTATACAGACTAAGTTTCGAGTAGGTGAGAGGGTAGCTGAAGATAATAAACGCTCCTTTGCGTGCGCGTGCGGTGCTGGTCAGACGGCAATGGAGTCACCGTCGGCGTGCACGGCGAGTCTGCCGGATGGTGCGTCGGCTAGCTGGTGGCGCGGCGCAGGCGATGGGACGCTACGGTCGCGGTTCGCAGTGCACAGACTAAGAGGCTAATAAAGAGCGCGCGCCAAGGGCGGACGGCTTGCCGGTCATAGATTTAAGTTGTTTGAAAATAAATTTTTATTATTTTATTTAATTATATTTACTTATTTACGCATTGATTATTGTATAAATATATTTTATTTATTTATGAAAAACGGGATGTTACACACGGCCAAGCGCGCATCCATCCCTACTGTCACCCACGGCTGCCCTGCTCGCGTCGTGCCCGTGCCGGCGACGGTCGCCCGCCCTTGTTGCTGTCCAAGCCAAGAACCAAGTACATATGTCGCCGCCGTGTCCCTGCTGGCCGCGCCTTGCCGAGTTGACCGCGAGCACCATGACGCCATCTCCGCGCGTCCGCCGGTGATACTCCTTGCTGCCCACCGTGCCGTCCCTGCTCGCGCTCGTCGCCCTCGGTACGTCGCGATGTTCCGCGTCACTGCTGTGTCCTGGCAGCAAAGACTGTGATGTGGGTGATGGATAAGATGCAGGAACACGACATCGACACAAGGGTATCGACAACTGGTCCAAGGTTAGCTCTTATTGTGCAAGATTGATTGGATCAGTGACTGCACCTAAGGTGTTCGATGATATGTTTATGAGGAAAGAACCAATTTTGTTCATGTTCAGAGCTGGTATGTGATGCAGGGGTGGGATGATGTTGCAACCGACGAGCCTAAGTGCCAAGATACTCTTGGGATATTGATGAAGTAACCGGATCAAGAACACAACCAAGATGTTCACTAAAATGCTTACAAGATCAGTCACTGTCGTCGTCCTTCGCCCTCTGGTCCATGTTTCATATTGATATCATTCCTATATAAATCCCCACAGTGACCTCCTTTGTCTTTTGTATCGCGTTGGCTTGTCCGTGCGTGCTCGTGATGCTCCACCATGAGCCGCGTCGACATCGTTGACCACATGACATCGTCGTGACGTTCTAAGCCGTCATCGTGCCTTGGCATCGAGATGAAGTATGTCTGTGATGTGTGTGGTGCTGGAACACAAGCACGACTCGTCGGGCAAAGATTGTCAAGCCAAATTAGGTTTTAGTCAATGTGAGGGTGATCGAGTCCTAGGTGTAGCCAAGGTGCTTGAGAAAATGCCTTCCAGGTCAAACCAAGGTTGTTGGTGACCTATGGTTGAGTAATGCGAGAATGTTGCGACCGACAAGGAAAACTAGACCAAGGGGAACCTTCGATAAGAGTTTCTTGATCATGTCGACGATGTTTCCTGACCATCCGCAGAATTGCTCAACTAGGTGTGTCGTTTCATCGACGACAGGTTCGTCGAGTCGCTTGCCGACGATCGATTTGACATCACTAACCTTGAGACTCATAAGGTGGTGTTCGGGATTCCGCTCACCACCATGGACGAGTCCGGGTCGATGTGAACGTCGATGAGATGATCTTTCCGAGATGGCAAAGCATGTTGTCACGACATGGTAATGCCTTATGTTTGAGTTCCAGGAGTTCACTGAGCTCATCTGGACAATCTTGCAAAGGACACTGCAATAGTGTCATGTAAGAACTTGGACGATGTTTGCGAAGATAGTCATAGCAACTGATTTACCTAAAAGTCCTTTGAACGTGTCTTGGTACTCACGTTAGGTTAGCAATGCTTGTAATGACTCTTTGAGTCCAATTAATGCCAATCTTACTTCTTTTCCAAGTGTCGCTAGGGTTTCACGTTGATTCATCCTAATTTAGAACCCTGCGACCACACTTGTCACTTAATTAGGTTTACTCCTTAATGAGTTTGTGTAACTTCCTTGGTCAACTTCTGAGTCACGACCTCTTGTTGCACAGTTCACTCATGCTTTAGGCTTTCAATACTCCAACTTGATTCCTTAGTCATTCTTACACTATTCAGTCCAACACTTCCACACCAGCCAGTCTCAGCTTTCTCGAGTGGCATAGCTCCAAGTGTTAAGTGAATAATGGAAATACATTCTTTCATTGCACCTGTCAATTCATAACTCGACACTACTATGACCACTTGACTTATCCATAGTTTCTCCACCCATACAAGACATACCTAATCTTCCTAGTCAAGCCTCTTCTTCTTAAGGTTTTTACAACTCGTCGAGTCCATTATTAGATTACCTTAATTACTTATATGCATATCATGTCGATAGGAACGTGATGATAGGTGATCAACGAGAAACTCCTCTTGGAGGAGAATGCCGAGGAGTTCCAACTTCAAGATTACATGGCGGATTCTCCGGAGGAAGACCAAGCCATAACAACTGACATTGCTATAGTCGCAAACAAGGCGAGCCCCGGTTTGCATTTAAGTACCTTACAATTTTTTTGCAGTTTTCATTCACCTTACGTCTTCATATGTTTGTGCAATATGTTTAAGGTGTTTGACAACCACTTGCATGACCCACAAATCCTATGGAGTCCTGGGTAGGTCTTGAATTTGGCCTAGAGGGGGGAGGTGAATAGGCCTTTTTGATAATTGTCGAAACCTGCAACACTTAACAACCAGTTCAAAACCAGAGATATTGGACTAGTCCGGTAAAGTGCAGACTAGTCCGGTGTTTACGGACTAGGTTGATTAAGTTCGGTCGATTAGATTGATTCTTCTATGTATGCAGCGGAAATATACAATCAAATGAAGGTTTTCAAGATTATGCACCAGGTTATATCACAATTCAATCTTATGTTTAATGATTCAATGTGAAGTAAACAATGATTATTGAAACCCTAGATTATAGTGAAGAATAAGAACGATGAACAAATAAACAAGACACAAGGATTTATCCCGTGGTTCGGTTCCCACGGAGGCAACCTACATCCACGTTGAGAAGTCCACAAAAGGACCGGGTCTTCTCCAACCCTACCCTCGTCGGATCGCCACGAAGGCCAATCCTCTTCCACTTATCGTAAAGGGGTGAATAACCGAATTCAAAGGGGCCTTCTCACACGTTGAGAGCTTCCTTGGATTACAAAACGAAATACCACCAAGAACACACTCAAAAGATTACAATGAAATCACAGGAGTGTGTTAGAGAATCAAACCAAGAGCTCAATGTGGTGTTGAACGTGTCTCTCTAATGAACTAGAGTGAATCCTCAAAGGATTGATCTTTGTTGCACTTAATTTCGTGGAGAGATGTGGTTTTTGAGGCTCTTGGGAAGAGTGACGGCGCTAGGGTTCGAGAGTATGTGAAATATGGTCGTACACCTCTATTTATATGGGTTTCTAAAAGTGACCATTAGGGTTCAGAAAGATCGGACTAGTCCGTGGTGGTCACCATACTAGTCCGGTGTGCTGTGTGTAGCAAACCCTAAGTGTCCCGAAATATCGGACTAGTCCGGCTAGGAACGGACTTGTCCGATTTTGCTTCTGGAAATCTTCGGACTAGTCCGATAGACATCGGACTTGTCCAGACAGTGAAACCCTAAGTGTATTGGGTGACAAGTCTGCACTTGGAGGACTTGTCCGATTCAGTTCAGAGGGTTTTTCGGACTAGTCTGTGCAAATATCGGACTTGTCCGATTTGGACCAGAGAGAGTATCGGTCTAGTCTGGTTGCGGTCAGACTTGTCCGATTTTGTGTGACTTGTGAAGTGTTTTGATGACTAGTACGCATTGGGGAGGACTAGCCCGATTCTAGTCAGAGAGATATCGGACTAGTCCGATGGATATCGGACTTGTCCGATTTTGTGCAGAGAGGTTCTCTGACTAGTCCAGTGTCAGTCGGACTAGTCCGGTCCTGTGTAACTTTGTGCAATGTGTGTGTTTAATTGTGATTGAGCTCTTGGGATGTGTTTTCTTAACACACTCCATACACAATGATCTACTATTCTTCTTCCTTGAGCTCATTTCCACATTGCTCCTCATTCTTCCTTCTTTTTGGCACTTTGCTTATTTTGCTATTGAAAGCCTGTGCTCATCTCAACAAAGAGGTTAGGATCCCAATTGCTTGTCATAAATCATCCAAAACCCACAAGGGAGTCCTAGATGCACTTTCAATCTCCCCCTTTTTGGTGATTGATGACAACCAATTGAGATTTCACAAAATATGATAAAAATTGAGATTTTCATAAAGCATGCACATATGAGTCCAAAATACATCAAGCAGTGAAAACATCATCCATATGTGCATTCTTTATGGTGGGATGCATAACTAAGTGCACTGAAACATTGAGAATGACATAATTGACATTAATCAACCAATAGCAAGCATATATGTCATTCAAGAGCAGAATCACAGTTTTTAACAAATACTTCTCAAAGGATCAAATCATTGCATCACAGAACCATAATTAACTTAAGAACATTGTTAAAGCATTAGAAACCACACAATAGGAAAAAAACATAGAGCTCTCTCCTCGCAACCTACAACTAAGACTAAGACCCCCCCTCAATCTCTCCCCCTTTGGCATCAAGACACCAAAAAGAAGGAGAGGAGGGTCCTAAGGTCATCACTCTTTGTTGTCGGTCCTCTCATCGTCGTCTTCATCATCTTCATCTTCAGATTGATGATGATGATGAGGAGGAGGAGGTGCAGAGCTACTGGAGCCCCCAATGCCAAAGTAGGCAAGCTCGGAGGGGGTCAAGGGCCTGAGCTCAGTGAATTCAGAATCTGAGTCTTCAGAGATTACTGGAGACCCAATTGGCTCAATCCCCAGTTTCTGGCAAATTTGCTTCACATTTGCCTTGATATACTTCATGTCCTCCTTTCTTTTCTTGTTGAGCTTATGGACCTTCACTTCAGCCTTTTTGCAGGAGGCAAAGATTGTAGTCAGATACTTGAGGATTCCACTGGCTGAGCCTTTTTGAGGGACTGCCCTAGTAGCAGGGGCAGCCCTGGCATCTTCTCTTGTTCTTGCCGGTGCCTCGGGACTGGAGGCCAGCGAGGGAGCAGCCTGTCCACTCGACTTTTGAGGCATCTTAGGCCTCAAGGGGAGATGCTCCACATCTTTCACAAACTCGATCCTGGTGACTTTCTCAATCACAAAGATTAGGTAAGGAGCATATCCACATGACCTGTTGGGAGTGCAAAATATGTTCACCATGTCATTCCAAATGTAGCCCGCCACATCAAACTGGCGGTCCTTGCTTATGACCCTCATCAGAGTCCGGAGGTATCCTTGCACACTCCCATCATTTCCATCCTTGGGAGCCATCGTCTTCCTCAAAACTCTGTTCAGCACCACAAAGAATGGCTTCATGTTTTTTGGTGGAGGGAGGGTTGAACTTTGAGTTTGGCTCATATAGGAACTTCATCCTATCCTTATCCATGACACCTATGTTGTGTATGATCAAGCAGTTAGATCTTGAGGTGTCAAGGTGAAGCAGGCTAGCAAAATCTTCTTTTGTAACACTGTACTTGGATCCATAAGTCATCCAAGTGACACCCTCCTCATCTTCACTAGAGAAGTGACAGGTTGCAAAGAACTGCGCAATCACTTCATCATTCCAGTTATTCCTGAAGGCGAAAAGATCCTTCAGGCCATGCTTCTCAATGGCTTCCACTACCTCAGTGAATGGTGAGCATCCCTTCTTCTCAAAATGTGCCCAGTCAATCCACTGACTGCGCACAACTGGTGTCTTCATTGGGAGATACACCGATTTATAGAAATCAGCATGGAAGTTGCACCAGAATCTTCCATCAACAGCTTGCTTCGATCGGCCATACCAATCGATGCTTCTGAATTTTGCCGCCGAATCACTGCCCTTCCTATTGAACTTATCTTCAGTGGGGTCACGGACCCCTTCCCTCGGAGCATGCAGTTTCAACGGGCCAACTGGACCCGTAGCAATCCCTTTGCCCTTGCCCTTTGCTTGGCGAGGGCCACTTGATGATGCAGCTGCCTTGGAGACTGGCTTCTTTGCCAACACCTTCCTCCGAGCCCGAGGAGGGGATGGAGTTGGCTTGGAGGGTCTTTCTCGGTGCTTCTTGCCAAGACCCGTCGAGTTCCGAGGTGCCACCTTGTGGTCCATCTCGGCCTCAAAGTCGGAGACATCATTGCCCGAGCTCGACATGACCTGAGAATGAGTGGCATGATTGAGAACGAATGATACAAGGCATATGTATGGAAGGATAGCAAGGAATTGCATTGAGGAATTGATAAGTTAGGTTTTGAGTTCAGATAAATCGGACTTGTCCGGTGTACAGGCACAGACTAGTCCGGGGTTATCGGACTTGTCCGTGCATGGACCGGACTAGTCCGGTATTCAAACTCAAAAACCTAGGAAACTAGAAAAATGGTGATTCCTAATGCACAACAACCTTAGCATAAACGTAATACATCAAGAGAGCATGTATATAGCGAGGAATGCTAGGCTATTCGATCAACAATGAAGAAATTTGGAATTTCTAGGGTTTGAGTGAAAATTACCGAAGAATTCGATTGATGCTCGAAGAGAAGGGTGTTGAAGTCCGGACTTGTCCATGAACTTCAATCTTCGAGCAAGGATGCTTGATCTCCACCCAAATGCGGAGCTTTTTGGTGGAGGGGACGCAAAATCGCCTTGGGAGCTCGAGTGGAAGAGAGAGAACACGTGAGTCAAGAGTGGAGGTGAATGAATTAGGGTTTGGCGGTGGCTAGGCACAAAAAATCGGACAAGTCCGGAGAAGACCGGACTAGTCTGAACTTTTCCAGAGGACTATATCGGACTAGTCTGTTGTATGCCGGACTAGTCCGGCCTAACCGGCACTCTGCGGACCAGTCTGCATGGGCGGACTAGTCCGGGTAACCACGGACTAGTCCGTGGTCACCAGGTGAGAATTGCTTAGCCCATTCATATATATTTGAAGGTACATATTTAGAGAATAGAGAGGCAAATCAAATCAAATAATCTTGATGAATATGACCAGTAAGCATACAACAATCAAGCAATGATCATAATTCATCAAGATTTAGTAATTGACATAGTTATTCGGAGAAAATTGAGAGAGATGATTTTCACAATCCAATCAACATATTTGAAGAATTCATACAGGTATGCAACATTTCAAGCCACACTCCGAGCATCAAGGATATTTAGTTCATTTCGGAGTTCACAAAAAACGCTTTTCATCAAGTGGCTTGGTGAATATGTCGGCCAATTGCTTTTGAGTGTTGACATGTGAAATGTCTATGTCTCCTTTCATGGCATGATCTCTCAAAAAGTGATTTCTTATATCTATGTGTTTAGTACTGGAGTGCTCAACTGGGTTGTGGGCAAATTTGATGACACTTTCATTATCACAAAGGAGTGGAATATGGTTCATATTGTAACCATAGTCCCTTAGAGTTTGTCGCATCCAAAGGAGTTGTGCACAACAACTCCCGGCTGCAACATACTCTGCTTCGGCTATGGATAAGGCAATGGAATTCTGTTTCTTGGAGAACCAAGAAACTAAGGATCTCCCTAGGAATTGGCATGTACCGGAGGTGCTTTTTCTATGTACCTTGCACCTGACATAATCTGCATCGGAGTAACCAATGAGATTGAATTTTGAGCCTTTTGGGTACCAAAGACCAAGGTTGGGTGTATGAACCAAATATCTCAAGATCCTTTTTACGGCTGTCAGGTGACATTCCTTAGGATTGGCTTGAAATCTTGCACACAAACATACACTCAACATAATATCTGGCCTAGATGCACATAAATAGAGTAGAGATCCAATCATGTAGCAATATACCTTTTGGTCGATGCTAGGTCCATCTTCATTGAGATCAAAGTGGCCATTCGTTGCCATGGGGGTTTTTATGGGCTTCGCCTTGCCCATGCCAAACTTCGTAAGTATGTCCTGCATGTACTTGGTTTGGCTTATGAAGGTCCCTTCCTTTTGTTGCCGCACTTGGAATCCCAAGAAGTACTTTAATTCTCCCATCATTGACATTTCAAACCTGTCTGTCATGATTTTACTAAATTCCTCACAAAAGGATTGATTAGTTGACCCAAAGATTATATCGTCAACATAAATTTGACAAATAAAAAGATCATTGTCAAAATTCTTTGTAAATAGTGTATAATCTACTTTGCCAATCTTAAAGCCATTTTCAATTAAGAAATCTCTAAGACACTCATACCAAGCTCTACGAGCTTGTTTGAGGACGTAGAGAGCCTTATGCAATTTAAATACGTGGCCGGGGAACTCTTCGTCTTCAAACCCGGGAGGTTGCTCCACGTACACCTCTTCCTTGATTGGTCCGTTGAGGAAGGCGCTTTTCACATCCGTTTGATACAGCTTGAAATCATGGTGAGTAGCATATGCAAGTAATATTCTAATAGATTCAAGCCTAGCTACTGGAGCAAAGGTCTCATCAAAATCCAAACCTTCGACTTGTGAATACCCTTTGTCCACAAGTCGTGCCTTGTTCCTTGTCACCACCCCGCGTTCGTCTTGTTTGTTGCGGAAGACCCACTTGGTGCCGACGATGTTTGCATTGGGTCTTGCCACAAGTTCCCACACTTTGTTCCGCTTGAAGTTGTTCAATTCTTCTTGCATTGCCACCACCCAGTCCGGATCTTTCAATGCATCCTCAACCCTGCGTGGTTCCAAAAAGGATACAAACGAATAGTGCTCACAAAAGTTAGCTATGCGAGATCTAGTGGTTACTCCCTTTTGGATGTCACCGATGATATTGTCGATTGGGTGATCCCTTTGGACGCATTGGTGTACTCTTGGGTGTGGCACTTGAGGAGTTGTATCTTCATGATCATCTGCTTCTCCCCCTAAGTGATTGCCTTTGTTTACTTGTTGATTATATTCGTATTCTTGTGGTTGATCTTGTGCTGAAGCTCCCCCTTGCTTGTTGGTCTCCTCTTGTGGTTCATCTTCCTCATGTACGTGTGGAGGTGGCTCTTGTGGTCGAACTTCACCTAGAGCCATTCTTTTCAATGCTTGACAAGGAGCTTCTTCTTTACCTAGTTCACATGGATCAACTTGGTCCTTTTGGGAGCCATTAGTCTCATTGAACACTACGTCACGTGCTACTTCAACAAGTCCGGAGGTCTTGTTGAAAACACGATAGGCGTAAGTGTTCGAATCATAACCAAGCAAGAAACCTTCATCGGACTTTGAAGAGAACTTTGAAGTCCTAGGCTTCTTGTTCAAGAAATAACATGGAGAACCGAAAACTCGAAAATATGAAATATTTGGTTTGTTACCGGTGAGTATCTCATAGGATGTTTTCTTGAGTAGTCGATGAAGATAAAGTTGATTTACGGCGTGGTAAGCGGTGTTAATTGCTTTGGCATAAAATCGATCCGAGGTCTTGTACTCATTAAGCATTGTTCTTGCCATCTCTATGAGTGTTCGGTTCTTTCTTTTGGCAACTCCGTTTTGTTGTGGGGAGTACGGTGCTGAAAATTCATGCTTTATGCCTTCTTCATCAAGGTACTCCTCCACTTGTGTGTTCTTGAACTTCGCACCGTTGTCTCTTCGAATATTCTTGATTGTCAATGAGAATTCGTTTTGAGCTCGCTTGAAGAACTTCTTGAGTATTCCTTGTATTTCTGACTTATCATGCAAAAAGAAAATCCAAGTGAAGCGAGAAAAATCATCAACGACAACTAAACCATATTTGTTACCGCCGATGCTTATGTAGGCAATTGGACCAAATAAGTCCATATGTAGTAGCTTGAGTGGTCTCGTTGTAGTCATGACGTTTTTGGTGGGGTGAGGTGCTCCAACTTGCTTCCCGGCTTGGCACGCGCTACAAGGCCTATCTTTCTCAAATACAACATCCTTTAAACCTCGGATGTGATTGCCTTTGAGGAGTTTTTGAAGGTTCCTCATACCAACATGCGCTAGCCGTCTATGCCATAGCCAACCCATGTTGGTCTTTGCAATCAAGCATGTGTCAAGTTCAACTTTATCCTTGTTGAAGTCAACAAGATAAAGCTTTCCCTTTAACATACCCTTGAATGCAACGGAACCATCACTCCTCCTAGAAACGGTCACACCCTCGTTAGTGAACAAGCAATTATAACTTTTGTCGCATAATTGAAATATGGACAATAGGTTATAATCTAAGGATTCAACATGTAAAACATGAGAAAGTGTGTGTTTAGAGGATATTGCAATTTTACCGGTACCGAGCACCCTTCCTTGACTATTATCTCCAAAGTAGATGCCCTCGTTTGGGTCCTCATTCTCTTCATATTCCATGAACATTCTTCTTTCCCCGGTCATATGGTTGGTGCAGCCACTGTCTAGCACCCATTTAGATCCACCAGAGGAATCAACCTGCAAAAACAAATCATACTTTGGTTTTAGGTACCCAAGCTTGCTTGGGTCCTTGGAGGTTAGTTACAATACATTTGGGCACCCACACATGAGACTTGGTGTTCCCATGGCGTGGCCCAACATAATGAGCATAAACCTTGCCAAAATTATTTCTCATTAACACATAGGAGGCATCAAAAGTTTTAAGCAATAACTGTTGTTGTTTATGTACAGGACTAGTCTGGAGGACCGGACTTGTCCGGACACCGACCGGACTAGTCCGATGTTCATGTGTAGTTACTGTCTTAATCTGTGACTTTCCAATTTGAGAGGGCCTTCCTTTTACAAAGGTAATACTCTCCTTGTAACTCTTATGGCTTCTAGCATGTTGCTTTTCACCATAAGAATAACCAATGCCATATTTGACATTTGGAGGTCTTTTGACCAAGTATGCACTACGTGCATATTTGATCTTCTCCTTGTCAAATATGCCACTTTGGGCAGGATGTTTATCCTTTGTAGAGGTTGGCTTATACTTCAAACTGGTGTCACCTTTCTTACATGTGCAAGCATGAGCAAAATCAGTTTTGGTGCGTTGAGAAGGTGAGCTTGAAGAGGAGGAAGGTTCACTTAGCTTGAGTGAATCAACTTGCACTTCAAGGATCTTGTTAACCTTTATCAGGTCAGCAAGTTGGTCCTTGATTGTGGCATTTGAGTCGGTTAACTCCAGGCAAGTTTCCTTGCTCGAAGCTAACTCAAGCTCTAGTGATTTGCTTCGTTCCTTTTCAAGTTCTAGAAGCTTGTCAAGTTCGACATATTCCTCCTTTTGGGAGATGATCATGTCCTCTTGACAATGTATTAACCTCTCCTTCTCAACAAGTTGATCAAGCAAAAATTTCATTTTTGTTGCTGTTTTCCTATCTAGTCCAATAAGCATGACCTCATTATCACTATTGAGTTCATCATCGCTAGAATAGGAATGCACGGAGGGGGGTTTAATGGTTACCTTGCGTTTACCTTCCTTTGCCATAAGGAAAGTGCCATCTCCTTTTCATGCACCAAGTGTAGGGAAAAGGGTAGACTTCTTGGATGTCTTCTCGATGGCTATGCTAGCCATCTCTTCTTCTCCGGACGATGAGGACTCATTATTTGAGTCCCACTCTTTCCCAATGTGCGCTTGTTCGGCTTGTTTCTTCTTCTTGAAGAATTTCTTGGGTTGAGGCTTGGCTTCTTTGGTCTTCTTCTTGTTCTCCTCATATGGGCAATCAACTATAAAGTGATTATACTCACCACAATTATAGCATGCCCACCTCAACTTTGGCTTTGTTCTTTCCTTGTACTTTCCTTCACTTGACTTTGTACCTTGTCTCTTTTTCATTATTCTCTTGAATTTCTTCATGAAAAATATCATGTCTTCTTCATCTAATTCACTACTCTCGTCGTCACTATCTTCCCCTAGTTGTGCTTCTCTAGCTTCTTTGGATAGGGGCTTGAGGGTGGACTTCAAAGCAACCCCTTTCTTCTTTGCCGAGGTGAGGTCGACAATCTCCTTGACATGTTTTGCTTGTTTTTCCATCATCTCGAAGTTGATGATCTTTCCAAGTAGTTCATCCAGAGTCATCCTTTTGTATCCGCGGCTTTCTCTGATCATGGAGCATAGTGTGACGTTGCGAGGCATAAAAGCTCGAAGGATGAGCTTTACCACCTCGTGGTCATTCCACTTCTTACTTCCGTATGATCTGACCTTGTTGACGAGTGTCTTTAATCGATTGTACATGTCTTGGGGTGACTCGTATTCTTCAATTGCAAATCTTCCTAACTCGCCTTCAATCATTTCGATTTTTGCTTCACGCACATGTCAGTCACCTTCATGTGCAGTTTGTAGTGTGTCCCATATCTCCTTAGCAATTTTGAGTCCATCCACCTTGGTGAACTCGTCCCGAATGAGTGAAGAGGTGATTACGGCTGCGGCTTGAGCATTTCGGTGAATTGCCTACTCTTGGCTGAGGGTGAGCTCTTCGTCGTCGTCTGGGATATCTATCCCCGTGCACGCAATATGCCATAAACTTGGATTGAGGGAAATTAGATGCATTTTTATATTTTGCCTCCACATTGAGTAATCACTTCCATCGAAGTGTGGGGCTTTTCCAAGTGGGATAGATAAGTAATGATTATTATTGGAATTGAGACGATCATAGTTAAAAGGATATCGGGAGTAGTCGGTGTGACTACTCCCCTTCTTATTTTCTTCAGTCTTCACTTTCCCTTTGGAAAGTGTCTTCTTTCTTAGGAGCGCTTTTAGTTCGAGCATCTCCTCATAGTCGTCCTCAAAATCTTGAATGGCTTCGAGGAGCTTCTCCACCTTGAGGTTCTTTTCATCATCAAATTTTTCTTGGTTGTTGCTCTTGTGGGTGTCCTTCATGTACGACATGATCTTCTTCGAGCGATTAGTCTCTTTCTTGAATAACCAAGCTCTGATACCAATTGAATTTGGCCTAGGGGGGGGGGGGGGGGTGAATAGGCCTTTTTGATAATTGTCGGAACCTGCAACACTTAACAACCAGTTCAAAACCACAAATATCGGACTAGTCTGGTAAAGTGCGGACTAGTCCGGTGTTTACGGACTAGGTTGATTAAGTTCAATCGATTAGATTGATTCTTCTATGTATGCAACAAAAATATACAATCAAATGAAGGTTTTCAAGATTATGCACCAGGTTATATCACAATTCAATCTTATGTTTAATGATTCAACGTTAAGTAAGCAATGATTAATGAAACCCTAGATTATAGTGAAGAATAAGAACTATGAACACAAAACAAGACACAAGGATTTATCCCGTGGTTCGGTTCCCACAGAGGCAACCTACATCCACGTTGAGGAGTCCACAAAAGGACCGGGTCTTCTCCAACCCTACCCTCATCAGATCGCCACGAAGGCCAATCGTCTTCCACTTATCACAAAGGGGTGAATAACCGAATTCAAAGGGGCCTTCTCACACGTTGAGAGCTCCCTTGGATTACAAAACGAAATACCACCAAGAACACACTCAAAATATTACAATGAAATCACAGGAGTGTGTTAGAGAATCAAAACAAGAGCTCAATGTGGTGTTGAACGTGTCTCTCCAAGGAACTAGAGTGAATCCTCAAAGGATTGATCTTTGTTGCACTTAATTTCATGGAGAGATGGGGTTTTTGAGGCTCTTGGGAAGAGCGACGGCGCAGGGTTTGAGAGTATGTGAAATATGGTCGTACACCTCTATTTATATGGGTTTCTAAAAGTGACCGTTAGGGTTCAAAAAGATCGGACTAGTCCGTGGTGGTCACCGGACTAGTCCGGTGTGCTGTGTGTAGCAAACCCTAAGTGTCCCGAAATATCGGACTAGTCCAGCTAGGAACGGACTTGTCCGATTTCGCTTCTGGAAATCTTCGGACTAGTCCGATAGACATCGGACTTGTTCGGACAGTGAAACCCTAAGTGTATTGGGTGACAAGTCCGCACTTGGAGGACTTGTCCGATTCAGTTCAGAGGGTTTTTCGGACTAGTCCATGCAATTATCGGACTTGTCTGATTTGGACCAGAGAGAGTATCGGACTAGTCCGGTTGCGGTCGGACTTTTCCGATTTTGTGTGGCTTGTGAAGTGTTTTGATGACTAGTCCGCACTGGGGAGGACTAGTCCGATTCTAGTTAGAGAGATATCGGACTTTTCCGATTTTGTGCAGAGAGGTTCTCGGACTAGTCCGGTGTCAGTCGGACTAGTCCGGTCCTGTGTAACTTTGTGCAATGTGTGTGTTTAATTGTGATTGAGCTCTTGGGACGTGTTTTCTTAACACACTCCATACACATTGATCTACTATTCTTCTTCCTTGAGCTCATTTCCACTTTGCTCCTAATTCTTTCTTCTTTTTGGCACTTTGCTTATTTTACTATTGAAAGCCTGTGCTCATCTCAACAAAGAGGTTAGGATCCCAATTGCTTGTCATAAATCATCCAAAACCCACAAGGGAGTTCTAGATGCACTTTCAGGTCTACAACCCGTTGAGTAGGAACTACTATGCTTATGCTCATAGGAATTCGGTAGAAGTCGAGTAGTTGGAATCTACTTGCGAGATAGGAATTTTATCACAAGGGAGGATCTGGAATCAAGAAAAGGTTTATGAATATGAAATTAAGATCGAGCAGCAGGTAGGATGCAGCGAGACGTGGTCTCACGTGTGTAGCCCTGCTTATATCGATTGAGGATCATTTCGTGTGCGGCCCTGCTGGACAAGCTTGAAATGTATCGGCGGCATACTGGAGAAATGGGCTCCAATAAACTGACGTAGCTTGATACTAGTTTGTCGAGGCATTCCGTTCCGTTTTATAGGCATGGGTTGAGGGCAGCAAGGTGTAAATTAGCTGGTGGGGACGTCAGAGTATGCCCCACACAGTGACCTCCTGCTCGTGACGGATCGACCGGTTCGACATTCAAGTTTCTAGTAAAAGGTGGCCATATACGACTAGTACTGAAGTGTTACGTAGGCACTGCTGTAAGTACTCGCTGACACTTCCGAAAGTGTGTATGTGTCATGTTGTTCTGGGTGTGCCCCGATTGCAATCACCGTCCCTCGCGGTAATAGAGTACTACTTGTTCACTGCGCTGTGACGTAGTAAATACTAAAGAAGTCAGGAGAATACGCTGTATTGAATTATAATTGTTTTGCAACCTTGTTTGCCTTAGAGATAGTACAATTAAAAGTTTACAGTTTCCCCATACTTTACCTGTAATAGCATTATGTGCTTTGTGCATGTCATATCATCGGCAAAGCGTTTTTTGTTTGATTGTGGAGTCTATGATGTGTCGTGCCTAAAGAATGTCATGTGCTACTTAAAATATGAATATAAGGATCCACTTGTAGGCGAGTCCTTTATGCTATTCCTTACCTATGCTTAGTATTTACCCGTGCATATGTCTAGTGAAACGGGTTAGTCTTGCTGAGCCTTATGCTCACGTTTGCGCGTTAACGATTTTTGTAGGTATTAGTTTTATTTCTGCTGTTCAGGTTGTACATGAGACCTTGAGGTGTCGAGATGAATCTCATGTGAACCACATCGCTGCTGAATGTTCTTCATGGTTCTAGTGAGAAGCGTCCTAGGGCATGGACACCTTCTCTCCTGCTTAGTCAAGTGAGATGATGAGTATGCATTTTCTACTGCGTGTGTACCTCTGTTGTACACTCTTTTGGTAAACTCTTCTTATTATGAAATGAAAACTTTACATATTTTGGTCATTCTTTTCGTGTGTCCTGTTAGGTGCCGCTCGCACGACACCACCCAATGAGATCCTTGGACGTCGGGACTCCGATCCCCACACAGGCTAAACCTCATAAGCTTCTAAGCTTTCGTTAAGCTTCAGCTCCGGCCTTCAGACCTTCACCCATCTCGACCTTTCTCCGGAGTAAGCCCGAGAACCATTACTCCTCCCGGTTCCATCACACTCCCAGTAACCCGTGGGACCCAGGAGAACTACCGAACCGAGAAGCTGGTTTTCGACGTTGCGCAGATCAGTCTGCCTTTCAATGCCATCTTGGGTATACCAGCTTTATACAAATTTATGGCTACTTCCTATTATGGTTACTTGGTGTTGAAGATGCCAACACCCACGGGCGTTTTCCGGATCCGCGGGGACCGTACCGCAGGAGTTACTGCACTGGAAGAACTCTATGCGCTTACCACAACGCAAGAGGAAGCATCTGGTAAGGAGCCATTTTTGAATCCTCCAAGCATTCGTCACAAAGGCTCTACCTCCGCACCTCGTGTGCAACCAAGCGGCGACGCTGACATTCCCGTCAAAGTCGTCCAAATTGGTTCCGATGCTGTCCAGACTACCTGTATATCGGGGGGTCTGAACAACAAATAGGAACTCCCACTCATCACTTTCCTCCGGGCTAATGTCGATGTGTTTGCCTAGCAACCGTCACAAATGCTTGGGATCCCTAGGGAGGTGATTGAGCAAAATCTGAAGATTTACCCAGACGCAAGACCTGTACACTAGAAGCCCCAAAAGCAATCAATCGAGCGACAAAACTTCATCCGACAGGAAATCAAGAAGTTGCTCGAAGCTAGATTCATCCGGTAAGTCTTCCATCCAAAATGGCTGGCAAACCCAGTTGTTGTACCCAAGGCCGGTGGGAAGCTTCGGATGTGTATCGACTACACCACCTTAAATAAGGCATGTCCAAAGGATCCATTTCCACTACCTAGAATAGATCAGATAGTGGACTCCACCTCCGGGTGTGAGCTACTGTGTTTCTTAGATGCATATTCTGGATATCATCAAATCCAAATGTCTGAGGAAGATGAAGAGCATACTTATTTCATAACAGTAGATGGATTGTATTGCTATACTGCCATGCCATTCGGTCTTAAAAATGCTGCTTCAACATTTGTTCGAGCTATGTACAAAACATTTGGAGAGCTAATTATAGACTTGGTGGAGGTGTATGTTGATGACATTGTCGTGAAATCAAAAACAAGGAGTCACTCCTTGACAACTTACAAGCCGTCTTCGACAAGCTGTGCTTCACGCGCACCAAGATGAACCCGAACAAGTGTGTCTTTGGAGTTAGCTCCGGAAAGCTTCTGGGGTTCTTGGTGACTCACCGAGGAATTGAAGCAAATCCGGCGAAGATCAAGGCTATAGAAGAAGTGCGGCCACCAACCTGCATTAAAGATGTCCAGAAGCTAACTGGATGCCTAGCTGCGCTCAGTCGGTTTATCTCAAGATTGGTAGAATGGGCACTACCCTTCTTCAAACTTTTGAGGAAGTACGAACCTTTTCATTGGTCTGAAGAAGCAGAAAATGCATTTCAAGATTTGAAACAGCTCCTCACCACACTACCAATATTGGTAGCTCCTAATCCTTGTGAGCCTTTACTGCTTTACATTTCGGCAACCACTGAAGTTGGCAGTCTGGTCCTGGTTGCGGAAAGACTAGAGCCACATCCTATTCAAACGTCTGGACCTCTCCGGGAGGACCTATTCAAACATCCTATTCAAACGTCTGAACACATGACTGGATCTCAGCTCCCAGACACGAAACCTCAAAACGAAGTACTACGAGATCATCCTCTTTCGTCTGAAGAGGTTCACCTGGCTAACCAAGATAATCTGGATCCTCCTAGTGAGATCCGGGTTGAACTAGAAGGAGTTTTGGACCCCTCCGGGAGGTTCCAAGAAGCACAACCTGAAGGTCCAAGACCTTCCAGTAGGGTCTGGGTCAATGGAGAGGAAGCTCCGAGTCCTTCAGAAAGGGTCCGTACCATCCAACACCCCGTGTACTTCATCAGTGAAGTACTCCATGACACCAAGGCAAGATATATTGAGGTACATAAACTGCTTTATGCAGTTCTTATTGCCTCAAGAAAGCTTCATCACTACTTCCAAGCCCACAAAATATCAGTTGTAACTTCTTTTCCACTACGTGTAATTTTTCATAATCCTAATTCTACCGGTAACATTGCAAAGTGGGCAGCGGAACTGGCAGAATTCGATTGAATTCATGTCAAGACAAGCAATCAAAAGTCAAGCCTTGGCTGACTTTGTGGCGAAATGGACCCCCTCTCCATCAAACCCTGGGGGCCACAGTGAGCAGAAACCAGAGCTCAAAGTTCCGGTATTCACTGAGCCTCACTGGACCCTCTACTTTGATGGCTCCGTGCAGAAGCAGGGGGGCTAGAGCTGGATTCCTTCTACTGGCTCCGACCGGGGAGAAGGTCAAGTACATGGTACACCTTGATTTCAAGGCAACCAACAATATGGCGGAGTATGAAGCCCTCATCTATGGACTCAAGGTGGCACTATCTTATGGTGTCAAACAACTGTTTGTAAAGGGAGATTCGCAACTCATCATCAAACAAGTGAAAGGTGAATGTTCCTGCAACAATTCTCAATTAGCTACTTATCTCCTTGAAGTCCTGGGGTTTAAGAAGGACTTCGAAGTCCTGGATCTCCATCATGTTCAGTGTCTTCATAACTCTGAAGCCGACGAACTCTCGACGAAAGCCTCAACTAGAGCTCCGGCTCCTGACAGAATTTTCGTCCGGAGGTTGTCAAAACTAACAACTCAGCCTGCCTAACTAAGCGAAGGGGGTGAGAACAACACCTCAAAGCTGGTGGTCCCGGTGGCCCTGCTACCATGGCGTCCACCAAGGGTCGTAGGTGTTGTCAGAAGCTCCGAGCAACCCAACACGCAAGACTCAGAAGCTCAAGTTAGTTCCGATGCATGGATCTCGGACATCCGGAGCTACTTGAAAGACAACATCCTTCCTGAAGATAGTGTGTCCGCTGACTGGATTGTCAGATTGGCTAAAATATACACGTTGGTAGAAGAGGATCTCTACCGACGTGGTGCCAACGACATCCTAATACGGTGCATTGCAAGGGAAGAAGGCCGTGATCTCCTCGCAGAAATCCATGGAGGCGAGTGTGGGAACCATGCTTCTTCTCGCACGCCGGTCAGTAAAGCCTTCCGGCATGGCTTTTACTGGCCTACAACACTTCAGGATGCGGTTGAGCTAGTGAGAAAATGTGAACCGTGTCAGTTCCATGCAAAACAGATTCACACACCGGCTCAGTCATTACAAATGATACCTCCTACATGGCCATTCGCTGTGTGGGGCATGGACATCTTGGGACCTTTCCCAAAAGCCGTCGGAGGTTACAGGTTCCTGTATGTCGCCATTGACAAGTTCACCAAGTGGCCAGAAGCAACTCCTATAGTAACAATCAACAAACAATCAGCAATCAAGTTCTTGAAGTCCATTATATGCAGATTTGGAGTTCCGAACAAAGTCATAACTGACAATGGAACTCAATTTACAAGTGCTGCATTCCAAGAATATTGCGAAGACCTCGACATTCAACATAGCTACACCTCAGTAGCTCATCCAGCAAGCAATGGCCAAGCTTAGAGAGCAAATGCAGAAATCTTAAAAGGACTCAAGACGCGCACATATGAGCGGTTGAAAAAGCACGGAGCTAACTAGATTGAGGAGCTTCCATCCACATTATGGGCGAACAGGACAACACCAAATTGGTCAACCGGGGAAACTCCATTCTTCCTAGTGTATGGAGCTGAAGCAGTCCTTACTCCAAAGATCATCTTGGGGTCCCTACGGGTCCGGACTTTCGACGAAGTCACGCAGGACCAGCTCTGGTGTTAAGACCTTGACCTCGTCGAGGAGGGAAGGGGCCAAACAACTATTTAGAACACACATTATCGCCAAGCGCTCCAGCGCTATCATCAAAGGCATGTGCGCGACCGACAACTTGAAGAAGGCGACCTAGTGCTTCGGAAGATACTAAGCCGTGAAGGAATGAAAAAACTTTCCCCCGGCTGGGAGAGTCCCTTCTGAGTAATTAAAGTATCCCGACCAGGATGCGTTCGTTTGGCAACAGAGGATGGTACCCCGCTTCCCAATCCTTGGAGCATCGAGCACATCCGTAAGTTTTATGCTTATAATCACGGAGGTGAGTCTGTAATTACACACAATGCATGTTGTAGAGTCATTATACAGAGACGGGCAAGTCCTTCGGGAGAACGTCCGGACCCCTCCGGGAGGGTCCGGGAAGTTCAAGTAACACTTGAGACAGTCACAGCACTAAAAGTGTAACTACTTGCTCTGGGATAGTACACGATGTATAGCACATTTAGCATGGTCCATCACCCTAAGTGTGTCCTTGTCTCCCCTGTAATCCGGACCTATAATGAAAGGCATTGTTGTGTGAAAATAGAATCCATGTGCATTTACCTTTTGTGCAAGGATCAATATATCAAATTATTTTCAACCTGCTTATCTATAATAAAGTTGTGCAAATCTTTTTGAGCTTTGTTCTAAGTAATTCACATGTATTACAAGCCTTGTTGATAGTCTTTTTGGATCTTAACATTGCTACATAGTCTACTTGCCTGAACGCCAAGCCAACATAGGTTCGGAATGTGCTATTGGCTTAGCTTGGTCCTGCACCCTAAGTACGCCACTCTACCTACACCCCGACAGGCCTCAGTAGATTGAGTATTAAAAAAGCATGCAGATCTAAAAAGGTTATATCAAAACGCTTGTTATCATGTTGAGTTTCTTCGGACCTAAAGTTCAAATAAGAACAATAAGTCAGAACCAAGTTATAGACAAGAGGACGAATTTTACTTTCTCTCTTGCCTTTAATGTGTAGGAAAAACAAAAATTCATAGCAATGGTAGACGAAGCCAGAGCTACTAATCTCTGACATCCTCCAAGGGAGCCTGTCATCCACGCTTCATACGTTGACCGTGGGTATTGTCAGTGCTACTAAGCTCCAGCAACCCTCGAAGGTCTATCATCGATGACTTGTGCGTTGGCATCAGCCACTATCGGAGCTACAAACCTCCGACTATCCTAGGGGGCCAACAGTCGGCGCATCAAAGATAAAGACTTCAGACTTAAAATTTATAAGTGCGAAGCATTCAAGTCGTCAACATACTGCCACAACCTTTGGTACATGTACACACTTCAATTGTACACATGTACCTGGGGGCCAACAAGATACGTCACTGTATATTGAAGACAAAGTGAAATTAAGAGGAAGATTTCATGAATCAAAAGTATTGGATTACAAAATTGGGGTTACAAGGGGCAAAGGAGAAAAGTCCTAGCTGGAGGTTCTAAGTCCTGTGGAAAAACGAAATGACCTTCTCAGCAGCTTCTTGGACACTAGCCCTAGCGGCATCATCTTCCTCCGCGATGATTCCTTCAAAGATCGGATCAAGGGAGAACTGTGGGTCTCGGCTTTTGTAACATGCCAAGACATACTTGGCGACGTTCTTGGCCAAGGATTTACCCTCTGTCTCCAGCTGATCGGCGATGATATTACCTATCGCGTCGAGTTTGTTGCTAGCAGAGCCAAGTGCCGCTAGCATCTGGTCCAGCTCCTGCGCTGGGTCCTCTGGGCGTACTGGACTGAAGCCAAGAGGCACAAGGGACCAGTCCGCACATCCCACGAAGTCCCATACCATCAAGGACTCTGTCACCTTCGAGCTCCGTAGCTCTTCCAGTGACCTCCGGGCAGCTGCAAGCTCCGAACCTTCACAGGAAAGGCGCTCGGCCAACTTAGCATGTTGTTGCATGTTCTCAGCAACTTGCTTCTCCCGGTTATCTAGCTCTGTCTCCCGGAGGTGGATGCAGTTCCGCATTTCAGCTAGGTCCTTTTCCCTGCCTTTGACTCTCTCCTCCCTAGCGGCAACGTCAGACTCTCTTTTCGAGAGCTTGTTGGTATTTCTTAACACCACAGAGTTATCCACAAGCGCACGAAAATACCATTGCAACACATCCCCCTTAAGGAGTATTCCCAAGGGTATCGAATCCAAAGAACGTGTGTGCTAATCTTTCGAACTAGCTCACCCAAGGACACAAAGTTGTTTGGTAGGCAAGGAACAGAGAGGAATTCAAAATATTGATCCTAATTCAAGGTAGTTTGCAGTAGATGCTTGCTTCGGGCACGGGCTTACTCCTAGCAACACTAGGACGACTCCTGCCAAGAGCCTATGGCATAACCAAACGTGGAGGATTACAAAGGACAGATAGGGCTGTCACCACCTACTACCTACCTCTTCAATCTGTGGGTCTACGAGATGTCCACTGATGATTTATAACCTAAGCACCACACTTACGTTCTAAATCACTACTCTAGTTGTTTTGAACACAAAGCTACAACTAGAGCCTCTAATGAATTAAAGCAGTGAACCCACAAGTAACTACTTGTGCAAACTACTAAGAATAAAAGATCAAACTTGTATTGAATTCACAAAGGCTTACTTGATTGAGTAAAATTCTTTGTAGGGGTACAAGTGTAGAAGAGGGAGTTGACAAGACCAAGCCTCCTTCTCCTAGACTCTTCACCACACTCTCCTACTTTGGTAGCCTCTAGGACTACTCTAAACCTTTGTAGTGTAGCACTATTCTCAACTTTTGGTGTGTGTGAGAAGTTTGTGAGGGGGTCTATTTATAGGAGGAGAAGGGTCGGTTCCCACCACAATTAACGCGTGAATCCATCACCATTGACTCCAGGGAGTCGGGAGGATCCAACACGTGTCATTTGACTGAGTTTGGCGCCAGGAAGAGGTCGGCTGAACCAGGGGTTTGGCCGACCTGGTCAAGCCCCCCCTCGGGGAGTGCTTCCTCCAGGTGGCTTCCAGGTGGGCCCCCTTGATGTATATGGGTGCAACACTGTTGGATCTCCTTGTATTATTCTATTTGTGGGCCATTTGATCCATGTGTTGCCACGTGTTATCGCCTGATTCGTTGAAATCCATTTTCATGGATTCATCCATTCATGTTTTGGTATTTTGGGTAATAATTCACCTGCATACAAATAGACACCAACACTTGTGGAATTGGATTAGTGTATAGCCCTACCACTATGTTTTGTGTTTCTTTTATGCATATTATGAGGTGAATTGACGGTCAAAATGTGGTACTTAAGGACCGTCAACAGAGCTCTTGCCCCACCTTCCAGTTCATCTTCCTTTCTTCCTCCTTCCATAGATCCAGCTTTTTGCTGCAATCCGCCAAATTTTGCTCACCCAGAGCCAATTTCTGGGTGACCTCCGCCTCTCTCTTCACCATATCCTCCTGCTGCTCCAGGAGTTTCTCCTCCCTTGCCTCCAGGTCCGCTTGACGCTTCAGGAGAATTTCATTCAATTCAGTGAGCTTTTCGTCACGCTTTTCAGCAGTGTCACGTCTCTCCTTGGCTTGCTCTAGGATCTCCCTAGAGTTAGCATCGAGTGCCCAGATGGCGGCTTCCTTCTCCTCCATCAGCTTATCCTAGTACTCTAACCGGGCTTTCTCCCCCTTTATCCATTCCTTTTGGTCAGCCAGCCTCGTCTTGGCAAGCCTGGTCTCAAAATGAAGTCTGTTGCGCCAACGCCTCAAGGTGTTGTGCTCCTCCTCCAAGGCTTTTCTCTCATGATCGAAGGCAAGCTGGACCTGTCGGAGACTTGAGCAGGCGTTGTCTATGGACAATGCCAGAGGGATAGGTTCTGGGCCTGCTGGGACCATTTCTGCAGGCTCAAAAGGATTTTCCATCACAAAAATTGGGTCCCACTCTACAATAGTGGTCCCGTGGACTCCTGCATCACTAGGGCCACTCTCTTGGAGCCCTTCAGCAGCAGCAGAAGAACCCACTGGGGGAACTTCCACCTCCGGAGCACTTGAAGGCGCCGCTTCAGGGTCTTTAGTTGCGGGCTCCAAAGTCGGAGGACCTGTCGCCAGTTCTTAAGGCTCCTCCGGCTCTGTCCCAGATACCTCTGGGGCAAATACCTCCAGAGCAGCAGTCGGGGCTTCAACTAGGGCCTCAACCGCTGCTGGCTTAGGCTCTGGCACGACTGCTGTTTTCGGTTCAACGACTGGAGCTTCAGGCGCCTCCAGCTCAACAGCCGGACTTTCAACCATTTTTGGACAAGGGCCGGAGCTTGGGTAATTTACGGCTGAATAGCCGGGGCTTCAACCACTTATGGCCCAATAGCCAGGGCTTCGACAACTTCCGACTCAAAAGCCGGAACTTCTGGCATCACCGGAGCTGGAGCATCAACCTCCGCCACCATCGCCAGGGGTAAATCTTCAACTTCTCTTGTGTGGTCCGGCGCTACCACAGGAGCTTCAGGCGAGGACTCCGAGTCCAAGCTCTCTACAGCTGGCACCGGAGCTGTCACAACTTCTGCCTTCGCTTGACGAGCAAGCGCAACGCTTGAAGCCGGAGCTTCGATAGGCGCAGCCCTGGTCGCAGCAACAGGCGCTGAAGCTCCCGGTGCCTTCTTCGACACCCTAGAAATAAAGGGAAGAGAAGATTAAAAACACGTTAAAAACAAGACTGGCATGTCAAGGCGAGCAAAAATGCTTACCTAGGGATGCTGACACCCCAGTCGCCTCAGAATCTTTTCTTCTAAGGCCCGGAGCTAGAGCCCACCAAGTCTGGTGAGACTACAGCTTCGGACCTCAGTTGAGGGCCGCTTACAGCAACCGAGAGTCTTCTCAGCCGGAGCTTCTCTTGGCTGGGAAGAACTCCCGGGCTTGGAGCTTTTAGCCGGCACTGCGGCCGGGGTCGACTGCCCGGAGTTGATGCCTCTTGAAGACGCTTGCACCAGAGCGGGAGTAGTTGCAGAATACCTCCCCCGCCGGGGAGAAGGAGCTGTCCTGGAAGGAGCAGGTCTGACGGACCTGCCGTCAGCGTGCTTCAACTTCCTCTTACAGTTGGAGGGCTCAGCTGGCTCTTTGCCCTTGCCCTTGCCAGCGTCTTCAGTCTTTCAGCTCGGGGCGGAGGCAGGACCACCCTCGGAAGCTCCAGGGATCACCAATCTGGTGGTTGGACGCCTCTCTACCTCGCCAATGTTGTCAAGCAACGGCATACTCCTCCAGATCTCCCTACTGAACTGCGTCTCCATGTTCAGGGGGAGGAAGGCTGCTAGCGGAACCAAGTCGTCGCCGTTAACATTAATCCCATGCTGGAATTTCTTCAAATGAAACTCCAAGGATTCATCATCCAAGTTGGATTTCAGACCTGTTTCAACCCGGTCGTCATCCATCACGCTGTTGAGGGCCACGCGAGCTTCTCCCTCTTCTTCAGCGGAGCCCACCTGTTGACCAAGAAGTTGCAGAAGACCATCTGGGGGGTCACTCCACCTTCCACGCACTCGCGTATCCTAGTCAAGACAGGGTTGAAGGCGTCTGACAGCACCGGAACTACACTCCAAGCGTTAGTGTCAACATTGGGAAGACCTTCGGGCAGCTCCAATTTCTCGTGCTCCTCTGCCGCAATGATGATCCAATCCTTCTTCCAGTCGTCCCACTTGCCGGAAGGAAATGACTTCAAGTATTTGTAGGGGTAGTTCTTGCGCTTCATAAAATAGTAGAAGCCAAGAAACTCGGACCCCTTGCCGGTGGTGTGGATGGTGAAGAAGGTGCGGAAAAGCTCGAGCAGGGGGGAATACCCACCCACATCTCGCAAAAGTGGACGAATGTCGCCACGAGAAGAAGAGAATGGGGTCCAAGGTGATACAACTGCGAACCATAAAAGTATAGCAGCATGAAAAGGAAAGAAGAGAAAGGAGGAATGAACCCCACCATGGCGTACGTTGTGAAGTACACCATATCGGCATTGCGCTCCTTCTTGAACGGGAGCTTGCCGGCGTAGACCAAATGGTTGAAGGAGTTGCTGGACCACCCCATGTAGGTCCGTACCTTCTTCAGATCATCATCGCTCTTGAAAGTGCATCTAGGACTCTCCTGTGGGTTTTGGATGATTTATGACAAGCAATTGGGATCCTAACCTATTTGTTGAGATGAGTGTAGGCCTATGATAGGAAAATGAGCAAAATACAAAAAGAAGGAAGGATGAGGAGCAAAATGGAGATGAGCTCAAGGAAGAAGAGTAATAGATTATTGTGTATGGAGTGTGTTAAGGGAACTCACCCCAAGAGCTCAATCACAATTTAAACACTCACATTGCACAAAGTTACACAGGATCAGACTAATCCGATCTCAATCGGACTAGTCCGATAACCTTTCTGCACCAGATCGGACAAGTCCGATATCTGTTGGACTAGTCCAATATTCTTCTGACTAGAATCGGACTAGTCCTCCCCAGTAAGGACTAGTCCTCAAAACACTTCACAAGTCACACAAAATCGGACAAGTCCGATCACAACCGGACTAGTCCGATATTCCTTCTGATCCATATTGGACAAGTCCAATATTTGCACGGACTAGTACGAAAAAACCTCTGATCTACATCGGACAAGTCCTCCAAGTGCGGACTTATCATCTAACCCACTTAGGGTTTCACATGTCTGGACAGGTACGATGGATATCGGACTAGTCCGAAGATTTCCAATAGCGAAATCGGACAAGTCCGTTTTCAGCCGGACTAGTCCGATATTTTGGGGTACTTAGGGTTTACTACACACAGCACACCGGACTAGTCCGGTGACCACCACGGACTAGTCCGAACTTTTTGAACCCTAACGGTCACTTTTAGAAACCCCATATAAATAGAGGTGCACGGCCTTCTTTTGACTATCTCTCGAACCCTAGCGCCGTCACACCTCCCAAGAGCCTCAAAAACTACATCTCTCCATGAAATTAAGTGCAACAACGATCAATCCTTTGAGGATTCACTCTAGATCATTGGAGAGACACTTGGAACATCACATTGAGCTCTTGGTTTGATTCTCTAACACACTCTGGCATTTTAATTGTAATCTTTTGAGTGTGTTTTCGGTGAAAATTTGTGTTTTAATCTAAGGGAGCTCTCAACGTGTGAGAAGGCCCCTTGAATTCGGTTATTTACCCCATTGTGGTTAGTGGAAGAGGATTGGCCTTCGTGGCGATCTGACGAGGGTAGGGTTGGAGAAGACCCGGTCCTTTGTGGACTCCTCAACGTGGATGTAGGTTGCCTTTTGTGGTAGCCGAACCACCGGATAAATCCTTGTGTTTTGCTTTTGGTGTTCATCATTCTCATTCATCAATATAATCTAGGGTTTTAACAATCATTGCTCATCTTACTGTGAAACCTTTATTTGGTTCTATTTTTCCGCTGCACACATAAAATAATCAACCTAATCGATCTAGCTTAATCAACTTAGTCCGTGAACACCGGACTAGTCCGCACTTTACCGGACTAGTCCGATATCTCTGGTATCTTGTTGTTGAGTGTTGTAGGATCCGACAACTTTCAAGAAGGCCTATTCACCCCCCTCAAGGCCCACATTCAGCTCTTGATGCAGCTCTTGGGGAGACCCAACTCCATCGCAGCAAAGCAGAGCAAAGGAAGGGAAGTTAGGTGGAGTTTGGGAGGCTCTGATCGCAAAGATGATTGAAGGTGTAAAGAGTCCTCAAACCATGCGCACTTTCCTTCTTATGTAAGCTTCCGCGACGCTTGGATGGAAACTGCAGTGAGATCGAAGACACTTTTCAAAAATCTACCCCGTCAATGATGAGTGGGCATGGGGCCACCTCGACGAAGAGATCGAGGTTCTTACCCAAGGCGAACCGTTTTCATGATGAGCGGCGGGAAACCCAAAGTCGACGCTCTGAAAGGGTGCGCGGAACCGATACGGTTTTTGTATTAGGAACCGGCGACCTTCAATTGTGTGAGATCTGCACTCAAAGATCTCATCTGCCGTATTCATAAAAAGCCACGCGTCGAAGGTTCACTCTCGGACCGTCACTCTATCGGCCCATTAGAGGACTTTTGAAAATCAAAGCGAGGGAATCGAGAATGGCCCCACCTCTAGCAGAATAACTTAACCCAAAGGATTTCTCCCAGAGGTGGGCCCGGGGGCCACTGCGGTACCCTACGTACCGGGTACCCCACTGAATGTGGCCTAGAGGGGGGGGGGGGGGGTGAATAGGCCTTTTTGAAATTTGTCGGAACCTGCAACACTTAACAACCAGATCAAATCCCGAGATATCGGACTAGTCCGGTCAAGTGCGGACTAGTCCGGTGTGTACCGACTAGGCTAATCAGATTTGATTGATTAACTTGATTCTAGGATGTAAGCAGCGGAATTATACTTGTAATTGAAGTGTTACACTATTATGAACTAGGATATACCACAAGTTAATCTTATATTCAATGTTTCAACGTAAAGTAAGCAAGATTGATTGAAACCCTAGATTGATATGATGTATAAGAACGATGAGCGCAAAGCAAGAACACAAGCACTTTTATCCCGTGGTTCGGTTCCCAAAGAGGCAACCTACATCCACGTTGAGGAGTCCACAAAAGAACCGGGTCTTCTCCAACCCTACCCTCGTCGGATCACCATGAAGGCCAATCCTCTTCGCTTATCACAAAGGGTAAATAACCAAATTCAAGGGGCCTTCTCACACGTTGAGGGCTCCCCAAGATTACAACAAGAACACCACCAAGAACACACTCATAAGATCACAAAGAAAATCACAGGAGTGTGTTAGAGAATCAAACCAAGAGCTCAATGAGTGATGAACCGTGTCTCTCCAATGATCCAAAGTGTATCCTTAAAGGGTTAATCTTTGTTGTGTTTGATTTCGTGGAGAGATGTGTTTTGAGGCTCTTGGGAGGTGTGACGGCGCAGGGGTCAAGAGATATTAAAGATGGACCGTGTAAACCTATTTATATGGGGTTTCTAAAAGTGACTGTTAGGGTTTAGAAAGATCAAACTAGTCCGTGGTGGACACCGGACTAGCCCGGTGTGCTGTGTGTATCAAACCCTAGGTGTCCTGAAATATCGGGCTAGTCCGGCTAGAAGCGGACTTGTCCGATTTCGCTTCTGGAAATCATCGGACTAGAACGATAGTCATCGGACTTGTCCGGGTAGGTGAAACCCTAAGTGAATTGGGGACAAGTCCGCACTTGGAGGACTTGTCCGATTTAGGTCAGAGGTTTTTCGAACTAGTCTGTGCTAATATCGGACTTGTCCGATTGACATCAGAAAGATATCGGACTAGTCCGGTGTGTGATCGGACTTGTCCGATTTTGTGCAACTTGTGAGGTGTTTGGAGGACTAGTCCGCACTGGGAGGACTAGTCCGATTCTAGTCAGAGAGATACCAGGCTAGTCCGAGGTGATATCAGACTTGTCCAATCTTGTGCAGAGAGATATCGGACTAGTCCGGGGTCAGTCAAACTAGTCCGATCCTGTATAAACTTGTGCAATGTGTGTGATTATTTGTGCTTGAGCTCTTGGGGTGTGTCTCCTTAACACATCTCCATACACAATGATATATTACACTTGTTCCTTGAGCTCTTTTCCACATTGCTCCTCATTCTCCTTTCTTTTTGGCTCTTTGCTCATTTTCTCATCAATACCTTTGCTCATCTCAACAAAGTAGTTAGGATCTCATTTGCTTGTCATAAATCATCCAAAACCCACAAGGGATTCTTAGATGCACTTTCAATCTCCCCTTTTTGTGATTGATGACAACCAATTGATATTTCACAAAATATGATAAAAAGTTGAGATTTTCATAAAGTGTGCAAATATGAGTTTAAAACACATTAAGCAATGAAAACATGATCCATATGTGCACTCTTTATGGTGGGATGCAAAGCTAAGTGTAGAGAAGCAATAATCATGATGAGAATGACATAATTGACATCAACACATCAACAACAAGCATATATGTCATTCTTGGAGCAAAATCACAGATTTCATCAATTACTTCATAAGAGATCAAAACACTGCATCACAGGACCATAAGTATCATAAGAGCATATTAAAAGTCTTACAACCCACAAAATAGACAAAAGACTCAAAAAGAAGCTCTCCTCGCATCCTACAACTAAAACCTAAGACTCCCCCTCAATCTCTCCCCCTTTGGCATCAAGACACCATAAAGAAGGAGAGGAGGGACCTAAAGTCTTCAAGCCTCTTTGTTGGTCCTCTCATTGTCTTCATCTTCATCTTCGAGCTGATGAGGAGGAGGAGTAGGAGCAGAGCCACTCGAGTCCCCAATGCCAAAATAGGCGAGCTCGGAGGGAGTCAAGGGCCCGAGCTCGGTTTAATCACGGTCGGAGTCATCAGAAATTACTGGAGATCCAATGGGTTCGATCTCTAGCTTTTGACAAATTTGCTTCACGTTCTCCTTGACATATCTCATGTCATCCTTCCTTCTTTGATTGAGCTTGTGCCCCCTCACCTCGGCCTTTTTGCAAGAAGCAAAGATAGTGGCCAGGTACTTCAAGATGCCACTGGGGGACCCCTCTTGAGGAGGGGCCCTAGTGGCGGGAGAAGTCCTAGCACTGGCACTGGCTCTCGCTGGGGCCTCAAGGTTGGAGGTCGGAGATGGAGCAACTTGAACATTTGCTTGTTGAGGCTTCTGGGGCCTCAATGGTGTGTGCTCCACATCTTTGACGAATTCGATGCCCGTGACCTTCTCAATCATGAACATGAGGTAGGGGGCATAGCCACATGATATGTTTGGAGTGCTAGAGATATTGACCATATCGTTCCAGATATAGTCAAACACATCAAACTTGCGGTCCTTGCTTATGACCTTCATCAAGGTCCGGATATAGCCCTGCACACTCCTTGCATCCCCATCCTTGGGAGCAATTGTCTTTCTCAGGACCCTATTCAACACCGCATAGAAAGGCTTCATATTCTTTGTAGAAGGGGGTTGAACTTGGAGTTGGGCTCATAGAGGAACTTCATCCTGTCCTTCTCAATGACACCTATGTTGTGGATGATCAAGTTGTCATTGCTTGAGGTGTCAAGATGTAGCAGTCTTGCAAATTTCCCATAAGTTATGATGCACTTGGATCCATGAGTCATCCAAATCACACTTTCTTCTTCGTCACTTGAGAAGTGGCAAGTAGCATAAAACTGGGCGATGACTTCATCATTCCAGTTGCTCCTGAAGGCAAAGAGATCATTCAATCCATGCCTCTCAATAGCCTCAACCACCTCAACAAACGATGAGCAGCCCTTCTTCTCAAAATGCGCCCAATCGATCCATTGGCTGCACACCACTGGTGTCTTCATTGGGAGATATACAGACTTGTAGAATTCTGCATGGAAGTTGCTCCAAAACCTCCCATCGGCAGCTTGCCTCGGACGGCTGCAACAATCAATGTGTCTAAATTTGGCAACCGTGTCACTGCCCTTCCCGTTGAATCTCTCCTCCGCGGGGTCCCTGGCCCCTTCCCTTGGAGCTGATAGCTTTAGAGGGCCAATCGGGCCCGTCGCAATACCCTTGCCCTTGCCCTTGGCTTGGCGAGGGCCACCTCCAGCTGAAGCCTTGGATGCTGGCTTCTTTGCGATGAATTTCCTTCGAGCCAGTGGAGGGGAGGAAGCCAACTCGGAAGGTCGTTCTTGGCGCTTCTTGCCAAGGCTTGTCGAGGACCGAAGCACGACTTTGTGGTCCATCTCGGACTCGAAGTCGGAAACTTCATCGTGAGAGTTCGACATGCCCTAAGAATGGATTGCACAAGGTATTGATGAGAATAGATGACAAAGAATTGCATTGAGGGATTAATAAGTTAGGGTTGAGTTCAGAAAAATTGGACAAGTCCGGTGTACAGGCATGGACTAGTCTGGGTGACCGGACTTGTCCGTGCATGGACCGGACT
Source organism: Tuctoria greenei (assembly GCA_036927565.1). Taxonomy (NCBI): domain Eukaryota; kingdom Viridiplantae; phylum Streptophyta; class Magnoliopsida; order Poales; family Poaceae; genus Tuctoria; species Tuctoria greenei. The sequence goes on along the minus strand of JAYESD010000004.1, from coordinate 213,092,040 downwards.
AGTCCGGTATTCATCCTCAAGAACCATAACGATAGACAAATGAAGTTTCTCAATGCAAAACTAGCCTAATAGCAATGTAATACATCAAGGACACCTGCATTAGGTGACAGGAGCTAGGCTATTAGATTGCAGGAAGTCATCCCAACCATTATCCACAAAAATCAATATGGTTTCATCAAAAAAGGACCATCCAGGACTGCATGGCTTGGGTCTATGAGTACCTTTATCAATGCAAAAAAACCAACACTGGTGTCATAGTACTCAAACTGGACTTCGAAAAAGCCTTTGACAAGGTGGAACATGACTTCATTATACACATGCTGAGAGTTTTGGGTTTTCCTAAACAGTGGATCACATGGGTAACATATATTCTATCTACTGCCACATCCTCAGTTCTTCTCAATGGAGTGCCAGGTAAGACTTTTCACTGCAGAAGAGGTGTTTGGCAGGGGGACCCGTTATCCCCCCTGCTATTTGTACTGGCAGCAGATCTTCTACAAATTTTAATCAACAAAGCAGTGCAGCTGGGACTTCTATCTCTGCCACTGCATCAAGAAATGAACGAGGACTTCCCGGTAGTACAATATGCAGATGACACTATTCTAATCCTCAAAGCCAACCAGAGACAACTCTTCTTTTTGAAAAACTTACTACAATCCTTCGGGGGAGCTACAGGGCTGAGAGTGAACTGGGCCAAATCAAGCTTAACACCAATAAACACTGATGAAGAGGAGGCCACAATTCTAGCAGCCACACTGGGTTGCACTATTGGCTCATTCCCATTTACTTACTTAGGTCCGCCAATGAGCCTCGATAGACCCAAAGCAGATGCCTTTGAAGGGCTTGTCTTAAGGGTGCAAAAAATGCTAACTGGAGCAGCAACATGGTTGTCAATGGCTGGTCGATGCACACTTATCAACAGCGTTCTGTCCGCCATCCCAATTTATGCGATGTGTACCATCAAATTGAGACAGTCAATCATTCAAGCTATTGACAAAGCCAGGAAACAATGCCTATGGACAGGCTCGGACATCACTGGCAAAGGCCGGCCCCTGGTGGCCTGGAACCAAGTTACAACACCAAAGGAAAATGGAGGGCTGGGTCTGAAAAGCCTCACTGCAATGAATGGAACCTTTCTCATGAAATTCCTCTGGAAAATCTATAACAAAGCAGACATCCCCTGGGTTCACCTCATCAACCAGCGGTATTGCAGCAACGGTAAACCCCCACACAACACAAAAGGAAAAGGATCCTTCTGGTGGAGGGATGTGGTGAGCCTATCTGATTCTTTTCTCAGGAATTTTGAAGTCAAAATTGCCACAGGGGACACAATTCAACTATGGCAGGATCAGTGGGAAGATCACCTACTCAGAAGGGACATGCCCCATTTATACTCCTTCGCAAAAAGAACCAACATCTCAATGGCCCAATACCTCAGCAACTCAGACCATGGCAATCACTTTTTTCAACCACTGTCGGAGGAAGCACTGTTGGAACTGGCCAATCTGGAGGCCATGCTGGAGGAAATTTCACACAGGGAAGCTTCACAGGATGAGTGGACTCCAATCGGGGGAACAAGAACTTTCAGCTCCAAGCTTATTTACAACAACTATTACAAACACATCAACCCACCAACACCCTTTAGCTGGATTTGGGCCTCAAAGGTGCTAAAGAAAATAAAGATCTTCATGTGGCTGATGTTTCGGGACCGGCTCAACTCATGCAACCTCCTGAAGAGAAAAAACATCACGATTGATGGGAACGACTACACCTGCGTACTCTATGCTGACAATGTGGAGGAACTCACGTACCATCTCTTCTTTAATTGCTCCTTCAACATGGCATGCTGGAATGTCCTTGGGATTCACTGGGACCACGACATCCCCTTCTTTCATACACTGCAAAAAGCTAAGCTCAGCTGGGGTCGTAGCGCCTTCATGGAAACCTTCTCCATAGCGGTCTGGGAGATCTGGATTGCTCATAACAATGCCATTTTCAGAAACTCTACTCCCTCTGTAAATGCTTGGAAACGATCCTTCATTGCTTCTACAAGGCTTCAGGCCTGTCGTTTTAAGCCAAAGGATAGGGCTAGTGTGCTCGTGTGGCTTCAGGGTTTGTAAAGGACGTTCCTCCCTCTGGAACACCTAGTCAAGCTCTGCTGAGCTACTGTAAATCGCTGTTTCCTTGTCTCTTTTAATATATGTTTTATGGCTGACGGGGTTCTCCCTTGCAGTTTTTCACCGGTCAAAAAAAAAACAATGAAGAAAATGGAGATTTCTAGGGTTTGGGGGAAAATTTACCGAAAAATCGCTTGAATCTCGGAGAAGAGGGGGTTGGAGGGTGGACAAGTCTGTGGTCTTCAATCCCTAAGCTAAGGAGGTTGATTTCCACCCAAACTTGGAGATTTTTGATGGAGAAATCGTCGAATCACCTTGGGGAGCTCGAGCGTGGAGAGAGAAAGCTTGAGGCAAGTGTGGGGTGAGGAAGATTAGGGTTTAGTGGTGGCTAGGGTTATGGACATGAAAAATCGAACAAGTCTGAAAATGATCGGACTGGTCCGAACTTTTCCATAGGCTATATCGGACTAGTCTGTGGTCTGTCGGACTAGTCCGGCCTAACCGGTGCTCAGCGGACTAGTCTTCATGGGCGAACTAGTCCGGGTAACCACGGACTAGTCCGTGGTCACCAGGGAGGAAATGCCTAGCCCATTCGTATATATTCGAAGGTACTTATTTAGAAAATAGGGAGGCAAATCAAATCAAATAATCTTGATGAATATGATCAGTAAGCATACAACAATCAAGCAATGATCATAATTCACCAAGATCTAGTAATTGACATAGTTTTTTGGAAAAATTGAGAGAGATGATTTTTACAACACAATCAATGAATTTTGAAGATAGCATTCAGATATACAAGATTTCAAGACACACTTCGAGAATCAAGGATATTTAGTTCATTTCGGAGATCACAAAAGCGTTTTTCATCAAGTGGCTTGGTGAAAATATCGGCTAGTTGTTTTTCGGTGTTGACATGTGAAATGGCTATATCTCCCTTCATTGAATGGTCTCTCAAAAAGTGATGCCGAATGTCTATGTGTTTGGTCCTAGAGTGCTCAACTGGATTATGGGCAATTTTAATGGCACTCTCATTGTCACAAAGGAGTGGAATATGGTTCATATTGTAACTGTAATCCCCTAGAGTTTGTCGCATCCAAAGGAGTTGTGCACAACAACTCCCGACTGCAACATACTCCGCTTCGGCTGTGGATAGGGCAATGGATTTTTGTTTCTTGGAGGACCAAGAGACTAGGGATCTCCCTAGGAATTGGCATGTACTGGAGGTACTTTTTCTATCTACTTTGCATCCGGCATAATCTGCATTGGAGTAACCAATGAGATTGAATTTTGAGCCTTTTGGATACCGAAGACCAAGGTTGGGTGTATGAACTAAATATCTCAAGATCCTTTTTACGGCTATCAAGTGACACTCCTTAGGATTGGCTTGAAATCTTGCACACAAACATACAGTCAACATAATGTCTGGCCTAGATGCACATAAATAGAGTAGAGATCCAATCATGGAGCGATATACCTTTTGATCAACACTAGGTCCATATTCATTGAGATCCAAGTGGCCATTCGTTGCCATGGGAGTCTTTATAGGCTTCGCCTTGTCCATTCCAAACTTCTTGAGTATGTCTTGTGTGTACTTGGTTTGTCTTATGAGCGTCCCTTCCTTTTGTTGCCGCACTTGGAATCCCAAGAGGTACTTTATCTCTCCCATCAGTGACATCTCAAACCTATCTGTCATAATTTTACTAAATTCCTCACAAAAAGATTCGTTAGTTGAACCAAAGATTATATCATCAACATAAATTTGACAAATAAAGAGATCATTGTCAAAGTTCTTTGTAAACAATGTATAGTCTACTTTACCGATCTTAAAACCATTTTCAATCAAGAAATCTCTAAGGCACTCATACCAAGCTCTAGGTGCTTGTTTGCGGCCGTAGAGAGCCTTACGCAATTTAAAGACGTGGTCAGGGAACTCTTCATCTTCAAACCCGGGGGGGTTGCTCCACATACACCTCCTCCTTGATTGGTCTGTTGAGGAAGGCGCTTTTAACGTCCATTTGATAGGGCTTGAAATCATGGTGAGTAGCATATGCAAGTAGTATTCTAATCGATTCAAGTCTAGCTACGGGAGCAAAGGTTTCATCAAAATCCAAACCTTCGACTTGTGAATACCCTTTGGCCACAAGTCGTGCCTTGTTCCTTGTCACCACCCCGTGTTCATCTTGTTTGTTGTGGAAGACCCACTTGGTGCTGACAATGTTCGCGTTGGGTCTTGCGATGAGTTCCCACACCTCGTTCCGCTTGAAGTTGTTCAATTCTTCTTGCATTGCCACCACCCAATTTGGATCCTTCAATGAATCCTCAACCCTACGCGGTTCCAAAAAGGATACAAATGAATAATGCTCACAAAAGTTAGCTATGGGAGATCTAGTAGTTACTCCCGTTTGGATGTCACCGATGATGTTGTCGATTGGGTGGTCTCTTTGGACGCATTGGTGCACTCTTGAGTGTGCCACTTGCTATCTTGAATCTTCATGATCATCTTCTTCTACCCCTAAGTGGTTGCCCTCATTGACTTGTTGATCATCTTCACTTTCTTGAGGTTGATCTTGTATGGAAGCTCCCGCTTGATCATTGGCCTCCTCTAGTGGTTCATTTTCCTCATGCATATGTAGAGGTGGCTCTTGTGGTCGAACTTCGCCTAACGCCATTCTTATTAATGATTGACAAGGAGCTTCTTCTTTATATAGTACACATGGATCAACTTGCTCCTTTTGGGATCCATTAGTTTCATCGAACACTATGTCACGTGCTACTTCAACAAGTCCGGAGGTCTTGTTGAAAACACGATAGGCGTAAGTGTTCGAATCATAACCAAGCAAGAAACCTTCATCGGACTTCGAAGCAAACTTTGAAGTCCTAGGCTTCTTGTTCAAGATATAGCATTTGGAACCGAAAACTCGAAAGTATGAAATATTAGGTTCGTTACAGGTAAGTAGCTCATAGGATGCTTTCTTGAGTAGTCGATCAAGGTAAAGTCGGTTTATGGCGTGGCAAGCGGTGTTGGCCGCTTCTGCCCAAAACCGATTGGTGGTCTTGTATTCATCAAGCATTGTTCTTGCCATCTCTATGAGGGTTCGGTTCTTCCTTTCGGCAACTCTATTTTGTTGAGGGGAGTATGGAGCTGAAAACTCATGCTTTATGCCTTCTTCATCTAGGTACTCCTCAACTTGTGTGTTCTTGAACTCCATGCCGTTGTCGCTTCGAATGTTCTTGATTGTCAATGAGAATTAATTTTGAGCACGCTTGAAGAACTTGCTGAGTGTTCCTTGTGTTTCTGACTTATCATGTAAAAAGAAAACCCAAGTGAAGTGAGAAAAGTCATCAACAACTACTAAACCATATTTGTTACCGCCGATGCTTATGTAAGAAATTGGACCGAATAGATCCATGTGAAGTAGCTCGAGCAGTCTTGTTGTAGTCATGACATTCTTCGCGGGGTGAGGTTCTCCAACTTGCTTCTCGGCTTGGCACGCGCTACAAGGCCGATCTTTCTCAAACACAACATCTTTCAAACCTCGGATGTGATTGCCCTTGAGAAGTTTTAGTAGATTCCTCATACCAACATGTGCTAGCCGTCTATGCCACAGTCAACCCATGTTGGTCTTTGCAATCAAGCATGTGTCAAGTTCGGCTTTATCTTTGTTGAAGTCAACAAGGTAAAGCTTTCCTTTTAACATACCCTTGAATGCAATGGAACCATCACTCCTCCTAGAGACGGTCACACCCTCGTTAGTGAACAAGCAATTATAACCTTTTTCACATAATTGAGATATGGACATCAGGTTATAATCTAAGGAATCAACATGTAATACATGAAAAAGAGTGTGTTTAGATGATATGGCAATTTTATCGGTACCGAGCACTTTTCCTTGACTGTTGTCTCCGAAATAGATGCCCTCGTTTGGATCCTCATTTTCTTCATACTCAACGAACATTCTTCTTTCTCCGGTCATGTGGTTGGTGCATCCACTGTCTAGCACCCATTTAGATCCACCAGAGGAATAGTCCTGCAAAATAAATTAAATCTTGGTTTTAGGTACCCAAGCTTGCTTGGGTCCTCAGAGGTTAGTCACAAGAGATTTGGACACCCACACATGAGACTTGGTGTTCCCATGGCGTGGCCCAACATAATGAGCATAAACTTTGCCATAATTACTTCTCATTAAAACATAAGGTGCATCAAAGGTCCTGAATAGAAGTTTTTGTTGTTTATACACATGACAAGTCTGGGAGATCGGACTTGTCTGGAGGACCGGACTTGTCTGGACCCCGACCGGACTAGTCCGGTGTTCATGTGTGTTCCATGTGTTAACTTTGGATCTTCTAGTTTGAGATCCCTTTACAAAGGCAATGCTCTCCTTGTTATTCTTATGGATTCTAGCATGTTGCATTTCACCATAAGAGTAACCAATGCCATATTTGACATTTGGAGGTCTTGTGACCAAGTATGCACTACATGCATATTTGATCTTCTCCTTGTCAAATATGCCATTTTGTGAAGGATGATTGTCCTTGGTAGAGGTTGACTTGTCTTTCAAGCTGGTGTCAACTTTACCACATGTACAAGTAGAAGCAACTTCAGTTTTAATGGGTTGAGAAGGTGAACTTGAAGAGGATGAAGGGTCATCTTGCTTGAGTGACTCAACTTGCACTTCAAGGATCTTGTTAACCTCGTTTTGGTCAGCAAGTTCGTCCTTGATTGTGGCATTTGAGGCGCTTAACTCCAAGCAAACTTTTTTGCTTGAAGCTAACTCATGCTCTAGTGACTTGCTTCGCTCCTTTTCAAGTTCTAGAAGCTTGTCAAGTTCAACATATTCCTCCTTTTGAGAGATAATCATGTCTTCTTGACGATGTATCAACTCCTCCTTCTCAACAAGTTGATCAAGCAAAAATTTCATTTTTGTGGCAGTTTTCTTATCTAACCCAATGAGCATATCTCATTATCACTATCAATTTCACTATCACTAGAATAGGAATGCACGGGAGAGGATTTGGTAGTTACCTTGCGTTTACCTTCCTTTTCCATGAGGTAAGTGCCGTTCCCCTTTCGTGCGCCAAGAGTGGGGAAGAGAGTGGGCTTCATGGATGTCTTTTCGATGGCTATGCTAGCCATATCCTCATCTTCTTCGGATGAGGACTCATCATTTGAGTCCCATTCTTTTCCCAAGATGTGCTTGTTCAGCTTGCTTCTTCTTCTTGAAAAACTTCTTGGGTTGAGGCTTTGCTTCTTTTGTTTTGTTCTTGTTCTCTTCATATGGGCAATCAACTATAAAGTGGCTATACTCACCACAGTCATAGCATGCCCGCCTCAACTTCAGTTTTGATCTTTCCTTGTACTTCCCTTCACTTGATTTAGCACCTTGTCTTTTCTTCATCATTCTTTTGAATTTCTTCATGAATAGTATCATGTCATCTTCATTCAAGTCGCTGCTCTCATCGTCACCGTCTTCTTCTAGTTGAGCTTCTCGAGCTTCTTTAGATAAGGGCTTGAGGGTGGACTTCAATGCAACCCCTTTCTTCTTTGCCGAGGTGAGATCGGCAATCTCCTTTACATGCTTGGCTTGTTTTTCCATCATCTCAAAGTTGATGATTTTCCCAAGTAGCTCATGTGGGCTCATCTTCTTGTATTTGGGGCTTTCTCGTATCATCGAGCACAAGGTGACATTGCGAGGCATGAAGGCTCTATGGATGAGCTTCACAACCTCGTGGTCATTCCACTTCTTGCTTCCGTATGCTCACACCTTATTGATGAGCGTCTTTAATCGATTGTACATGTCTTGTGGTGACTCATCTTCTTCGATTGCGAACCTTCTCAGCTCGCCTTCAATCATCTCAATCTTCGCTTCTCGCACATGACGATCGCCTTCATGTGCCGTTTGCAATGTATCCCATATCTCCTTTGCGATCTTGAGTCCGTCCACCTTTGTAAACTCATCCCGACTGAGTGATGAAGTAATGACTGCAGCAGCTTGGGCATTTCAATGAATTGCTTGCTCTTGGCTAGGTGTGAGCTCCTCATCATCGTCTGGGATATCTATTCCTGTGCATACTATGTGCCATAAACTTGGATTGAGAGAAATCAGATGCATTTTCATGTTTTGCCTCCACATTGAGTAGTCATTGCCGTCGAAGTGTGGGGCTTTTCCAAGTGGAATATATAGATAATGATTGTTGTTAGTATTTATGCGATCATAGTTAAAAGGATATCGGGAGTAGGTAGTGTGACTAATCCCCTTCTTTTTCTTCTCATCTTCGATCTTCACATTTCCCTTGGAAAGGGTTTTCTTCCTTAGGAGCGCCTTGAGTTCCAGCGTCTCCTCATCGTCATCCTTGAAGTCTTGAATGACATTGAGGAGCTTCTCCAATTTCTGGTTCTTGTCTTCATCAACCTTCTCTTGGTTGTTGCTCTTGTGTACGCCCTTCATGTCCGACATGATCTCTTTGACCGGTTAGTCTCCTTCTTGAAGAACCCTGCTCTAACACCAATTGCATGTGGCCTAGAGGGGGGGGGGGGTGAATAGGCCTTTTTGAAATTTGTTGGAACCTGCAACACTTAACAACCAGATCAAATCCCGAGATATCGGACTAGTCCGGTCAAGTGCGGACTAGTCCGGTGTGTACCGACTAGGCTAATCAGATTTCATCGATTAACTTGATTCTAGGATGTAAGCAGCAGAATTATACTTGTAATTGCAGTGTTACACGATAATGAACTAGGATATACCACAAGTCAATCTTATATTCAATGTTTCAACGTAAAGTAAGAAAGATTGATTGAAACCCTAGACTGATATGATGTATAAGAATGATGAGCGCAAAGCAAGAACACAAGCACTTTTATCCCGTGGTTTGGTTCCCACAGAGGCAACTGACATCCACGTTGAGGAGTCCACAAAAGGACCGGGTCTTCTCCAACCCTACCCTCGTCGGATCGCCACGAACGCCAATCCTCTTCGCTTATCACAAAGTTTAAATAACCAAATTCAAGGGGCCTTCTCACACGTTGAGGGCTCCCCAAGATTACAACAAGAACACCACCAAGAACACACTCGTAAGATCACAAAGAAAACCACAAAAGTCTGTTAGAGAATCAAACTAAGAGCTCAATGAGTGATGAACCATGTCTCTCGAATGATCCAAAGTGTACCCTCAAAGGATTAATCTTTGTTGTGTTTGATTTCATGGAGATATTTGTTTTTGAGGCTCTTGGGAGGTGTGACGGCGTAGGGGGTCGAGAGATATTAAAGATAGGCCATGTACACCTATTTATATGGGGTTTCTTAAAGTGACCGTTAGGGTTTAGAAAGATCGGACTAGTTCGTGGTGGACACCTGACTAGTCCGGTGTGCTGTGTGTATCAAACCCTAGGTGTCTCGAAATATCAGGCTAGTCGGGCTAGAAGCGGACTTGTCCGATTTTGCTTCTGGAAATCTTCGGACTAGTCCGATAGTCATCGGACTTGTCCGGGTAGGTGAAACCCTAAGTGAATTGGGGACAAGTCTGCACTTAGAGGACTTGTCCGATTTAGGTCAGAGAGTTTTTTGGACTAGTCCGTGCTAATATCGTACTTCTCCGATTGACATCAGAAAGATATCGGACTAGTCCAGTGTGTGATCGGACTTGTCCGATTTTGTGCAACTTGTGAGGTGTTTGGAGGACTAGTCTGCACTGGGGAGGACTTGTCCGATTCTAGTCAGAGAGATATCGGACTAGTTCGAGGTGATATCAGATTTGTTTGATCTTGTGCAGAGAGATATCAGACTAGTCTGGGGTCAGTCGGACTAGTCCAGTCATGTATAAACTTGTGCAATGTGTGTGATTATTTGTGCTTGAGCTTTTGGGGTGTGTTTCCTTAAAACACTCCATACACAATGATCTACGACACTTGTTCCTTGAGCTCTTTTCCACATTGCTCCTCATTCTCCTTTCTTTTTGGCTCTTTGCTCATTTTCTCATTAAAACCTGTGCTCATCTCAACAAAGTAGTTAGGATCTCATTTGCTTGTCATAAATCATCCAAAACCCACAAGGGATTCCTAGATGCACTTTCACCCGTGATACCGCAAAAAGTGCAAGAAAGTTCCACCCGCCAGAGTCAAAGGCCCTTTCAGGCCCCACATGTCACGCTGCATCGGACCCGCTTCCCTCACATGGCTGGCTCCCGGGTTAACGCGTGTAAAAGAAGACCGGAACTGAACTCCCAACCAAGGGAAGCTCCGACGACTACACGTGTACAATAGCCCCGGACCTAGCCCCCGTCAGAGAGGAGCTCCGATGCCGACACGTACACAGCGATCCCGGACCTATCCTCCTGCAAGGGAAAGCTTCAGATTTGCCACGTGTAGAGCCTCTGGACCTTCATCGACAACAAAAATATAAGAAGATCACATCCATTACAAACATTCAAGGACGGTTAAAGCAGCAGTTACAAGGCCTGATAACGTGTCATTAATGCTGTATTAATGACACACGATCAGTGCATTGTTAATAGGGGTAACACGACCATTAAGGCACATTATCACACAACTAATTATGCTTAATACTCTTTAGACAATGTATTAGGTCATTAAATATGCCAGGTCCACATGTCGGGCTAGGCAGGCTTTGTAACGGTCAGTATTTAGAACTGTAAAAGGGTTGTATCGCACGAACATCAAGGAACATCTGATAGAAGCTGATCCTAGCGAACATACTCGCACAATACAACAACACAAACCCCGTGGAATAGGGTGTTACGCTCAGGCGGCCCGAACCATGTAAATCTCTGGTGTCATCATCTTGATCTTGATCTCCGCGTGTCCCAACCACAAAAGAACCTCTGCGGGCTGCTTCTTAGCAGGTCCGAAGGAAGTGTCGTATCAAACACTTCAACAACCACAAAACAAGATTAATTAACCAAATTTTATTACACAAACCATATTATCCTCGAATACAAGTTCTAATGAATATTAATGACAAGTTCAACTAATGCAGCGGAAATAAACTAAATAAGCAAACTAAATAGCTAGGCAAAATAAGCGATAGGGTAGTGCAGCTCCAATCAACACCACAGGCAAAGGTGATAGTAGACACGACCTAGAACTCCGCATTATCGCCATTAAACTCCCAATCCTGACCCGCAACTATTGGGGGGGGATTGCAAGAGTGAGTACATGTCGTACTCAGCAAGTGTGGAAAGTATGACATGTGGCTGATTCAAATGAAAAATATAATAATGGTTGAGTGCTTAAAAGTACATTAGAACATTTGAAAAGCAATATATTACATGTATATGAAATAAACCTATCATAAGTCATGTAGTTATCATAATACCAGTTCATATTCCATATCCATCATCATATACCAATATCCATATTCAATACCAGGATTCAATTCATGACCATCCATAACCATAATACCAACCATAACTATCCCAAGTACCAATTTTCCTCTAATCATGTGAGGGTCCAGGTTGCTCATAACCGGGAAAACGACTATCATGATAGTTTTAGATACACTCTGCAGAGGTTGTACCGCTTTACCCACGTGTTTGTGATTTTATCACCTTTCGATGACTATAGAATCTCAATTATGCCGTCTCACACTTCCGTAGGTGTGTGGCAAAGAGATCACAAAATAGCCTTTACAAAGGGATTACTAGCCTATTTAGACCCCACTGAGGTTTCACCGGTGGCGATGTCTCCTACAGAGCACATCTTCAACCAAGGGCCCCCTCTTGAGCCATTCGGATCCTAGGGTATTCCCACCAATCATCAACAAACCCAATCCGACTCTCAACCATATATTCCAGGTGACAAGGGTGGTTAAACAAAGCTAGTAAACTTCCTATCATAGGATTCCCATCAAATTGACACAACCATGTAGTTTTGCAAACAAATCATTTATTTTAAAACAAGATCAATATGCTTCAAGGACACTTGCCTTGCTCTTGGGATTGATTCAAGTCAAAGCCTTCAAACTCTTGGTGCTGGAGATCCTCCATGACACTCTCTAGCGCAAATCCGTCTAATCCGCACAATAAACATACAAGACAAGAAACACAATCAAAGAGTGCACAAATATTACTCAATATGACATGACATGCATGATTAATGCAAATGCAAGGTAGAACTTGTTAATAGATTGCTTTCAATGATCACTAACTAGTTCTAATAGCTTTTAACAAGTTTATACAGATTTAGATGTGATTAGATCAAATTTTAGAATTAATTCAACACAATTTAACCAGGAAAATCAGACTAGTTCGCTAGGGTCCGGACAAGTCCGCACTGTGCAAGATCAACAGATTAGGATTTTCTAGATCGACGTGAATTTGGAGATTTGGGGTTGAATTCACATAAGAAAAAGAGAATAGAAGGTATACCAGGTGTTTAGAACTCCAATGAGTCATGAAACTTGGAGGCAACACTTGGATCTTGATGATCTAGGGTTGATGAAGAACTTGATGGTAGATTGTTGATGAAGAACTCGAAGTTGATGGAGATCTTGATCCTCTTTTGTTTCCTCCTCTTCTTCTTCTTGCTTGAGATCTTCTCCTCCCTCCTTGACGGCAGCTCTCCACGAGCTAGGGTTTGGGTGGGGTGGAAAAGTGGCAAATAGATATCAAGCCAAGGGGTGGGGTTGTTTATATAGAGGTGGAGGCTAGGGTTAGATGGATTTCGAGTTTGAGAGGAGTAGAGGCCGGTTTAGTGTCCCACATGGGCTCTAAAAGAGTTAGGCACGACGTCCCTAGGCCCACTTAACATGACACCCAAGAAACAAGTCGTGAAACAAAAGATCAACTTGAAGTCACGAAATATCAGACAAGTCCGAAAAGAACCGGACTAGTCCGAAGTTGTCCAGAGAGAAATCGAACAACTCTGGCCAAAAATCGGACAAGTCCAACTTTAGTTAGAGAGGAAAATGGACAAGTCCCCTGGAACACTGGACTAGTCCGGACAAGTCTAGGGACTTAGCAAATTTTCAAGGATTCTTGGAACACCGGACTAGTCCGCATAGGACACGACAAGTCCAAAAGTGTCCAGAGGCAAAAACGGACTAGTCCGCAGCAAAAACGGACAAGTCCGACCACGTTTAGAGAGAAATCGGACTAGTCCGCACCAAAATCGGACTAGTCTGCACTTTCCAGAATTTTAAGTGTGGTTTTGTTCCAAATCAATTTTAAACTTATTCCTCTTTATGTGGATTAATGTTAAACATGTATATTAATGTATGTTGGGCATGATGCATGAAAATGAGGGTGTTACAACCTTCTTGGATTCAAGAGGTAGCAAACTCATATTCTAATGATTCTCATGCACAGGAGTTGCTGACTCAGTTAGCATTGTCCATCTCAAATGATAATGGCTATGAACTGTCCCAAGGCATCATAATACATAAAAAGAGAATATGGATGGAAGCTAATACAACAACACAAACAAAGCTTATTGCTGCCTTTCATGCATCCCCTATTGGTGGACATTCTAGTATTCAAGCAACATACCAAAGACTCAAAAAGAATTTCTCCTAGAATGGAATGAAAACAGGTGTGAAATCATATATCAGGCAATTTTTAGTCTGTCAGTTATCTAAACATGAGAATTGTAAGTATCCTGGCCTCTTACAGCTCTTCCAATCCCTCAAAGCTCTTGGACAAATATTTCCCTTGATTTCATAGAAGGTCTGCCTGTTTCTCATGGATATTTAGTAATTCTAGTGGTGATGGACAAACTGACAAAATATGGGCATTTTATTCCTAAGAAGCATCCTTATACAACCCTCACTGTTGCTCAGTAATTCTTAGATAATATTGTGAAATTACATGGAATTCCAAAGACTATCATTTCTGATAGAGATAGAATTTGTACAAGTGCTCTATGGACTGAGCTGTTCAAATTGCTAAAAATTGGGCTCCATTTCAGTTCTACCTACCACCCACAAACGGATGGGCAGACTGAATGACTGAAACAATGTCTTGAGACATTTTTGAGATGTTCTATGCAAGAGGCACCTAAACAGTGGGTCAAGTGGCTACCTCTAGCCGAGCTGGGGTACAATACATCTCATCACACATCTCTTAATCGTTCTCCATTTAAAGCTCTTTACAGTGAGGAGCCTTCTCCAGGACTATTCGATGTGCTTAGTGACTCTGACAATGCAGAGGTCAAGAATATGCTAAAAAAAAGACAACTGTTAACTGCTATGTTCAGAGAACAATTATAAAGAGCTCAAAATAGCATGAAATTACAATCTGGTCACCACAAAATAGATCGTTAGTTCTAAGTGCGAGAACAAGTTCTACTGAAGTTACAACCATATGTACAAGGATCAATGATACACAAACCATATCCAAAGTTAGCATACAAGTTTTTTGGCCCTTATACAGTTCTGGAACGCATTGGATAGGTTGCATATAAGCTTCAACTTCTTGCCGACAGTCAGGTCCATCCAGTTTTTCGTGTCTCTCAGTTGAAGGCTTTTACTCCAAACTGCAGGCATGTGTTCTCTACACCCCCTTCAATACCCGCACTGGATATTCACATTGTCAGTCCCAACAAAATCCTGGATTGTCGTCTTGTCAAAAAAGGAAATGCGACTGTCGGTACCCTGCATACGGGGTACCCTCGCACATAGAATGAAGACACTGATACACGTTCGAAGCCGCCACATGTTCTGTAGGTGCCAAGGCCTTTGCCTCCCTCAAGATCAAGCTGCAGCGCTGCCACGTAAGCCTTGAAGATGGGACTTGACCCCTCCGATGTGACGAGCTCCCGAGACGCCACGTGTAGGTACGGGACCTCACCCAACCTTGGGGGAGTGCCTCTGGAACAGCCACGTGGAACAGAGCACAAGGACCAGCAACCCCCCAAGGGAAAGGGCCTGGAGCTGCCACATCCACTGACGAGCCCTAGAGCTGCCACGCGTCACGGAGGACCAGGTCTGACCTCCTGTTGATGGTCCTTAAGTACCATATTTTGACCGTCAATTCAACTCATAATATGCATAAAAGAAACACAAAACATAGTGGTAGGGCTATACACTAACCCAATTCCACAAGTGTTGGTGTCTATTTGTATGCAGGTGAATTATTACCCAAAATACCAAAACATGCAGGGATGAATCCATGAAAATGGATTTCAACGAATCAGGCGATGACACGTGGCAACACATGGATCAAATGGCCCACAAATAGAAGAATATGAGGAGATCCAACAGTGTTGCACCCATATACATCAAGGGGGCCCACCTGGAAGCCACCTGGAGGAAGCACTCCCTGAGGGGGGGCTTGACCAGGTCGGCCGAACCCCTGGTTTGGCTGACCTCTTCCTGGCGCTAAACTCGGTCAAATGACACGTGTTAGATCCTCCCGACTCCCTGGAGTCAATGGTGATGGATTCGCGCGTTAATTGTGGCGGGAACCGACCCTTCTCCACCTATAAATAGACCCCCTCACCTCACTTCTCACACACACACCAAAAGTTGAGAATAGTGCTACACTCCAAAGGTTTAGAGTAGTCCTATAGGCTACCAAAGTAGAAGGAGAGTGTGGTGAAGAGTCTAGGAGAAGGAGGCTTGGGCTTGTCAATTCCCTCTTCTACACTTGTACCCTACAAAGATTTTTACTCAATCAAGTAAGCCTTTGTGAATTCAATACAAGTTTTATCTTTTATTCTTAGTAGTTTGCACAAGTAGTTACTTGTGGGTTCACTGATTTAATTCATTAGAGGCTTTAGTTGTAGCTTTGTGTTCGAAACAACTAGAGTAGTGATTTAGAACGTAAGCATGGTGCTTAGGTTATAAATCATCAGTGAACATCTCGTAGACTCATGGATTGAAGAGGTAGGCAGTAGGTGGTGACAGCCCTATCTGTCCTTCGTAATCCTCCACGTTTGGCTATGCTATAGGCTCTTGGCGGTAGTCGTCCTAGTATTGCTAGGAGTAAGCCCGTGCCCAAAGCAAGCATCTACTGCAAACTACCTTGAATTAGGATCAATACATTGAATTCCTCTTTATTCCTTGCCTACCAAACAACTTTGTGTCCATGGGTGAGCTAGTTCGAAATATTAGCACACACGTTCTTTGGATTCGATACCCATGGGAATACTCCTTAAGGGGAAGTGCTACAACGGTATTTTCGTGTGCTTGCGGATAACTTTGTGGTGTTAAGAAATACCAACAAGCATTTCTGGCGCCATTGTCGGGGAGCGGTTGCTGTTAATCTTCGAACCAAGAATCACCCTCGTATCATATCCCCCTTATCTATCATCTTACCTTTCTTATTCTTACCTTACCACCACCATATAAATGGAGCAACCCACCATTATTTCTTACTCTGCTCCGAAGGGCAAGTTCTGTGAGCCACCGCCCTCGGCGGAACCTATTTGTTCAACCAGCTATGAACTTCGCCTTGGCTTTATAGCCATGGTTCGGGAACAATCCTTCTCAGGAACAGATTGTGAATACCCTTACCACCATCTACGAGAGTTCGAACAACTATGTTCATGCCTTCTAATCAAAGGTATGACACAGGAAACTCTCAAATGGAAGTTGTTTCCTTTTTCACTCATAGAAAAAGCCAAACAATGGTACAACCACGACGTTGGGAAGACAAACGGTGATTGGAGTGAATTACGAGACAAATTTTTTCTTGTTTTCTTTCTCATTGCCCGAATTGTTTCCTTACGAAAGGAAGTACTATGCTTCCAGCAGATGAAGAAGGAATCCATAGGTGCAACTTGGGACATATTTTCTCTTTTGAAAAATTCTGGCCCAGATTTGTTAATCCCTGATCCAATGCTTTTGCAACATTTCTTCATGGGATTGAACAAAGAGTCTGCCCTATATATTGACATTACGGCTGCAGGATCTTTCCTCCATAAGACTCTAGAAGAAGGCAAGGATCTTCTGGACAAGATTCTAGAAAATTCTTCCTTCATTATGGGTCTTAATGAGCCTCCCTTTGAGGAAGTCGTATCAAGAACGGAAGATACACTGTTGGACAAAGATGAACCCATTTCTTGTTTACCCCAAGCCTTGCCGGAGGAATCCTCTCCCGAACCTGAGACTACGAAGGTAGAAGAAATTCAACCCTCGTAGTTTCCATTTTACTTCGAGGAAGAGCTTTTTGAAGATTATGGAAATACCTTGAAGTATTGTTGCTATAGGAAACCTTCATTGCCACCAACTCCACCTGAACCACCTGACGAGGTGTTCGTCCGTCAGACGATAAAGGAGTTGACCTCTATCCTAAGCAGAGAGTGGACAACTGAAGTCGAGAATTCACCCAAAATTCTTTGGATGACCTCACCTTTGGCTACCATTTTATGTTCTATTAGAGGGACACCAATGAGAATCCTATACAACCCTACTGTTGGAGCAAATCTCATTTCCGATTCTTGTGCTCTCGCCATTCTTGGCAATGTGCCATTGGCACCAACACGCAAATCCTTCCGAGATTCATTCAGAACCATTGTTTGAGGATGTGGGTTTCTACAACAAGTATCTGTTAGACACAAAGATGTTGAGGCTCTCCTAGATTTTCACGTGTTCGAAATCCAAGATTTTAACATCATGATAGAGATTCTCATAGAGAAATTTCTCATGGAAGTTCCTTTGGAAGGAAGCCTCAATATCAATCTTGGAGGGAGAAATTCCTCCATGCTTATTCTGCGTTCAAAAAACACATCTGCAGAATCTCCCATCGAAGATGAGCCAATGGAGGAGGTTAGGACTCTTCAATTTTTAGAAACCCCTGAAATTAAAGGAGAAGAAGACTTCATCCAAGAGGAGGATGAATTTCAGGAGGGACTTGAATTGCCAAAAGAAGAGCCCTCCGCAAAACCTCCTATTGAGCTCAAGATTCTACCTCCAGGCCTACGTTATGCCTTTCTAAATGGCGATTTGGAAGCCCCTGTCATCATAAGTGACAAGCTTTCAGATGAGGAAAAGCTCAAACTCATAGCCATGTTAGAAAGGCATAGAGCTCTTTTTGGATATTCACTTCAGGATCTCAAGGGAATTAGTCCAGCATTATGCACCCATCGTATTCCTATTGACCCTGAGAGTGTCCCCTCAAGGGAACCTCAAAGGCGATTGAATAATGTGATGCGGGAAGTTGTCAAGAAAGAAGTATTGAAACTTCTACACGCCGGGATTATTTACCCTGTTCCTCATAGTGAATGTGTAAGTCCAGTTCAAGTAGTGCCTAATTAGGGAGGTATGACGGTCGTTCAATGAAAGTGCATCTAGGACTCCCTTGTGGGTTTTGGATGATTTATGACAAGCAATTGGGATCCTAATCCTTTTGTTGAGATGAATGCAGGCAAATAGTGGAAAATGAGCAAAATGCCAAAAGAAGGGAAATGGAAAGCAAAGTGGATTTTAGCTCAAGGAGAAGAAAATAGTAGACTATTATGTGTGGAGTGTGTTAAGGAAACACACCCAAGAGCTCAATCACTTTCAAGCACACACACACAATGCACAAAGTTATACAGGACCGGACTAGTCCGATATCAGCCGAACTAGTCCGATATCACTCTCTGCACTAGATCGGACAAGTCCGGTATCCACCGGACTAGTCCGATATCTTTCTGATCCACTTCGGACTAGTCCTCCCCTATGCGGACTAGTCCTCAACACAATGCACAAGTCGCATAAAATCGGACATGTCCGTTGTGATCCGGACTAGTCCGAAATTCTTTCTAATCCTCTTCGGACAAGTCCGGCGTCTACACGGACTAGTCCGATATACACACTGATCTAAATCGGACAAGTCCTCCAAGTGCGGACTTGTCATCCTAAACACTTAGGGTTTCATATGTCCGGACAAGTCCGATGGCAATCAGACTAGTCCGAAGATTTCCAGTAGTGAAATCGGACAAGTCCGTTTTGTACCGGACTAGTCCGATATTCCTGGACACTTAGGGTTTGCTACACACAGCACACCGGACTAGTCCGGTGACCACCACGGACTAGTCCGATCTTTCTGAACCCTAACGGTCACTTTTAGAAACCCCATATAAATAGAGGTGCACGGCCCACTTTTACATACTCTCGAACCCTAGCGCCATCACACCTCCCAAGAGACTCAAAAACCACCTCTCTCCACGAAGTTGAGTGAAAAAATCGATCAATCTATTGAAGATCACTTCTAGATCATTGGAGAGACACTTGGCACACATCATTGAGCTCTTGGTTTGATTCTCTAACACACTCTTGCGTCTCAATTTGTAATTTTCGAGTGTGTTATTGGTGGCTTTGTAAGTTGTAATCAAGGGAGCTCTCAACGTGTGAGAACGCCCCTTCAACTTGGTTATTTACCCCTTGTGATTAGTGGAAGAGGATTGGCCTTCGTGGCGATCCGACGAGGAAAGGGTTGGAGAAGACCCGGTCCTTTTGTGGGCTCCTCAACGTGGACGTAGGTTGCCTTCGTGGTAGCCAAACCACGGGATAAATCGTGTGTCTTGTTCTTTTGTGTTCTTCATCTTAATTGATCATCTTAATCTAGGGTTTGATTCAATTCGGTCAATTTGAGTTAAAGTGTTGATCAAGAACCTTAATTGTAATAGAATTTGATTTACAACTATTATCCTGTCATTCAAGTTTATATTTCCGCTGCAAACACTAACGAATCAATCAAACTGTTTAAACTTGATCAACTTAGCCCGTGAAAACCGGACTAGTCCGCACTTTACCGGACTAGTCCGATATCTCTGGTATTGACACTGTTGTTGAGTGTCACAGGAACCGAGAAAAATCAAAAAGGCCTATTCACCCCCCCTCTAGGCCTACATTCAATTGGTATCAGAGCTAGGTTCTTCAATAAAGAGTGCAACCACTCGAAGAGATCATGTCGGACATGAAGGAGGTTCAGAAAATCAACAACCAGGAAGAAGTGAACAACGACAAGAACCAAAAGCTTGAAAAGTATCTCGAAGCAATTCAAGACTTCGATGATGATGATGAGGAGACGCTGGAGTTGAAAGCACTCCTCAGAAAGAAAGCAATTTCCAAAGGGAAAGCTAAAGTTGAAGAGAAGAAGAAGGGGAGTAGTCACACCGACTACTCCCGATATCCTTTTAACTATGATCATTTAAATTCAAACAACAGCCATTACCTATCTATTCCTCTTGGAAAAGCCCCACACTTCGATGGGAGTGATTACTCCATGTGGAGGCAAAATATGAAGATGCACTTGATTTCCCTTAACCCAAGTTTATGGCATATTGTGTGCACAGGAATAGACATCCCAGATGATGATAAAGAGCTCACCCCAAGTCAAGAGCAAGCCATCCACAGAAACGCTCAAGCCGCAGCCGTAATCACCTCCTCTCTAAGTCGAGATGAATTCACAAAGGTGGACGGACTGGAGATTGCCAAGGAAATATGGGACACACTGCAAACAGCCCATGAAGGTGATCGGCATGTGCGGGAGGCGAAAATTGAAATGATCGAAGGCGAACTAGGAAGGTTCGCAATTGAGGAATATGAGTCTCCCCAGGACATGTACAACCGACTGAAAACACTTGTAAACAAGGTTCGATCATATGGGAGCAAGAAGTGGAATGACCACGAGGTTGTAAAGCTCATCCTTAGAGCCTTTATGCCTTGCAATGTCACACTATGCTCTATGATCAGAGAGAGTCCCGGGTACAAGAGGATGACTCCAGATGAGTTGCTTGGCAAAATCATCAACTTTGAAATGATGGAGAAACAAGCCAAGCACGTTAAAGAAATAACCGACCTCACATCGGCCAAGAAGAAGGGAGTTGCCTTAAAGTCCACACTCAAGCCTCTATCCAAAGAAGCAAGAGAAGCACAGCTTGAGGAGGACAGCGATGATGAAAGCAGTGAGCTGGACGAAGAGGACATGATTTTGTTCATGAAAAAGTTCAAAAGAATAATAAAGAAAAGACAAGGAACAAAATCAAGTGAAGGCAAGTACAAGGAGAGAACAAAGCCGAAGATGAGGCGGGCGTGCTATAATTGTGGTGAGTACAACCACTTTATAGTCGATTGCCCGTATGAGGACAACAAGAAGAAGAATAAAGAAGCCAAGCCTCAACCAAAGAAATTCTTCAAGAAGAAGAAACAAGCTGAACAAGCACACATTGGAAAAGAGTGGGACTCAAACGATGAGTCCTCATCATCCGATGAAGAAGAAATGGCTAGCATAGCCATTGAAAGCATGTCCAAGAGACCCACACTCTTCCCCACGCTTGGTACAAAGAAGGGACATGACACTTGCCTCATGGCAAAGGAAGGTAAATGCAAAGTAAACATCAAAACTCCTTCCATGCATTCCTACTCAAGTAATGATGAACTAGATAGTGATGATGAAGATATGTTAATTGGATTAGATAGAAAAACTGCTGCTAAAATGAAATTTCTACTTGACCAACTTGTTGAGAAGGAGCAGCTGATTGATCGTCAAGAGGACATGATCATCTCCCAAAAGGAGAAGCATGTCGAACTTGACAGTCTTCTAGTTCTTGAAAAGGAGAAAAATAGCTCACTAGAGCTTGAGCTAGCCTCAAGCAAGAAAACTTGCTTGGAGTTAACCAACTCAAACGTTGCAATCAAGGAACAACTTGATGACCTGATCAAGGTCAACAAGATCCTTGAAGTGCAAGTTGAGTCACTCAAGCTAAGTGAATCTTCCTCCTCTTCAAGTCTACCTTCTCAACCCACTTCAACTAATCCTGTTCATATGTGCAATTGTGATAAAATAAACACCAGTTTGAAGGAAAAGTCCACCTCCACAAAGGATAAAGATCCCACTCAATGTGGAATATTTGACAAGGAGAGGATCAACTATGCACGTAGTGCATACTTGGTCCAAAGACCTCCAAATGTCAAGTATGGCATTGGTTACTCTTATGATGGAAAGCAAAATGCTGGAAATCATAAGAATAACAAGGGAAGGATTACCTTTGTGAAAGGAGGACCCTCACAACCTGGCAACCTGAAAATTAAGAACTTGAACTCTCATGAACACCGGACTAGTCTGGTTGTGGTCCAGACAAGTCCGGTCATCCGGACAAGTCCGGTCACACAGACTAGTCCGATCCGTAAACAACAACAACTCTTGTTCAAAACCTTTGATGCCTCTTATGTATTAATGAGAAACAATCTTGGTAAAGTTTATGCTTTTTATGCTGGGTCACGCCATGGGAACACAAAATCCCATGTGTGGGTGCCCAAATGTATTGTAACTAACCTCCAAGGACCCAAGCAAGCTTGGGTACCTAAAACCAAGGCATAATTTGTTTCTGCAGGCCTATTCCTCCGGTGGAACCAAATGGGTGCTAGACAGTGGATGCACCAACCACATGACCGGAGAAAGGAGGATGTTCGTGGAATATGAAGAAAACGAGGACCCAAACGAAGGCATCTACTTCGGAGATAATAGTCAAGGAAGGGTGCTCGGTACCGGTAAAATAGCAATATCTTCTGAACACACTCTTTCTCAAGTTTTACATGTTGAATCTTTAGATTATAACCTGCTATCCATATCTCAATTATGTGACAAAGGTTATAATTGCCTGTTCACTAACGAGGGTGTGACCGTCTCAAGGAGGAGTGATGATTCCGTTGCATTCAAGGGTATGTTGAAGGGAAAGCTTTACCTTGTTGACTTCAAAAAGGATAAAGCCGAATTCGACACATGCTTGATTGCAAAAACCAACATGGGTTGGCTGTGGCATAGACGGTTAGCACATGTTGGTATGCGGAATCTTCAAAAACTCCTCAATGGCGATCACATCCGAGGTTTGAAAGATGTTGTTTTTGAGAAAGACAGACCTTGTAGTGCGTGCCAAGCCGGGAAGCAAGTTGGAGCACATCATCCCGCAAAGAACATCATGACTACGACAAGACCACTCGAACTACTGCATATGGACTTGTTTGGTCCAATTGCTTACATAAGCATCGGCGGTAATAAATACGGTTTAGTCATTATTGATGATTTTTCCCGCTTCACTTGGGTGTTCTTTTTGCATGACAAGTCAGAAACACAAGGGACACTCAAGAAATTCTTCAAACGAGCGCAAAACGAGTTCTCACTATCGATCAAGAGTATTCAGAGCGATAATGGTACGGAGTTCAAGAACATACAAGTGGAGGAATACCTTGATGAGGAGGGGATCAAGCACGAATTTTCGGCACCATACTCTCCACAACAAAACGGAGTTGCCGAAAGGAAGAACCGAACGCTTATAGAGATGGCAAGAACAATGCTCGATGAATACAAGACTTCGGATCGATTTTGGGCGGAAGCAATTAACACCGCTTGCCACGCCGCAAATCGACTCTACCTTCATCGACTACTCAAGAAGACTCCTTATGAGCTACTCACTGGTAACAAACCAAACATTTCATATTTTCAAGTTTTTGGCTCTCCATGTTATATCTTGAACAAGAAGCCCAGGACTTCAAAGTTCGCTTCGAAGTCCGATGAAGGTTTCTTGCTTGGTTATGATTCGAACACTTACGCCTATCGTGTTTTCAACAAGGCTTCCGGACTTGTTGAAGTGGCACGTGACGTAGTGTTCGATGAAACTAATGGCTCCCAAAAGGCGCAAGTTGATCAATGTGAATTAGGTAAAGAAGAAGCTCCTTATCAAGCATTGAAGAGAATGGCTCTAGGCGAAGTTCAACCACAAGAGTCATCGTCACAAACACAAGAGGAAAGTGAACCACAAGATGAGATCAACAATCAAGGGGGAGCTTCGATACAAGATCAATCATAAGAATATGAAGATGATCAACAAATCAACGAGGGCAACCACTCAGGGGGAGAAGAAAATGATCACCACCACACAACTCTCCAAGTGCCACACCCAAGAGTACACCAATGCATTCAAAGGGATCACCCAATTGACAACATCATCGGTGACATCCAAAAGGGAGTAACCACTAGATCTCGTATAGCTAATTTTTGTGAGCACTACTCGTTTGTCTCCTTTTTGGAACCACGTAGGACTGAGGATGCATTGAAGGATCCGGACTAGGTGGTGGCAATGCAAGAAGAGTTGAACAACTTCAAGAGAAACGAGGTTTGGGAACTTGTGGCAAGACCCAATGCAAATATAGTGGGCACCAAGTGGGTCTTCCACAACAAGCAAGACGAACACGGGGTGGTGACAAGAAACAAGGCACGACTTTTGGCCAAAGGTTACTCACAAGTCAAAGGTTTGGATTTCGATGAGACTTTTGCTCCAGTAGCTAGGCTTGAATCAATTAGAATATTACTTGCATATGCTACTCACCATGATTTCAAGCTGTATCAAATGGACGTAAAAAGCGCCTTCCTCAACGGACCGATCAAGGAAGAGGTGTACGTGGAGCAACCACCCGGGTTTAAAGACGAAGAGTTCCCTGACCACGTATATAAACTGCGTAAGGCTCTCTATGGCCTCAAACAAGCACCTAGTGCTTGGTATGAGTGTCTTAGAGATTTCTTAATTGATAATGGTTTTCAAATTGGCAAAGTAGATTATACATTATTCACAAAGAACCTAGATAATGATCTTTTTATTTACCAAATCTATGTTGATGATATAATTTTTGGGTCAACTAACCAATCTTTCTGTGAAGAATTTAGTAGAATTATGACAGACAGGTTTGAAATGTCAATGATGGGAGAATTGAAGTACTTCTTGGGATTCCAAGTGCGGCAACAACGGGAAGGAACATTCATAAGCCAAACCAAGTACACGCAGGACATACTCAAGAAGTTTGGTATGGACAAGGCAAAGCCCATAAAGACCCCCATGGCTACGAATGGCCACTTGGATCTCAATGAAGATGGACCTAGCGTCGACCAAAAGGTATATCGCTCCATGATTGGATCTTTACTCTACTTATGTGCATCTAGGCCAGATATTATGTTGAGTGTATGTTTGTGTGCAAGATTTCAAGCCAACCCTAAGGAATGTCATTTGACAGCCGTAAAAAGAATCTTGAGATATTTAGTTCATACACCCAACCTTGGTCTTTGGTACCCAAAAGGCTCCAAATTCAATCTCATTGGTTACTCCGATGCAGATTATGCCGGGTGCAAAGTTGATAGAAAAAGCACCTCTGGCACATGCCAATTCCTAGGAAGATCTTTGGTTTCTTGGTCATCTAAGAAACAAAATTCCATTGCATTATCCACAGCCGAAGCGGAGTATGTTGCAGCCGGGAGTTGTTGTGCACAACTCCTTTGGATGCGACAAACTCTAAGGGATTACGGTTACAATATGAACCGTATTCCTCTCCTTTGTGATAATGAGAGTGCCATTAAAATAGCCCACAATCCAGTTGAGCACTCTAGGACTAAACACATAGACATAAGAATCATTTCTTGAGAGACCATTCCATGAAAGGAGACATAACCATCTCACATGTCAACACCCAAAAACAATTGGCCGACATATTCACCAAGCCACTTGATGAAAAGCGTTTTTGCGAACTCCGAAATGAGCTAAATATTCTTGATTCTCGGAGGGTGGCTTGAAAAGTTGCATACCTGTATGATTGCTTCAAAATGTTTATTGAATTGTGAAAATCATCCCTCTCCATTTTTCTCGAAAAACTATGTTAATTATTAGATCTTGATGAACTTTGATCATTGTATGATTGTTGTATGCTTACTGGTCAAATTCATTAAGATTACTTGAATTGTTTTGCCTCTTTATTTTCTATTATTGAACCTTCAAATATATATGAATGGGCTATGCAATTCTTTCCTGGTGACCACGGACTAGTCCGTGGTTTCCCGGACTAGTCCGCCCATGCAGACTAGTCCGCAGAGTGCCGGTTAGGCCGGACTAGTCCGATAGATCACGGACTAGTCCGATATAGGTCTCTGGACGACTTCGGACTAGTCCGGTCATGTCCGGACCTGTCCGATTTTTCGTATCCATAACCCTAGCCGCCACCAAACCCTAATCCTCTCATCCCCACAATTGCTCAAGCCTTCCTCTCCCTTGCGCTCGAGCTCCCAAGGCAATCTTTTGCCTCCTCCGTCGAAAAGCGATTCTTTTGGGCGGAGATCAAGCTTGAAGACTTGGGGGTTGAAGCTAGCGGACTAGTCCGGCCTCCAACCCCAAAACTTCAAGCCTGCATTGATTTCTTCGGTAAAAACTCTTCAAAATCCTAGAAATCATGTTTTTCTCCATTGTTGATCGTATAGCCTAGAATCCTTTACTAGATACATGCTTATTTGATGTACTACGTGTATGCTAGACTAGATTTGCATTAGGAATCACTCCTTGGCCAATCTGTTAGGTTTTTGAGGATGAACACCGGACTAGTCTGGTCCATGCACGGACAAGTCCGATACCCCGGACTAGTCCGTGCCTGAGCACCGGACAAGTCCGATGTTTCTGAACCTGAAACCTAATTCCCTAATTCCTTAATGTGATCCATTGCTATCTTGTCTTACCTGTGCCTTGTATAACTTGTCGTTATTCTTGTTTAATCATTCTCAGATCATGTCGCACTCCGACAATGAAGTCTCTGACTTTGAGGCCGAGTTGGACCACGAGGTGGCACCTCAGTCCTCGGCAGGTCTTGGCAAGAAACGCCAAGAAAGACCCTCAGAGCCAGCTCCTTCTCCTCCCCAGATTCGGAGAAAAGTGCTGGAAAAGAAGCCAGTGTCCAAGGCAGGAGCATCCTCTAGCCAAGCCAAGGGCAAGGGCAAGGGGATAGCTACGGGGCCAGTCGGACCCTTGAAGCTCCATGCTCCCAGGGAAGGGGTCCGGGACCCTGCTGAGGAGAAGTTCAATGGCAAGGGCAGTGATTCAGTGGCCAAGTTGAGGAGCATCGACTGGTATGGCAGGCCAAAGCAAGCTATCGATGGAAGGTTTTGGTGCAACTTCCATGCAGACTTCTACAAATCGGTGTATCTCCCAATGAAAACACCGGTGGTGCGCAGTCAGTGGATTGATTGGGCACACCTTGAGAAGAAGAAGTGCTCAGCCTTTGATGAAGTCATTGCAGCAGCTGAGAGGCATGGCATGAAGGATCTCTTTGCCTTCAGGCATAACTGGAATGATGAGGTGATAGCACAGTTCTTTGCAACTTGCTACTTCTCGAGTGAGGATGAAGACAGTGTTACTTGGATGACACACGGATCCAAATATAGTATCACTCAAGAAGACTTCAACAATCTGCTCCATCTGGACACCTCTGGACATGACAGGCTCATCATCCACAATATAGGTGTCATGGAGAAGGATAGGATGAAATTCCTATATGAGCCGAACTCAAAGTATGTCCCTCCCTCTACAAAGAACATGAAACCATTCTTTGTGGTCCTCAACAGAGTGCTGAGGAAGACTATTGCTCCCAAAGATGGAGATTCTGGGAGCGTGCAGGGTTACCTTCGAACCCTAATGAGAGTCATAAGCAAGGACCGCCCATTTGATGTGGCGGAATACATTTGGAATGATATGGTCAACATATCCTGCACGCCTAACAGGTCATGTGGCTATGCTCCCTACCTCATGTATATGATTGAGAAGGTCACTGGTATTGAGTTCGTGAAGGATGTGGAGCACACTCCTTTGAGGCCTCAAAAGCCTCAACCAGTGAGTGTCCAGGCTGCTCCCTCGCCGGCATCAAGTCCTGAGGCACCGGCAAGAGCAAGAGAGGCTAGGGCTCCTCCTCCCTCTAGGGAAGCCCCTCAGAGAGGATCAGCTAGTGGGATCCTCAAGTACCTGACCGCCATATTCTCCTCCTGCAAGAAGACTGAAGTAAAGCTTCATAAACTCAATCATAAGAGGAAGAAGGATATGAGATACATCAAAGCCAATGTGAAGCAACTGAGTGAAAAGCTGGAGATCAACCCCATTGGATCTCCAGTAATTTCTGAAGATTCTGATCTTGACATCACCGAGCTCGGGCCTCTGAATCCCTCCGAGCTTGCCTACTTTGGCATTGGGGGCTCGAGCAGCTCCGCTCCTCCTCCCTCTCCTCCTCATCAAGCTGAAAGCGAAGGAGATGAAGACGATGAAGAGAGGACCGACAGTGAAGAGTGAAGACCCTAGGACCCTCCTCTCCTTCTTTTTGGTGTCTTGATGCCAAAGGGGGAGAGATTGAGGGGGAGTCTTAGCATTAGCTGTAGTAGGGTGCGAGGAGAGACTTCTCTTTATCTTTTATTTGTGGTTGTAATAGTTTAACTCTGTTTTCATATTTAGCTTGGTCTTGTGATGAATTGCTCTATCTATTCTCAATGTGATGAAAACTGCATTTTTTGCTCCTTGAATGTCATATGCACTTGGTATTGGTTGATTAATGTGAATTATGTCATTCTCAATGTTTTCATGCACTTAGTATGCATCCCACCATAAAGAAATCACATATGGATAATTCTCTTGTTGCTTGATGTATTTCTGAGTCATATGTGCATACTTTATGAAAATCTCATTTTTTTGCCTTATTTTGTGAAATCTCAATTGGTTGTCATCAATCACCAAAAGGGGGAGATTGAAAGTGCATCTAGGACTCCCTTGTGGGTTTTGGATGATTTATGACAAGCAATTGGGATCCTAATCCTTTTGTTGAGATGAATGCAGACAAATAGTGGAAAATGAGCAAAATGCCAAAAAGAAGGGAAATGGAAAGCAAAGTGGATTTGAGCTCAAGGAGAATAAAATAGTAGACTATTATGTGTGGAGTGTGTTAAGGAAACACACCCAAGATCTCAATCACTTTCAAGCACACACACACACAATGCACAAAGTTATACAGGACCGGACTAGTCCGATATTAGCCGGACTAGTCCGATATCACTCTCTGCACTAGATCGGACAAGTCCGGTATCCACCGGACTAGTCTGATATCTTTCTGATCCACTTCGGACTAGTCCTCCCTTATGCGGACTAGTCCTCAACACAATGCACAAGTCACACAAAATCGGACAAGTCCGTTGTGATCTGGACTAGTCCAAAATTCTTTCTGATCCTCTTCGGACAAGTCCGGTGTCTACACGGACTAGTCCGATATACACACTGATCTAAATCGGACAAGTCCTCCAAGTGCGGACTTTTCATCCTAAACACTTAGGGTTTCATATGTCCGGACAAGTCCGATGGCAATCAGACTAGTCCGAAGATTTCCAGTAGTGAAATCGGACAAGTCCGTTTTGTACCGGACTAGTCCGATATTCCTGGACACTTAGGGTTTGCTACACACAGCACACCGGACTAGTCCGGTGACCACCACGGACTAGTCCGATCTTTCTGAACCCTAACGGTCACTTTTATAAACCCCATATAAATAGAGGTGCACGACCCACTTTTACATACTCTCGAACCCTAGCGCCGTCACACCTCCCAAGAGACTCAAAAACCACCTCTCTCCACGAAGTTGAGTGAAAAAATCGATCAATCTATTGAAGATCACTTCTAGATCATTGGAGAGACACCTGGCACACATCATTGAGCTCTTGGTTTGATTCTCTAACACACTCTTGCGTCTCAATTTGTAATTTTCGAGTGTGTTATTGGTGGCTTTGTAAGTTGTAATCAAGGGAGCTCTCAACGTGTGAGAACGCCCCTTCAACTTGGTTATTTACCCCTTGTGATTAGTGGAAGAGGATTGGCCTTCGTGGCGATCCGACGAGGAAAGGGTTGGAGAAGACCCGATCCTTTTGTGGGCTCCTCAACGTGGACGTAGGTTGCCTTCGTGGTAGCCGAACCACAGGATAAATCGTGCGTCTTGTTCTTTTGTGTTCTTCATCTTGATTGATCATCTTAATCTAGGGTTTGATTCACTTCGGTCAATTTGAGTTAAAGTGTTGATCAAGAACCTTAATTGTAATAGAATTTGATTTACAACTATTATCCTGTCATTCAAGTTTATATTTCCGCTGCAAACACTAACGAATCAATCAAACTGTTTAAACTTGATCAACTTAGCCCGTGAAAACCGGACTAGTCCGCACTTTACCGGACTAGTCCGATATCTCTGGTATTGACTCTGCTGTTGAGTGTCACAGGAACCGAGAAAAATCAAAAAGGCCTATTCACCCCCCCCTCTAGGCCTACATTCATTCAAAATGAGAGGAATGAATTAATTCCTCAACGTACCATCATGGGATGGAGGATGTGCATTGACTACCGAAAACTTAACAAGGCAATAAGGAAAGACCATTTTCCATTGCCCTTCATCGATGAGATGTTAGAGCGATTGGCAAAACACTCCCTACTTCTGTTTCCTTGATGGGTATTCGGGATATCATCAAATTCCTATCCATCCCGATGATCAAAGTAAGACCACGTTCACATGTCCTTACGGGACCTATGCCTACCGGCGTCTGTCCTTTGGACTGTGTAATGCTACTACCTCTTTCCAGAGATGCATGATGTCTATATTTTCAGACATGATCAAGGATATCATGGAAGTTTTCATGGATGATTTCTTCGTCTATGGAAAAACTTTTGATCATTGTCTGAAAAATTTAGACAGGGTCTTACAAAGATGCCATGAGAAGGACCTTGTGCTTAATTGGGAAAAGTTCCATTTCATGGTCCGGGAAGGCATCGTTCTTGGACACTTGGTGTCCGAGAGAGGGATAGAGGTGGACAAAGCTAAAATTGAAGTTATTGAAAAACTTCCACCTCCTATCAATGTTAAGGGAATCCACAGCTTTTTAGGTCATGTGGGGTTCTACCGACGATTTATCAAGGATTTCTCCAAAATCGCTAGACCCCTCACCAACTTATTAGCTAAAAAAACTCCCTTTTATTTCGATGATGAATGCATTAAATCATTTGATATACTCAAAAGGAACTCATCTCAGCTCCAATTATCCAACCTCCTGATTGGATGCTACCATTTGAAATCATGTGTGATGCCAGTGACTTTGCTGTTGGTGCGGTCTTAGGCCAAACTAAAGATAAAAAGCATCACACAATAGCCTACGTTAACAAAACTCTGACAGGAGCCCAACTCAATTATGCCACAACTGAGAAAGAGCTCCTAGCAGTAGTTTTTGCTATCTACAAGTTTAGATCCTATTTGGTTGGAGCAAAGGTCATAGTCTACACAGACCATGCTGCTTTAAAATATCCGCTTACCAAAAAGGATGCTAAACCTAGGCTAATTCGATGGATTCTGCTACTCCAAGAATTTGATCTGGAAATAAGAGATAAGAAAGGAGTAGAGAATTCAGTAGCAGATCATCTTTCACGTATGGAAGTCACACAAACCATGGACATACCTATCAATGACTTCCTACGAGATTATATGCTCCTCAAGGTGACAGACTCTCACCCTTGGTATGCGGATATCGTGAACTTTATGGTCACAGGATACGTACCACTAGGGGAGAACAAAAAGAAACTCATTTATGAGAGTCGTAGACACCTTTGGGATGACCCTTACCTCTATCGAGTGTGTGCCGATGGCCTTCTTAGAAGGTGCGTCCCATCAATCGAAGGCACCAAATTATAGGGAAATGCCATGTTGGCCCCTATGGTGGTCATTACGGTGTTTACCGTACTCAGGCAAAGATCTGGCAGAGTGGATTCTATTGGCCTTCAATGTATGAAGATACCAAGGAATTCATTCGCAGATGTTGGAAATGCCAGAAGCATGGAGGAATCTCTGCTCGCAATGTGATGCCTCTAACATACAATCTCCAAGTGGAATTATTTGATGTATGGGGTATTGATATCATGTTACCTTTTCCTAGGTCTTATGATTGCGAGTATATTCTTGTTGCCATCAATTATGTGTCAAAATGGGTAGAAGCATTGCCATGCAAAAATGCTGATTCCAAGCAAGCAAGGAAAATATTCCATGAGATCATTTTTCCACGCTTTGGAACTCCCCGTATGGTCATAAGTGATGGAGGGTCACATTTCATAGATAAGACCTTCTGAAACTTTTTAAGGGAACATGGAGTCCAGCATAACATTGCTACCCCATACCACCCACAAACAAGTGGTCAAGCAGAAACATCTAATAAGAAAACTAAGAATATTCTGCAAAAGACTGTCTTGGAAATGGGAATGGGATGGAAGCAAAAGCTACCCGACGCACTATGGGCATATCGTACTGCCTACAAGACACCTATCGGCATGTCTCCTTTCCAACTTGTCTATGGGAAGACTTGCCATCTTCCCGTAGAATTGGAACATAGAGCGTATTGGGCCATCAAGCGGTGGAACATGAATCTTAACGAAGCTGGAAATCACCGATTGAAGCAAATCTCTAAGTTGGAGGAATGGAGAGATAAGGCATACCACAGTGCCAGAATTTATAAAGAGAGAACCAAAAAATGGCACAATAAGAGGATTACGCCCGAAAGAGTTCAAACCTGGAGATAATGTTTTACTCTTTAACTCTAGGGTTAAACTCTTTGGACATGGGAAGCTTAGAAGTAAATGGGAAGGACCCTTCACTGTAATAGAGACTTCATCCCATGGAGCAATCACACTCCAAGGTGATGACGGTCAACTATTCAAAGTGAATGGGTACCGACTCAAATTATTTTTCTATTCCCAAAAGGATACAGAAAAAGAATTTGACGTGGTAAATCTAATTGATTTCCATGCCATTTCTTTCAATTCTATTTAAATTCTCCACGTCCAACTAATGGCCCCATCCAATTCTTCATCTATGAGGCCCATTTAATCGACCCGAGAAAATGTGGCTCGAACGGAGCCAGAAGGGGGTGGGCCGAACCCTAGGGTCGGCTGACTCTCACTTCGTGCCGTTCGCGTTCTGTTTTCTCTTGTTGATCCTCCTTGATATCCTCCACAAAATCCTCAGTGAAACGCGTTGTTCCCCGCCTATTTAAAGGATGGAAACAGAGAGGAAAGTAATAAACCTCATTGAATAATCATCTTCCTCCTGTCCTCGTCATGGTCGACAAGAAGATTGTGCCTCATGCCTCCAACCTGAGCGGGGACATTACGCCGGCCAACGACAAAACTTCTCTCGCCTTGGAGTCCGTCATGGCGATCAATGTCAAGCCCCTTGCCATGATCCCGCCTGCGATGACTCCGCGCGGGCGCAACCCTGCACCTCGTAGCGCTGTCCGGTCGCTCTCCCCTCAGAGAACGCCGATGAAGCCGGCGATGCTAGGCTGTTCGACTTTGGCTGGGCTGAGCCCAGTCAAGACGTGTCTTTTCCGCGAAAAGATGAGTCTCTCCCATTGTTGCTGCCCGACGAGGAGTTGATGTACACATTGAAGACTAAGAAGGGTGATGTAGTGAGCCACCACTACAAGACGCCCACATGTACCTCGCCGGAACGCATGGGAGATCGCTTTCTTATCCACGAGGTGCGCAAACCCGAAGGAGGCTACACTAAGGGCCTATTCAAGCGCGTGGATAATCTGGTGATGGAGGAGTTGACAGGCTCGTCGCCCTCCAAGATTAGGCAACACATCCCACCACTTGCCATCAACGGGCCACCCGGTCAGTTCGAGGGCAGTGATGAGGACTCTCCTCGTGCCCCTAAAGTGGCACAGCTGAACAAGGAGTTTGCTTCTCTCTGCTTGGAGAACAAGAAGCTGACTAACTTGGTGGCTGAAAGGCGCATTGAGAGGGCGGAACTGAAGGATGACATCATGGCCCTTAAGGAGGAGATTGACAGTGTTCGCCGTGGCATGAGCGCCAAACTACGGTGCTTGTGCAATGCTGTCGGGGAGCCCGACATCTACAACGCACCATAGTCTAGATGTCCCGATAGTATAGGATGCTTACTACTTAGGATTTTTTTTAAAAACATTTGTTTTCTAAAGCTAGGTTAAATAATGTAAGCATCCCCATATTTTGATTTTAATAAAGTGAACTTATCGGTTCATCTAACACCGGTAAAGTTCCCCCTTTAGTTTATTTTGTTGAATAAAGAATTCAGGAAACAAGTGTGGGGGAAACATGTCTCCAAGTCACGAAATCCCGACGTGAAAAATCAACGTTGCATATCAAAACACGTCGCGACCGAATGAGCAAAACGACACGACGAAACAGAGTCATAGAAGAGCCAACAGGAGGTCGGCCGAACCCCTTGTCGGCCGACCTATTTTCTGCTCCATACAACTCCGTTTCGCTCCAGAAAATCGGTTTGAATTTCCTATCCCCACCTTTATGCGCTACCCTGCTGTTTGAATTGATTTCATATTTATCATTGCATATCTAAAATGAATCAACTCAACAAATTGAAATAAAATTTGGTAGTCAAGAATTTGCTTAAGCTGAAAATTTGAATACTTTATATTTCAATTCATTACCTTGTTTATGATTCCCATAATTCAATAGGAAAAAACACATCATCTAGGTATTTGACTAGTGTGATATGGTAAATGAGTTCTTTAGAAATCATCCTTTTGCTTGAAATTGATTTTGACATTTGTAACTATTTGAAGTCTTGAACTTTGCCTAAATCTCTCATTGGAAATTTATATACCCACCAAGGCCATATGATACATTCATTGAAAACCACAAGCATATGCCACTTTGCTTTTCATTGAACTTTGTCAAAACTGTGACCCAATTGAGTGACATGCATGAACTTTTTGAATTGAAAACTCTTTTGCACTCCATTCATGCAAAATTTCACACATTGAGAGTTTGCATCCATCGATTACCCATCCGTCAAAAAGAAACTCCATACAATACAAATGAAAGACTCTCTAAAAATAAAAAGGAGTAGAAAACATGGCTACAAGAAAAAGAAAAAGCATCCACTCTTGAAAAAGAGTAAGAGTGCTAAAAAAATTAGCCATCTTTCATCCTTAAAAAAAGAGAGCAAATTCATGGGAGTTATCACCTCACCCCTCCATTCCATTCATGTGCACAAGAATTTTCCCTTCACTTTGTTCATTGCATAAATCTCTCATAGGATCAAGTTTTTGACTTAGTAACATATGAATTGCAAATGTGTGCCACATTCATCCCTACCAAGCTCCAGATATAGCCACTTTTAGTATAGGGACAAGAATTGGCAAAACATGCCATGGTGAGGACTCAAACACTTTGAGAGATTTGAGAGATTCCAATCGAGAAGGCAAGAGCAAAAGTTCATATGACTTTCAAATATAGCAATTGCCAAATCATTTCAGCAGAGAATGATCCAAGGGAACTTCATTCTAACCGTTCCACTTTTCAAGCACCCAAGATTGATGTGGTAGCCATATACACAAAGGGGATCCATGAATTCAGGTATAAGTTGAAATATCTAGTTTCCTTATTTTCTACTGTCGGTACCCTGCGTACCGTATACCCCTTGGGACTACAAGAAGACCAAAGGAACTTCACCTGTCTGAGTTGAAGACCTCCAAAGGCCACACCAGTCATACAGGACCGAACCTGCCTCCCTTCTATGGTTAGTCCCAGTGCTGCCACGTGTATACTGCAACCGGAGCTACGTCCCACACATGGGAAAGCTCCGGGCCAAATACCTGCGCGGCACCCCCGGACCTAACCCCCAACAGAGGGAAGCTCTGGTACCGACACGTGTATAACTGCCCGGACCTACCCGTCCCAGACGGTAAGGTCCAGAGCTGCCACGTGTCCAACCACCAGACCTTCAACTTCAACAAGCAGACTGGTGGACCCCCTACGGCTTGGACCTTCAAGGGACAATCAAAGACTTCAAGACCCGATTAAGTGTCATAATACCATCTTAACGACACACGATCGGAGGGCCCTTAATACCAGTAATGGCACCGTCAAGGCTTGTTACCACGCTATTAAGGGTAATTAAGCTCATTAATTGTGTATTAAGCATCATTAATGATGAGGACATCACAACAGCGGAGACGCACATTGAACTGCAAGGACCAATCACAAGAGCACGAGCACGGTTAATAAATCAGCAGGTGAATTCGTTTCTAACTTCTTTTGCATGTGAGTTTGAGAATAGATTGCTATGTGATGATTTAATTGTTATTAGGAATAATGGAGAACGTCCACAAGTTGATGGAAACAGTTTACAACTCAGACTCCAGGAGTAGTCCACCTTAAAACAGATGCCCATGAGGCATACGGACTCCGTTTTTGACGTTCTACATATGCACGGAAAGAGGAGAAGATAAAATTTCCAATGGTTCCGGTCGCACCTCAAAATTCCTCCGGAGTCATTGGAATAAGTCGAGTCCAGATTTCCATCCAGTGCTGTGCCACCGAATCGGGCCTTTGGGCCTTGTATCCCGTAAGAGTCCATTAGGGACGTGTATAATCGTGTTTTGGTCAAACCCTAGCCTATAAATACTGCAGACGCCGGACATATTCGGTGAGTTTTGCTTAGATCAATAATATTGTCGTTCTACGGTTTGTGAGACCCCAACTTCGCGATTTCAGATCGTGTCTTCGACGTTCTTGCTCGTGTTCTTGGTTGCACTTGCAGGGATTAGCCTTCTTGGTGAGGTCAAGCATGTGCAGCACGGTTGATAACCAACGGAGCCGTGGTGTAGTGATTGCAGGGGTACTCGAACCGCTCGAGTGCCGCAGATCATCAACGTCAAGTTCTCCACCCCAATCGACATACCTTTCGGAAGATCGGGACTCATACTCATCAATTGGTATCAGATTTCCAGGTTCCCTGTGAGGTATCTTTTTTTCCTTCTATTATATCGATTTTGTTTCGTACCTAGAGTCCACAGAAAAGCCACAAAAAAATTAGATCGTGTTTACCGCTTCCCAGACTATAGTGCCTGCAGTTTCGTTTTTCAGTTTGCATTGTTGAGTTTGCATTCGTGTGGTCGAGTCTCGTTGCTGGTTTAGCTTTATGTTTTGGGTCCTATTTATCATGTTTCGTCCTTGTTTTCTTGCTGTTTGACACCTATTCCACAATCCCTAAATAACAAACCGATCCACCACGTTCATCGGTTTGCCCTAGCTAGTCGCCTTGCGTGAACTCCCGCATCGCCAGCCCTAGATTAGGTGACAAACCTTTGTGCCACTCATCCTTGAATCATCACACACCACCCCATTAGTTGCTGTGCAAATTACCGATCGTTTTCATATCCGATTGCGAGTTCTGTTCTCGAATCGAGTTGGAGTCAACATAAAAAAAACGTAACTCGGACAGTCTACCTTAAAACGGCCATAACTTTCTCATACGAACTCGAAATCGGAAGATTTTTTTTCAAATTCATCTACGCAAAATTTTGCATCTGATTTTCTGCGGCATAGCCACATTCAGCGAAATTAGATTGCCCAAATTCCCCTCGGAAGATAGGCTATCCGGCCTCCGAAGTTTCAGCACGAATTTTAAAGAATCTTCTTGATTTTCTGTAGGCTGCATATTACATCCAATTGAGCTGCAAATTTGTGTGCTTCCTATATTTGTGCTCCTGAGTAAAGCAAAAAAAATATCAAAAAAATATTACAAAAAATAAAAAAATAGTGAAGAGCACACATATTAAAGCAATTGGCCTATACCACTTGGTGCTGTTTTGTTGGCTATATCATTTTGTCTTTCTTTTGCCTTGATACTTCCTTGTGTTGTGCTAGGCCCTAGGGCACTTGGTTGACCAGCAACAGTTTCCTACATTGAATACTTATTCAATTTTGTTTAGCTGTTAACGATTTTCTGCTTATTATCCACCATATTGTGCCATCCATGCTCTACCTTTCTCTTGAGCATAACAGGTACCTTTGCAATCACCCCACACTTCATTGGTTCATCTCACTGTCCACACCACCTGCTGTGTCGGTAAGAACACTTGTAAGAGCGTGGTAAGACGCTTGAGCGAGGGAGATTGTTTTCTTCCACCTTTCACATTGTCACTGTAGTTGATAGGGATACCATATTTTTTTTGTTGTCTTTTGTTTTCTACTAACAATGGCAGGAGAAGACAATAATGACGAATGTTTTCAACATGCTGAGTTACGTGATATGATGAAAACCATGACAGATATGTTTGCCAAATACAACGCAACAACGGAGGAGTCATTGGCGAACTTGACTCGCCAACTTGATGACCTTGCTCTTCGGATGAATACTTTTGAGGCTCGGTTGCCTCTCACTAGAAGACAAGAAGACAATGCTTATGATGAACTGGATGATCACAATAATCAACCAAGACTGACACTTTATCGTTGAGGTATGGGAGGTAATAATCATAACAATTATAATCATCCTCCTGATGATCCTTTTGCTAAAGTGAAATTTACTATACCCTCTTTTTCTGGTGCTTATGATGCTGAGGCTTATCTTGATTGGGATATGAAAGTAGAGCAAAAATTTAATTCCCATCTTGTTCCTGAACAACATAGAGTTCGTCAAGCCACTAGTGAGTTTAATAACTTTGCTGTCATATGGTGGAATGAACTTGTTAAAACTAGAACTGATCCTCCAACATGGGATAGATTAAAGGAAGCTATGCATGTTCGATTTGTTCCTCCATCTTTTCAGTGGGACATTCGCAAAAAATCGCAGCGTTTAGACCAATGTAACATTTCCGTAGAGGAGTATTATCAAGAGTTACAAAAGGGTATGTTGCATTGTGGGGTAGTAGAGGACATGAATGATAAAATAGCTCGTTTTTATGGGGGGTTAAGGCGTGAAATTCAGGACATTGTTGATTACAAGGAATATGATATTGTTAACAGATTGTTTCAGCTTGCTATGTTGGCAGAAAAAGAATTGCAGGGCCGACAACAACAGCAACAACGCACGAGGAGCAACTTCACGCCGCGTGCAGCGACTACACCATCCAAAACAGCACCATCTTCGACCCCCCGTGCAGCGACTACACCACCCAATGGCGGCCAACGAACTATACCTGCTGCTCCACCTTCTCGCGTGCCAGAAGGCAGCAAGGCGACATCATTCAAGCCTTCGTCGTCCACTCCTTCTACGGGTCGTACTTCCTACATTAAGTGTCACCGCTGCTAGGGACTTGGTCATATGATGATAGATTGCCCGAGCAAACGAGCATACATAGCACGCGACGATGGCGGGTATGATAGTACTTCGGATGTTGAAGATGAATATTCTCTTGCTACTGACTTTACAGATCCAAATGACGAACACACCAAAGAAGAGGTACTTGGTACAGCAGCGACGGAGAACTATAGGAGCATCATTGTGCAGCGTGCCTTGAGCTCCAAAGTGGAGACCGACGACAAGCTACAACGACACAACCTCTTCCACATGTTTCTCGTCGTCAAGGACTGCCGTGTACACACTATAATTGATGGAGGTAGCTGCAATAACTTGGTGAACACGGACGTCGTCAAGAAACTTGGTTTGACAACAAGAGCACACCCTCATTCGTACCACATTCAATGGTTCAACAACAGCGGTAAGGTTTGGGTAACACAAACAGCGAGAATACATTTTTCAATTGGTTCATACCATGATTTTGCTGATTTTGATGTTGTTCCTATGGATGCTTGTTCTCTTTTTTTGGGTCGTCCTTGGGGATTTGATACAGATGCTATTCATCATGGTAGAACCAATAAATATACTCTTATGGATAAGGGAATGAAAATCACTTTGCTGCCCATGACTCCTGCTGAAATTGTGCATTTTGAGAAGAGTAAAATTCGTGATGGCAAAGCAACAAAATTAGAATATGAAAAACAGCAAGTTATTAAGTTAAAATCACCATCGTTGCTCGCAACTAAATCTGACATTGCTGATTTATTCGATGATAAGGGGATGTGCTATGCTTTAGTTTGCAAAGAAACCATGTTTTCACTTCATGAATTGTCTATTGCATTGCCCCCTGCTGTTGCTAACCTTTTGCAGGAGTTTGAGGATGTGTTTCCCTCCAAGAAACCCCCTGGTTTACCACGGATGAGAGGCATTGAACACAAGATCGATTTGATTCCAGGAGCAAGTTTGCCAAATCGTGCAGCATACAGGGCGAATCCACAAGAAACTAAGGAAATTCAGCGACAAGTCCAAGATCTTTTGGACCGCAGGTACATTCGTGAAAGCCTTAGCCCTTGTTCTGTTCCTGTTCTTTTGGTTCCTAAGAAAGATGGTAGTTAGCGCATGTGTGTTGATTGTCGAGCGATTAATAACATCACTATTCGATATCGTTATCCTATTCCTCGATTAGGTGACATGCCTGATGAATTGAGTGGTGCTATCATCTTCACAAAAATTGACTTGCGTAGTGGTTACCACCAAATTAGAATGGCACTAGGAGATGAATGGAAAACTGCATTTAAAACCAAGTTTGGACTTTATGAGTGGTTAGTCATGCCTTTTGGTTTAACTAATGCACCCAGCACCTTTATGCGGTTAATGAACGAGGTTTTACGTGCTTTCATTGGACAATTTGTGGTGGTTTACTTCGATGATATCCTCATTTACAGCAAGTCATATGATGAACATCTTGATCATTTACGTGCTGTTTTTACTGTTTTGAGAGATGCACATTTGTTTGGTAATCTCAAAAAGTGCGTCTTTTGCACCATTCGAGTCTCGTTTCTTGGCTATGTCGTTTCCTCACAGGGAATTGAGATGGATGAGGCAAAAATTGAAGCAATCACCAGCTGGCCAGCCCCAACAACCGTCACACAGGTTCGTAGTTTTCTTGGTCTTGCAGGTTTTTATCAGCGCTTTGTGCGGGATTTCAGCACCATTGCATCACCTCTACATGAGCTAACGAAGAAGGGAGTGCCATTTCGATGGGGCGAACAGCAGCAACACGCTTTTGATGCTCTCAAATCGAAGCTTACACAAACACCATTGCTACAACTTCCTGATTTTTACAAGACCTTTGAGCTAGAATGCGATGCAAGCAGCATTGGTATTGGATGCGTTCTCATACAAGGAGGTAAACCCGTTTCTTTCTTTAGTGAAAAACTTCATGGTGCTTCTCTGAATTATTATACTTATGATAAGGAATTGTATGCCTTAGTGCGTGTATTACAAACTTGGCAACATTATCTTTGGTCTAAGGAGTTTGTCATACATTCGGATCATGAATCATTGAAGTATCTTAAGTGTCAAACCAATCTGAATAAACGACATGCTAAATGGATTGAGTTCATAGAGTCTTTTCCATACATCATTAAGCATAAGAAAGGGAAGGAAAATATCATTGCCGATGCATTATCTAGGCGTTATACCATGCTGTCCCAACTTGATCATAAAATCTTTGGTTTGGAAACAATAAAAGCATTATATCCTACTGATTTGGACTTCAAAGATGCTTTTGAAAATTGTAGAGAAGGAAGAACTTGAAATAAATATGTGCTGTGAGAGGGTCTCCTCTATCGTGCTAACAAGCTATGCGTTCCAGCTAGCTCCGTCCGTCTATTACTTTTGCAGGAAGCACATGGAGGAGGTTTGATGGGACATTTTGGAGTGAAGAAAACTGAAGACGTGCTGTCCACACACTTATTTTGGCCAAAGATGATGCGTGATGTCGAGCGCTACGTGTCACGATGCACTACTTGCTACAAAGTTAAGTCTCGCCTTAACCCACATGATCTTTATATGCCTCTTCTTGTTCCTAGTGTACCTTGGGAGGATATTTCTATGGACTTTGTTTTGGGATTGCCTAGGACTAAGAGGGGGAGGGATAGTATTTTTGTAGTTGTTGATCGTTTTTCCAAAATGGCACACTGTCGGTACCCCGCAGACCGGGTACCCCCGCGCACAAGGAGAAAACGGCTAAGGACTCGGCCTCTACTTGGAGGCAGAGTCTGAGGCTGCCACATCGTGGAGGGAAGGACCAGATCCTACCTTCCCGCCGGAGCGGGCTCCGGGGCTGCCACGTGGCCGGCAGGACCGGACCCTCGCCTCCCCGTTGAGGCAGGCTCCGGGGCTGCCACGTGGCCGGCAGAACCAGACTCTCGCCTCGCCGCCGAGGCGGGCTCCGAGGCTGCCACGTAGCCATTGGAACCCCCGAGACCAGGCCCGTCTCCCCGCAGGGAAGGGCTCCTGAACTACCATGTGGCCCGAAGGGCTGAGCCTCCGCCCTTCCGCAGAGGTGGGCTCTAGAGCCGCCATGTGGCCTGTACAGCCGGGCACTCAACTCCTCGAAGGGGCAGGCTCCGGTGCGACCACGTGGCGGAGGACCAACTCAATGCGGTAGGAGGCCGCAGTAAAGGAAAGAGTGTGCTGCTCAGACAGGCATTAAGTACGCGCGCCTTCCCCAGGCGAAGCGGAGTCGCGCATGCGAAAGTCAAGGCTCCAGTGTCTAGTCTTGTCCAAGTAGCCGGTACAGACCCACTACGCAAGACAGACGAGTGAGCCGCTTGGACAAGACAGCGGGACATGCCCAACCATCATCAACAACTATGTGTAGCCCTGGCGCACGACGCGGCGGGACAACACATTGAAGCCCCTGACAATGGGAAGTAGATAGCATTTAATCCTAGATCTTGTATAGGATTTGGCTCTCCCCGGGACCACCTGTCGGGCCCTGGGGCCCACCTTGTGCCTGCAGAGTCCTTGGATTATAAAAGGACTCAGCAGGCGACCTTCACGAGGATGGATCAATCGAAACCCATACACGCTCAAGCAAGGCAATACACAAACACCCCCGTGGATGTAGGGTGTTACGCTCTGGCGGCCCAAACCACGTAAACCCTTTGTGTTCATCATCTCGCTGCACTGAATCTCCTGGGACTAGCCCTCGTGAATCCAAAGAACCTCCGCGGGGTGCTCTCTAAGCAGGTCCAGGGGAATTGTCGTTTAAGACCTTCGACATTTGGCGTGCCAGGTAGGGGGCTTTTTCCTCGTGAAGATTTCCACCAGTAGCAATGGTGAATGGCCATTCCAACGCCGGTACATCCAGGCCGCAGTCACGGCGACATGCAGTAGCTGAGGACCAGGCATCATCTCGCTCTAGAGCAGGATCCCGGTGTAGAGCAGCAAGGTCAGGACCTTCACGTTGCCCTGCTGTCACCTCGCCGGCTGCAGGCCGGCACGCCACACCACGGCGTACTCCAGCTGTGACGGCAGCTATGGCGCCACCGGCAGTGAGCCCCGAGAGTGCACTTGCAGCAGCGCGCGCGCTACTCCACAACCCGCCTGCTGGAGATGCTCCTCGGGGAGCAACTCAGCAGTGGATCAACGACGTCGACCACCTCGTCACCGCTGCGCTCAACGCACCTCCACCAAGGGAGACACATGCCTAGCCGATGCATGTGTAGTTGTCACGGACTCCAACAGTTCACCGATGGATGGCAGACTCGCGCTCGACCAGGATCTCGACAACAGACTTGAGAACCGGGCTGCAGCGCCGCAGGTCGGGAGAAGACTGCCGAGTCACCATCGAGCGACAGAGGGAGCGGCAGTGCAACCTCAAGGCAGATTATGGTGCACCGGGCCATGAGCCCTAGGCTCGCGCTGTGCCTCCACCTCCACAGGCGTAAGCTGCACCACCCCATCCCTAGGTGTACGCAGGCCCACCTGCTCACCAGGGGTATGCAGTGCCACGACTTGCGCCAGCCAGCCCCACCCAAGGGTGTGCAGCTTTGGCACCTCACCTCCGTTTCGTGGTCTGGCCACGAAAGTTCCGGCCACACATGCCGGAGAAGTACAACGGGAGCGTCAACCCGAGCGAGTTCCTGCAGATCTACTCCACAGCGATACTAGCTGCAGGAGGCGACGAGGCCATCATGGCTAACTACTTCCCCGTCGTCC
The DNA here is from genome assembly GCA_036927565.1 of Tuctoria greenei. Taxonomy (NCBI): domain Eukaryota; kingdom Viridiplantae; phylum Streptophyta; class Magnoliopsida; order Poales; family Poaceae; genus Tuctoria; species Tuctoria greenei. The sequence goes on along the minus strand of JAYESD010000004.1, from coordinate 213,048,356 downwards.
TGACCGGCCCAGCCCGGTCATGGCTCATGAACCTGCCCCAGGGGTCCATAAACTCCTGGGATGAGCTGTGTCGACAGTTCATAGCGAACTTCAGCAGTTCCTACAAGCGCCCCGGCACAGAGCTTGACCTCCACGCCATCAGACAGTGCGCTGGAGAGTCATTGCGATCGTTCATCCAGTGATTCTCTCAGGTACGGAACACCATCCCTCATGTCGCTAGCGCATCATTTATTGTTGCGTTCAGGCAGGGTGTGAGGGACAAGAAGATGCTCGAGAAGCTAGCCACGCACGAAGTATGTGATGTCTCTGAGCTGTTCGCTCTGGCAGACAGATGTGCTAGGGCAGCTGAAGGATGCAACTGGCACTCCCAACCTTCCTCAGAGGCAAGGGAGGCCACGCCGACTGAGGAAGGAGCCTCTGCAAGGAGCAGCAGCAAGAAGAAGAAGAAGAAGGGCAATGGCAAGAACAAGCCAAAGCCCGGAGCCCATGCGGTAGCGGCCGCGGCACCCGGCGGAGCCCGGCCACCGCACCGAGACAAGCGCCCTCGGCAGTCACCAGAGCCTGAGGAGCCTGACTTCAAGTGCCCGGTGCACCACACAAATAGCCATAGCGCTAGCGAGTGCCGGTAAGTGAAGAAGTTCGCAGAGCGCTTCCGCAAGCAAAAGCAGAAGCAGCAGCGCCAGGAGGGCACGCCTTCCCGCCAGAGGGAGGGCAAATAGAAGGTCGATCTTGAAAAGGAGGATGACAGCGAGATGGGGTTCCAGGAACCCCAGAGGGCGGTGAAGGCCGTCTTTGAGGGTGGCGACTCCGACTCCAGTAGCAATAAGGAGCACCGCAAGACTCTCCACGTCATCTACGGGGGAGCCACGGATCCCATGTCCCGAAACGCAGTGAAGACTCTACGACGGGCAGTGGCCGCAGTGGCCCCCGCTCCGAGCCCGGCTCCCCACCACAAGTGGATGAGCATGGCAATAAGCTTCGACGCCTCTGACTGCCCGAAGAACATGGCGGGAGCAGGCGTACTTCCGCTGCTGGTGTCCCCAACCATCGCCAACGTGAAGGTCTTTCACGTGCTGATTGATGGTGGGGCATGCCTCAACCTCATCTCCACTGCGGCCTTCCAGAAGCTACAGCTGCCGATGTCCCGGCTCGCACCTTCGAGCCCGTTCTCACGTGTCGGACCGGGGCAAATCCTCCGGTACGGTAACATTCACCTCTCGGTGACCTTTGGGACCCCATAGAATTACCGTACGAAGAGCGTTTTGTTCGATGTGGCTGACGTCGACCTCCCCTTCAACACAATCATCGGGAGACCGGCGCTCTACAAGTTCATAGCCGTAGCCCACTACGGCTACCTCGTACTGAAGATGCCGACGCCTTTCGGCGTCCTCAGGGTCAGAGGGGACCGCTCAGCTGCAGTATCTGCCTTGGAGCAGCTCTAGGCGCTCGCAGTAGGGAGGGCTCCGACTCCAGGGGGCGCGAAGGAGAGTCGACCAGAACAGGGTCCGACGAAGTGGGCCTCCACTTCTGCACCCCGTGTGCAACCAGTCGACGACGTCGTCCTAGTAAAGGTCGTCAGGATTGGCTCCGAGGCTGCCCAGACAACCCACATCACGGGGAATCTAGACAGCAAATAGGAACTTGCGCTCATCACCTTCCTCCGGGACAATGTTGATGTGTTGGCATGGCAACCATCACAAATGCCCGGGATCCCCAGGGAGGTGATTGAGCACCATCTGAAGATCTACCCCGATGCCCGACCAGTGCAACAGAAGCCCAGGAAAAAGTCCATCGAGCGGCAGAACTTCATCCGTGAAGAAATCAAGAAGCTGCTCGATGCTGGTTTCATCCGGGAGGTCCACCATCCGCGGTGGTTGGCCAACCCTGTTGTCGTCCCTAAGGCTGGTGGGAAACTCCGGATGTGCATCGACTACACCAACCTCAATAAGGCATGCCCAAAGGATCCATTCCCTCTTCCTCGGATAGATCAAATAGTAGACTCAACATCAGGCTGTGATCTTATGTGTTTCCGAGATGCATATTATGGTTTCCACCAAATACCGATGTCTAGGGAAGATGAGGAACACACTGCTTTCATAACAGTAGATGGCATGTATTGTTATGTCTCCATGCCTTATGGACTTAAGAATGCTCTCCCCACTTTTGTACGTGCAATGCATAAGACAATTGGGGACCTCATTAGAAATCTGGCAGAGGTGTATGTCGATGACATCGTGGTAAAGATTAGAGCCCGCACATCCTTATTAGACAACCTAGCCCAAGTCTTCAGCAAGCTGCGCACGACACGCACGATGCTGAACCCCGACAAGTGCGTCTTTGGGGTTTCTGCAGGGAAGCTCCTTGGTTTCTTGGTCTCGCACCGAGGAATTGAAGCTAACCCGGAGAAGATTAAGGCAATAGAACTGATGCGGCCACCTGCCCGCATCAAGGATGTGCAGAAGCTTGCAGGGTGTTTGGCAGCCCTCAACCGGTTCATATCAAGACTGGCTGAGCGAGTGCTGCCCTTCTTCAAGATTCTACGGAAGTTGGGTCCCTTTGTGTGGACCGAGGAAGCGGAAGCGGCATTCCAGGAACTCAAGAGAACCTGACGACGCTACCCATCATGGTGGCACCGGAGCCCGGCGAACCACTCCTGCTGTACATCACCGCAACAACGGAGGTGGTCAGCATGATCTTGGTTGCAGAGCGGCAGGAGCTACTGCCGCAGTAAGCACCCAAGGGAGCCCGAGAGGAGGAAGCTGAGCTTCAGGGCTCGAACCCAGTAGAGGACCCCCTCGCTGTGTGCTCCAGTGACCAAGTGCCCTTTGGGTCCCAGCCCCCGAAGGTCCGACTAGATCCTGGGGGCCACATTCCCCAGGATGCAGACACATTGCAAGGAGCTCCGGACCCCCCAGGAAGGGTTCGGACCTCCCAACGGCTAGTCTACTACATTAGTGAGGTCCTCCATGAAGCAAAAACAAGGTATCTGGAGGTACACAAATTGTTGTATGTAGTGCTCATAGCGTCGAGGAAGCTCCGGCATTACTTCCAGGCCCACCGGGTTTCAGTGGTCACCTCTTTCCCACTGAAGACTTCTCAACAGCCCCAACTCGACTGGCAACGTCGCAAAGTAGGCAGCGAAGCTGGCGGAATTCGAGCTATAGTTCTTACCTTGACATGCAGTCAAGAGCCAAGCACTGGCGGACTTCTTGGCAGAATGGACTCCATCGCCAAGCAACCCAGGGGGCCCGGACAACAGAGAAACGGTGCCCAAGGCCCCAGTTTTCACAGAAACCTCTTGGACACTCTACTTCGACAGCTCCTCGCGGAAGCAGGGGGCCAAAGCTGGGGTCCTGCTCCTCACCCCAACTGGGGAGCAGTTCAAGTACATGGTGCGCCTCTACTTCAAGGCGACTAACAACATGGCGGAATACAAGGCACTAATCTTCGGGCTGAAAACTGCCATGACTCTCAATGTTCGTCAGCTTCTGGCTAAAGGTGATTCTTAGCTGATCATCAAGCAAGCCAAAGGGGAGTGCAGCTGCAACGACCCTCAGCTGGCAGCATACTTGCTGCATGTCTGGAAGCTGGAGAAGGACTTTGAAGTCTTGGACCTATGCCATGTACCCCGAGCCGACAACTCAATCACAGATGACTTGTCAACGAAGGCCTCCACAGGAGCCCCCATGCCCGAAGGAGTCTTTGCAAGGACGTTACCGCAACCAACCGCCGGGGCAGCAGAACCAGGCGAAGGGGGCGATCCCAACACCTTGAAGCTGGCAGTCCCGATGGCCCTGCTACCATGGAGTCCGCCAAGGATCGTATGCGCCACCGGGAGCTCCGAGCTACCGGGCGCCCAAGATCCAGAGGCTCAACCAAGTCCCGATGCATGGATCTCGGAGGTCCGGGACTACTTGAAAGACAACATACTTCCCGAAGAACATGCCCTGGCAGAAAGGATAGTCCGCATGGCTAAAGGTACACGCTGGTGGAAGGGGATCTCTATCGGCATGGCGCCAACGACATCCTGCTGTGATGCATTACTCGGGAGGAGGGCTGCGACTTGCTCGCAGAGATCCATGGAGGCGAGTGTGGGAACCACGTGTCATCCCGCACGCTGGTCGGTAAAGCCTTTCGGCATGGATTTTACTGGCCGACAGCACTTCAGGATGCCATCGAGATGGTTAGGAGATGCAAGGCGCCAGTTCCATGCCAAGCAGATCCACACACCAGCTCAGGCGCTGCAGATGATCCCTCCCTCATGGCCATTCGCTGTATGGGGGTTGGATATCCTGGGACCCTTTCCCAGAGCTTTCGGAGGATTCCGGCACCTCTACGTCGCCGTAGACAAGTTCACCAAGTGGCCGGAAGCTGCCCCAGTTGTCACCATCAACAAGCAGTCAGCAGTCAAATTCATCAAGTCGATAGTCTGCCGGTTCGGGGTCCCGAACAGAATCATCACTGATAACGGGACCCAGTTCACAAGTGCAGCGTTCTAGGAATACTACGAGGACCTTGGGATCCAAGTCTGCTATGCATCTGTTGCTCATCCAGAGAGCAATGGACAGGTCGCGAGGGCCAATGTAGAGATCCTCAAGGGCCTCAAGACTCGCACATTCTCACACCTTGAGAAGCATGGTGCAAATTGGGTAGATGAGCTTCCGTGTGCACTGTGGGCTAGCCGGACATCAACCAGCCGGGCCACAGGGGAAACACCTTTCTTCTTGGTGTACGGGGCAGAGGCCGTCCTCCCCCCAAAAATTACCAGGGGCTCCCCCCCGTGTCAAGGTGTACGACGAAGCCGCGCAGGACCAGCTCCGGCGTGAAGACGTGGACCTCGTCGACAAGGGACGAGTGAGAGTAGCTCTTCGAAATGCACGGTACAGGCAGGCGCTCCGGCGCTACCACCAGAGGACCGTGCGGAGTAGAGAGCTAAAGGTAGACGACCTGGTGCTGCGTCGCATACTCTCCCGGGAAGGGGCTAACAAACTCTCCCCCAGATGGGAGGGCCTCTTCCGGGTTACGGAGGTATGCCGCCCAGGGTGCGTTCACCTAGCTACGGAGGTTGGAGAGCGACTGCCCAACCCCTGGAACATCGAGCACCTCTGTAAGTTCTTCCCCTAGACCAGTGTTAGGACAATTTTGTTTCATTGTAAAAGGTACATGGTGCCTAGGAATAGTACTTAGGGTAACTAAGGCTACGGAGATGAGGCCCTAAGTGCACATTCCACTTAGCCTGGTCCAGAACCCTAAGTTGGTGCACTCGACTTCATTTGTCACCCGAGCCGGGTCGTTCCCCTTGTAAAGTCTGTCCCATCTAATGGGAAACTGCAATGAAAGAATGTTTTCCTCCCTGTATAGGGTTTCTCATTCAAAAAATTATATTTAATTTTTATGATATTGTTGTACATTCGCCGTAGCTCGTGATCTATCATGGGCGCTGTCATTTTTTCCCTGCTTTAGCAATAGTGGGAGCCTTGCTGTCTGGTTGCAGGTGGGGTTGCTTGAGGTACCTGCAATGTGCCTGGGGCCTCGGATGTTCCCATACTCGGGGGTCTGTGTCTCCAGACGGTCTCCCCCGGGAAAGGCTTACGCTGAACGGGAGGTCCAGGGGCACAACCTGCTTAGCCTGGTCCTGTACCCTAAGCCTGTGTGCCCTGCCTCCCCAACGCTGCAGCTGAGTACTGGGGGCCAGATGGACCACCCTTAAGTAGTATGGATAACTAGCCCTAGGTGCAGATGCACTGAATTACCCAAGCCCCATGAGTCAGCCCAAGATCGTTAGTCAAGCGACACTAAAAAAGGAGCAGGGAAGCAATGACCAGCGGACAAAATTACTTCTCCTGTTTTTTGATCTATATGCAGGTCTTCAGGGAGTTATCCCGGTAGTAACCGTCAGAGTACCCACGAAGATGGCAGGCACCGCCGGACTGAGGCTTTGGTGGCACCCCCAGGGGGCCTGCCATCGACCTCTCACCGGAGATGGTGGGCACCGTCGGACCGAAGCTCTGGTGGCACCCCCAGGGGCCTGCCATCGACATTTCATAGAAGATGGTGGGCACCGGAGGACCGAAGCTCCGGTGGCACCCCCAGGGGGCCCGCCATCGATGTTTCACAGAAGATGGTGGGCACCGCCGGACCGAAGCTCTGGTGGCACCCCCAGGGGGCCCGCCGTTGACGTTTCACCAAAGATGGTGGGCACCGCCGGACCGAGGCTCCAGTGGCACCCCCAGGGGTACCGCCGTCGATGTTTCACCAAAGATGGTGGGCACCGCCAGACCGAAGCTCCGGTGGCCCCCCCAGGGGGCCCACCGTCGACTTTTCACCGAAGATGGTGGGCACCGCCGGACTGAAGCTCTGGCGGCACCCCCAGGGGGCCCGCCGTCGACGTCCCTGCATACTCAGTTAGAGCAATGCTACCTATCCTAAGCTCCCTTGCAACCATCCGCCCTAAGTTCTAGGTATCTGACAGGTGTGCCCATAACAACTGGCCACACCTGCCAGGGGGCCACACTCCGGGGGACAACAGGTCCTGGAAGCTAAGGAACAACAGGCAACTAGAAGATATTGCTGAAAAGTAAAACATGCTAAGTATGAGGGGCACTCCAAGAAGATTTTTTGTTCCAAAATAAAGGCCTGTCATCACAAACAACTACAAAGAAAAACTGAAAGAAACACAAGATACAAGCAGCGCATGGGGAGCCCTCAGCCGCTCCGCTGGAATCTCGAGGTGATGAGCGCCACGGCATCTGAGACTTCAGACTTGGTGGCCTCCTCCCTCTCGGCAATGGGCCCTTCAAGGACCGACTGAAGAGGGACATCAGGGTACCAGCTCCGGTAGCAGGACAGGATGTGCGTCGCCACCTCCTTCACCAGCATCCTCCCTTCTGCCTCCAGCTGGTTGTCGATGATGGCCCCCAGCGAACGCATCCTCGAGCTAGTGGAGTCAAGGGCTGGGAACACCTGACTCACCTCCTGCGCTTGTTCCCCCATGAGCGCCGGGCTGAAGCCGAGCGGCACTAGAGCTGAGTCAGCGCCGCCTAGGAACTCCCAGACCTTCTGGGCCTCAGCGGAACGCAACGCCCGGAGCTCCTACACCTCCTGCTGGGCTTCCGCCAGCGCCCGGGGACCGCCGTCCAGGAACCGCTCCTCCTTAGCTGCCAGGGCCCTCTCGCGCTCGCTGACCTCCCTCTCGCGGCAGCTCAAGTCACCCTCCTTGAGGGTGACGTTGAACTCGCGGTCCAGGAGAGCCTAGCGCTCAGCAAACTGGGCTCACTCCACCTCAGCCAGGGCAGCATCCCGACAGTCTAGCTCGGCGGCACGGACTCTCGCCCCTTCTTGCCGGAGGATGAGCTGGCGGGAGGTCGCCTCCACCTCAGCCTGCTTCGCCGCCAAATCCTGCTCCCGTTCGGCAAGAGCAGCCTCCTGGCGAGATAGCAGCTGCTGGAGCTCCTCACAGGACTGGAGGCGGGAGCTGGCCTCAGCATGGATCGCCGCGGCGTCCGCCTTCAGCTTCTGGGTAACGGCGTCCAGACAGGCGATAAGCTCGCACTCCTGGTCGAGGATTTTCATCTCCCCCTGAACGACCGTCTCCCGCTGCGCCACCTGGCTCTTCACCAACCGGGTCTGGGCTTCCAGGGTCTTCGCCCATTCCTGGAGCCGGTCCTCCTCGTCCTCAAGCCTCCCCCTCTCCTGGTCGAGGGCCGCCCGAGCCTGCCGAAAGCCGGAGTGGGCTACGGCCATGGCTTCAGACAGGGGGAGGGGCTCCATCGTAGCCGCGGGTCCCTGCCTCCCCACCTCTTCAATATCGTCCTCCATTTGGAGGACGACCGGGGAGACGGGGACCAGAGCTCCCCCAGTCGGAGAAGGCGGGGGGTGGGGGGGACCACCCCTAGGAGTAGGCGCGTCGTCTCCAGGGCCCCCCTCCCCAGCGGAGGCCCCAGCACTGCTGCCAGCGGCTCCTAAGCCGGCTCCAGGAGCACGACCCGGGGCGGTGGTGCCAGTCGACGTAGCAGTGTCAGTCGGCGCGGTAGCATCGGCCGGTGCGGAGTAGCCAGTGGATGCGGAGTCATTGGCGGGCGTGGCACCAGTCGCCAGCGCGCGTCGCGGACCCTCAGCAGCTGTTGTAGGGGCCTCGGGCACGAAGGCCCGGGGCACCTCGGCGGCAGCAGCCCGGTGCACCCGAGCAGGGTCCGAAGCTGCGGAGGAGCCTCGTGAGCTGGCTGGAGCAGCATGCCCACCAGCGAAAGGGCGCGCAGGCGAAGGAGTAGCCGCAGTTGCGCTGAAAACACACAAACCCGAATCATAAGGGTATTACAGGGTAAGCACACATCAACGAACATCCAAGATGAAATTTATGCAGACTTACCAGGGGACGTTGAAGCTCCACTGCTTCCCGAAAGGGTTGGGGGGTCCGGACACCCCAGACCCGCGGCGCGGACCGCTGCGTGTGCTGGGGGCCTCTGAGATGGAGGAGTTGGCGGCATCCCCGAAGTTTGGCGCTCCTCCGAACAGTGAGGGAACGCTGGGGTCCCATCAGTGTTGAGGAGCCTCCCCCTCTTGCGCGTTGAGGACTCGGGCGGCAAAGTGGTGCCCCTGGCACCCCCTAGCATTAAGTACGGCGGCGACCGGGTGCGCTTCTTGGGGGTTGGGTCTGACACCGGCACTGGTGCTTTCCCTTTCCCCATATCAGCAGAGGAGCCGACGCCTCCCTGCTGATGGAGCTGGGCCCACTCGAGGGGTTATCACTCGAGGGATCTTCGTCGCTTGAGGGATCTCCGCCTCCCTCAGTGTCGTCAGCAATGTCGGCCCCCCTCGGCACCGTTGGCAATCTCGACCCCCCGAAACGGGTCTCCAATCTGGCACTGCGCCAGCTCGGACTCATCGAGCGTCGGCATCGCCTTCAGCAGCCGCCTCTTCAGCTCGGAGTCTGAGCACAGGGGGTGGCAGACCGCCGGAAGGGCCAGTCCCTTAGGGGAAACATCGTCGGGGCAGACCCGGACCAGCATATCGTGCAGCAGCTGCTCGTCTAGGTTGGAGTCAGAGCCGGTCTCGAGCCGGGTGCAGTCCATTGGACCGGTGTACATCCATGCCGGGCGGACGCGGCGCTGGAGCGGAGCCATGCATCGGGACATGAAGTCCCTCAACACCATTGCAGACGTCAGCCTGTGGTCTGCCAACATCTGGATCCTCTCCAACACCAGGTCGAACGCCCTCTCCAGCTCTGGGCGCTCCTCCCAGAGTGACCGCTCGGAGTAGGGGCTCCTGGTGGGGAGGCACATCCGGTCGTGAGCCTCGACCTTGACGTTCACCCAATCTTCGTGCCATTGATCCCACCGTGCAGAGCTGAAGGAAGCAATGTACCTAGAAGGGACCTTGGTTCGGCGCTGGAAGTAGTAGGCGTCGAGCTGATCCTTCGAGCTTTTGCCGGTGGCCCTCAGTACAAAGAAGTACCTGAAGAGCTTCACCGACGGCATCACCCCCATGAACATCTCGTAGAGGTGAGCAAAGACCGCCAGCAAGGCGATCGAGTTCGGCGGGAGGTGGTGAAGTTGGAGGCCGAAGGTCTCCAGAAGCATTACCAGGAAGGTGGATGCTGGCAGAATGAAGCTGGCCAGCACGTACGACGAGAACAACACCATCTCCCCGTCGGTGAGGTTCAGTGGGAGCTCCCCGCGATGGAGCCACTTCTCCTGTTCACGGGCTTGCCAGCCGAGAAGCCAGCGCACAGGGGCCAGATCGGCAGACCTGGACAGCCGGGACCTGGGCAGGATGCTCGCCATGAGGTTGAAGGAGGAGGCACCGAAAGGGGAGATCGGGAGCTAGAGCGCAAGAACTGGGCTTGGGGCAAGAGGCACGAGCGCAAGGATGTAGAAGCGGAAGAAAGGACCCTTAGGGGGAAAGGTCTCTTTTTTATTCACCTCTGCAAGCCAACAGAAGCGGCGTGTGAACCGCCACAGCCTCGGTAGAAGAGCAACAGACTTGCATAGGCAATGACATGAGGGCCCAAGTCGCTCGACAAAGAAGGCGAGCCGGGTGGCCAACTATGCGGGAGGTAACTTGGCAGTTTCTGAAAAGGCAAAAGCAGCGGAAGTGCAGGAGCCACCTTGGGAACCACCGCAGTTGAAGCACGATTGAAAGCAGAAGTCATGTCGCGCGGTGCACGTCCCGCGCCTTCGCTAACCAGAGGGAGACGCGTCGCCACGATGATAGGGACGTGCCGCCCGGGGAACTACCCTGAATTGGAATCGAAAGAGTTGCGTGGGAAGATAAGGAAGAAGACCCCACCTACGGTATCGACGACTCTCCCGAGGTGGGCTCAGGGGCCACTGTCGGTACCCCGCAGACCGGGTACCCCCGCGCATAAGGAGAAAACAACTAAGGACTCAGCCTCTACTTTGAGGCAGAGTTCGAGGCTGCCACGTCAAGGAGGGAAGGACCAGATTCTACCTCCCCGCCGGAGGTGGCTCCCGGGCTGCCACGTGGCCGGCAAGACCGGACACTCGCCTCCCCGCTGAGGCGGGCTCCGAGGCTGCCACATCAAGGAGGGAAGGACCAGATCCTACCTCCCCGCCGGAGTGGGCTCCCGGGCTGCCACGTGGCTGGCAGGACCGGACCTTTGCCTCCTGTAAGATCGAAGAGCACGTGAAAAGCTACCATAGGGGGGTGAATGGTAGATTTAAAAATATTATGCAGCGGAAACAATTAAACCCCAAACCCTTTCGGCAGAAAAACGATCTGTTAAAGAAATCGTGTGTGAGACTAATCTAAACGTGTTTCACCATGACAAAAGTGATAGATATCAGAGAGAATCAAGTCACGAAGACAACACAAAAAGAATCACTCAAATCCGTCAAGAAAAACTCAAGTTATGATCGAAAGATCAAACAATGGTCAATCTGCCCTACCCGAGAAAAAAACAGTTCTGGAACGCTGCAAAACAACTCGTGTAGATCATAGACCACAAATCCAATGACCGTGAAATTTTGACAGATGATAGAAAATCAAGTTTTGAAGACAACCCAAAAAGAATCACGTCAATTGGATCTGTGAAACTATAGTTATGATAAAATCACCGACGAAAGGTAGTGCTGTCCAGAAACTCAACGAGTAAAACTTGTCTGGAACAAGTCGGACGAACAAGGTACAAAAGTTCCTTCAAACTACAAATTTTATTCAATAGAACACAAGAGGAACAGCACCAAAGTCGTGTACCACGAGATCTGGGCTCCCTTGCTTATATAACCAGCCCTTAGGCCAACCCAATATCAACTAGGACTCCAATCCTACTCAGATCATGAATCGTAACTTTCTATAACTGCTCAAGATTATTCTATACGTAGATAGAAGCAATCTTAAGACTTCCAAACACCTTAGGAACGTATCCCACAATCCTAAATAACTCAAATTCGTGACCCACACGAAATCCTATCATAACCAACTCAAATCTTTCCATATTTGAGTCAAACCCGACTCAGCCGCAGCCTGAGTCCATAACCTAGTCGGTTGGACCTTTCCAACCAATTCTTTACGTCCACATCTCTTCATCACGCCTCAGAACCATGTAGCCACGTCCATGCACTCCTTGCATACGTGCAAACATCTTCCAATGACGTCCACGATACTTCATATGCATTGTTCTTGATTCAATCATGTTGCGCAACCTCCTGATCAGCTCAACCACAATTCCTATTGAATTTGGTTGTTGGAACCTCATCTCCTCCCTGAGACTAGTCCAATGGATCCCGTTACCAGCCATGTCTTGAACTCAAGCAGCACCTGCACATGAATAAACAACCAATCCACACGAGCCCAAGTCCTCGACTTGACTCAAGTTAGTTCTGAACACAACACCTTATGTGAGAACCTCACATAAGCATGTTGCAAAACCACAGTAACATGATATCATCCATATCAACCAAAATGCACCAAAAACTTAGCAAATGAATACTAAGCAATCTTTCCAACAATGTAAAGCAAGTACGAAACATTGCAAATGAAAAGCAGAAGCACGATGGTCAAGTTCCGGACCTTGCCAGAGCAACCTGGACCTTGAGCCGGAGCTAACAAAAGCTAGTAGAACCTAGCGCCGGAGCTTACCAAAACTAGTACAACCAAGCTCCCGCCGGAGCTTACAAAACTAGCAGGACCTAGCGCCGGAGCTAACCAGAACTAGTCGGAACTAGTAAACCCAAAAACCGGAGCTAGACAAAGTACGTCGGAGCTTAGCAAAAGCATGCCGGAGCTATCAAATATATGCCGGAGCTATCAAAGATATGCCGGAGCTATCAAAGACATGCCAGAGCTAAAGATAAAGCTCACCGGAGGTAACCAAAGCTAGTCGGACCTTACCAAGAAGTCAGACCTAGCATTTAACGTAGCCGGAGCTACCCAAAACAAGTCGGACCTATGGTCGGACCTTGCTATAGCTCGGAGCTAGAGTCGGACCTTGATAAAAAGGTGTTTTGGTGATACTAAAAACTTTTATCATCAAGCCAGGTGTATTCACAACAAGCCAATGTATTCAGCACACATAGGTCTTACAATCTCCCCCTTGATGAATGCATTGGCAACACCATTTAAAATCCGAACATTGGCTTATTCACATAAAATTTTTGAAGACAATTTCTCCCCCTTTGTAAATCAAAAGTAAATGAGAAGAAAAATTATCCCATATTATCTCTACCCATTTATTATCTCTCCTTATGCACATATTCTCTCTCTCTTCATGCTTATCTCTCCCCCTTTGACAATGTATTCAGCAAGTCATGAGATATAAACAAATTATCTGTCCCCCTTTAGTTGTTATGAGAATATTATAACATATACATATAAACAAAGCTCATCCAAGTCATACTATCAAGTACCTTACATTATCACATCAATGAAATACATAAAGTAGTGTAAGCCATGCTAGAGATCAAATGTAATTTTCAATTTAATCAAGTCACGATCTCACAAACTTAACTATTTCAAAACCTGAAAACATGACACTAGTTGCTGCATTTTATTATTTTTAAAGCATAAATTTGGATCATATGGTATTTGCAAGAGATTATATGCGCATCTGCCTTATTCTAACCAACCAAGCCAAGCCTATATCATTTGACAATCAGAAGCTTAAGGACATGGTTTTAGTCATACACAACTTCTTCCAAGTTCATATCTAAGTGCAATGATAAGCCATCTCAAAATAAGAAGTGTGATGCATGCATATTCTCTTGATTTTTTCTCAATTTATATTTGTTCATAAAAACTCAACATGTGAGTTGATTACTTGATAAATTCTTAATGATTAAAAGCACTTGTGAACATGTAACAAGTTCAAAACAGCAAGAAAGTTTGACCATGACCAGTTTTAGTGTAAGTAATTATTCCAATTACTAGACATGGCAAAAACTACAAAATGTATAACACGAGTAATGTAGTAAGAACTTTCAGCATGTAAAAGGAATCACAGAGTCATATATGTATGAAATACTATGCTCATATTATTTTAATTTCAGATTCACACATAGACTTCCCAAGTTTCAAAAACTCCCCCTCAATTTAAGCCATGAGGATGCATAACCCCTATTTCACTACGACTGTAACAAAAACGAGTGAAATCCAAAGGTTTTGTAAAAATGTCAGCCAATTGTTGTTCGGTATCTACATGGTGAAGCACAATGTTTCCTTTTTCAACATTATCTCGGAGAAAGTGATACCTAATGTCAATGTGCTTAGTTCTAGAATGTTGCACGGGGTTTTTAGCAATGCAAATGGCACTAGTGTTATCACAGAATAGTGGAACACTATCTAGATCAACCCCATAGTCCTTAAGTGTTTGAACAATCCAAATAATTTGTGAGCAAGCACTAGCAGCAGCTACATATTCAGATTCAGCTGTGGATTGTGCAACTGAATTTTGTTTTCTAGAGGACCAAGCAACAAGAGAATTACCAAGAAAATGACAAGCACTGGAAGTACTTTTCCTATCAATCCTACAACCCCCAAAATCAGCATCCGAAAAAGCTATCAAAGTAACGGTTGAGGAAGAAGGAAGAAAAATGCCAAATTCTTGAGTTCCATGGAAGTACCTGCGAATCCTTTTGATGGCTTGACGATGTGAAGCTCGTGGGGAGGCTTGAAACCGTGCACAAAGACATACGCTGAATTGTATGTCCGGTCTTGATGCCGTGAGGTATAAAAGTGATCCGATCATGCTTCTATATTCTTTTTGATCCACGGGTTCACCATCTTCATCAAGTTCAAGTGTTGTTGCTGTTCCCATTGGTGTCCGAAGAGGCTTGCTTTTGTCCATGTTGAAGCGCCTTAGGAGGTCTTTGGTATACTTCGATTGATGCACAAAGGTACCCTCCTTGGTTTGCTTGATTTGCAGCCCCAAAAAGTAAGTGAGTTCATCTATCATACTCATTTCAAATTCGGAACTCATCATTGTTGAAAACTTAGACACAAGATCATGAGAAGCACAACCAAAGATAATATCATCCACATACACTTGAACGAATAATGAGTCATTGCCATGCTTAAGCACAAAAAGAGTTTTATCAACCTTGCCCATGGTAAACCCCTTCTCTAGGGGCTTGTTTGAGACCGTATAAGGCTTTGGACAGTTTGTAAACATGATTAGGAAAATCTGGATTTTCAAAACCTGGTGGTTGTTTGACATAACCTCCTCATTTATGTAGCCATTAAGAAAAGCACTTTTAACATCCATTTGATATAGCTTAAAACCTTTAGATGCTGCAAAAGCTAACAAAATTCTTATGGCTTCTAATCTAGCGACAGGAGCAAAAGTTTCATCAAAATCTAGACCTTCAACTTGAGTGAAACCTTGAGCAACCAACCTAGCCTTATTCCTAACCACAACCCCATCCTCACTTTGTTTATTTTTAAATACCCATTTAGTTCCAATTAAGGTGTGACCTTGAGGTGGAGGTACACGTTTCCAAACATTATTTCTTTCAAAATTTTCTAACTCTTCTTGCATGGCAATAATCCAAGATTCATTAGTGAGTGCGTGTGATAAATCTTGGGGTTCAAAAGAAGCAACAAAAGCAGAATGAGCATGAGAGTTTGGATCGCAAAACCTGGACCATGTGACTCGTTCGTGCAAGCTTCCAATCATCTGTTGTGGGGGATGATCTTTGTAAAAACGTAGGGGAACAAATGTCTCACAAGCTTCTTCTTCATTAGGTTCATCGTAGATTGATGAGCTTGTGACTTGTGGACAATCAGGACCAGCATAGGTGATAGCCGGAGCTTGTTCAATGTCCGGAGCTGGACACGTGTCAACTTTGGAACTACAAGGCAGTATCACCGGCTCTTCTTCATCTTCGAAAATACCCTCCCCTTGAGGATACGGATCTGGTCCTGCGACACCGGAGCTAGTACCTGGGCTAGCTTCATTAAAAGACACTTCACAAGTCTCCACAATTTAGTTAGTGTCAAGTAAAAGCACACGGTAGCCTCTTGTATGAGATGGAAACCAAGAAACATGCCATCAATGGATCTAGGTTCAAATTTATCAAGATTACCATGTTTCTTAACAAAGCATTTGCAACCGAAGACCCGAAAGTGTGTAACACTAGGCCTATGTCCAAACCGGAGCTCATATGGTGTTTTACCTAGCTTAGAACGCAAGAAAACACGATTTGAGACATAACAAGCAGTTGCTAACGCATTAGCCCAAAATTTCCTAGGAGTTTGATATTCATCAAGCATAGTCCTAGCCATCTCAACTAAGGTTCTGTTCTTTCTTTCTACAACACCGTTTTGTTGAGGTACATATGGTGAAGAAAGTTGATCTATTCCATTTTCAGCACAAAAGTGATCAAAAGATTGATTTTTAAATTCAGTTCCGTTATCACTTCTAATTGCTTTTACTGATCCTGGGTGATCAATTGATAATCTAAGAAATAAAATTCTAAAGTGACTAAAAACCTTCATTCTTAGACACCATAATGTAAACCCAAGAGTATCTAGAATAATCATCAACAATAACAAGAACATACCATTTACCTCCGAAGGATTGAACACGTGAAGGTCCTACGGTGTCAAGATGCAAAAGTTGACATGGTTCAGTTGTCATGATCATTGTGAGAGGAGTATGTGAACCTGCAACCATCTTAGCATATCTACAGGAAGAGCACACAATTTCTTTGTCCCCTTTAAGCTTAGGCAGCCCACGTATGCGATCAAGAGCACTAACACACGTTAGGTGATCAAAGCCTACGTGACCAAGTCTACGATACCAAAAATATAAGTCCTTTGAATCATTAGCAACTAGACACCTATGCTTAGAGGAAGACATATCAAAATCAGCTCTAAAAACTCTTCCAAACCGAGACATGTTAAAAATAAGCTCACTATTTGAACCTACAACTTTGCAGCAGTTTTTATTGAAAATAATTTCTAGATTTTCATCTAGCAATTGTGCAATAGAAAGAAAGTTATATTTCAAATTTTTGACAAGTGCCACATCCTTCAAAGTGTAGTGATCATTTACTCTAACCGAACCCTTAGCAATTATAGGAGTTGAAGAATTATCGACAAAAGTAACATTCTCTACACGTGACACAAAAGAGAGGGAGGAGAACCAATCTTTGTTACCGGTCATGTGGCGTGAGCAACCTGAATCCACAATCCAAATGTTCTCCTTCCTCAAACGTGTAACCTACATAAAAGCACAATACGTCGATGACTCAATACTGGGGTTAGTCAAAAGGCATTTAGGAATCCAATACTGAGTCACGCGACATGCAGCCGGAAAAACACGCGAAAGCTGAGACAAAACAGCAGGTTTATGAGTCAAAGTTTGAGATTTTTTATTCTTGACTACTAACCTATAAGGTGTTACTTGTGTAGCACAAAAATCAGTAGCTCTGGTGGCAAAAACAGAAGGTCCGGAGGTAAACTTTGAATGTTTTTGACTCAAAACAGCAGGTTGTACATTCGGTTCAATGTGTGCAGCAAATTTTGCATAAAAGTTATGAGATCTAGCAATCATTCTTTCCCTTTTCTGTTGTTTAGCTAGTCTATAACAAAAATCTATGACATGACCATCTCTACCACAGAAGGTACAATGAAATTTAACTTTGTGTTCATGTCTAGATGAGCAAGCAATATTTTTATTTGAAACCGAATGAGGCAACACTCCTACAGATTTGAAAACCACTCCTTTTTGTTTAGGAACTGTTTGAATCAAACCACTTCCTAATGAATTTACAATTTTAGGTGGATGTGCCTTAGCATGAGTATGAGAATCAAAACCTAAACCAGTTTTATCATTGCATGACTTGGAAGAATTCAGCAGCAAGTTTAGATTCTTATTCCCATTACAAAACCGATCTAATGTCCTATGCATGTCATCAAGTTTATTGGACAGATCAAGGCAATTTTCACATGAAGTTTTTCCTTTTAGTTTGCAATTGGAAAAAAAATTAACTTCATGAGAACGTAAAGCATTGTTCAATATAGAAATTTCATTCATAGCATCCTGTAGTTTCTTATCAAGATCATCACAAGTAGAACAATGCAAATCAATTGTAGAACAACTAGCATCTTTCAACTTTTTATCATTAAGTGCAGCAAGCTCTTTGTTCTTTTCAATTTCTAACTCAAGTTTATCAAGTGTGGAGGTGTGCACACTTCTTAATGAGGACAATTGTTCATATAATAAATCACATGAGGAACATGCATCATCACTAGGAATCAAAGTTTTTAAATGGTTGATTTCAGATTCTAGTGATTCAATTTTAGCAGCACTATCCCTAAGCTTTTTGTCCTTTTTCTTAATAATAACAGTGGCACGAGAAATAGCATCACACATTTCTTTGCAAGTAGGACATACCTCTACATTGTCGTTGTTGTGTTCTGCCTCCTCCATACTTGATCTTGACTTGCCCGCCATAAAACACAAGTTTGCCAAATCATCTTCAACTTCATCACTTCCAATGTCCACGTCACTTGAACTGAACTCTTGAAGCGCGGTGATGAAACTGTTGATCATCTTGCGTCCTATGGTACCTTTCTTCTTCTTGTTGGAATTTTCAGAGGAGGTCCGGACCTTGCTTTGTTTTTCTTCCCGGGTGGTCGGACCTGAAAGGTTAGGTCATTTTGTACGAAAGTGTCCTGTTTTACCACATTCAAAACAGCATTTAGGTCTGGAGCTTCCTCTCCTTCTAGTTCTCACATTTTGCAATGCTTTTGAGAATCTAGTAGAGATGAGTGCCAACTCCTCTTCTGGAAATTCTTCGATCTGGTCCACGGTTAGTGAGGACAACAAAGCAAGAGTATTGCAAGATGATGATTGGCCGGAGCTAGACATATCACATTGTGAAACAAATGCAATAGACTTATTTGGGTTCTTGCGTGCTAGGATGTCAATTTCATGAGTTTTTAGTTTAGAATAGAGTACATCTAAAGTAAGTGAACTCATGACAGTAGATTCACGAATAGATGTGACTTTCATCTCCCAAATTGACATATCTAATGCACTTAGCAATTGCCTAGCATTTTCAGCATCTAAAAAATTAACATTGACACTACGCAAGTTGCTGAGAATCTTATTAAAGCGAGCAAAAAGGTCATCAATAGACTCACTGGGTTGCATCTCGAAGCGCATGTATTCTTTCTAGAACATGTCTTGCCTTACCTCTTTGATCGTGTTGGATCCTTCGTGGTAGTCACAAAGTGCTTTCCACACATCGTATGCAGATCGGGGGTGTGCAACACGGTCGAAGTCGCTTTGTGTTAATCCTTGTATGATCAAGTTCCGAGCCTTGTTGTTGTTGTCGACATCTCTCAGATTTGTAGCTGTAACTTGATCATTTGATGGCACTTCGTAAGGCTTGTATACCTTCTCCCATATTGCAAAGCCTCGTGCCTGGATGAAAGCCTCCATGCGTGCCTTCCAAACCTGAAAATCAATACCAGCAAACACACAAGGTTTGGCAGAGTACTTCTCCATGATGATGAGTCAAAAACACGCGCAAATCACAAAGATTAGAGCAACGTGGCTCTAATACCAATTGTAGGATCGAAGAGCACGTGAAAAGCTACCAGAGGGGGGGTGAATGGTAGATTTAAAAATCTTACGCAGCGGAAACAATTAAACCCCAAACCCTTTCGGCAAAAAAACGATGTGTTAAAGAAATCGTGTGTGAGACTAATCTAAACGTGTTTCACCGTGACAAAAGTGATAGATATCAGAGAGAATCAAGTCACGAAGACAACACAAAAAGAATCACTCATATCCGTCAAGAAAAACTCAAGTTATGATCGAAAGATCAAACAATGGTCAATCTGCCCTACCTGAGAAAAAAAAAACAGTTCTGGAACGCTGCAAAGAAACTCGTGTAGATCATAGACCACAAATCCAATGACCGTGAAATTTTACAGATGATAGACAATCAAGTTTTGAAGACAACCCTAAAAGAATCACGTCAATTGGATCTGTAAAACTCGAGTTATGATAAAACCACCGACGAAAGGTAGTGCTGTCCAGAAACTCGTTGAGTAAAACTTGTCTGGAACAAGTCGGACGAACAAGGCACAAAAGTTCCTTCAAACTACGAATTTTATTCAATAGAACACAAGAGGAACAGCCCCAAAGTCGTGCACCACAAGCTCTGGGCTCCCTTGCTTATATAACCAGCCCTTAGGCCAACCCAATATCAACTAGGACTCCAATCCTACTCAGATCATGAATCGTAACTTTTCATAACTGCTCAAGATTCTTCTATACGCAGATAGAAGCAATCTTAAGACTTCCAAACACCTTAGGAACGTATCCCACATTCCTAAACAACTCAAATTCGTGACCCACACGAAATCCTATCATAACCAACTCAAATCTTTCCATATTTGAGTCAAACCCGACTCAGTCGCAGCCTGAGTCCATAACCTAGTCGGTTGGACCTTTCCGACCAATTCTTTACGTCCACATCTCTTCATCACGCCTCGGAACCATGTAACCACGTCCATGCACTCCTTGCATACGTGCAAACATCTTCCAACGACGTCCACGATACTTCATATGCATTGTTCTTGATTCAATCATGTTGCGCAACCTCCTGATCAGCTCAACCACAATTCCTCGTGAATTTGGTTGTTGGAACCTCATCTCCTCTCTGAGACTAGTCCAATGGATCCCGTCACCAACCATGTCTTGAACTCAAGCAGCACCTGCACATGAATAAACAACCAATCCACACGAGCCCAAGTCCTCGACTTGACTCAAGTTAGTTCCGAACACAACACCTTATGTGAGAACCTCACATAAGCATGTTGCAAAACCACAGTAACATGATATCATCCATATCAACCAAAATGCACCAAAAACTTAGCAAATGAATACTAAGCAATCTTTCCAACAATGTAAAGCAAGTACGAAACATTGCAAATGAAAAGCAGAAGCACTATGGTCAAGTTACGGACCTTGCCAGAGCAACCCGGACCTTGAGCCGGAGCTAACAAAAGCTAGTAGAACCTAGTGCCGGAGCTTACCAAAACTAGTACAACCAAGATCCCGCCGGATCTTACAAAACTAGAAGGACCTAGCGCCGGAGCTAACCAGAACTAGTCGGAACTAGTAAACCCAAAAACCGGAGCTAGACAAAGTACGTCGGAGCTTAGCAAAAGCATGCCGGAGCTATCAAGTATATGCCGGAGCTATCAAAGATATGCCGGAGCTATCAAAGACATGCCGGAGCTAAAGATAAAGCTCACCGGAGCTAACCAAAGCTAGTCGGACCTTACCAAGAAGTCAGACCTAGCATTTAACGTAGCCGGAGCTACCCAAAACAAGTCGGACCTATGGTCGGACCTTGCTATAGCTCGGAGCTAGAGTCGGACCTTGATAAAAAGGTGTTTTGGTGATATTAAAAACTTTTATCATCAAAGCCAAGTGTATTCACGACAAGCCAATGTATTCAGCACACATAGGTCTTACACCTCGCCGCCGAGGCGGGCTCCGGGGCTGCCACGTGGCCGACAGGATTGGACCCTCGCCTTCCCGCCGAGGCAGGCTCCGGGGCTTCCACGTGGCCGGCAGAACCAAACTCTCGCCTCCCCGCCGAGGTGGGCTTCGGGACTACCACGTAGCCATTGGAACCCCCGAGACCAGGCCCGTCCCCCCGCAAGGAAGGGCTCCTGAACTACCACGTGGCCTGCAGGGCTGAGCCTCCGCCCTTCCATGGAGGCGGGCTCCGGAGGCGCCATGTGGCCTGTACAGCCGGGCGCTCAACTCCCCGCAGGGGCAGGCTCCGGTGCGACCACGTGGCGGAGGACCAACTCAATGCGGTAGGAGGCTGCAGTAAAGGAAAGAGTGCGCTGCTCAGACAGGCATTAAGTACACGCGCCTTCCCAAGGCGAAGCGGAGTCGCGCATACGAAAGTCAAGGCTCCAGTGTTCTGTCTTGTCCAAGTAGCCGGTACAGACCCACTGCATAAGATGGACGAGTGAGCCGCGGGGACAAGACAGCGGGACATGCCCTGCCATCATCAACAACTATGTGTAGCCCTGGCGCACGACGCGGCGGGACGGCACATTGAAGCCCCTGACAAAGGGAAGTAGATAGCATTTAATCCTAGATCTTGTATGGGATTTGGCTCTCCCTGGGACCACCTGTCGGGTCCTGGGGCCCACCTTGTGACTGCAGAGTCCTTGGACTATAAAACGACTCGGCAGGCAACCTTCACAGGGATCGATCAATCGAAACTCATACACGCTCAAGCAAGGCAATACACAAACACTCCCGTGGACGTAGGGTGTTACGCTTTGGCGGCCCAAACCACGTAAACCCCCTGTGTTCATCATCTCACTGCGCTGAATCTCCTGGGACTAGCCCTCGTGAATCCAAAGAACCTCCGCGGGCTGCTCTCTAAGAAGGTCCGGGGGAAGTGTCGTTTAAGACCTTCGACATGCATGAAACTACAAAGAAAAATATTAAAATGATGAATGAGAAGTATAGGATTGCAGGTAGTAAAGGTAGAAAAGAAGTAAAACTTGAACCGGGTGATTTGGTGTGGTTACATTTGAGAAAAGAGCGATTTCCCGACTTGAGAAAATCTAAACTTATGCCATGAGCTGCTGGTCCTTTTAAGATCATTGAAAAGATTAATGATAATGCATATAAGCTTGAATTGCCTCCCGATTTTGGGGTTAGTCCTACATTTAACATTTCAGATTTGCGACCGTACTTGGGAGAAGAAGATGAACTTGAGTCGAGGACGACTCCAATTCAAGATGGTGAGGATGATGAGGACATCACAACAGCGGAGATGCACATTGAACTGCGAGGACCAATAACAAGAGCACGAGCACGGTTAATAAATCAGCAGGTGAATTCATATCTAACTTCTTTTGCATGTGAGTTTGAGAATAGATTTCTATGTGATGATTTAATTTTTATTATAAATAATGGAGAAGATCAACCAGTGAAGGAAAGAGGCCTTGGGAGCCTGGAGAACCAGCTGGGACGTCCACAAGTTGATGGAAACAGTTTACAACTCGGACTCGAGTTCAACTCGGAGTCCAGGAGC
Organism: Tuctoria greenei; assembly: GCA_036927565.1. Classification (NCBI taxonomy): domain Eukaryota; kingdom Viridiplantae; phylum Streptophyta; class Magnoliopsida; order Poales; family Poaceae; genus Tuctoria; species Tuctoria greenei. The sequence continues at coordinate 213,025,809 of JAYESD010000004.1, read as the reverse complement.
AGTCCACCTTAAAACGGACGCCCAGAAGGCATACGGACTCCGTTTTCGGCGTTATACATATGAACGGAAAGAGGAGAAGATTAAATTTCCAGTGGTTCTGGTCCGACCTCAAAATTCTTCTGGAGTCATTGGGAATCGTCGAAACAAGTCGAGTCCAGATTTCTGTCCGGTGCTGCGCCACCGAATCGGGCCTTTGGGTCTTGTATCCCGTAAGAGTCCATTAGGGACGCGTATAATCGTGTTTTGGTCGAACCCTAGCCTATAAATACTGCAACCGCCGGTCATATTCGGTGGGTTTTGCTTAGATCAATAATATTGCCATTCTACGGTTTGTGAGACCCCAACTTCGCGATTTCAGATCGTGTCTTCAACGTTCTTGCTTGTGTTCTCGGTTGCACTTGCAGGGATTAGCCTTCTTGGCGAGGTCAAGCGTGTGCAGCACAGTTGATAACCAATGGAGCCGTGGTGTAGTGATTGCAGGGGTACTCGAACCGCTCGAGTGCCGCAGATCATCAACGTCGAGTTCTCCACCCTAATCAACATACCTTTCGGAAGATCGGGCCTAAACCTACTCATCAAGTAACCGACAGGGCCACATGTCGGGCCAGGCTAACGATGTAACGACCAATCCTTGTACTATAAAAGGGCTAGTCGAGCGATACACAGGGGGCTCTCGACTTCTGAACTCTCCTGACTCTTCCAGACTCGGCTCTGACACACGCTCACAAGTGCTCAGACGCTCAATACAACAACTACACACCCCGTGGAGTAGGGTATTACACTTAGGCAGCCCGGACCACGTCAATCCTTGTGTCAACTTGCCATCTTGTTTTGAATCTCTGCGCGCCCAATACTGAACTACAAACTCCGCAGGCTACCAATAGTAGTACCGGGAGAATTGCCGGAATCAGACTCCGACAGTTGGCGCGCCAGGTAGGGGGTGCCCGAGATTCAAGGATGGTGAACTCTGCTGCTGGATCGTCCAACGGCAACCCTGCTGCACAACCTGCTGGAGGCAACCCCTCCAACATGCAGCAGCTAGCAGGTGATGTGGCTCCAATGGTAGTCATGCCACCGCCGCCACCATCTGCACCGGCGAATCAAGCTGGACAGCGAGATGGGGCATCTGTGTCGGTCACGTCATCGGCGAACAACAACCCTGAACACGTGCTTCATGCGGCACGTGCTCTTCTCCAACGTCCACCGCCTCCAGGAGCGTCCCAAGGTGCAATGGAGCAGTGGAGGGCCGATGTGGAACATTTGGTTGCAGCAGCAGCCGATCGCATCAGCAACCAAGGTCCTCCCCCTTCGGGGCGGGCCCCATCGCAACATCGGACCGTGTCAGGTAGACTTGGTGAAAGTGCATCGAGGAGTCCCTTGTGGGTTTTGTATGATTTATGACAAGCAAATGAGATCCTAACCTCTTTTGTTGAGATGAGCACATGTTTTAACAGCAAAATAAGCAAAGTGCCAAAAAGAAGGGAGAATGATGAGCAAAGTGGAAATGAGCTCAAGGAAGAAGAATAGTAGATCATTGTGTTTGGAGTGTGTTAAGGAAACACACCCCAAGAGCTCGATCATAATTAAACACACACATTGCACAAAGTTATACAGGACCGAACTAGTCCGAATGTCACCGGACTAGTCCGATATCCTCTCTGCACAAAATCGGACAAGTCCGATATCCATCGGACTAATCCGATATCCCTCTGACTAGAATCGGACTAGTCCTCCCCAGTGCGGACTAGTCCTCAAAACACTTCACAAGTCTGTAGGATCGAAGAGCACATGAAAAGCTACCAGAGGGGGATGAATGGTAGATTTAAAAATCTTACGCAGCGGAAACAATTAAACCCCAACCCTTTCGGCAGAAAAACGATCTGTTAAAGAAATCGTGTGTGAGACTAATCTAAACGTGTTTCACCGTGACAAAAGTGATAGATATCAGAGAGAATCAAGTCACGAAAACAACACAAAAAGAATCACTCAGATTCGTCGAGAAAAACTCAAGTTATGATCGAAAGATCAAACAATGGTCAATCTGCCCTACTCGAGAAAAAAACAGATATCAGCCATATCATCCAAAACGCACCAAAAACTTAGTAAAAGAATACTAAGCAAACTTTCCAACAATGTAAAGCAAGTACAAAACATTGCAAATGAAAAGCAGAAGCACTGCGGTCAAGTTCCGGACATTGCCAGAGCAAACCGGACTTTGAGCCGGAGCTTATAAAAGCTAGTAGAACCTAGCGCTAGAGCTTACCAGAACTAGTATAACCAAGCTCCAACTCGAGCTTACAAAACTAGCAGGACCTAGCGCCGGAGCTAACCAGAACTAGTCGGAACTAGTAATCCCAAAAGCCGAAGCTAGAAAAATCAACTTCGGAGCTTAGCAAAAACATGGCGGAGCTATCAAAAACATGTCGGAGCTATCAAAGACATGCCGGAGCTAAAGACAAAACTTCACCGGAGCTGACCAAAGCTAGTCGGACTTAGCATCGAACGTAACTGGAGCTACCCAAAACAAGCCAGACCTACCGTGGGACCTTGCTGTAGCTCAGAGCTAGAGTTGGACCTTGATAAAAAGGTGTTTTGGTGATATTCAAAACTTTTATCATCAAAGCCAAGTGTATTCACTACAAGCCAATGTATTCAACACATATAGGTCTTACAATCTCCCCCTTGATGAATGCATTGGCAACACCATTTAAAATACGAACATTGGCTTATTCACATAAATGTTTTGAAGGCAATTTCCCCCCCTTTGTAAATCAAAAGTAAAATGAGAAGAAAAATTATCCCATATTATCTCTCCCCCTTTATTATCTCTCCTTATGCACATATTCTTTTTCTCTTCATTCTTATATCTCCCCCTTTGATAATGTATTCAGCAAGTCATGAGCATATAAACAATTTATCTCTCCCCCTTTAGTTGTTATGAGCATATTATAACATATACATATAAACAAAGCTCATCCAAGTCATACTATCAAGTACCTTACATTATCACATCAATGAAACACATAAAGTAGTGTAAGCCATGCTAGAGATCAAATGTAATTTTCAATTTAAGTAAGTCATGGTCTCACAAACTTAACTATTTCAAAACCTGAAAGCATGACACTAGTTGCTGCATTTTATTATTTTTCAAAGCATAAATTTAGATCATATGATATTTGCAAGAGATTATATGCACATCTGATTATTCTAACCAACCAAGCCAAGCCTATGTCATTTGACAATCAGAAGCTTAAGGACATGGTTTTAGTCATACACAACTTCTTCTAAGTTCATATCTAAGTGCAATGACAAGCCATCTCAAAAGAAGAAGTGCGATGCATGCATAGTCTCTTGATCTTTTCTCAATTTATATTTGTTCATAAAAACTCAACATGTGAGTTGATTACTTGATTAATTCTTAATGATTAAAAGCACTTGTGAACATGTAACAAGCTCAAAACAGCAAGAAAGTTCGACCATGACCAATTTTAGTGTAAGAAATTATTCCAATTACTAGACATGGCAAAAACTACAAAATGTATAACACGAGTAATGTAGTAAGAACTTTCAGCATGTAAAATGAATCACAAAGTCATATATGTATGAAATACTATGCTCATATTATTTTAATTTCAGATTCACACATAGACTTCCCAAGTTTCAAAACTCCCCCTCAATTTAAGCCATGAGGATGCATAACCCCTATTTCACTACGAATGTAACAAAAATGAGTGAAATCCAAAGGTTTTGTAAAAATGTTAGCCAATTGTTGTTCGGTATCTACATGGTGAAGCACAATGTTTCCTTTTTCAACATTATCTCGGAGAAAGTGATACCTAATGTCAATGTGCTCAGTTCTAGAATGTTGCACGGGGTTTTTAGCAATGCAAATGGCACTAGTGTTATCACAGAACAGTGGAACACTATCTAGATCAACCCCATAGTCCTGAAGTGTTTGAACAATCCAAAGAATTTGTGAGCAAGCACTAGCAGCAGCTACATATTCAGATTCGGCTGTGGATTGTGCAACTGAATTTTGTTTTCTAGAGGACCAAGCAACAAGAGAATTACCAAGAAAATGACAAGCACCAGAAGTACTTTTCCTATCAATCCTACAACCCCCAAAATCAGCATCCGTAAAAGCTTTCAAAGTAACGGTTGAGGAAGAAGGAAGAAAAATGCCAAATTCTTGGGTTCTATGTAAGTACCTGAGAATCCTTTTGACGGCTTGACGATGTGAAACATGTGGGGAAGCTTGAAACCGTGCAAAAAGACATACGCTGAATTGTATGTCCGGTCTTGATGCCGTGAGGTACAAAAGTGATCCGATCATGCTTCTATATTCTTTTTGATTCACAGGTTCACCATCTTCATCAAGTCCAAGTGTTGTTGCTGTTCCCATTGGTGTCCAAAGAGGCTTGCTTTTGTCCATGTTGAAGCGCCTTAGGAGGTCTTTGGTATACTTCGTTTGATGCACAAAGGTACCCTCCTTGGTTTGCTTGATTTGCAGCCCCAAAAAGTAAGTGAGTTCACCCATCATACTCATTTCAAATTCGGAACTCATCATTGCTGAAAACTTCGACACAAGATCATGAGAAGCACAACCAAAGATAATATCATCCACATACACTTGAACGAATAATGAGTCATTGCCATGTTTAAGCACAAAAGAGTTTTATCAACCTTGCCCATGGTAAACCCCTTTTCAAGTAAGAATGTTTTTAACCTATCATACCATGCTCTAGGGGCTTGTTTGAGACCGTATAAGGCTTTGGACAGTTTGTAAACATGATTAGGAAAATCTGGATTTTCAAAACCCGGTGGTTGTTTGACATAAACCTCCTCATCTATGCAGCCATTAAGAAAAGCACTTTTAACATCCATTTGAAATAGCTTAAAACCTTTAGATGCTGCAAAAGCTAACAAAATTCTTATGGCTTCTAATCTAGCGACAGGAGCAAAAGTTTCATCAAAATCTAGACCTTCAACTTGAGTGAAACCTTGAGCAACCAACCTAGCCTTATTCCTAACCACAACCCCATCCTCACTTTGTTTATTTTTAAATACCCATTTAGTTCCAATTAAAGTGTGACCTTGAGGTGGAGGTACGAGTTTCCAAACATTATTTCTTTCAAAATTTTCTAACTCTTCTTGCATGGCAATAATCCAAGATTCATTAGTGAGTGCGTGTGATATATCTTTGGGTTCAAAAGAAGCAACAAAAGCAGAATGTGCATAAGAGTTTGGATCGCAAAACCTGGACCGTGTGACTCGTTCGTGCAAGCTTCCAATCATCTGTTGTGGGGGATGATCTTTGTAAAAACGTAGGGGAACAGATGTCTCACAAGCTTCTTCTTCATTATGTTCATCATAAATCGATGAGCTTGTGACTTGAGGAGGATCTGGACCAGCAATGATGGTCGTCGGTGCTGGCCGTGGATCAATATCAGGAGCTCGAACAATGTCATTAGCTGCTGAATTTTTGGGCAGCAGTTCCACTTCTTCCTCATCTTCAATGAAAATGCTCCCCCCTGCGGATATGGATCTGGACCTGCAATGTTTGAGCTAGTACCTGGGTTAGCTTCATCAAAAGACACTTCACAAGTCTCCACAATTTTGTTAGTGTCAAGTAAAAGCACACGGTAGCCTCTAGTATGAGATGGATAACTAAGAAACATGCCATCAATGGATCTAGGTTCAAATTTATCAACATTACCAAGTTTCTTAACAAAGCATTTGCAACCAAAGACCCGAAAGTGTGTAACACTAGGCCTATGTCCAAACCGGAGCTCATATGGTGTTTTACCTAGCTTAGCACGCAAGAAAACACGATTTGAGACATAACAAGCGGTTGCTAACGCATCAGCCCAAAATTTCCTAAGAATTTGATATTCATCAAGAATAGTCCTAGCCATCTCAACTAAGGTTCTGTTCTTTCTTTCTACAACACCGTTTTGTTGATGTACATATGGTGAAGAGAATTGATGATCTATTCTATTTTCAGCACAAAACTGATCAAAAGATTGATTTTTAAATTCAGTTCCATTATCACTTCTAATTGCTTTTAATGATTCTGGGTGATCAATTGATAATCTAAGAAATAAAGTTCTAAAGTGACTAAAAACTTCATTCTTAGACGCCATAAAGTAAACCCAAGAGTATCTAGAATAATCATCAACGATAACAAGAACATACCATTTACCTCCGAAGGATTGAACACGTGAAGGTCCTACGGTGTTAAGATGCAAAAGTTGACATGGTTCAGTTGTCATGATCATTGTGAGAGGAGTATGTGAACCTGCAACCATCGTAGCATATCTACAAGAAGAGGACACAATTTCTTTGTCCCCTTTAAGCTTAGGCAGCCCACGTATGCGATCAAGAGCACTGACACGCGTTAGATGATCAAAGCCTACGTGACCAAGTCTACGATGCCAAAAATATAAGTCCTTTGAATCATTAGCAACTAGACACCTATGCTTAGAGGAAGACATATCAAAATCAGCTTTAAAAACTCTTCCAAACCGAGACATGTTAAAAATAAGCTCACTATTGGAACCTACAACTTTGCAACAGTTTTTATTGAAAATAATTTCTAGATTTTCATCTAGGAATTGTGCAACAGAAAGAAAGTTGTATTTCAAATTTTTGACAAGTGCCACATCCTTCAAAGTGTAGTGATCATTTACTTTAACCGAACCCTTAGCAATTACAGGAGTTGAGGAATTATCGGCAAAAGTGACATTCTCTACACGTGACATAAAAGAGAGGGAGGATAACCAATCTTTGTTACCGGTCAAGTGGCGTGAGCAACCTGAATCCACAATCCAAATGTTCTCCTTCCTCAAACGTGTAACCTATATAAAAGTACAATACGTCGATGACTCAATACTGGGGTTAGTCAAAAGGCATTTAGGAATCCAGTACTCTTCATTGTCGCTGTTGTGTTCTGCCTCCTCCATACTTAATCTTGACTTGCCCGCCATGAAGCACAAGTTTGCCAAATCATCTTCATCTTCATCACTTCCAATGTCCACGTCGCTTGAACTGAACTCTTGAAGCGCGGTGATGAAACTGTTGATCATCTTGCGTCCTATGGTACCTTTCTTCTTCTTGTTGGAATTTCCAGAAGATGTCCGAACCTTGCTTTGTTTTTCTTCCTGGGTAGTCGGACCTGAAAGGTTAGGGCATTCTGTACGAAAGTGTCCTGTTTTACCACATTCAAAACAGAGTTGAGGTCCAGAGCTTCCTCTCCTTCTAGTTCTCACATTTTGCAATGCTTTTGAGAATCTAGTAGAGATGAGTGCCAACTCCTCTTCTGGAAATTCTTCGATCTGGTCCACAGTTAGTGAGGACAACAAAGCAAGAGTATTGCAAGATGATGATTGGCCGGAGCTAGACATATCACGTTGTGAAACAAATGCAATAGACTTATTGGGGTTCTTACGTGATATTATGTCAATTTCATGAGTTTTTAACTTGGAATATAGCACATCTAAAGTAAGTGAACTCATGACAGTAGATTCACGAATAGATGTGACTTTCATCTCCCAAATTGACATATCTAATGCACTTAGCAATTGCCTAGCATTTTCAGCATCTGAAAAATTAACATTGACACTACGCAAGTTGCTGAGAATCTTATTAAAGCGAGCAAAAAGGTCATCAATAGACTCACCGGGTTGCATCTCGAAGCGCATGTATTCTTTCTTGAACATGTCTTGCCTTACCTCTTTGATCGTGTTGGATCCTTCGTGGTAGTCACAAAGTGCTTTCCACACATCGTATGCAGATCGGAGGTGTGCAACACGGTCGAAGACGCTTTGTGTTAATCCTTGTATGATCAAGTTTCGAGCCTTGTTGTTGTTGTCGACATCTCTCAGATTTGTAGCTGTAACTTGATCGTTTGATGGCACTTCGTAAGGCTTGTATACCTTCTCCCAAATTGCAAAGCCTTGTGCCTGGATGAAAGCCTCCATGTGTGCCTTCCAAACCTGAAAATCAATACCAGCAAACACACAAGGTTTGGCGGAGTACTTCTCCATGATGATTAGTCAAAAACACGTGCAAATCACAAAGATTAGAGCACCGTGGCTCTTATACCAATTGTAGGATCGAAGAGCACGTGAAAAGCTACCAGAGGGGGGGTGAATGGTAGATTTAAAAATCTTACGCAGCAGAAACAATTAAACCCCAACCCTTTCGGCAGAAAAACGATCTGTTAAAGAAATTGTGTGTGAGACTAATCTAAACGTGTTTCACCGTGAAAAAAGTGATAGATATCAGAGAGAATCAAGTCACAAAGACAACACAAAAAGAATCACTCAGATTCGTTGAGAAAAACTCAATTTATGATCGAAAGATCAAACAATGGTCATTCTGCCCTACTCGAGAAAAAAACAGTTTTGGAACGCTGCAAAGAAACTCGTGTAGATCATAGACCACAAATCCAATGACCGTGAAATTTTTACATATGATAGACAACCAAGTTGTGAAGACAACCAAAAAAGAATCACGTCAATTGGATCTGTAAAACTCGAGTTATGATAAAACCAACGACGAAAGGTAGTGCTATCCAGAAACTTCGACGAGTAAAACTTGTCTGGAACAAGTTGGACGAACAAGGCACAAAAGTTCCTTCAAACTATGAATTTTATTCAATAGAACACAAGAGGAACAGCCCCAAAGTCGTGCACCACGAGCTCTGGGCTCCCTTGCTTATATAACCAGCTCGAAAGCCAACTCAACTTAGATCAGGAACCTAATCCTACTCTGTTCATGAATCGTAACTTTTCATAAGTGCTTAGGATTCTTCTATACGCAGATAGAAGCAATCTTAAGACTTCCAAACACCTTAGGAACGTATCCCACATTCCTAAACAACTCAAATTCGTGAACCACACGAAATCCTATCATAACCAACTCAAATCTTTCCATATTTGAGTCAAACCCGACTCAGCTGCAACCTGAGTCCATAACCTAGTCGGTTGGACCTTTCCGACCAACTCTTTACGTACACATCTCTTAATCACGTCTCGGAACCATGCAGCCACGTCCACGCACTCCTTGCATACGTGCAAACATCTTCCAATGACGTCCACGATACCTTCATATGCATTGTTCTTGATTCAAACATGCTGCGCAACCTCCCGATCAACTCAACCACAATTCCTCCTGAATTTGGTTGTTGTAACCTCATCTCCTCCCTGATACTAGTCCAATGGATCCCGTTACTAGCCATGTCACGAAATCAAGCAACACCTGCACATGAATAAACAATCAATCCATACGAGCCCAAGTCGTTGACTTGACTCAAGTTAGTTCCAAACACAACACCTTACGTGAGAACCTCACATAAGCATGTTGCAAAGCATAGCAAAACAATATCAGCCATATCATCCAAAACGCACCAAAAACTTAGTAAAGGAATACTAAGCAAACTTTCCAACAATGTAAAGCAAGTACAAAACATTGCAAATGAAAAGCAGAAGCACTGCGGTCAAGTTCCGGACATTGCCAGAGCAAACCGGACCTTGAGCCGGAGCTTACAAAAGCTAGTAGAACCTAGCGCCGGAGCTTACCAGAACTAGTATAACCAAGCTCCCGCTGGAGCTTATAAAACTAGCAGGACCTAGCGCTGGAGCTAACTAGAACTAGTCGAAACTAGTAATCCCAAAAGCCGGAGCTAAAAAAATCAACTTCGGAGCTTAGCAAAAACACGGCGGAGCTATCAAAAACATGTCAGAGCTATCAAAGACATGCCGGAGCTAAAGACAAAACTTCACCGGAGCTGACCAAAGCTAGTCGGACTTAGCATCGAACGTAACCGGAGCTACCCAAAACAAGCCGGACCTACCGTCGGACCTTGTGTAGCTCAGAGCTAGAGTTGGACCTTGATAAAAAGGTGTTTTGGTGATATTCAAAACTTTTATCATCAAAGCCAAGTGTATTCACTACAAGCTAATGTATTCAGCACATATAGGTCTTACAAAGTCACACAAAATCAGACAAGTCCGTTCACCACCGGACTAGTCCGATATTCATTCTGATCTAAATCGGACAAGTCTGATATTAGCACAGACTAGTCCAAAAAACTCTCTGACCTAAATCGGACAAGTCCTCCAAGTACGGACTTGTCCCCATAACCACTTAGGGTTTCACTGTGCGGACAAGTCCGATGTCCATCGGACTAGTCCGAAGATTTCCAGAAGCAAAATCAGACAAGTCCGCTCCTAGCCGGACTAGTCCGATATTTCGGGGCACTTAGGAATTGCTACACACAGCACAGCGGACTAGTCCGGTGTCCACCACGGACTAGTCCGATCTTTCTAAACCCTAACGGTCACTTTTAGAAACCCCATATAAATTGAGGTGCATGACCCAACTTTAAACTCTCTCGAACCCTAGCGCCATCACACCTCCCAAGAGCCTCCAAAAACACATCTCTCCACGAAATTAAGTGCAACAAAGATCAATCCTTTGAGGATACACTCTAGATCATTGGAGAGACACGTTCAACACTCATTGAGCTCTTGGTTTGATTCTCTAACACACTCTTGTGATTTCATTGTAATCTTTTGAGTGTGTTCTTGGTGGTATTTCGTTTTGTAATCTAAGGGAGCCCTCAACGTGTGAGAAGGCCCCTTTGAATTCGGTTATTCACCCCTTTCTAAGAAGTGGAAGAGGATTGGCCTTCATGGCGATCCGACGAGGGTAGGGTTGGAGAAGACCCGGTCCTTTTGTGGACTCCTCAACATGGACATAGGTTGCCTTTGTGGGAGCCGAACCACAGGATAAATCCTTGTGTCTTTCCTAGTGTTCATCGTTCTTATTCATCACAACAATTTAGGGTTTGAACCATTATTGCATACTTTACATTGAATCATTAATTACAAGATTGAATTGTGATATACCCTAGTCCATAATCTTACAACACTTCATTTGACTGTATATTTCCGCTGCATACATCGAAGAATCAAATTAATCGATCAAACCTAATCAACCTAGTCGGTACACACCGGACTAGTCCGCACTTTACCGAACTAGTCTGATATCTCTGGTTTTGAACTGGTTGTTAAGTGTTGCAGGTTCTGACAAATTTTATAAAGGCCTATTCACCCCCCCTCTAGGCCACATTCAATTGGTATCAGAGCAAGGTTCTTCAAGAAAGAGACTAATCGCTCGAAGAAGATCATGTCAGACATGAAGGACATCCACAAGAGCAACAACCAACAAAAGGTGGATGATGAAAAGAACCTAAAGGTGGAGAATCTCCTCGAAGCCATTCAAGACTTCGAGGACGACGATGAGGAGACGCTAGAACTAAAGGCGCTCCTAAGAAAGAAGACACATTCCAAAGGGAAAGTGAAGATTGAAGAAAAGAAGAAGGGGAGTGGTCACACTGACTACTCCCGATATCCTTTTAACTATGACCGTCTCAATTCCAATAATAATTATTATTTGTCTATCCCACTTGGAAAAGCCCCACATTTCGATGAAAGTGATTACTCAATGTGGATGCAAAATATGAAAATGCATATAATTTCCCTCAATCCAAGTTTATGGCATATCGTGTGCATAGGGATTGATATCCCGGACGACGACGAAGAGCTCACACCAAGCCAAGAGCAGGCAATTCACCGAAATGCTCAAGCCACGGCCGTAATTACCTCTTCGCTCAGTCGGGACAAGTTCACCAAGGTGGATGGACTCGAGATTGCTAAGGAGATATGGGACACACTACAAACTGCACATGAAGGTGACCGACATGTGCGTGAAGCAAAGATCGAAATGATTGAAGGCAAATTAGGAAGATTCACAATTGAAGAAGACGAGTCACCCCAAGACATGTACAACCGATTAAAGACACTCGTCAACAAGGTCAGATCATACGGAAGTAAGAAGTGGAATGACCACGAGGTGGTAAAGCTCATCCTTAGAGCTTTCATGCCTCACAACATCACCATATGCTCCATGATCAGAGAAAGCCCAGATACAAAAGGATGACTCCGGATGAATTGTTTGGAAAGATCATCAACTTCGAGATGATGGAAAAACAAGCAAAGCATGTCAAGGAGATTGCCGACCTCACCTCGACAAAGAAGAAAGGGGTTGCTTTGAAGTCCACCCTCAAGCCCCTATCTAAAGAAGCTCGAGAAGCTCAGCTAGAAGAAGAAAGTGATGATGAGAGCAGTGAATTAGATGAAGAAGACATGATATTGTTCATGAAGAATTTCAAGAGAATAATGAATAAGAGACAAGGTGCTAAATCAAGAGAAGGAAAGTACAAAGAAAGAACATAGCCAAAGTTGAGGCGGGCATGCTATAGTTGTGGTGAGTATAGCCACTTTATAGTTGATTGCTCATATGAAGAGAACAAGAAAAAGACCAAAGAAGCCAAGCCTCAACCCAAGAAATTTTTCAAGAAGAAGAAACAAGCCGAACAAGCCCACATAGGGAAAGAGTGGGACTCAAATGATGAGTCCTCATCATCCGAAGAAGAAGAGATGGATAGCATAGCCATCGAGAAGACATCCAAGAAGTCTACTCTCTTCCCTAAACTCGGCGCATGGAAGGGAGATGGCACTTGCCTTATGGCAAAGGAAGGTAAATGCAAGGTAACCATTAAACCCCCTTCCATGCATTCCTATTCTAGTGATGGTGAAATCAATAGTGATAATGAGGATATGCTTGTTGGACTAGATAGGATAACTGCCATAAAAATGAAATTTTTACTTGATCAACTTGTTGAGAAGGAGAGGTTGATACATCGTCAAGAGGACATGATCATCTCCCAAAAGGAGGAATATGTAGAACTTGACAAGCTTCTAGAACTTGAAAAGGAACAAAGCAATTCACTAGAGCTTGAGTTAGCTTCAAGCAAGGAAACTTGCTTGGAGTTAACCGACTCAAATGCTACAATCAAGGACCAACTTGCTGACCTGATCAAGGTTAACAAGATCCTTGAAGTGCAAGTTGAGTCACTCAAGCAAGGTGAACCTTCATGAACCTTCATCCTCTTCAAGTTCACCTTCTCAACTCACTAAAACTGAGGTTGCTTCTACTTGTACACGCAATAAAATTGACATCAGTTTGAAAGACAAGCCAACCTCAACAAAGAATAAGCATCCTACCCAAAGTGGCATATTTGACAAGGAGAAGATCAAATAATGCACGCAGTGCATACTTGGTCCAAAGACCACCAAATGTGAAATATGGCATTGGTTACGCTTATGGTGAAAAGCAACATGCTAAAAGTCATAAGAATAACAAGGATAGGATTGCCTTTGTAAAGGGAAGACCCTCTCAAACTGAAAAAGTTCGGACTAGTTCGGTCGGGGTCCGGACAAGTCCGGTCCTCCCGACAAGTCCAGCCTCCCAGACTAGTCCTGTACATAAACAGCAACAGATATTGTTTAGAACCTTCGATGCCTCATATGTCTTAATGAAAAATAATTTTGGCAAAGTTTATGCTTATTATGTTGGGCCACACCATGAGAACACCAAGTCTCATGTGTGGGTGCCCAAATGTCTCGTAACTAACCTCCAAGGACCCAAGCAAGCTTGGGTACCTAAAACCAAAGTATAATCTGTTTTTGCAGGCCTATTCCTCTGGTGGATCTAAATGGGGGCTAGACAGTGGCTACACCAACCATATGACCGGAGAAAGAAGAATGTTCGTTGAATATGAGGAAAATGAGGATCCAAACGAGGGCATCTACTTTGGAGGTAATAGTCAAGGAAAGGTGCTCGGTACCGATAAAATTGCAATATCTTCTAAACACACACTTTCTCATGTTTTATTGTTGAATCCTTAGATTATAACCTGCTGTCCATATCTCAATTATGTGACAAAGGTTATAATTGCTTGTTCACTAACAAGGGTGTGATCGTTTCTAGGAGGAGTGATGGTTCCATTGCATTCAAGGGTATGTTAAAGGGAAAGCTCTATCTTGTTGACTTCAACAAGGATAAAGCTGAACTTGACACATGCTTGATTGCAAAAACCAACATGGGTTGGCTGTGGCATAGATGGCTAGCGCATGTTGGTATGAGGAACCTTCAAAAACTCCTCAAGGGCGATCACATCCGAGGTTTAAAGGATCTTGTGTTTGAGAAAGACAGGCCTTGTAGCGCGTGCCAAGCCGGGAAGCAAGTTGGAGCACCTCACCGCGCCAAGAATGTCATGACTATAACAAGACAGCTCGAGCTACTTCACATGGACTTATTTGGTCCAATTGCTTACATAAGCATCGGCGGTAACAAATATGGTTTAGTAGTTGTTGATGATTTTTCTCGCTTCACTTGGGTTTTCTTTTTGCATGATAAGTCAGAAACACAAGGAATACTCAAGAAGTTCTTCAAGCGAGCTGAAAATGAATTCTCGTTGACAATCAAGAACATTCGAAGTGACAACGGCACAGAGTTCAAGAACACACAAGTGGAGGAGTACCTTGATGAAGAAGGCATAAAGCACGAGTTTTCAGCTCCGTACTCCCCACAACAAAACGGAGTTGCCGAAAGAAAGAACCGAACCCTCATAGATATGGCAAGAACAATGCTCGATGAGTACAAGACCTCGGATCGATTTTGGGCGGAAGCAATTAACACCGCTTGCCACGCCACAAATCGACTTTATCTTCATCGACTACTCAAGAAGACATCCTATGAGCTACTCACCGGTAACAAACCCAATATTTCATATTTTAGAGTTTTCGGTTCTCCATGCTACATTTTAAACAAGAAGCCTAGGACTTCAAAGTTCGCTTCGAAGTCCGATGAAGGTTTCTTGCTTGGTTATGATTCGAACACTTACGCCTATCGTGTTTTCAACAAGACCTCCGGACTTGTTGAAGTAGCACGTGATGTAGTGTTCGATGAGACTAACAGCTCCCAAAAGGAGCAAGTTGATCCATGTGTACTAGGTAAAGAAGAAGCTCCCTATCAAGCATTGAAAAGAATGGCCTTAGGTGAAGTTCGACCACAAGAGTCACCTCTACATGTGTATGAGGAAGATGAGCCACAAGAGGAGGTCAACGATCAAGGGGGAGCTCCCACACAAGATCAACCACAAGAATACGAAGATAATCAACAAGTCAACGAAGGCAACCATTTAGGGGGAGAAGAATATGATCATGAAGATACAACGCCTAAATTGCCACACCCAAGAGTACACCAATGCGTCCAAAGGGATCACCCAATCGACAATATCATCGGTGACATCCAAAAGGGAGTAACCACTAGATCTCGTATAGCTAAATTTTGTGAACACTATTCGTTTGTATCCTTTTTGGAACTGCACAGGGTTGAGGATGCATTGAAGGACCCGGACTGGGTGGTGGCAATGCAAGAAGAATTGAACAATTTCAAGCGGAATGAGGTGTGGGTACTCGTGGCAAGACCCAATGCGAACATTGTCGGCACCAAGTGGGTCTTCCGCACCAAACAAGATGAACACGGGGTGGTGACAAGGAACAAGGCACGACCTGTGGCCAAAGAGTATTCAGAAGTCACAGGTTTGGATTTCGATGAGACCTTTGCTCCCGTAGCTAGACTTGAATCTATTAGAATATTACTTGCATATGCTACTCACCATGATTTCAAGCTGTATCAAATGGATGTGAAAAGCGCCTTCCTCAACGGACCAAATAAGGAGGAGGTATATTTGGAGCAACCCACCGGGTTTGAAGACGAAGAGTTCCCCGACCACGTATTTAAATTGCGTAAGGCTCTCTACAACCTCAAACAAGCTCCTAGAGCTTGGTATGAGTGTCTTAGAGATTTCTTAATTCAAAATGGATTTAAGATTGGCAAAGTAGATTATACACTGTTTACAAAGAATTTTGACAATGATCTTTTTATCTGTCAAATTTACGTTGATGATATAATCTTGGATCAACTAATCAATCTTTTTGTGAGGAATTTAGTAAAATCATGATAGATAGGTTTGAAATGTCAGTGATGGAAGAACGAAAGTACTTCTTGGGATTCCATGTGCGGCAACAAAAGAAAGAGACGTTCATAAGCCAAACCAAGTACACGCAAGACATACTCAAGAAGTTTGGTATGGACAAGGCGAAGCCCATAAAGACTCCCATGGAAACAAATGGCCACTTGGATGTCAATGAAGATGGACCTAGCGTCGACCAAAAGGTATATCGCTCCATGATTGAATCTCTACTCTATTTATGTGCATCTAGGCCAGACATTATGTTGAGTGTATGTTCGTGTGCAAGGTTTCAAGCCAATCCTATGGAGTGTCATTTGACAGCCGTAAAAAGGACCTTAAGATATTTAGTTCATACACCCAACCTAGGCCTTTGGTACCCAAAAGGCTCAAAATTAATCTCATTGGTTACTCCGATGAAGATTATGTCGGATGCAAAGTAGATAGAAAAAGTACCTCCAGTACATGCCAATTCCTAGGGAGATCTTTAGTTTCTTGGTCCTCCAAGAAACAAAATTCCATTGCCTTATCCACAGCCAAAGCAGAGTATGTTGCAGCCGGGAGTTGTTGTGCACAACTACATTGGATGCGACAAACTCTAAGGGATTACAGTTACAATATGAATCATATTCCACTCCATTGTGACAATGAGAGTGCCATTAAAATTGCCCACAATCCCATTGAGCACTCTAGAACAAAAAACATAGACATAAGGCATCACTTTTTAAGAGACCACTCCATGAAAGATATATAGCCATTTCCCATGTCAACACCCAAAAGCAATTGGCCGACATATTCACCAAGCCACTTGATGAAAAGCGCTTTTGTGAACTGCGAAATGAACTAAACATCCTTGATGCTCAAAGTGTGGCTTGAAATGTTGCATACGTGTATGAATTCTTCAAAATATGTTGATTGGATTGTGAAAATCATCTCTCTCAATTTTCTTCCGAAAACTATGTTAATTATTAGATCTTGGTGAATTATGATCATTGCTTGATTGTTGTATGCTTACTGATCATATTCATCAAGATTATTTGATTTGATTTGCCTCCCTATTTTCTAAATATGTACCTTCAAATATATATGAATGGGCTAAGAAATTCTTGCCTGGTGACCATGAACTAGTCTGTGGTTACCCGAACTTGTCTGATTTTTCGTGTCCTTAACCCTAGCCACCGCCAAAACCCTAATCCCTTCATCCTCACTCTTGCCTCACACGTTCTATCTCTCACACTCGAGCTCCCAAGGCGATTACTTTATTTCTCCATCGGAACTTCGCAAGTTTGGGTGGAATTTGATCGTCATCGCATCGGGATTGAAGTTCTCGGACAAGTCCAGCCTTCAACACCCTCATCTCCAAGTTCCAATCGATTTATTTGGTAATTTTTACTCAAACCCTAGAAATTCCAAGTTTCTTCATTGTTGATCGAATAGCCTAGCATATTTCACTATATACATGCCTCCTTGATGTATTACGTTTATGCTACGCTTGTTGCGCATTAGGAATCAGCATCTGTCCAGTCTCTTAGGTTTTTGGGGATGAATACCGGACTAGTCTGGTCCATGCACGAACAAGTCCGGTCCCCCCGGACTAGTCCGTGCCTGTACACCAGACAAGTCCGATTTTTCTGAACTCAAAACCTAACTTTTCAGTTCCTTAATGCAATTCCTTTATATCCTTTCACACCTATGCCTTGTATCATTCATTCTCATTCATGTCTTACTCAACTCATTCTAAGGGTATGTCGAGCTCAAACAATGAAGTTTCCGACTTTGAGGCCGAGATGGACCACGAGGTGGCACCTCGGACCTCGACGAGTCTTGGCAAGAAGCGCCAAGAGAGACCTTCTGAGCCAGCTCCATCTCCTTCACAGGCTCGGAGGAAAGTTCTAGCGAAGAAGCCGGCCTCCAAGGTGCCAGCTTCTAGGGCTACCACCGGTGGTGGCCCTAGCTCGGCAAGTGTCCGCCTAGCCAAAGGCAAAGGCAAAGGGATAGCAACGGGTCCATTTGGCCCGTTGAAGCTGCATGCTCCGAGGGAAGGTGTCCGGGACCCTACTGAAGAGAAGTTCAACGGGAAAGGCAATGATTCAGCAGCAAAGTTCAGAAGCATTGATTGGTATGGCCGACCAAAGTAAGCTGCTGATGGAAGATTTTGGTGCAACTTCCATGTAGATTTCTACAAATCTGTGTATCTCCCAATGAAGACATTGGTTGTGCGCAGTCAATGGATTGATTGGGCACACTTTGAGAAGAAGGGCTGCTCCCCGTTCACTGAAGTGGTGGAAGCTATTAAGAGGCATGGCCTGAAAAATCTCCTTGCCTTCAAGAACAACTGGAATGATGAGGTCATAGCACAATTCTTTGCGACATGCCATTTCTCAAGTGAAGATGAGGAAAGTGTTACTTGGATGACTCATAGATCCAAGTACAATATCACTCAAGAAGATTTTGCGAGCCTGCTTCACCTTGACACCTCAAGATCTGACTGCTTGATCATCCACAACATAGTTGTCATTGAGAAGGATAGGATGAAGTTCCTATATGAGCCAAACTCCAAGTTCAACCCCCCATCCACGAAGAACATGAAGCCATTCTTTGTGGTGCTCAATAGAGTCTTGAGGAAGACCATCGCTCCCAAGGATGGAGATGCTGGGAGTGTGCAGGGTTATCTCCGAACGTTGATGAGAGTGATAAGCAAGGACTGCCAATTTGATGTGGCAGACTACATGTGGAATGACATGGTCAACATATCCTGCACACCCAACAGGTCTTGTGGGTATGCCCCATATCTGATGTTTGTGATCTAGAAGGTCACCAGGATTGAATTCGTCAAGGATGTGGAGCATCTACCCTTTAGGCCTCAGATGCCTCAGAAGTCAATTGTCCAGGCTGCTCCCTCGCCGGCATCCAGTCTTGAGGCACCGACAAGAAGGACTGAAGATGCAAGAGCTGCCCCTGCCAGTAGGGCAGCCCCTCAAAGGGGATCAGCCAGTAGGATCTTCAAATACCTCGCTGCATGCTTCCTGCAAAAAGGCCGAAGTAAAGGCCCATAAGCTCAACAAGAGAAGAAAGGAAGATATGAAGTATGTGAAGGCAAATGTGAAGCAAATTTGCCAGAAACTGGAGATCGAACCCATTGGGTCTCCAGTAATCTCTAAAGATTCAGACTCAGACTTCATCGAGCTCGGGCCCTTGACCTCTTTCGAGCTTGCCTACTTTGGCATTGGAGGCTCGAGTGGCTCCGCACCTCCTCCTCCTCCTCCTCCTCGTCATCAGGCTGAAGATGAAGATGACGAAGACGACGATGAGAGGACTGACAGCAAAGAGTGAAGACCTTAGGACCCTCCTCTCCTTCTTTTTGGTGTCTTGATGCCAAAGGGGGATAGATTGAGGGGGAGTCTTAGTATTAGCTGTAGGATGCGAGGAGAGAGTTCTCTTTTATGCTTTTTGACTATTTTGCGGGTTGTAAAGCTTTAACTATGTTCTTAAGTTAATTATGGATCTGTGATGCAATGTTATGATCTTTTAAGAAGTAATTGTTGAGTTGTATGATTTTGCTCCTAGAATGACATATATGCTTGCTTTTGATTGATTAATGTCAATTATGTCATTCTCATTGTTTCAACATACTTAGTTATGCATCCCACCATAAAGAATGCACATATGGATTATGTTTTCATTGCTTGATGTATTTTAGACCCATATGTGCATGCTTTATGAAAATCTCAATTTTTATCACATTTTGTGAAATCTCAATTGGTTGTCATCAATCACCAAAAAGGGGGAGATTGAAAGTGCATCTAGGAATCCCTTGTGGGTTTTGGATGATTTATGACAAGAAATGAGATCCTAACCTCTTTGTTGAGATGAGCACAGGTTTTAACAACAAAATAAGCAAAGTGCCAAAAAGAAGGGAGAATGAGGAGCAAAGTGGAAATGAGCTCATGGAAGAAGAATAGTAGATCATTATGTATGGAGTGTGTTAAGGAAACACACCCCCAAGAGCTCAATCACAATTAAACACACACATTGCACAAAGTTATACAGGATCGCGAATGTCACCAGACTAGTCCGATATCCTCTCTACACAAAATCGGACAAGTTTGATATCCATCGGACTAGTCCGATATCCCTCTGACTAGAATAGGACTAGTCCTCCCCAGTGCGGACTAGTCCCCCAAAACACTTCACAAGTCACACAAAATCGGACAAGTCCGATCACCACCAGACTAGTCCGATATTCATTCTGATCTAAATCAGACAAGTCCGATATTAGCACGACTAGTCCGAAAAACTCTCTGACCTAATCAGACAAGTCCTCCAAGTGCGGACTTGCCCCCATAACCACTTAGGGTTTCACTGTGCGGACAAGTCCGATGTCCATCGGACTAGTCCGAAGATTTCCAGAAGCGAAATCGGACAAGTCCGCTCCTAGCCGGACTAGTCCGAATTTTGAGACACTTAGGGTTTGCTACACACAGCACACCAGACTAGTATGATCTTTCTAAACCCTAACGACCACTTTTAGAAACCCCATATAAATAGAGGTACGGCCCAACTTTAAACTCTCTCGAACCCTAGCGCTGTCACACCTCCCAAGAGCCTCCAAAAACACATCTCTCCACGAAATTAAGTGCAACAAAGATCAATCCTTTGAGGATACACTCTAGATCATTGGAGAGACAAGTTCAACACTCATTGAGCTCTTGGTTTGATTCTCTAGCACACTCCGGTGATTTCATTGTAATCTTTTGAGTGTGTTCTTGGTGGTATTTCATTTTGTAATCTAAGGGAGCCCTCAACGTGTGAGAAGGCCTCTTTGAATTCGGTTATTCACCCCTTTGTGATAAGTGGAAGAGGATTGGCCTTCGTGGGGATCCGACGAGGGTAGGGTTGGAGAAGACCCAGTCCTTTTGTGGACTCCTGAACATGGACGTAGGTTGCCTTTGTGGGAGCCGAACCACAGGATAAATCCTTATGTCTTTCTTGGTGTTCATCGTTCTTATTCATCACAACAATTTAGGGTTTCAACCATTACTGGATACTTTATGTTGAATCATTAATTACAGGATTGAATTGTGATATACCCTAGTCCATAATCTTGCAACACTTCATTTGACTGTATATTTCCGCTGCATACATCGAAGAATCAAATTAATCGATCAAACCTAATAAACCTAGTCGGTACACACCGGACTAGTCCGCACTTTACCGAACTAGTCTGATATCTCTGGTTTTGAACTGGTTGTTAAGTGTTGCAAGTACCGAAAAATTTCAAAAAGGCCTATTCACCCCCCTCCCCCTCTAGGCCACATTCACTTGGTCCGCACGCTTCACAACACAAGAGGCGTGCTGCATCTCAACAGGCGACGTCGCTGCCTTCCGGGGCGCGACACACCCATACAATAACCAGGCTTTCGACTCACGACCTCCGGGCTGAGCTTGATCGCCGTTACCGTCAACAGGACGACCTCATCCGTATCGAGCGTGCTCGCGAGAGGCAAGAGGCTCGGGACAGTCCTGCTCCCGAGGGAGTAGGAGGAGGCTGTTCTGCCCTGGCCATGCACCTCCGCATGGTCAGATGGCCGTAGAAGTTCCGGCCTCACTCGCCGGAGAAATTTGACAGGACTGTCAATCCCGCTGAGTTTCTCCAAATCTACTCCACCACAATCCTTGTGGCTAGAGGCAATGAGGCCGTGATGGCCAATTATTTCCCCGTGGCTTTGACTGGGACCACCAAGTCCTGGTTCATGAGCCTTCCGTCTGACTCCATCAACAGTTGGGCGGATCTGTGCCAACAGTTCACCGCCAATTTCGGGAGTTCATACACCCGACCAGTCACCGAACTGGACCTTTTTGCTGTCAAGCAGAAGGGAGAGAGTCCCTGCAATCCTTTATCCAGAGGTTCTCCCAGGTACGAAACACTATTCCTTCTATCTCAAGCGCTTCTGTTATTGTGGCATTTAGGCAGGGCGTACGAGACAAGAAGGTGCTGGAGAAGCTAGTGACCAAGGAGGTCACCAGCGTCACAGAACTCTTTAGCTTGGCGGACAAGTGCGCCAAAGCTGCGGAGGGCCGTGAAATACACTCCCAACCACCTCTGGAGGACAACAAAAAGTCCTCCAAGGGTGAAGCCACTACCTCTGGGAGTGTCAAGAAGAAGAAAGAGTCCAACGGCAAGAAAAAATCATCGACCGACACACCTATAGCCGCTGCTGCCGCAACTCCGGGTGGCCGGGGGCCACACCCTGAGAAACAACCTCGGTCGTCATCTGAAGATGGAGGCAGCTCCAAGATGTGGTGCCCTATACACAAAACGAACAGCCACAACCTGGAAGGCTGCCGAGAGGTCAAGAACCTTGTCGAGCGCTACCACAAGCGCCAGGAAGAAGTTCCTTTCCGTCAAAGGGAAGGGAAACAGAAAGTCGAAGAAACTCCAGCTGAAGAGGAGTTAGGCTTTCAGGACACTAAAAATGTCTTGAAGGCTGTTTACACCTACGTCGATGACGACTCCGACGTCTTCGACAATGAGCATCAAAAGACCATGAACACCATCTTTGGTGGTTTGTGGGACATCACCTCCCGCCGTGTCCTCAAGACCATGCGGCAGGACATGGCCTCAGTAGCTCCCACCGCTAGGGTGGAGCCGCACCAGAAGTGGATGGACACTGCCATCACCTTCAATGCCTCGGACTGCTCTCAAAACATGATTGGAGCTGGCCAACTTCCACTGATGGTATCTCCTACCATCAACAACATCCAACTCCATCATGTTATGGTGGACGGAGGTTTGGGGCTGAACCTCATAAGCTTCAAAGCTTTCGTCAAGCTTCAGCTCCGACCTTCAGATCTTCGCCCCTCCGGAGTAGGTCTGGGGGCCATAACCCCACTCGGTGCCATTACTCTCCCGGTTACCTTCGTGACCGGGGAGAATTACCACACTGAGAAGTTGGTCTTCGACGTGGCGCAGATCAACTTACCATTCAATGCCATTTTGGGCAGGCCAGCCTTATACATATTCATGGCTGCCGCCCATTATGGCTACTTGGTGCTGAAGATGCCAACACCAGCCGGTGTTCTCTGGATCTGTGGAGACCGCACCGCCGGAGTGACTGCTATGGAAGAACTCCATGCGCTTGCTAGAGCGCAGGAGGAAGAATCCGGAAAGGAGCAAGCTTCGAAACCCCCGAACATTCGTCATAGAGGCTCAACCTCCACACCTTGCGTGCAACCAAGCGCCGACACCGACATTTACATCAAAGTTGTCCAAATCGGTTCCGACGCTGCTCAAACCACCCGTATATCGGGAGGTCTGAATGACAAATAGGAACTCGAGCTCATCACTTTCCTCCGGGCTAATGTCGACGTGTTTGCCTGGCAACCGTCACAAATGCCTGAGATCCCTAGGGAAGTGATCGAGCACAATCTGAAGATCTATCCCGACGCTCGACCTGTACACCAGAAGCCTCGAAAGCAATCAGTAGATCGACAAAACTTCATACGTCAAGAAGTGAAGAAGTTGCTTGAAGATGGATTCATCCGAGAAGTCTTCCACCCAAAATGGTTGGCAAGCCCAGTCGTTGTACCCAAGGCCGGCGGGAAGCTTCAGATGTGTATCGACTACACTACCCTGAATAAGGCATGTCCAAAAGATCCATTCCCACTACCTAGAATAGATCAGATAGTGGATTCCACTCCCGGGTGCGAATTACTGTGTTTCCTAGACGTATATTCTGGGTACCATCAAATCAGAATGTCTAGGGAAGATGAAGAGCATACTTCCTTCATCAAAGTGGATGGATTATATTGTTACACTGCTATGCCATTCGATCTCAAAAACGCTGCTTCAACGTTTGTACGATCTATGTACAAAACTTTTGGAGAGCTTATTAGAGATGTAGTGGAAGTGTACGTCGATGACATCGTCGTCAAGATCAAGAACAAGGAGTCATTCCTTGACACCTTGCAAGCTGTCTTCGACAAGTTGCATGCCACACGCACGAAGCTGAACCCAGACAAGTGTGTATTTGGGGTTAGCTCTGAAAGCTTCTTGGATTCTTGGTGAACCACCGAGGGATAGAAGCAAATCTAGCGAAGATAAAAGCTATTGAAGACATGCGACCACCAGCTTGCATCAATGACGTCCTGAAGCTGACTGGATGTCTAGCTGCCTTTAGTCGGTTCATCTCAAGACTGGCGGAACAGGCACTACCCTTCTTCAAGTTGTTGAGGAAGTCTGGACCATTCCAATGGCCTGAAGAAGCAGAGAAAGCATTCCAGGAGCTGAAACAACTCCTCACCACTCTACCAACCTTGGTAGCTCCGAATCCTGGTGATCCACTTCTGCTTTACATTTCGGCAACTAACGAAGTTGTCAGCATGGTTCTAGTTGCGGAAAGACCAGAACCATCTCCAGTTCAGGAGTCCAGACCCCTCCGGGAGGGTCTGGAGCTACCTGAATGTGAGTCTGGGTCCCAGCTCCCAGACCCTGATCCTCAAGGCGAGACGTCGGAGGATTCATCTCCTTCAAATGAAGGAGTCACTGCTACTGAACAAGAAGATTCGAACCCCTCCGGGAAGGTCCAGATCACTTTAGAAGAAGCTCAGGGTTCCTCCAGCCGGAACTCGGAGGTCCCCGAACAAGGTCCGGACCCCTCCGGGAGGGTCCAGGTTGATGAGGAGGAAGTTCAACGCCCAGTGTACTTCATCAGCGAAGTACTCCATGACGCCAAGACTCGGTACCTGGAAGTGCATAAGCTGCTCTATGCAGTTCTTATTGCTTCTAGGAAGCTCCGACACTACTTCCAGGCTCACAAGATTTCAGTGGTAACTTCCTATCCACTGTGTGCAATCTTGCATAATCCCAACTCTACTGGGAACATTGCAAAGAGGGCAGCGGAACTGGATGAGTTCGATCTTGATTTCGTCCCAAGACAAGCAATCAAGAGTCAAGCATTGGCGGACTTTGTGGCGGAATGAACCCCCTCTCCATCACATCCTGGGGGCCCTAGTGAGCAAAATCCAGAACTCAAGGTTCCGGTCTTCACCGAGCCTCACTGGACTCTCTACTTCGACGGCTCCATGCAGAAGCAGGTGGCCGGAGCTGGAGTCCATCTCCTCGCTCCAACCGGGGAGAAGGTCAAATACATGGTTCATCTTGACTTCAAGGCGACCAACAACATGGCGGAGTATGAAGCACTAATCTATGGGCTCAAGGTGGCACTATCGTATGGTGTCAAGCAGCTGTTGGCAAAGGGTGATTCACAGCTTGTTGTAAAACAAGTCAAAGGTGAATGTTGCTGCAATAACCCTCAACTAGATGCATACCTACTTGAAGTCCAGAAGCTTCAAAAGGACTTCGACGTCCTGGATCTCTGCCATGTCCAGCGTCTCAACAACGCTGAAGCCGATGAACTCTCGACGAAAGCTTCAACCGGACCTCCGGCTCCCGATGGAACCTTCGTCTGAAGGTTGTCTAAACTTACACCTCAGCCTGCCGAACTGAGCGAAGGGGGCGAGACCAGCACCTCAAAGCTGGCGGTCCCGATGGCCCTGTTACCATGGCGTCCATCAAGGGTCGTAGGTGCTGCAGGAAGCTCCGAGCAACCCAGCACGCAAGACTCAAATCCTCAAGTTAGCTCCGATGCATGGATCTCGGAGATCCGGAGCTACTTGAAAGATAATTTCCTTCCTGAAGATAGTGTATCCGCTGACCGGATAGTCAGATTGGCTAAAAGATACACACTGGTAGAAGGGGATCTCTACCGGTGTGGTGCCATCGGCGTCCTAATGCAGTGCATTACAAGGGAAGAAGGTTGCGAGCTCCTCGCAGAAATTCATGGAGGCGAGTGTGGGAACCACGCGTCTTCCCACACGCTGGTCGGTAAAGCCTTCCAGCATGGTTTTTACTGGCCTACAACACTCCAGGATGCAACTGAGCTAGTGAAGAAATGCGAAGCATGCCAGTTCCATGCAAAGCAGATCCACACACCAGCTCAACCTCTACAAATGATACCTCCTACATGGCCCTTCGCTGTGTGGGGGATGGATATCTTGCGACCTTTCCCAAGAGCCGTCGGAGGTTACAAGTTCCTATACATTGCCATTGACAAGTTCACCAAATGGCCGGAAGCAAATCCAGTTGTGACAATAAACAAGCAATCAGCTATCAACTTCTTGCAGCCCATCGTATGCAGATTTGGAGTCCCAAACAAGATCATAACTGATAATGGGACCCAATTCACAAGCTCTGCATTTCAAGGATATTGCGAAGACCTCAACATTCAAGTCAGCTACGCCTTAGTAGCTCACCCGACAAGCAATGGCCAAGATGAGAGAGAAACTGCAGTAATCCTAAAAGGACTCAAGACGCGCACATATGAGCGCCTGAAAAAACATGGAGCCAACTAGATCGAAGAGCTTCCGCCCACACTGTGGGCGAACAGGACAACTCCAAACCGGTCAACTGGAGAAACACCCTTCTTCCTGGTATACGAAGCTGAAGCAGTCTTTCCTCCAGAAATCACCTTGGGGTCACTCCGGGTCTGGACCTTCAACGATGCCACGCAGGACCAGCTCCAGCGTGAAGACCTTGACCTCCTTGAAGAGGGAAGGTGCCGAGCAGCTGTTCGGAATGCCCAATATCGCCAAGCTCTTCGGCGCTATCACCAAAGGCATGTTCACAGCCGACAGCTCGAGGAAGGCGATCTGGTGCTATGGAGAATACAAACTCGAGAAGGGTTAAACAAAATCTCCCCCAGCTGGGAAGGACCCTTCCGAGTGATCAAAGTATCCCGTCCCAGATGCGTTTGCTTGGCAACCGAGGATGGGACACCACTCCCTAATCCTTGGAACATTGAGCACCTCCATAAGTTCTACGCTTAATATCACGGAGGTGAGTCTGTAGTTACATGAGATGTATATTATAGAGTCATTGTACAGAGTCAGGTAGCTCCTTCGGGAGAATAGCCGGACCTTCCCCGGAAGGTCCGCAAAGTTTAGGCAACACTTTTCAAAGTCTTAGAACTAAAAGTGTAACTAGCTACCTTGGGTCAAACGAGAAACGAAACACACTTAGTCTGGTTCTGTACCCTAAGAGTGTACTTGTTTCCCCTGTACCCTAGACCTATAATGAAAGACATCATTGTGTGAAAATAGACTCCACGTGCATTTATTTTGTACAGGCTCATTATTTTTCATTTATCTCTTTCTTGTCTGTAACAAAGTTGTGCAATTCTTAAGAAACTTTAGTTCGGCCAATTCATATATAATTCAAGTTGCATTGTCAATTCTTCCGGGTCTAAACATTGTTAATGGTCTACTCGTCTGAATGCCGCCAAGCCAATCTAGGTCCGGAGTGTGCTATCGACTTAGCCTGGTCCTGCACCCTAAGTACGCCACTCTACCTACACCCCAGCAGGCTGAAGTAAGGCGAGTCCAGAAACGATCGGACCTGGAGAAAACAAGTCAGTGCACTTGATTGTATTTAGAATTGCGTTCGACCTAAAAATTTCTTTCGAGAATAGTAAGCCGCAAATGAGTTATAGATAAGAAATGGATTTTACTGTTTTTCTTGACTTCAGTGTGCAGGAAAAATAAGGATCTCATGATGATGGTGGATGAAGCTGGAGCTATCAAAGCTCTGGCACCCCCTAAGTTGTGGTCTACCGTCGATGTTTCAAACATTGATAGTAGACATCGCCGGAGCTACAAAGTTCTGGCAAATCCAGGGGGCCAACCGTCAACGTGAAGAAAAGATGGTGGGAAGACTCCCCAGTGGGGTCTGCTGTCGATGCACCGTGTATTGATAGTGGTCGCTGCCAGAGCTAACAAGCTCCGACAACCCCAGAGGTTTAAACCGTCAATGCTCTACATGTTGACAAGGGTCACTGCCGGAGCTACTAAGCTCCGACAACCTCAGGGGGCCCCTACTATCGGTGACTTCGGACCTACAAACTACAAGTTCGAAGCGCGCAAGTCTTCAACAAAATGCTACATCCTCTTGGTACATGTTCACAATCAAATTGTGTACACCTACCAGGGGGCCAAGTGGGACAAAGGTGATGAAGACAAAAAATGAAATTCATAAAATTCTTGGATTTCATTAATCTGGAGACAAGAGATTACAAAATTGGAGAAAAAAGAAGAGAGAATACAAGCGGGAGATACAAAGAGAGAATCCTAGACCCTATGGAAGAACGAGGCGACCTTCTGGGCAACCTCCGACACGCTGGCTTTGGCAGCTTCTCCCTCTCCGTCGATGGGGCCTTCAAGCACCGGGTCCAGTGGCAAGTGAGGGTCCCGACTTGTGTAGAACGTCAGCATGAACTCTGCGATGTTCTTTGCTAGGGATTGTCCCTCAGTTTCTAGCTGGTCCACGATGACATCGCCCATCTTGGTGAGGTTGTTGCCTGCCGGACCCAACGCCTGCAACGCCTGGTCCAGCTCTGGCTCCGGATCATCCGGTCGCACGGGACTAAAACCCATCAGCGTCAACGCGTCATTGGCTTTGCCCGAGAAGTCCCAAACTTGTTGGGACTCCGCAGCCCTTAAGCCTCGCATCTCTTCCAAGGATCTTCTGATCACTGCAAGCTCTGAATTCTCCCGAGCAAGGCGGTCAACCTCTTTGGCGTTCTGCTGAATCTTTTCAGCAACCTACCTTTCGAGTTTACTGAGCTCCTCCTCTCGGAGGTGGATCTTGTTCTGTCGGCCGACCAGGTCCTTCTCCTGGCCCCGCACTTTCTTCTCCCTGGCAGCAATTTCATCCTCCCTCTTGTGCAGGTCCTGTCCTTGCTGCCAGGCCTTCTTCTCCTCCTTCTCGCAACGCTCCTCCAGCTTCTTGGTGCGCTCTGCGAGACTCTTTTCACCCAGAGTTAGCCTCTGAGTAAGCTCCTCTTCCCTCTTCACGAGGTCATCCCGCAGCTCCAGAAGTTTTTGCTCTTCATCTTCGAGCTTTTTCTCCCGCTCCTCAAGAGCCTCCCGACGCTTGATGAGGCTGTCGTGGATGGCGCTGAGACTCTCTTCGTGATCATTCGCTACATTATTAGAAGCTACGACCTGTTCATGGATGGCCCGAGACTGGTTGTCGAGGGATCGCACCATGCTTTCCCTCTCGTCCAGCAGCTGGCCCCAGTACTCCATCCGGGCCTTCTCCTTCTTCACCCACTACCTGTCGTCAGCCAGCCTGGTTTGCGCCAGCTTGGTCTCGAATTGGAGCCGATTGCGCCACCTCCTAAGGGTTTCACGCTCCTCCTCGAGGGCCTTGCTGCCATGGTAGAAGGCCAACTGCACTTTACGAAGGCAGGAGCAGGCGTTGTCGATAGACAATGATAGGGGGATTGGCTCCGGACCTGCTGGGGTCCTCTCCGCTGGCTCCAGCGGGTTCTCTACAACAGAAATCGAGTCCCACTATACAAGAGTGGTCCCCTGAGCTTCCGTGGCGCTAGGGCCACCCTCCGGGATAGCCTCGACCGCCGCCGAGGAAGGTCCTGCAGCAGAAGTTCCTACCTCCAGAGTCGGCTCCGAAGGTCCTGCCGCCTGGTCATCAGCAACTAGTCCCTCAGGTCGGGGACCGGCAGCTTCATCTTGGCACCCTGGCTAAGGAGCAGGCACCTCTGGAGCCACTACCTCCGGGCCAGGCGTTGAAGGTTCGGCCGGAGCTGAAGCCACTTTCGGCTCCAACGCTGGCGCCTCCTCCACCGCCAGTTCAGGCGCTGGTGCTTTGACCGCCATTGGCTCGGGTGCCGGCACTTCTTCGACAACTGGCTCAGGCGTCGGCACTTCTTCATCGACCGGCACAGGCGCCATAACTTCATCAACCACCGGCTCTACCATCGGGGCTTCATCAACACCCAACTCTACCGCCAGGGCTTCATCAACAACTGGCTCTACCGTCGGGGCTTCATCAACAACCGGCTTCGCTGCCGGGGCTTCAACAACATCCGGCTCTAGGGCCGGAACCACAGCTATCTCTAGCTCTGAGGCTGGAGCGTCTATCATCTCAGCATCCAAACCCGGAGCTTCAACCTCCGGGGCTGGTGCCGCTGGTACATCTTCATTCCCGTGGTCTGGCGCTACCACGAGAGCTTCAAGGGATGAGTCAAGGTCCAGGACCACGACAGCCGGCACCGAGGCTACCGCGACCTCAACCACCACCTGGGGCGGCACTCGGATTGGGGCCGGAACCTCTGCCTGCACAGCCTCAGCTACTGTTGCAGGGACCGGGGCTTCAACCCCTTTCTTGGGGACCCTGCGGATGAAGGACAAAGAAACTCAAAACATAGTTTCAACAAAAACTATCAACTGAGGTAAAAAATCAAACTTACCTTGGAAGACTTCCGCTCCAGCTAGCACGGAACCTCTTCACCAGACGCTCATGACTGGATCCTGTTTCCACTGGTGTGGTAGCTCTAGAAGGTTCCCCAGAGCTTGCTACCGACATCAGCGATGTCTTGGTTGAGGCCCCCCTCGACCAGGAAGGACCTTCGGACCTAGAGCCTTCAGCTGACCCTGGTACCGGAGCCACATGGCTGGAGCTAGCGCCCCGAGGAGATGCCGATGCTGGAGTGGTCGTCGTTGTAGAAGACCTCCTCCGCCGGGGAGAAGGAGCCGTCGTGGAAAGAGCAGGTCTGACAGACCTCCCGTCAGCATGCTTCAACTTCCTCTTGCGGCTCGAGGGCTCGGCCAACTCCTTGCCCTTGCCTATGACTTCAGCTCTTGGCTTTGGGGCGGGAGCGGAGCCACCTTCAGAAGCTCCGGGGATTGCCACCCCGGAGGTTGATCTCCTCTCCATCAGGCCCAAGTTGTCCAACAGTGGCATCTTCCTCTGCACTCCTCTAATATCATGTTCAGAGGAAGGAAGGCCGTCGGTGGAGACATGTCGCCAGGGCCGATGTTCCCAGGCTGGAACTTCTTGAGATGTGTCTTCAAGGCTTCACCGGTCAAGTTGGTGTCCAAGCCGACCTCAATGCAGTTGGTATCCATCTCACTGTTGATGGCCCAGGCAGGCTGGCTCCTAAACCTCAGCGAGGCCCAACTATTCGTCAAGAAGTTGCCGAAGACCATCTGGGGGGGGGGGGGTCACCCCACCTTCGACACATTGCTGGATTCTGTCCAGAATGGGCTTGTACTCCCTCGACAGCTCTAGCACGTCACTCCAAATGTCGGTGTTGACTCGAGGGAGGCCTTCAGGCAGCTCCAGCCTCTCGTGTCCCTCGACGATGATGACCACCCAGTCTTTCTTCCAGTCGTCCCACTTGTCGAAAGGGAAGGACCTCAAGTACTTGAGGCGAGAGTTTTTCCGCTTCACGAAGTAGTAGAAGCCGATGAACTCATCACTCTTCCCGGTCGGGTGGACAGTTAAGAAGGTCCGAAACAACTCCACACAAAGGGGCACACCCACCCACATCTCGCAAAAGTGGACGAAAGTCACCACCAGCAAGATTGAGTGGGGGCCCAGATGGTGGAGCTGCAGACCATAGAAATCTAGCAGCATCAGAAAGAAAGTGGAGAAAGGCGGGATCAAACCCGCCATGGCGTACCCAAGGAAGTACACCATATCTCCGGCTCGCTCCTTCTCGAAGGGAAGCTTGCCGCAGCGAATGTCGTTGTCGAAGGAGTCACTAGACCATCCCATGTAGGTCCGGACCCTAGACAACTCCTTATTGCTCCCGATGCGGCTCTTGGGGAGACCCAACTTCATCGCAGCACAGCGTGGCGAGAGAGGAAAAGCGAGCAAAAGTTTGGAGGATTTGAGTGCAAGTTCGAATGAAGGCATAAAGAATCCCCAAAGGGTGTGCTTTCCTTCTTAAGTAAGCCCCCGCAACGCTTGGATGGAAATCGGGCAAAGGAGCCGACGATATAGTTCAAAAACTTCACCCTGCCAATGACAAGGGGCCCAGGGCCACCCCGACGATCAAGTCGAGGTCCTTACCCCAGGCGAACGGTTTTCATCATGAAAGGCGGGAAACCCAAGGGCGGCGGCCTGACAGGGCGCGCGAAACCGATACGGTTTTTGTATCGGGAACCGACGACCTTCAATTGCGTGAGAACCACACGCTTAGATCTCACCTGCCGCATCCTGGATATGCCACACGACGTTGGTTTAACTGCGGACTACCGCCAATGGCACATCCAAAGACCCTTGAAGACATGACTCAAAAACCGAAGGATGGACCCACCTCCGACAGAACGACTTCATCCAAAAGGTCTCTCCCAGAGGTGGGCCCAGGGGGCCACTGTCAGTACCCTGCGTACTGTATACCCCTTTGGACTACAAGAAGACCAAAGGAACTTCACCTGTCTGAGTTGAAGACCTCCGAAGGCCCCACGAGTCATACGGGACCGGACCTGCCTCTCTTGTATGGTTAGTCCCGGTGCTGCCACATGTATACTGCATTTGGAGCTATGTCCCACACATGGGAAAGCTCCGGGCCAAATACCTACACAGAACCCCCAAACCTAACCCCCGACAGAGGGAAGCTCTGGTACTGACACGTGTATAACTGCACCGGACCTACCCGTCCCAGACAGTAAGCTCCGGAGCTGCCATGTGTCCAACCACCGGACCTTCAACTTCAACAAGCAGATTGGTGGACCCCCAATGGCTCGGACCTTTAAGGGACAATAAAAGACTTCAAAAACTGATTAAGTGTCATTAATATCATCATAATGACACACGATCGGAGGGCCCTTAATACCAGCAACGGTACTGTCGAGGCTCGTTACCACGCTATTAAGGGTAATTAAGCTCATTAATTGTGTATTAAGCATCAGTAACTGCCAGGGCCACACGTCAGGCTAGGCTAACGATGTAACGACCAGTCCTTGTACTATAAAAGGACTGGTCGAGCAATACACTGGGGGCTCTCAACTTCTGAACTCTCCTAACTCTTCCAGACTGGACTCTGACACACGCTCACAAGTGCTCAGACACTCAATATAACAACTACACACCCTGTGGAGTAGGGTATTACGCTTAGGCGGCCTGAACCACGTAAATCCTTGTGTTAACATGCCATCTTGTCCTGAATCGTTGCGCGCCCAATACCGAACTACAAACTCCGCGGGCTACCAATAGTAGTACCGAGAGAATTGCCGGAATCAGACTCCGACATCTACCTTATAGCAAATTCATGACAACACTCTAGTCCTTCTTGCCTTCACTCGAGGACGAGCAAAGGACTAAGTGTGGGGGAGTTTGTTGATGGTCCTTAAGTACCATCTTTTCACCGTCAATTCACCTCATAATATGCATAAAAGAAACACAAAACATAGTGGTAGGGCTATACACTAACCCAACTCCGCGAGTGTTGGTGTCTATTTGTATGCAGGTGAATTATTTCCCAAAATACCAAAACATGCAGGAATGAATCCATGAAAATGGATTTCAACGAATCACGCGATGACACGTGGCAACACATGGATAAATGGCCCACAAGTAGAAGAATACGAGGAGATCCAACAGTGTTGCACCCATATACATCAAGGGGGCCCACCTGGAAGCCACCCGGAGGAAGCACTCCCCGAGGGGAGGCTTGACCAGGTCGGCCGAACCCCTGGTTCGGCCGACCTCTTCCTGGCGCTAAACTCGGTCAAATGACACGTGTTGGCTCCTTCCGACTCCCTGGAGTCAATGATGACTGATTTGCGCGTTAATTGTGGCAGGAACCGACCCTTCTCCACCTATAAATAGACCCCCTCACCTCACTTCTCACACACACCAAAAGTTGAGAATAGTACTACACTCCAAAGGTTTAGAGTAGTCCTAGAGGCTACCAAAGTAGAAGGAGAGTGTGGTGAAGAGTCTAGGAGAAGGAGGCTTGGGCTTCTCAAGTCCCTCTTCTACACTTGTACCCCTACAAAGATTTTTACTCAATCAAGTAAGCCTTTGTGAATTCAATACAAGTTTGATCTTTTATTCTTAGTAGTTTGCACAAGTAGTTACTTGTGGGTTCACTGCTTTATTTCATTAGAGGCTCTAGTTGTAGCTTTGTGTTTGAAACAACTAGAGTAGTGATTTAGAACGTAAGCGTGGTGCCTAGGTTATAAATCATTAGTGAATATATCGTAGACCCACGGATTGAAGAGGTAGGCAGTAGGTGGTGACATCCCTATCCGTCCTTCGTAATCCTCCATGTTCGGCTATGCCATAGGCTCTTGGCGGGAGTTGTCCTAGTATTGCTAGGAGTAAGCCCGTGCCTAAAGCAAGCATCTACTAGAAACTACCTTGAATTAGGATCAATACTTTGGATTTCTCTCTATTCCTTGCCTACCAAACTACTTTGTGTCCTTGGGTGACCTAGTTCGAAAGATTAGCATGCACGTTCTTTGGATTCGATACCCTTGGGAATACTCCTTAAGGGGAAGTGCTACAACGGTATTTCCGTGCGCTTGTGGATAACTCTGTGGTGTTAAGAAATACCAACACCTCCCCAATGGAGATCAGCCCCGACACTGCCACGTGTCTCGCAACTCGTCTCAGATGGTAAGATACAGAAACAAGGGATGGAGCACCCTGCATTGAAGACGTGCACCCACCTCTGGCGCCCAACACGGAACAAGCTAGTGGTTAGAGACCGCTACGACCAATCGTGTCCTAGTGAAGTCGCCACAGGTCTATCCCATTTGGCCAAGTGGGTAGCTTGCGGCAACAAGACAGGCCGACGGGACACCTTCGGCCACCGTCAACAACGGTGCGTGGGATACTGACATGAGAGGAGGCAAGATGGCAAGTCTTCACTGCCTCGGTCAGGCAAGCTTGTGCGAGAAGCCATAGATCCATAGGATAAGATCCCCCGGGACCACATGTCGGGCCCCGGGACCCCACTTGTAAGACGTTCGGCCTTGACTATAAAAGGCCTAGACCGCCACCGTTACAAAGGACTAGACCAGACCAAAAACATCACACACGCATACACACATACTAGCAATACCATCCACCGTGGAGTAGGGTGTTATGCTCCTTGTGGCCCGAACCCCGTAAAATCCACTGTCTCATACTTCCATCTGCTAGAACACTTATTTGAGGCATAAGCTCCGCTGAACAAAGAATCTCCACGGGCTGCTCCTGAGCAGATTCGAGGGAAGTGTCGCTCTAACACTTCGACATTTGGCGCACCAGGTAGGGGGCTTTTTACCTCAAAAAAGTGGTAGCGCTTTTACCAATCATTGTGTTCATCAAGCTTTCGAGTAGCGGCAAGATCGAGCCGCAAGAGGTCGACCAGCGTGTCAACAAAGATGTGGAGATGGAGTTCCAAAGGCCGGAACGCGCCATGGAAACGATCCACCAGGCTGTGAACTTCAACCTCAATAGTGACCACGAGCGTCGCAAAGCACTCCACGTCATCTGTGGAGGATCTTGGGAACCCACATCTAGGAATGCAGTCAATACCTTACATTGGGCAATGGCTTAGACAACCTCTACACATGCCCTGACGCCGCATCACAGATGGATGGAGACGTCGATCATCTTCGACGCCTCCGACTGCCCCGAGAACATGGCTGGAACCGGGCAGCTACCCCTCCTCGTCGCCCCGACCATCTCCAATGTAAAGTTCTACCATGTCATGGTAGATGGTGGAGCCAGCCTCAACCTCATCAGCCGTGTGGCCTTCGACAAGCTGAAGATTCCCGTGTCCAAGCTCGCCCCGTCAAGACCATTCTCGGGGGTAGGACAAGAGAGTGTTACCCCGTACGGCTGCATCCACCTTCGGGTGACCCTCGGGACACCCGAGAACTTCAGGACAGAGAATATCTTATTCGACGTCGCGGAGGTTAGCCTCCCCTACCACGCCATTATCATCAGGCCAGCCCTATACTAGTTTATGGATGTGGTCCATTACAGCTACCTCGTTCTCAAGATGCCGACATCCTCCGGCATAATCAAGATCTACGAGGATCGTGCTGCTGTAGTGACGGCTTTGGAGAAGCTCCGGGTGCTGGCAACGGCCCCAGCGCCTGTCTTGAGCGATGCTGGGTTGAGTAAGCCTTCACCAGACCCACGCGCGCAGTCACGCTGCTGCACCATGAGTGCAGCCCTCAGACGATGACGACGTGCCCATCAAGACAATCCAGATTGGATCTAATGCTGCTCAGACCACCCGTATCACGAGGAGTCTGGACAGCGAGTACGAATCAATGCTCACCGCTTTCCTATGAGGTTACATCGATGTCTTCGCTTGGCAACCATCGCAGATGCGAGGCATCCCCAGGGAAGTGATCGAGCACCGTCTGAAGATCTACCCCGACGCACGGCCACAACAACAGAGGCCCCGTAAGTAGTCCATCGAGCGACAAAACTTCATCCGCGAAGAGATCAAGAAGCTACTCAATGTTGGCTTCATACGGGAGGACCACCATCCCAGATGGATGGCTAATCCTGTTGTTGTCCCCAAAGCCAGCGGTAAGCTTCGGATGTGCATCGACTACACCAACCTCAACAAGGCACGTCCTAAAGATCCTTTTCCTCTCCGTAGAATAGATCAAATCATAGACTCAACCTCGGGATGCGATATGCTGTGCTTTCTAGATGCCTACTCAGCGTTTCACCAAATCCCAATGTCTAGAGAGGAAGAAGAACCACTGCAACGATTCCGGTTTATCACAACGAAAAAATTCGTCGCAATAGGTCGTTTTTAGTCGCAATAGGTCACTGTTGCAACAAAAAAGAGCATGACAATAGTTTTTACGAATCATCATAATAATTCCCGTTGCGATAGGTTATTGTGATGCCTTGACATCTGTGGCAAATAGTATGGTATTGCAATGATTTAACATCGGTGGCAAATAGTACGCTATTGCAACGATTTCACGTATTGAGACGATTTAACGTATTGCAACGAATAGTATGATATTGCAACAATTTCACGATCGTGGTAAATATTATGGTATTGCAACGATTTCATATTCATGGCAAATAGTATGTTATTGCAACAATTTAGCGTATTGCGACAATTTAACATATTGTAACGAATAGCATGGTATTGCAACGATTTCACATTCGTGGTAATTGTATGTGATTAAAACGATTTCACATTCGTGGCAAATAGCACGGTATTGCAACGATTTCACAGTCGTGGCAAATAGTATGTTGTTGCAACGATTTAGCTTATTACGACGATTTACCGTATTGCAGCGAATAACATGGTATTGCAATGATATCACATTCGTGGTAATAGTATGTGATTGCATCGATTTCTCATTCGTGGCTAATACTA
Organism: Tuctoria greenei; assembly: GCA_036927565.1. Taxonomy (NCBI): domain Eukaryota; kingdom Viridiplantae; phylum Streptophyta; class Magnoliopsida; order Poales; family Poaceae; genus Tuctoria; species Tuctoria greenei. The sequence goes on along the minus strand of JAYESD010000004.1, from coordinate 212,988,645 downwards.
AAGTACTGCAACGATTTAGCATATAGCGACGATTTAACGTATTGCAACGAATGGCAGAGTATTGCAACGATTTCCCAGCCGTGGCAAATAGTACGGTATTGAAAAGATTTATGATATTTTAACGATTTAATGTATTACAACGAATATCACGGTATTGCAATGATTTCACATTTGTGGCAAATAGTATGGTCTACAATGATGTCAAAGCCGTGGCAAATAGTATGGTACTGCGATGGTTTAACGTCCATGGCAAATAGTATGTTATTGGAACGACTTCACAAACGTGGCGAATAGTACTGTATTGCAATGATTTCAGATCCGTGGGAAATAGTATGGTACTGTAACAATTTCACATCCTTGGCGAATAGTTTGGTATTGCAACGATTTCTTATCTGTGGCAATAGGTTCGTAATGCAACGTTTCCTGATCTGTGGCAATAGGTTTCTAATGCAACATTTCCTGATCTGTGGCAATAGGTTCGTAATGCAGCATTTTCTGATCTGTGGCAGTACGGTTGTAATGCAATGTTTAATGATTTCTGGTGATAGAGGTGTAATGCAACATTTTCTCATCAGTGGCAATAGTGTTGTAATGCAACATTTTCTGCGTGGTGGCAATAGAAGTCTAGTGCAACGTTTTTGAAGTCGTGGCCAAATGTTTATATTGCAATGTTTTGTAATTCGTGGCAATAGCTTCCTATTGCAACAATTTATCATTCGTGACATGAAATTCGTAATGCCACATTTTATAATTAGCGGCAGTAGAATCCTAATGCACCAGGTTTGAAAATTAGTGGCAACAGAATCACGAGATTAACAATAAACATCCAGCAATTGATATTGCAACACACATAACAACACTCAAGTATTACGGTCGCGACGTGTTTGGATGTTAAAATTTTGCCTAAGCTGACCGGAACTAACTGTTGGAGCAGGTGGCTTTATGCGGTTCCTTTGGTGAACCTTTTGTGGAGTAGTGGTCTCCATCCTTCTGCGCATTTTAGACATTGAGGCGCGCATGTCCTCCATTTCCTTATCTCTGTGTTCACGATCAGCTGCTATCTGACCTTGTAAGTTCTGGACTTGAACATTTAACTCTTCATTCTTCTGGTGTATGCAATCCATCTGGGTGGTTAAGCTATCATTTCTTCCTTCCAACTCCTGCACTTGGTGATTGAGGCCTGCATTTCCATCTTCTAAGTTTCGAACTTGGTCGTTGAGGTGTTCAGCTATCTGGATACGCATATGTTCACGTTCAGGAACAGTAGGGTTAGCCATATAACCAGGCCCCAAACTTATGATCCTGCACAATTGATTGAGGATCTATAACAACACTGGAAGATGTGGTTTCTCTCCTCATTTGGAATTGGGCCTCCCTGCTCAGCTTCCATGTCATCCACTTGGGCACGTGTCTGGCTCTATATTCAAAAATAAAAGAAAAATCACAGGTACATTGGAAATATTTATTTAATTGGGGATTGTTTGAAGTGTTACTCACATGTACAACTTCTGCCTGCTTGTTTGTCCAGTCACCGTTCTTCAAATGGCTTGCCTCCCACAGTTGTATGTCATCTGGTTCTTCCCCGGTCTATGGTTCTCGCTACATAAAATACAAGTAAAATTCAACATGTAGGTATACATATTGATTGCACCGCAAAGTAAAAGCATGATTTAGTTTTCATACCTTCTCGTAACTAAGTTGGGCGTAGGATTTGGAGCCAAGCAAGTGACTTGCCTTTTGTCTTCTTCGATTTTGAGAATTGGTCCTGCTTATTGACTGCAATAATTTTAAGAATCAATTCCATGAATGAATGTAAATCAAATAATTTTTGTATGATGTGAAGCTATTAAAAAGTTAGCTGACCTTGAATCACTCAAACCCAAAATATTCTATTAGGTGCAACAACTCGAGCGTCGTTATGTCAGCAGGCTTGTTTTGTATACGTTCTTCATCAAGAGAATAACTCTTATAGGTGACATGCAAAGTTGAGTGCCACCCCTTATAGCGCTCACCAGCAATTTTTAAAATTTTCCTTGCACTCTCCAGTGTGTCCTGCATGTCCCAGGAATCCTGTACATTGTATAACAAGTTGCTGTAAATGTCCAAGATGGAGATTGCAAAAAAAAATACTTGTGTGGGGGTGTGACAACACTAATCAGAATGTTACATACTATATCTCTCTTGTTACTATGGACAACCTCTGCCCACTTCCTTGCACCGCTGAGGGATGCATGTGTTGACGGCTCCTAAGATATACTAACAAATCATCCCCGACAACGGTGCCAGAAATGCTTGTTGGTATTACTTATGCACCATTAACTAAACATCTCCAATTGATGTGTCAGAAATGCTTGTTAATGGTTCTATTGGATCACAGAGTGAATTCCGCAAGCGCACAGAGATATCATTGTAGCATTTCCCCTTAAGAGTATTCCCAAGGATGTCATTTATTTGATCCCAAAGTAAGGCGGGGTAGAGATATAACAATCATCAAGTGGAAGGGGTACAAAGGTCTAGGTAAGAATCTAGTAAGGATGGATAAAATAATAGTGGAGGTAGTGTGACACACACAAAAGCTTTCAAGTCTAAGGGGGGTAAGAGGATCCTAGAGGTTAGTTAAGGTTGAGAGTTATGGAGGTACTCCTACTATGCTATATTGTACATATACATAGTCTAAACTAATTATTCATAAGTTAGATCAATAGTGAATACTAATGCTATGTGGTTCAACACATCGAGGGCGACTCCTGCCAAGAGCCCATGACATAGCCGAACGTGGAGGATTACAAAGGACATATATGGTTGTCACCACCTACTACCTACCTCTTCAATCCGTGGGTCTACGAGACATCCAATGCTACTTAGCTATCCTAGCACCATGCTAGCATATTAAGTAATTACCTTAAGAGCCTAGGCACAATCCATCCTAAGGCAATGAATTGAATCATCATTGTACCAATGTTGATACACAACATAATTATCCATATTAACCTAGTTATGTTATAATTAACTAGACTATAGTGGGGGTCTATAGGTTCTATGATAATGAGATATGTTCATGATGAAACAGTCATAGAAGCTATACCTTCCACATACATGGACTCCACAATCAAACAAGAAACGTTTTGCCCAAGTATATGTATAAGTAGAGACTAAAGATACTATCTTTATTATGCATAAAGTTACAAATACAAGAAAGAATACATAAGCCATACTGTGACACCAGGTTCCGAAAATGAACCAAGTGAACGCATATGTGTGCCCAGGATGTTCAACACACATACACGAGTGCATTCACAAAAGAGTATACAGAAAATTACAACAGAACAAGATTAATTAACTAAATTTTATTACACAAATTGTATTATCCTCGAATACAAGTCCTAATAAATATTAATGACAAGTTCAACTAATGCAGTGGAAATAACTAATTAAGCACAATAAACGGCTAGGCAGCATAACCAATAGGGTATAGCGCAACTCCAAAACACCACAGGCAAGCTGACGGTAGACACGGCCTAGAACTCTGCATTATCGCCATTAAACTACCAATCCTGACCTGCAACTGTTGGGGGGGGGATTGCAAGAGTGAGTACATGTCGTACTCAGCAAGTGTGGAAAGTATGACATGTGGCTGACTCAAATGACGAATATATTAATGGTTGAGTGCTGAAAAGTACATTAAAACACTTGAAAAGCAATATATTACATGTATATGAAATAAACCCATCATAAGCCATGTAGTTATCATAATACCAGACCATATTCCATATCCATCATCATATACCAACATCCATATTCAATACCAGAAATTAATTTATAACCATCCATAACCATTACCAAACCATAACCATAACCAACCAACCATAACCATCCCAAAATCCCAATTTTCCTCTAATCATGTGAGTGTCCAGGTTGCTCATAACCGGGAGCACGACTGTCATGATAGTTTTAGACACACTCTGCAGAGGTTGTACCGCTTTACCCACGCATTTATGATTTCATCACCTTTCGATGACTATAGAATCTCAATTATGCCTCTCACACTTCCTTAGGTGTGTGGCCAAGAGATCACAAAATAGCCTTTACAAAGGGATTACTAGCCTATTTAGACCCCACTGAGGTTTCACCGGTGGCGATGTCTCTAACTGAGCACATCTTCAACCAAGGGCCCCCTCTTGAGCCATTCGGATCCCAGGGTAGTCCCCCAATCATCAACAAACCCAATCCGACTACCCCTTTCCCGAGCATCCTTAATGGTCCAAGTAGCACTAGCAAAGCCCTAATTAATCAGCTACGCCGCACCCATACTTGGCCTCATGGTGGCACTGTAAATCCTGGATGGTCGCTCCACGAACCGGTCCATAGATCTAAAGCAAGCAAAACCACCATAACATCCAACCCATCCACATACCAGGTTTGCTTAGATCACCCATTACCATATCATAGTAACCAGTTCATGTTAACCATAATCTCATCCATGCATAATTAAATTGAGTGGTATAGTTGTTTTCCCATTCCAGTTGATTAAGCGAAGCAAAAAGGTAAAAAAGCCCTTCCCGACTCTCTACCATATATTCCAGGTGACAAGGGTGGTCAACAAAACTAGTAACTTCCTACCATAGGATTTCCCATCAAATTGACACAAGCATGCAGTTTTGCAAACAAAACATTTATTTCAAAACAGGATCAATATGCTTCAAGGACACTTGCCTTGCTCTTGCGGTTGATTAGGGTCAAATCCTTCAAACTCTTGGTGTTGTAGATCCTCCGCGGCACTCTCTAGCGCAAATCCGTCTAATCCACACAATAAACATACAAGACAAGAAACACAATCAAAGAGTGCACAAATATTACTCAATATGACATGACATGCATGGTTGATGCAAATGCAAGGTAGAACTTGTTAATAGATTGCTTTTAATGATCACTAACTAGTTCTAATAGTTTTTAACAAGTTTATACATGTTTGGAGTTGATTAGATCAAATTTAAGAATCAATTCGACACAATTTAACCAGGGAAATCGGACTAGTCTGCAGAAGGCCAGACTAGTCCGCACTTCGCAGAACTAGCGAACTAAGTTTTCTAGATCGACGCAAATTTGGAGATTAGGGGTCGAATTCACGTAAGGAAAAGAGAATAGAAGGTATACCAGGTGTTTATAACTCCAATGAATCAAGAAACTTGGAGTTAACACTTGGATCCTGATGATCTAGGGTTGAGAATAAACTTGGAGATGAATTGGTCATGAAGAACAAAACTTGATGGAGATCTTGATCCTCTTTCGTTTCCTCCTCGTATTCTTCTTGCTTGGGATATCCTCCACCCTCCTTGGTGGTGGCTCTCCACGAACTAGGGTTTGGGTGGGGTGGAAAAGTGGCAAATAGATGTCAAGCCAAGGGGTGGGGTTGTTTATATAGAGGTGGAGGCTAGTGTTAGATGGATTTCGAGTTTGAGAGGAGTAGAGGCCGGTTTAGAGTCCCACATGGGCTCTAAAAGAGTTAGGCACGATGTCCCTAGGCCCACTTAATGTGAAACCCAAGAAACAAGTCGTAAAACTTAACGTGAATGTATGTAGGGCATGATGCATGAAAATGAGGGTGTTACAAACCTACCCCCCTTAAAATGAATCTCGCCCTCGAGATTCGACGCGGAAGAGAAGAGATAGGGAAATTCCTTCTTGAGATCATCCTCCGATTCCCATGTTGCTTCTTTTTCTGTGTGGTGCTTCCATTGAACTTTACACCATCTAATAACCTTGTTCCTTATGACTCTCTCCTTGGTTTCCAAGATTTTGACTGGTTGTTCGGCATAAGTCAAATCTTCCACTAGTTCCAATCCTTCCATGGGCACTTGTTCTTCCGGTACTCTCAAGCATTTCTTGAGTTGGGAAACATGAAAGACATCATGTACATATGAAAGATTAGTTGGCATCTCCAACTTATACGCTACTTCTCCTCTTTTGTCCAAAATCTTGAATGGTCCAATGTAGCGAGGTGCTTTCTTGCCTCTTATTTTAAACCTCTTGTGACCTCTCATTGGTGACACCTTGAGGTAAACAAAATCTCCCACTTCAAAGGTTAATTTCCTTCTCCTATTGTCCGCATAGCCTTTTTGTCTTGATTGGGCAGCCCTCAAGTTTTCACGGATTATTTGGACTTGCTTTTCGGCTTCTTGCAACACATCTGGACCAAATACTTGGGTTTCTCCTACACTTCCTTCCATAAAGCACTTCATATGGTGACATTTTCAAGCTTGCTTGGTAACTATTGTTGTATGAAATTTCTGCATATGGCAAGCTTTTGTCCCAACTTTTCCCATGCTTTAAAGCACAAGCTCTTAACATTCCTCTAAAATCTGATTGGTCCTCTTGGTTTGTCCATCCATTTGTGGGTGATACGCTGAACTAAAATTCAACCTCGTTCCCAAAGCTTCATGCAATTTTTGCCAAAAGCAAGAAGTGAATTGTGAACCTCTATCCGAGACTATCTTCTTCAGAACTCCATGCAAACATACTATTCTTCCCATATACAGTTTCGCCAATTTCTCTCCATTATAGGTGGTCTTGATGGGAATAAAGTGGGCTGACTTAGTTAACTGATCCACAATTACCCAAATCGAGTCGTAACCGGACTGAGTACGCGATAAAACAACTATGAAGTCCATACCGATCTCTTCACACTTCCATTCCAGAATCTTCAATGGTTGCAATAGTCTTGCTGTCCTTTGATGTTCCGCCTTGTCTCGTTGGCACACACCACACAATGCTACGTATTGAGTTATGTCCTTCTTCATGCTATCCCACCAATAGCAAGTCTTCAAGTCTTTGTACATCTTCGTACAACCGGGGTGAATCGAGTATGGCGAGTCATGTGCCTCCTTTAGTATTGTCTCTCGAATATGCTTTACATTGGGCATGACAATCCTTTTTCCAAGCCATAAGGTATCATGTTCATCCTCATCAAATCTGAACTCTCTCCCCTCTTGGGTCCTTTCCTTGATTTCCTGAATTTCCTCATCCTTGGTCTGCACCTATCAAATTTCTTGCTCCAAGGTTGTGTTTAACTCCATCATCTCCATCTCATTCACAAATCCGAGGTTCAACCGTTCGAACTCCTTACATAACTCGAATGGCAACTCTCAAACTGTGATTTGATGACTTACTCCTTTTCTACTCAAATTATCGACCACTACGTTGGCCTTTCTCGGATGATAGTTGATCCCCAAATCATAATCTTTGATGAGCTCCAACCATCTTCGTTGCCTCAAATTGAGATCCGTTTGTGTAAAGATATACTTAAGACTCTTATGATCCATATAAATTTCACACCTATGTCCAAGGATATAGTGTCTCCAAATCTTCAATGCATGTACCACGGCTGCGAGTTCCAAATCGTGTGTTGGGTAATTCTGCTCATGTTTCTTCAATTGTCTCGATGCATAGGATACTACTTGACCTTCTTTCATAAGCACACATCCAAGTCCTTGCCTTGATGCGTCGCAGTATATGTCAAAACTCTTGCTTACATCTGACAGTACCAAAACTGGGGTTGTTGTCAACATCTTCTTTAACTCCTCAAAACTGTCTTGACAAGCTTGAGTCCATTGGAATGCCTTTCCCTTCATTACCAATTCCGTCATTGGCTTGGCTATCATGGAAAAGTCCTTGATGAATCTACGGTAATATCCAGCCATCCCAAGAAAACTCCTTATTTCCTTTATGTTTTGCGGGGGTTCCCATTTCAACACGTCCCTCACCTTTCCTGGGTCAACCGATACTCCTCCTCCTGAGATTATATGACCCAAAAACGACACCTCTTTCAACCAAAACTGACACTTGTTGAACTTGGCATACAATTGATGCTCCCTCAATTTCTGCAACGTAAGCCTCAAGTGTTTCTCATGTTCCTTCTCATCCTTCGAGGAACTTATCCAAGTACTCCATGAAGACCTTATTCATGAGGTACGTAAAGTACGCAGGTGCATTGGTCAAACCAAAGGACATCACGGTGTACTCATAAGATCCATACCGTGTTCTAAAAGTTGTCTTGGGTATGTCTGATGGTCTAATCTTCATTTGAAAATATCCCGACCTCAAATCAATCTTAGAAAAGACACAAGCACCCTTCATCTGATCAAACAAGTCTTCTATGCGTGGCAAGGTGTACTTGTTCTTGATTGTCACCTTGTTGAGAGCTCGGTAATCTATGCACATCCTTTTGGATCCATCCTTCTTGTCCACAAATAGAACGGGCGCTCCCCAAGGTGAAGAACTAGGGCGAATAAAACCTTTCTTTGGTTGCTCTTGAATTTGCTTCTTGAGCTCCGCTAGTTCCTTACGAGGCATCCTATACGGCCTCTTAGCTATAGGTGCAGTTCCAAGTATTAAATCAATAACAAACTCAATGTCTCGATCAGGTGGCTTAACTGGCAACTCTTCCGGGAAAACATCCAAAAATTCACACACCACCGGAATCAATTGCGGCACCGTCTATATGATTCAGCTCCAATTGCTCGGTGCGGTTTGAGATGCTTCAAATTCTACGGTGATCCCTTCCTCATTAGTTAACTTCACTGTCTTCGTGGCACACTCAATAACTCCATTGTGCTTCCTCAACCAGTCCATACCAAGTATAATGGCCAATCCTTAAGAATCCAAAACAATGAGGTTGGCAGAGAAGTCTACCCCCCTTATGCTAAGGCTTACTTTTGGACATACTATATTTGTCCTCATCTCTCCTCCAGGAGTGTAACACCCTCATTTTCATGCATCATGCCCTACATGCACTCATATACATGTTTAACATTAACCCACATAAAGAGGAACGAGTTTAACATTGGTTCGGAGCATTTAAAATTGATTTGGAACAAAACCGCACTTAAAACGCAGGAAAGTGCGGACTAGTCCGATTTTACTGAGGACTAGTCCGATTTCTCTCTGAATAAAAACGGACTTGTCCGTTTTTGCTGCGGACTAGTCCGATTTTGGCTCTGGAAACTTTCGGACTTGTCCGATTTTGTGCGGACTAGTCCGATATTCCATGAATCCTTGAAAATTTGCTAAGTCCCTGGACTATTCCGGACTAGTCCGGTGTTCCAGCGGACTTGTCCGTTTTCCTTTCTGATTAAGATCGGACCTCTCCGATTTTTGGCCAGACTTGTCCGATTTTCTCTCTGGACGACTTCGGACTAGTCCGGTCCTGTCCGGACTTGTCCGATATTTCGTGACTCCGAGATTGACCTTTTGTTTTACGACTTGTTTCTTGGATTTCACGTCAAGTGGGCCTAGGGACGTCGTGCCCAACTCTTTTAGAGCCCATGTGGGACTCTAAACCGTCCTCTACTCATCCCAAAACTCGAGATCCATCTAACCCTAGCCTCCACTTCTATATAAACAGCCCCACCCCTTGGTTTGACATCTATTTGCCACTTTTCCACCCACCCAAACCCTAGTTCGTGGGGAGCCACCATCAAGGAGGGAGGAGAAGATCCCAAACAAGGAGAAGAAGAGGAGGAAACGAAGGAGGATCAAGATCTCCACCAAGTTTCGTCCTTCACCACCAATTCATCCCCAAGTTCATCACCAACCCTAGATCATCAAGATCCAAGTGTTACCTCCAAGTTTCTTGGTTCATTGGAGTTCTAAACACCTGGTATACCTTCTATTCTCTTTTCCTTACATGAATTCAACCCCTAATCTCCGAATTTACGTCGATCTAGAAAACCCTAATCTGCTGATCTCGTCAAGTGCGGACTTGTCCGGTCCCTAGCGGACTAGTCCGATCTTCCTGGTTAAATTGTGTTGAATTAATTCTAAAATTTGATCTAATCAACCCCAAACCTTTATACACTTGTTAAAATCTATTAGAGCTAGTTAGTGATCATTAAAAGCAATCTAGTGACAAGTTCTACCTTGCATTTGCATCAATCATGCATGTCATGACATATTGAGTAATATTTGTACACTCTTTGATTTTGTTTCTTGTTTTGTATGTTTATTGTGTGGATTAGACAGATTTGCGCTAGAGAGTGCCACGGAGGATCTACAACCTCAAGAGTTCGAAGGCTTTGACCCTAATCAACAGCAAGAGCAAGGCAAGTGTCCTTGAAGCATATTGATCCTGTTTTTAAAATAAATGTTTGTTTGCAAAACTGCATGCTGTGTCAATTTGATGGGAATCCTATGGTAGGAAGTTTACTAGACTTGCTAAAATACCCTTGTCACCTGGAATTTATGGTAGAGAGAGTCGGGAAGGGTTTTTACCTTTTTGCTTCGCTTAATCGACTGGGATGGGAAACAACTATATCACTCAATTTAATTATGCATGGATGAGATTATGGTTAACATGAACTGGTTAAACATGGTATGGTAATGGATGATCTAAGCAAGCCTGGTATGTGGATGGGTTGGATGTTACGGTGGTTTGCTTGCTTTAGATCTAAGGACCGGTTCATGCGAGAATAAGCCAGGACTACAGTGCCACCACGAGGCCAAGTTATGGGTGCGGCGTAGCTGATTAATTAGGGCTTTGCTAGTGCTGTTTGGACCATTGTGGATGCTCGGGGAAGGGGTAGTCGGATTGGGTTTGTTGGTGATTGGTGGGACTACCCTGGGATCCGAATGGCTCAAGAGGGGGCCCTTGGTTGAAGATGTGCTCTGCGGGAGACATCGCCACCGGTGAAACCTCAGTGGGGTCTAAATAGGCTAGTAATCCCTTTGTAAAGGCTATTTTGTGATCTCTTGGCCACACACCAACGGAAGTGTGTAATGTGACCGACGGGTCATGGGCATAAGGGAGGTTCTTAGTCGCCGAAGGGTGATGAAATCACGGACACGTGGGTAAAGAGGTACAAACTCTGCAGAGTATTAACTAAGACTATCATGATAGCCGTGCTCCCGGTTATGAGCACCTGGACAACTTCCATGATTAGGGGGAAATTGGAATTTGGGATGGTTATGGTTTGGTAATGGTATGGATGGTTATGGATTAATTTCTGGTATTGAATATGGTTATTGGCAATGGTGAAACCTGGACTTATTGATGATGGTAATGAATTCAGTTTGGTATTATGGTATTACTTATGATTATGATGGTTTTGATTTATATAATTATAATATATTGCTTTTCAAATGTTTTAATGTACTTTTCAGCACTTTGCCATTATTATTGTCGTCATTTGAATCAGCCGCATGTCATACTTTCCACACTTGTTGAGTACGACATGTACTCACTCTTGCAATCCCCCACCCCAACAGTTGCAGGTCAAGACTGGGATTTTAATGGCGATAATGCGGAGTTCTAGGTCGTGTCTACCGTCAGCTTTGCCTGTGGTGTCGATTGGAGCTGCGCATACATACCCTGTCGCTTATGCTGCATAGTTGCTTAGTTGCTTAGTTGTTTAATTAGTTTATTTCCGCTGCATTAGTTGAACTTGTCATTAATATTCATTAGAGCTTGTATTCGAGGATTTAATGAATTGTGTAATAAGAGTACTTATTTAATAATTTGAGCTGTGGTAATTTTCTGTATATCCTTTCGTGATTTCACTCGTGTATGTGTGGTGAACATCCTGGGCACACATATGCGTTAGCTTGGTTCATTTTCGGAACCGGGCGTCACAGATTGGTATCAGAGCCACAGGTTGACCGTAGGATGCAGCCTAGATAGAATGGACACTTTAGAGCACATAGGAGCACTCAGGAATCGATGTGTTTTCGCTTGAAGTGCTGTTTGCTATATATATTGCTTGCTTGTGTGCTTAATAGAGGATTTTGGGATGCCTTAGCATTGCCATGTCCACCTAGGCTAGTGTAGCTAGTTGTTTAGTTTCATATCCCTTGATGCATATAGTTGGGGCGTTTCCTAATTCTTACCTACTGCTTTTCTTCAGATGGTGAGGACTCGCAACCAGAGGGATGGAAATGATGAAGAGGAGAACAATGGAGTGCCTCAGAATAACAATGGGCAAGGATCTACTCAGGGAGCTATCAACATCGAGCAGCTTTTGGCCATGCAAAACCAGCTCATGCAGACCATGATACAGACTATGGGACAGCTGCAGGCTGGCAATATCAACAATCAGCCCCACATGCCTCCACCGCCACCCCCACCTCCTCATAACCGATTGGGAGAGTTTATGAGGACTAGGCCACCAACCTTTTCTCAAGCTGCTGACCCTATGGATGCTGATGATTGGCTCAAGTCCGTGGAGAAGAAGCTAGCCATTGTCCAATGCAGTGACCGGGAGAAGGTGCTATTTGCTTCTCATCAACTCGTTGGAGCAGCTGCAGATTGGTGGGATTCTTATTGCAGTGCTCATGAGAATCAAGAGAGAATCACTTGGGTCGAATTCAAGGAGAATTTTCGTTCTCATTATGTGCCCGAGGGTGTTATGATCTTGAAGAGGCAAGAATTTGAGAATTTAAGGCAAGGAAGATCAAGCGTGAGTGAATATCTCAATAAATTCACTCAACTCTCAAGGTATGCGCCTGAGGATGTTAGCCGGGACAGCCGGAAGCAATACTTGTTCATGAGGGGATTGAACAATACGATCCAAGTGCAATTGCTCAACTGTGATTATGTCAATTTTCAGAAGCTTGTGGATAAAGCAATTGTGGTTGAGAACAAGATCCGTGAGATGGAGCAAGAAATCAAGAGGAAGGCGCCATATCAAGGACAGCAACAAGGAAGTAATGTGCGCCCTCGCTTTGCGCCGCCCAATGCGCCTCATTACAGCTCCTCTATTCCTGCTCAGCGCCCTGGTTATGCACCGCGCCCAACTCAGTTTGTGCAGCAGCGCCCTGTCATACAAGCACCTAGGCCTCCGATGCCTTATGCACCTCGTGCTGATTTTCCTGGAGCCAATGTTCAAAACCAAGCTCGTCCCAATAATTCTGGTGGAGTTAAGAAGTGTTATACTTGTGGAGAAGCTGGACACTTTGCGAATCAATGTCCTAAGTCGGGCCTTGGTCAAGGAAGCAATGCATCGAAGCAAAACCCAAGACCTAATGGAGGACAGCCACAAGGAAGCCGTGGACAGCAAAATTTTGCTCGTGGCAACGTGAACCATGTCTCTACGGAGGATGCTCAACAAGCGGATGACGTGGTCATTGGTATGTTTCTCGCCAACTCCAACCCCGCGACTATGTTATTTGATTCTGGAGCATCGCATTCATTCATTGCATCAAAGTATGTTGCCAAGTATAGTTTGCCTATCTCACATATGAAGTTTACTCTGTTGGTTAAGTCTCCTGGAGGAGAGATGAGGACAAATATAGTATGTCCAAAAGTAAGCCTTAGAATAAGGGGGGTAGACTTCTCCGCCAACCTCATTGTTTTAGATTCTCAAGGGTTGGATATTATACTTGGTATGGACTGGTTGAGGAAGCACAATGGAGTTATTGAATGTGCCACAACGACGGTGAAGTTGACTAATGAAGAAGGGATCACCGTAGAATTTGAAGCAACCCAAAATGCACCGAAGCAATTAGAGCTGAATCATATGGACGGTGTCGCAATTGAGGAGATTCCGGTGGTGTGTGAATTTTTGGATGTTTTTCCGGACGAGTTGCCAGGTATGCCACCTGATCGAGACATTGAGTTTGTTATTGATTTAATACCTGGAACTGCACCTATAGCTAAGAGGCCGTATAGAATGCCTCCTATGGAATTAGTGGAGCTCAAGAAACAAATTCAAGAGCAATTAGAGAAGGGTTTTATTCGCCCTAGCTCTTCACCTTGGGGAGCGCCCGTTCTGTTTGTGGACAAGAAGGATGGATCCCAAAGGATGTGCGTGGATTACCGAGCTCTCAACGAGGTAACAATCAAGAACAAGTACACCTTGCCACGCATAGAAGACTTGTTTGATCAGATGAAGGGTGCTTGTGTCTTCTCTAAGATTGACTTGAGGTCGGGATACTTTCAAATGAAGATTAGACCATCAGACATACCCAAGACAGCTTTTAGGACACGGTATGGATCTTATGAGTACACCGTGATGTCTTTTGGATTGACAAATGCACCTGCCTACTTTATGTACCTCATGAATAAGGTCTTCATGGAGTACTTAGATAAGTTCGTTGTGGTGTTTATTGACGATATTATGATCTACTCGAAGGATGAGAAGGAACATGAGGAACACTTGAGGCTTACGCTGCAGAAATTGAGGGAGCATCAATTGTATGCCAAGTTCAACAAGTGCCAGTTTTGGTTGAAAGAGGTGCCATTTTTGGGTCATATAATCTCAGGAGGAGGAGTATCGGTTGACCCCGGAAAAGTGAGAGACGTGTTGAAGTGGGAACCACCGCAAAACGTCAAGGAAATAAGGAGTTTTCTTGGGATGGCTGGATATTACCGTCGGTTTATCAAGGATTTTTCCAAGATAGCCAAGCCTATGACGGAATTACTAATGAAGGGAAAGGCATTCCAATGGACTCAAGCTTGTCAAGAGTGTTTTGAGGAGTTGAAGAAGCGGTTGACAACAGCCCCAGTTTTGGTATTGCCGGATGTAAGCAAGAGTTTTGACATTTATTGCGATGCATCAAGACAAGGGCTTGGATGTGTATTGATGCAAGAAGGTCAAGTGGTCGCCTATGCGTCGAGACAATTGAAGAAACATGAGCAGAATTACCCCACACATGATCTTGAACTAGCAGCCGTGGTACATGCATTGAAGATTTGGAGACACTATATTCTTGGACATAGGTGTGAAATTTATACGGATCACAAGAGTCTTAAGTATATTTTCACACAGACAGATCTGAATTTGAGGCAACGAAGATGGTTGGAGCTCATCAAAGATTATGATTTGGGGATCAACTATCATCCGGGAAAAGCCAATGTAGTGGCCGATGCTTTGAGTAGAAAGGGAGTAAGTCATCAACTCACGGTTCGAGAGTTACCATTCGAGTTATGTAAGGAGTTTGAACGGTTGAACCTCGGGTTTGTAAATGAGATGGAGATGATGGAGTTAAATCCTACCTTGGAGCAAGAAATTCGAGAAGCACAGACCACAGATGAGGAGATCAAGGAAATCAAGGAAAGAATCGAAGAAGGGAGAGAATTCAGATTTGATGAAGACGAACATGGTACCTTATGGATTGGAAAGAGAATTGTTGTGCCTAATGTAAAGCATATTCGAGAAACAATATTAAAGGAGGCACATGACTCGCCATACTCAATTCACCCTGGTTGTACGAAGATGTACAAGGATTTGAAGACTTGCTATTGGTGGGATAGCATGAAAAAGGACATAGCCGAATATGTAGCATTATGTGATGTGTGCCAACGAGTCAAGGCGGAACATCAAAGGCCAGCCGGATTATTGCAACCGTTGAAGATTCCGGAATGGAAGTGGGAAGAAGTTGGTATGGACTTCATAGTTGGGTTACCACGTACTCAATCCGGGTATGACTCAATTTGGGTGATTGTGGATCGCTTAACCAAGTCAGCTCATTTTGTCCCTGTGAAGACCAAGTATACAGCTGCACGATTGGCCGAAATATACATGGAGCATATTGTGTGTCGACATGGAGTCCCTAAGAAGATAGTCTCGGATAGAGGTTCTCAATTTACCTCCAGATTTTGGCAAAAATTGCATGAAGCTTTGGGAACGAGGTTGAATTTTAGTTCAGCATATCATCCTCAAACGGATGGACAAACCGAGAGGACCAATCAGATTTTGGAGGACATGTTAAGAGCTTGTGCTTTAAAGCATGGGAAAAGTTGGGACAAAAGCTTGCCATACGCGGAATTTTCATACAACAATAGTTACCAAGCAAGCTTGAAAATGTCGCCATATGAAGCGCTTTATGGGAGGAAGTGTAGAACACCTTTATTCTGGAATGAGGCAGGAGAAACTCAAGTATTTGGTCCGGACGTGTTGCAAGAAGCCGAAAAGCAAGTCCAAATAATTCGTGGAAACTTGAGGGCTGCCCAATCAAGGCAAAAAGGCTATGCGGATAATAGGAGAAGGAAATTAGCCTTTGAAATAGGAGATTTTGTTTACCTCAAGGTGTCACCAATGAGAGGTCATAAGAGGTTTAACATAAGGGGTAAGCTCGCACCTCGTTATATTGGACCATTCAAGATTTTGGACAAAAGAGGAGAAGTAGCATATAAGTTGGAGATGCCAGCTCATCTTTCAGACGTACATGATGTGTTTCATGTTTCCCAGCTCAAGAAGTGTTTGAGAGTACCGGAAGAACAAGTGCCAATGGAAGAATTGGAACTAGAGGAAGATTTGACGTATGCTGAGCAACCGGTCGAAATCTTGGAAACCAAGGAGAGAGTCACAAGGAACAAGGTGATTCGATGGTGTAAAGTCCAATGGAAGCACCATACCGAAAAAGAAGCAACTTGGGAGTTAGAAGATGATCTCAAGAAGGAATTTCCCCATCTCTTCTCTTCCGCGTCGAATCTCGAGGGCGAGATTCATTTTAAGGGGGGTAGGTTTGTAACACCCTCATTTTCATGCATCATGCCCTACATGCACTCATATACATGTTTAACATTAACCCACATAAAGAGGAACGAGTTTAACATTGGTTCGGAGCATTTAAAATTGATTTGGAACAAAACCGCACTTAAAACGCAGGAAAGTGCGGACTAGTCCGATTTTACTGAGGACTAGTCCGATTTCTCTCTGAATAAAAACGGACTTGTCCGTTTTTGCTGCGGACTAGTCCGATTTTGGATCTGGAAACTTTCGGACTTGTCCGATTTTGTGCGGACTAGTCCGATATTCCATGAATCCTTGAAAATTTGCTAAGTCCCTGGACTATTCCGGACTAGTCCGGTGTTCCAGCGGACTTGTCCGTTTTCCTTTCTGACTAAGATCGGACTTGTCCGATTTTTGGCCAGACTTGTCCGATTTTCTCTCTGGACGACTTCGGACTAGTCCGGTCCTGTCCGGACTTGTCCGATATTTCGTGACTCCGAGATTGACCTTTTGTTTTACGACTTGTTTCTTGGATTTCACGTCAAGTGGGCCTAGGGACGTCGTGCCCAACTCTTTTAGAGCCCATGTGGGACTCTAAACCGTCCTCTACTCATCCCAAAACTCGAGATCCATCTAACCCTAGCCTCCACTTCTATATAAACAGCCCCACCCCTTGGTTTGACATCTATTTGCCACTTTTCCACCCACCCAAACCCTAGTTCGTGGGGAGCCACCATCAAGGAGGGAGGAGAAGATCCCAAACAAGGAGAAGAAGAGGAGGAAACGAAGGAGGATCAAGATCTCCACCAAGTTTCGTCCTTCACCACCAATTCATCCCCAAGTTCATCACCAACCCTAGATCATCAAGATCCAAGTGTTACCTCCAAGTTTCTTGGTTCATTGGAGTTCTAAACACCTGGTATACCTTCTATTCTCTTTTCCTTACATGAATTCAACCCCTAATCTCCGAATTTACGTCGATCTAGAAAACCCTAATCTGCTGATCTCGTCAAGTGCGGACTTGTCCGGTCCCTAGCGGACTAGTCCGATCTTCCTGGTTAAATTGTGTTGAATTAATTCTAAAATTTGATCTAATCAACCCCAAACCTTTATACACTTGTTAAAATCTATTAGAGCTAGTTAGTGATCATTAAAAGCAATCTAGTCACAAGTTCTACCTTGCATTTGCATCAATCATGCATGTCATGACATATTGAGTAATATTTGTACACTCTTTGATTTTGTTTCTTGTTTTGTATGTTTATTGTGTGGATTAGACGGATTTGCGCTAGAGAGTGCCACGGAGGATCTACAACCTCAAGAGTTCGAAGGCTTTGACCCTAATCAACAGCAAGAGCAAGGCAAGTGTCCTTGAAGCATATTGATCCTGTTTTTAAAATAAATGTTTGTTTGCAAAACTGCATGCTGTGTCAATTTGATGGGAATCCTATGGTAGGAAGTTTACTAGACTTGCTAAACTACCCTTGTCACCTGGAATTTATGGTAGAGAGAGTCGGGAAGGGTTTTTACCTTTTTGCTTCGCTTAATCGACTGGGATGGGAAACAACTATATCACTCAATTTAATTATGCATGGATGAGATTATGGTTAACATAAACTGGTTAAACATGGTATGGTAATGGATGATCTAAGCAAGCCTGGTATGTGGATGGGTTGGATGTTACGGTGGTTTGCTTGCTTTAGATCTAAGGACCGGTTCATGCGAGAATAAGCCAGGACTACAGTGCCACCACGAGGCCAAGTTATGGGTGCGGCGTAGCTGATTAATTAGGGCTTTGCTAGTGCTGTTTGGACCATTGTGGATGCTCGGGGAAGGGGTAGTCGGATTGGGTTTGTTGGTGATTGGTGGGACTACCCTGGGATCCGAATGGCTCAAGAGGGGGCCCTTGGTTGAAGATGTGCTCTGCGGGAGACATCGCCACCGGTGAAACCTCAGTGGGGTCTAAATAGGCTAGTAATCCCTTTGTAAAGGCTATTTTGTGATCTCTTGGCCACACACCAACGGAAGTGTGTAATGTGACCGACGGGTCATGGGCATAAGGGAGGTTCTTAGTCGCCGAAGGGTGATGAAATCACGGACACGTGGGTAAAGAGGTACAAACTCTGCAGAGTATTAACTAAGACTATCATGATAGCCGTGCTCCCGGTTATGAGCACCTGGACAACTTCCATGATTAGGGGGAAATTGGAATTTGGGATGGTTATGGTTTGGTAATGGTATGGATGGTTATGGATTAATTTCTGGTATTGAATATGGTTATTGGCAATGGTGAAACCTGGACTTATTGATGATGGTAATGAATTCAGTTTGGTATTATGGTATTACTTATGATTATGATGGTTTTGATTTATATAATTATAATATATTGCTTTTCAAATGTTTTAATGTACTTTTCAGCACTTCGCCATTATTATTGTCGTCATTTGAATCAGCCGCATGTCATACTTTCCACACTTGCTGAGTACGACATGTACTCACTCTTGCAATCCCCCACCCCAACAGTTGCAGGTCAAGACTGGGATTTTAATGGCGATAATGCGGAGTTCTAGGTCGTGTCTACCGTCAGCTTTGCCTGTGGTGTCGATTGGAGCTGCGCATACATACCCTGTCGCTTATGCTGCATAGTTGCTTAGTTGCTTAGTTGTTTAATTAGTTTATTTCCGCTGCATTAGTTGAACTTGTCATTAATATTCATTAGAGCTTGTATTCGAGGATTTAATGAATTGTGTAATAAGAGTACTTATTTAATAATTTGAGCTGTGGTAATTTTCTGTATATCCTTTCGTGATTTCACTCGTGTATGTGTGGTGAACATCCTGGGCACACATATGCGTTAGCTTGGTTCATTTTCGGAACCGGGCGTCACAAGGAGACTTAACCAATAGAGTAAACTTCATATGAGAGATAGGCAAACTATACTTGGCGACATACTTCGATGCAATGAATGAATGAGATGCTCCAGAATCAAACAACATAGTCGTGGGGTTGGTGTAACACCCTAAATTTCGCATCATGCATTGCATACATGATCATGCATTAAACATTAGTAGAATAACAAAAATAATAAAAGATGGAGCATATATACAAATATGTGTAGCAAGAGAAGAAAAAGAAAATAAAAATATAAAACATGTATTAGGGAATAAATATAATATAAATATAAAAATATAATAATAATATATATAAAAAGAAATATATATAAATAAATAATATATAATAATAATCAATATAAAAAATAATAAATAAATAATATAAATAATATATATATAATAACAAGATATATGTAAAAAAATAAGGAAAAAAAGAAAAAAACCCGCTAGCTGGCCAGGCCGAAACGGCCCAGCCAGCTCTCGCCGCCGCTCCCGCGCGACCCAGCGCGCAACCCCGAGCGCTCCCGCGCCGGGCCACTTGCCCGCCCCGCCGCCAGCACGACTCAGCGCGCGTCCCGCGCCCCGCGCACCCTGGCCCCACCTCAACGCCCCAGCGCGACGCCCACACCCCGGTCCCACGCCAGTCGCGTCCCCACACCGCGGCAAGCGCGCCGCGCAGCCCCGCACTCCGAGCGACCCCACCGCGCGTTCCCAGCGCCGAGTCGGCCTCTGGCCGCGTCGCGCGCCCTCCCGAGCCTATAAATACGACTGAGGACCTCGTATTTTTTCCCCAACGCCAGAAAACGCCAATGCCGCCACCGTTGGGAGAAAAACCCTAGCGGTAGAGAAAAAAAAGAGCAGAAGCACCAGAAGCTGTGCCGCCAGGGAAAAAAGGAAGAAAAAAGAGGAGGAAGAGGAAGAAAAAGAGGAGGGCGCCATCGTCCGCCGGAGATCGTCGTCGCCGCGTCACCGTCGTCGTGCCGCCGAAGGACCCTTGCACCGTCTGCTTCGTCTACGCGTCGCCTTCGTCCCGCGATCTTCGGAGCCGTCGCATCTACGGTAGGGTTCGTTTTTCCGATGCAAATTTTAGCAACGTATTAGATCTAATAGATGTAAATTGATTTTAGTTGCGTCGCTTTTTACTTTCAGCAGCATTAATTCTCACTAAAACCCCGTAACACATATGAACACGTATGAACTAGTCGCATCTAATTAATAAACAACCATAGTTAATTAATTATTGAACTTTGCATGCATGCATGTCATTGCATGTTGATTAATTTGTGTGCATCATATTGAATTGTATGTATTTTCTTGTATGTGTGATCACGAGTAGAGGGAAGTGCTCAAGAAGTTGTGTATGAGGATTTCGAGAACCAAGAGTTTGAAGGCTTTGACCCTAATCAACAGCAAGAGTAAGGCAAGTGTCCTTGAATCATATTGATCCTATTTTAAAATAAATATTTTATTTGCAAACTGCATGCTTGTGTCAATTTGATGGGAATCCTATGGTAGGAAGTTTACTAGACTTGTTAAACCACCATTGTCACCTGGAATTTATGGTAGAGAGTCGGGAAGGGCTTTTAACTTTTTGCTTCGCTTAATTAATTGGGATGGGAAAACAACACTACGCATTTAATTATGCATTGATGATATGCTGGTTAATGTGAACTGGTCAATTTAATATGGTAATGGGTGATCTAAGCAAGCCTGGTATGTGGATGAGTTGGATGTTATGGTAGTTTGCTTGCTTTAGATCTAAGGACCGATTCATGCAAGAATAGGCCATAACTACAGTGCCACCACGAGGCCAAGTATGGGTGCGGCGTAGCTGGTTAATTAGGGCTTTGCCAGTGCTATTTGGACCATCAAGGATGCTCGGGGAAGGGGTAGTCGGATTGGGTTTGTTGATGATTGGCGGGACTACCCTAGGATCCGAATGGATCAAGAGGGGGGCCCTTGTTTGAACATGTGCTCAGTTGGAGACATCGCCACCGGTGAAACCTCAGTGGGGTCTAAATAGGCTAGTAATCCCTTTGTAAAGGCTATTTTGTGATCTCTTGGCCACACACCAACGGAAGTGTGTAATGTGACCGACAGGTCATGGGCATAGGGAGATTCTTAGTCACTGAAAGGTGATGAAACCACGAACACATGGGTAAAGTGGTACAAACTCTGCAGAGTATTAAAACTATCATGATAGCCGTGCTCCCGGATGAGAGCACCTGGATGACCTACATGATTAGAGGGAACTTGGGATTTGGGATGGTTATGGTTTGGTAATGGTTATGGTTATGGTTGATATTACGGTTATGGTTATGGTTATGGTTATGGTTATGGTTATGGGATGGAATCATGGTTTATGACATTGATTATGGTTATGGTTATGGGATGCAATCATGGTTTACGACATTGATTATGGTTATTGGTAATGGTGAACTATGGACTGGTATTATGATGGTTACATGGTTTATGATGGGTTTACTTCACATAAATATGATATATTGCTTTTCCAAATGGTTTTACTGTACTTTTCAGCACTTAGCCATTATTATTGTCGTCATTTGAACCAACCACATGTCATACTTTCCCACACTTGCTGAGTACGACACGTACTCACTCCTGCGATCCCCCCCCCCCCCCCCCCAACAGTTGCAGGTCAGGGTTGTGAGTTTAATGGTGATAAGGCGGAGTTCTAGGTCGTGTCTACCGTCAGCTTTGCCTATGGTGTTGCATGGAGCTGCGTTATACCCTATTGCTTTTGCTGCCTAGCTGTTTAGTTTGCTTAATTAGTTTATTTCCACTGCATTAGTTAAACTTGTCATTAATATTCGTTAGAGCTTATATTCGAGGATAATATGAATTGTGTAATAAAACCTGGTTAATTAATTTTGTTCTGTGGTAATTATCTGTTTATCAATTGTGAATCACTTGTATATGTGTGTTAAACATCCTGGGCACACATATACTGCACTTGGTTCATATTTTGGAACCGGGTGTCACAGATCGGTATCAGAGCCACAGGTTGACCGTAGGATGCAGCCTAGATAGAATGGACACTTTAGAGCACATAGGGGCACTCAGGAATCGATGTGTTTTTGCTTGGTGTGCTGTTGCTATATATATTGTTTGTTTGCGTGCTTAATAGAGGATTTTGGGATGCTTTAGCATTGCCATGTCCACCTAGGTTAGTGTAGCTAGTTGTTTAGTTTCATATCCCATGATGCATTTAGTTGGGGACGTTTCTTAATTCTTACCTATTGCTCTTCTTCAGATGGTGAGGACTCGCAATCAGAGGGATGTCAATGGTGGGGAGGAAAACCATGGAGTACCTCAGAACAATACTGGATAAGGACCTGCTCATGGAGCTATAAATATTGAGCAGCTACTGGCTATGCAGAACCAGCTCATGCAGACCATGATACAAACTATGGGACAGCTGCAGGCTGGTAACATCAACAATGAGCCCCACATGCCTCCACTGCCACCCCTGCCTCATCATAACTGATTGGGAGAGTTTATGAGGACAAGGCCGCCAACCTTTGCTCAAGCTGCCGAACCTATGGATGCTGATGATTGGCTCAAGTCCATAGAGAAGAAACTTGTTATTGTCCATTGCAGTGACCGAGAGAAGGTCCTATTTCCTTCTCATCAACTAGTTGGAGCAGCTGCAGATTGGTGGGATGCTTATTGCAATGCTCATGAGAATCAAGAGAGGATTACTTGGGCGGAATTCAAGGAGAACATCCGTTCTCATTATGTGCCGGAAGGTTCTATGATCTTGAAGAGACAAGAATTCGAGAACTTAAGGCAAGGAAGATCAAGCGTGAGTGAATATCTCAATAAATTCACTCAACTCTCAAGGTACGTGCCTGAAGATGTAAGTCGGGACAGCCGGTAGCAATATTTGTTCATAAGAGGCCTCAACAATGAGATTCAAGTGCAATTGCTCAATTGTGACTATGCCAACTTCCAGAAGCTTGCTTGTGGACAAAGCAATTGTTGTTGAGAACAAGGTCCGTGAGATGGAACAAGACAACAAGACGAAGGCGCCATATCAAGGACAGCAACAAGGAAGTAATGTGCGCCCTCGCCTTGCGCCTCCTAATGCGCCATACTACAGCTCCTCTACTCCTGTACAGCGCCCTGATTATGCACCGCGCCCAGCTCAGTTTGTATAGCAACGCCCTGTCATGCAAGCACCTAGGCCTCCAATGCCATATGCACCTCGTGCTATTTTTCCTGGTGCAAATGTTCAGAACCAAGCTCGTCCCAATAATTCCGGTGGAGTAATGAAGTGTTATACTTGTGGAGAAGCTGGACACTTTGTGCACCAATGTCCTAAGTCAGGCCTTGGTCAAGGAACCAATGCACCGAGGCAAAACCCAAGACCTAATGGAGGACAGCCACAAGGAAGCCGTGGACAACAGAATTTTGCTCGTGGCAACGTGAACCATGTCTCTATGGAGGATGCTCAACAAGCGGATGCCATGGTCATTGGTATGTTTCTCGCAACCTCCAACCCCGCGACTATGTTATTTGATTCTGGAGCATCGCATTCATTCATTGCATCGAAGTGTGTTGCCAAGTATAGTTTGCCTATCTCTCATATGAAGTTTACTCTATTGGTTAAGTCTCCTGGAGGCGAGATGAGGACAAATATAGTATGTCCAAAAGTAAGCCTCAGAATAAGGGGGTAGACTTCTCCGCCAACCTTATAGTATTGGATTCCCAAGGATTGGACATTATACTTGGTATGGACTGGTTGAGGAAGCACAATGGAGTTATTAAGTGTGCCACGAAATCGGTAAAGTTGACCAATGAGGAAGGGATCACCGTAGAGTTTGAAGCATCTCAAACCGCACCGAAGCAATTGGAGTTGAATCATATGGACAGTGCCACAATTGAGGAGATTCCGGTGGTGTGTGAATTTTTGGGTGTTTTTTCGGATGAGTTGCCAGGTATGCCACCTGATCGAGACATTGAGTTTGTCATTGACTTAATCCCTGGAACTGCACCTATAGCTAAGAGGCCATATAGGATGCCTCCTATGGAATTAGCGGAGCTCAAGAAACAAATTCAAGAGCAACTAGAGAAATGTTTTATTCGCCCTAGCTCTTCACCCTAGGGAGCGCCCGTTCTATTTGTGGACAAGAAGGATGGAACCCAAAGGATGTGTGTGGATTACCGAGCTCTCAACGAGGTAACAATCAAGAACAAGTACACCTTGCCACGCATAGAAGACTTGTTTGATCAGATGAAGGGTGCTTGTGTCTTCTCTAAGATTGATTTGAGGTCAGGATATTTTCAAATGAAGATTAGACCATCGGACATACCCAAGACAGCTTTTAGAACACGGTATGGATCTTATGAGTACACCGTGATGCCTTTTGGATTGACAAATGCACCTGCCTACTTTATGTACCTCATGAATAAAGTCTTCATGGATTACTTGGAAAAGTTCGTCGTGGTGTTCTTTGATGATATTATGATGTACTCGAAGGATGAGAAGGAACATGAGGAACACTTGAGGCTCACATTGCAGAAATTGAGGGAGCATCAATTGTATGCCAAGTTTAGCAAGTGTCAGTTTTGGTTGAGAGAGGTGTCGTTTTTGGGTCATATCATCTCAGGAGGAGGAGTATTGGTTGACCCTGGTAAAGTGAGGGACGTGTTGAAGTGGGAACCACCACAAAACGTAAAAGAAATAAGGAGTTTTCTTGGAATGGTTGGATATTACCGTCGATTCATCAGAGACTTCTCCAAGATAGCCAAGCCAATGACGGAATTGCTAATGAAGGGAAAGGATTTCCGATGGACTCAAGCTTGTCAAAATAGTTTTGAGAAGTTGAAGAAGAGGTTAACAACAGCCCCAGTCTTAATATTGCCAGATGTGAGCAAGAGTTTTGATATTTATTGTGACGCATCAAGACAAGGACTTGGATGTGTATTGATGCAAGAAGTTCAAGTGGTCGCCTATGCGTCAAGATAATTGAAGAAACATGAGCAGAATTATCCTACACATGATCTTGAACTAGCAGCCGTGGTACATGCATTGAAGATTTGGAGACACTATATTCTTGGACATAGGTGTGAAATCTATATGGATCATATGAGTTTGAAGTATATTTTTACACAAACGGATCTGAATTTGAGGCAACGGAGATGGTTGGAGCTCATCAAGGATTATGATGTGGGGATCAACTATCATCCAGGAAAGGCCAATGTAGTGGCCGATGCCTTGAGTCAGAATGGAGTAAGTAATCAACTCACGGTTCGAGAATTGCCATCCGAGCTATGTAAGGAATTCGAACGGTTGAACCTCGGATTCGTGAATGAGATGGGAATAATGGAGTTAAATTCAACCTTGGAGCAAGAAATTCGAGAAGCACAAACCACGGATGAAGAGATCAAGGAAATCAAGGAAAGGACTGAGGAAGGGAGAGAATTCGGATTTGATGAAGACGAACATGGTACCTTATGGCTTGGAAAGAGAATCATTGTGCCTAATGTAAAGCATATTCAGGAGACAATATTAAAGGAGGCACATGACCCGCCGTACTCAATTCATCCCGGTTGTACAAAGATATACAAGGACTTGAAGACATGCTATTGGTGGGCCAGCATGAAAAAGGACATAGCTGAATATGTTGCATTGTGTGATGTGTGCCAACGAGTTAAAGTAGAACACCAAAGGCCAGCTGGATTATTGCAACCATTAAAGATTCCGGAGTGGAAGTGGGAAGAGATTGGTATGGACATTATAGTTGGCTTACCACGTAACCAGTCCGGCTATGATTCAATATGGGTAATTGTGGATCGGTTGACAAAATCAGCTCACTTCATTCCTGTCAAGACCACATATACCACCGCAAAGCTAGCAGAACTGTATATGGAGCATATTGTGTTTCCACATGGAGTTCCAAAGAAAATAGTCTTGGATCGAGGTTCTCAGTTCACCTCTAGGTTTTGGAAAAAATTGCATGAAGCATTGGGAACAAGGTTGAACTTCAGTTCAGCATATCACCCCCAAACGGATGGACAAACCGAGAGGACCAATCAAATTTTGGAAGACATGTTAAGAGCTTGTGCTTTAAAGCATGGGAAAAGTTGGGACAAAAGCTTGCCATATGCAGAATTTTCATACAACAATAGTTACCAAGCAAGTTTGAAAATGTCATCCTATGAAGCACTATACGGAAGGAAGTGTAGGACACCTTTGTTTTGGAATGAAACAGGAGAGAACCAAGTATTTGGTCCTCATGTGTTACAAGATGCTGAAAGGCAAGTTCAAATGATACGGGAAAACCTAAGGGTTGCTTAGTCGCGACAGAAAGGTTATGCGGATAATAGGCGAAGGAGTCTGACTTTCGAAGTTGGAGATTTTGTATACCTCAAAGTGTCACCTATCCGAGGTCAGCGACGGTTTAATGTCAAAGGAAAGCTGGCACCACGTTACATCGGACCATTCAAGATTTTGGACAAACGAGGAGAAGTAGCATATCGACTTGAGCTGCCGGCATATCTCTCTGATGTACACGACGTGTTGCACGTGTCTCAACTCAAGAAGTGTCTGAGGCTGCCGGAAGAATAGGTGCCGATGGATGAGTTAGAGCTTCAGGAGGATTTGTCCTATGTCAAGCAACCTATCAAGATCTTGGACGTGAAGGAAAGGGTCACGAGGAATAAGAGAGTCCCTTGGTGCAAAGTGCAATGGAACCACCATACGGAAGCCGAAGCTACGTGAGAACGTGAAGAAGACCTGAAGACAGAATTCCCTCATCTTTTCTCCACGCTGTCGAATCTCGAGGGCGAGATTCACTTTAAGGGGGGTAGGTTTGTAACACCCTAAATAAAAGACATGATCATGCATTAAACATTAGTAGAATAAAAAAATAATAAAAGATGGAGCATATATACAAATATGTGTAGCAAGAGAAGAAAAAGAAAATAAAAATATAAAACATGTATTAGGGAATAGATATAATATAAATATAAAAATATAATAATAATATATAAAAAAAGAAATATATATAAATAAATAATATATAATAATAATAAATATAAAAAATAATAAATAAATAATATAAATAATATATGTATATATATAATATAAAGATATATGTAAAAAAAGAAGGAAAAAAAAAAAGAAAAAAACCCGCTCGCGCGTGACCCGGCGCGCGACCCCGAGCGCTCCCGCGTCGGGCCACGTGCCCGCCCAGCCGCCAGCGCGACTCAGCGCGCGTGTCGCGCCTCGCGCGCCCTGGCCCCACCCCGACACCCCAGAGCGACGCCCGCGCCTCGGTCCCATGCCAGTCGCGTCCCTGCAACGCGGCAAGCGCGCCGCGCAGCCCCGCACCCCGAACGACCCCGCCGCGCGTTCCCAGCGTCGAGTCGGCCTCTGGCTGCGTCGCGCGCCCTCCTGAGCCTATAAATACGACCGAGGACCTCGCATTTTTTCCCCAACGCCAGAAAACGCCAGCGCCGCCAACGTAGGGAGAAAAACCCTAGCGGTAGAGAAAAAAAAAGAGCAAAAGCACCAGAAGCTGTGCCGCCAGGGAAAAAGGAAGAAAAAAGAGGAGGGCGCCATCGTCCGCCGGAGATCGTCATCGTCGTGTCGCCGTCATCGTGCCGCCGGAGGACCCTTGTGCCGTCTGCTTCGTCTACGCGTTGCCTTCGACCCACGATCTTCGGAGCCGTCGCATCTACGGTAGGGTTCGTTTTTCCGATGCGAATTTTAGCGACGTATTAGATCTAATAGACATAAATTGATTTTAGTTGCGTCGTCTTTTTATTTTCAGCAGCATTAATTCTCGTTAAAACACCATAACGCACATGAACACGTATGAACTAGTCGCATCTAATTAATAAACAACCGTAGTTAATTAATTATTGAACTTTGCATGCATGCATGTCATTGCATGTTGATTAATTTGTGTGCATCATATTGAATTGTATGTATTCTCTTGTATGTGTGATCACGAGTAGAGGGAAGTGCTCAAGAAGTCGTGTACGAGGATTTCGAGAACCAAGAGTTTGAAGGCTTTGACCCTAATCAATTGCAAGAGCAAGGCAAGTGTCCTTGAAGCATATTGATCCTATTTTCAAATAAATGTTTTGTTTGCAAACTACATGCTTGTGTCAATTTGATAGGAATCCTATGGTAGGAAGTTTACTAGACTTGTTGAACCACCCTTGTCACCTGGAATTTATGGTAGAGAGTCAGGAAGGGCTTTTACCTTTTTGCTTCGCTTAATTAATTGGGATGGGAAAACAACACTACGCATTTAATTATGCATTGATGATATGCTGGTTAATCTGAATTGGTCATTTTGATATGGTAATGGGTGATCTAAGCAAGCCTGGTATGTGGATGGGTTGGATGTTATGGTGGTTTGCTTGCTTTAGATCTAAGGACCAGTTCATGCGAGAATAGGCCAGCACTACAGTGCCACCACGAGGCCAAGTATGGGTGCGGCGTAGCTGATTAATTAGGGCTTTGCCAGTGCTATTTGGACCATCAAGGATGCTCGGGGAAGGGGTAGTCGGATTGGGTTTGTTGATGATTGGCGAGACTACCCTGGGATCTGAATGGCTCAAGAGGGGGCCCTTGGTTAAAGATGTGCTCAGTTGGAGACATTGCCACCGGTGAAACCTCAGTGGGGTCTAAATAGGCTAGTAATCCCTTTGTAAAGGCTATTTTGTGATCTCTTGGCCACACACCAACGGAAGTGTGTAACGTGACCGATGGGTCATGGGCATAAGGGAGATTCTTAGTCACCGAAAGATGATGAAATCACGAACACGTGGGTAAAGTGGTACAAACTCTGCAGAGTATTAAAACTATCATGATAGTCGTGCTCCCGGTTAAGAGCACCTGGATAACCTACATGATTAGAGGGAACTTGGGATTTGGGATGGTTATGGTTTGGTAATGGTTATGGTTGATATTACGGTTATGGTTATGGTTATGGGATGGAATCATGGTTTACGACATTGATTATGGTTATTGGTAATGGTGAACTATGGACTGGTATTATGATGGGTTTACTACAGATAAATATGATACATTGCTTTTCCAAATGGTTTTACTGTACTTTTTAGCACTTAGCCATTATTATTATCGTTATTTGAACCAACCACATGTCATACTTTCCCACACTTGCTGAGTACAACACGTACTCACTCTTGCAATCCCCCCAACAGTTGCAGGTCAGGGTTGTGAGTTTAATGGCGATAAGGCGGAGTTCTAGGCCGTGTCCCCCGTCAGCTTTGCCTGTGGTGTTGCATGGAGCTGCGCTATATCCTATTGCTTTTGCTGCCTAGCTGTTTAGTTTGCTTAATTAGTTTATTTCCGCTGCATTAGTTAAACTTGTCATTAATATTCGTTAGAAATTGTATTCGAGGATAATATGAATTGTGTAATAAAACCTAGTTAATTAATTTTGTTCTGTGGTAATTATCTGTTTATCAATTGTGAATCACTTGTATATGTGTGTTAAACATCCTGGGCACATATATACTGCACTTGGTTCATTTTTTGGAACCGGGAGTCACAGTTGGAGTTGGCGAGAAACATACAAATGACCACATCATCAGCTTGTTGAGCATCCTCCGTTGAGACATGGTTCACGTTGCCACGAGCAAAATTCTGCTGTCCACGGTTCCCTTGTGGCTGTCCTCCATTGGGTCTTGGGTTTTGCCTCGGTGCATTACTTCCTTGACCAAGGCCTGACTTAGGACATTTGTGCGCAAAGTGTCCAGCTTCTCCGCAAGTATAGCACTTCTTAAATCCACCAGATTTATTGGGACGAGCTTGGTTTTGAGCATTGACACCAGGATAGATGGCACGAGGTGCATAAGACATTGGAGGCCTAGGTGCTTGCATAATAGGGCGCTGCTGCACGGACTGAGTTGGGCACGATGCAAATCCAGGGCGCTGTACAGGAACAGAAGAGCTGTAATAAGGCGCATTGGGTGGCGCAAAGCGAGGGTGCACATTACTTCCTTGTTGTTGTCCTTGGTATGGCGCCTTCCTCTTGTTGTCTTGCTCCTCTCACGAATCTTGTTCTCATCCACAATTGCTTTTTCCACAAGCTTCTGGAAATTTGCATAGTCACAATTGAGCAATTGCACTTGAATCTCATTGTTCAAGCTCCTCATGAACAAGTATTGTTTCCGGCTGTCCCGGCTCACATCCTCAGGCGCATACCTTGAGAGTTGAGTGAACTTATTTAGATATTCAGTCATGCTTGATCTTCCTTGCCTTAAGTTCTCAAATTCTTGCCTCTTCAAAATCATAACACCCTCAGGCACATAATGAGAACGAAAGCTCTCTTTGAATTCCGCCCAAGTAATTCTCTCTTGGTTCTCATGAGCATTGCAATAAGAATCTCACCAATCCGCAACTGCTCCAACAAGTTGATGAGAAGCAAATAGTACCTTCTCCCGGTCACTGCATTGGACAATAGCAAGTTTCTTCTCTACGGACTTGAGCCAACCGTTCGCATCCATAGGGTCGGCAGCTTGAGCAAAGGTTGGTGGCCTAGTCCTCATAAACTCTACCAATCGGTTATGAGGAGGCAGGGGTGGCGGTGGAGGCATGTGGGTTTGATTGTTGATGTTGCTAGCCTGCAGCTGTCCCATAGTTTGTATCATGGTCTGCATGAGCTAGTTCTGCATAGCCAAAAGCTGCTCAATATTAATAGCTCCTTGGGCAGGTCCTTGTCCATTGTTGTTCTGAGGTACTCCGTGGTTCTCTTCCTCATCATTAGCATCCCTCTGGTTGCGAGTCCTCACCATCTGGAGAAAAGCAATAGGTAAGAATTAGAAAATATTCCCAACTATATGCATCAAGGGATATGAAACAAAACAACTAACTAGCCTATGTGGACATGGCAATGCTAGATCATCCCAAAATCCTCTATTAAGCACACAAGCAAACAATATATAGCAACAGCACAACAAACAAAAAACATCGATTCCTGAGTGCTCCTATGTGCTCTAAAGTGTCCATTCTATCTAGGCTGCATCCTACGGTCAACCTGTGGCTCTGATACCAATCTGTGATACCCGGTTTCGAAAATGAACCAAGTGGACGCATATGTGTGCCCAGGATGTTCAACACACATACACGAGTGCATTCACAAAAGAGTATACAGAAAATTACCACATAACAAGATTAATTAACTAAATTTTATTACACAAACCGTATTATCCTCGAATACAAGTCCTGTCGGTACCCTGCGTACCATATACCCCTTGGGACTACAAGAAGACCAAAGGAACTTCACCTATTTGAGTTGAAGACCTCCGAAGGCCCCACGAGTCATATGGGACCGGATCTGCCTCCCTTCTATGGTTAGTCCCGGTGCTGCCACGTGTATACTGCAACCGGAGCTACGTCCCACACATGGGAAAGCTCCAGGCCAAATAACTGCGCGGCACCCCCGGACCTAACCCCCGACAGAGGGAAGCTCCGGTACCGACATGTGTATGACTGCACCGGACCTACCTGTCCCAAACGGTAAGCTCCAGAGCTGCCACGTGTCCAACCACCGGACCTTCAACTTCAACAAGGAGACTGGTGGACCCCCAACGGCTCAGACCTTCAAGGGACAATCAAAGACTTCAAGACCCGATTAAGTGTCATTAATACCATCTTAATGTCACACGATCGGAGGGCCCTTAATACCAGTAACGGCACAGTCAAGGCTCGTTACCATGCTATTAAGGGCAATTAAGCTCATTAATTGTGTATTAAGCATCAGTAACCGCCAGGGCCACATGTCGGGCCAGGCTAACGATGTAACAACCAGTTCTTGTACTATAAAAGGACTTGTTAGTGGTACACAGGGGGCTCTCAACTTTTGAACTCTCCTGGCACTTCCAGACTTGGCGCTGACACACACTCACAAGTGCTCAGATGCTCAATACAACAACTACACACCCCCTGGAGTAGGGTATTACGTTTAGGCGGCCCGAACCACGTAAATCCTTGTGTCAACTTGCCATCTTGTTCTGAATCTCTGTGCGCCCAATACTGAACTACAAACTCCACGGGCTACCAATAATAGTATCGGAAGAATTGCTGGAATCAGACTCCGACAGTTGGCGCGCTAGGTAGGGGGTGCTCGAGATTCAAAGATGGTGAACTCTGCTGCTGGATCGTCCAACGGCAACCCTGCTGCGCAACCTGCTGGAGGCAACCCCTCTAACATGCAGCAGCCAGCAGGTGTTGTGGCTCCGATGGGAGTCATGCCACCGCTACCACCATCTGCACCGACGAATCAAGTTGGACAGCGAGATGGGGCATCTGCATCGATCACGATATCGGCGAACAACAACCCTGAACATGTGCTTCATGCCGCGCGTGCTCTTCTCCAACGTCCACCACCTCCAGGAGCATCCCAGGGTGCAATGGAGCAGTGGAGGGCTGATGTGAAACATTTGTTTGCAGCAGCAGCCGATCGCATCAGCAATCAAGGTCCTCCACCCTCGGGGCAGGCCGCATCGCAGCATCGGACCGTGTCGGGTAGACTTGGTCCTCACGCTTCACAACATAGGAGGCGTGCTGTGTCTCAACAGGTGACGTTGCTGCCTTCCGGGGCACGACGCACCCATACAATAACCAGGCTTTCGACTCGCGACCTCCAGGCGGAGCTTGATCGCCGTTACCGTCAACAGGACGACCGCATCCATATCAAGCATGCTCGCGAGAGGCAAGAGGCTCGGGACAGTCCTACTCCCGAGGGAGTAGGAGGAGGCTGTTCTGCCTTGTCCATGCACCTTCGCTTGGTCAGATGGCCACAGAAGTTCCGGCCTCACCTGTCGGAGAAATTTGACGGGACTATCAATCCCGCTGAGTTTCTCCAAATCTACTCCACTGCAATCCTTGCGGCTGGAGGCAATGAGGCCGTGATGGCCAATTATTTCCCTGTGGCTTTGACTGGGACCGCCAGGTCCTGGTTCATGAGCCTTCCGCCTGACTCCATCAACAGTTGGGAAGAACTGTGCCAACTGTTTACCGCCAATTTCGAGAGTTCATACAACCGACCAGGCACCGAACTGGACCTTTTTGCTATCATGCAAAAGGGGGGAGATTCCCTGTGATCCTTCATCTAGAGGTTCTCCCAGGTACGAAACACTACTCCTTCTATCTCAAGCGCCTCTGTTATTGTGGCATTTAGATAGGGCGTACGAGACAAGAAGATGCTGGAGAAGCTGGCGACCAAGGAGGTCACCAACATCACGGAACTCTTCAGCTTGGCAGACAAGTGTGCCAAAGTTGCGGAGGGCCGTGAAATGCACTCCCAACCACCTCCGAAGGACAACAAAAAGTCCTCCAAGGGTGAAGCCACTACCTCCGTGAGTGGCAAGAAGAAGAAAAGTCCAACGGCAAGAAAAAGCCGTCAGACGGCACACCTACAGCCGCTGCTGCCGCAGCTCCGGTTGGCCGGGGGCCACGCCCTGAGAAACGACCTCGGCCGTCGTCTGAAGATGGAGGCAGCTCCAAGATGTGGTGCCCTATACTCAAAATGAACAGCCACAACCTGGAAGGCCGCCAAGCGCTACCACAGCGCCAGGAAGAAGTTCCTTTCCGTCAAAGGGAAGGGAAACAGAAAGTCGACGAAGCTCCGACTGAAGAGGAGTTAGGCTTTCAGGACCCTAAAAAGGTCTTGAAGGTTGTTTACACCTCCGTCAACGACGACTCTGATGTCTCCGACAACGAGCGTCGGAAGACCATGAACACCATCTTTGGTGGTTCGTGGGACATCACCTCCCGCCATGTCCTCAAGACCATGCAGTGGGACATGGCCTCAGTAGCTCCCACCGCCAGGACAGAGCCGCACCAGAAGTGGATGGACACTGCCATCACCTTCAATGCTTCATATTGCCCTCGGAACATGATTGGAGCTGGCCAACTTCTCCTGATGTTATCTCCTACCATCAACAACATCCAACTCCATCATGTAATGGTGGACGGAGGTTTGGGGCTGAACCTCATAAGCTTTGAAGCTTTCGTCAAGCTTCAGCTCCCACCTTCAGATCTTCGCCCCTCCCGACCTTTCTCCGAAGTAGGTCCGGGAGCCATAACCCCACTCGGTGCCATTACTCTCCCGGTGACCTTCGGGACCCGGGAGAATTACCACACTGAGAAGTTGGTCTTCGACGTGGCGCAAATCAACTTACCATTCAATACCATTTTGGGCAGGCCAGCCTGGTACAAATTCATGGCTGCCGCCCATTATGGCTACTTGGTGTTGAAGATGCCAACACTAGCCGGTGTTCTCCAGATCCGTGAAGATCGCACCGCCAGAGTGACTGCTCTGGAAGAACTCCATGCGCTTGCTACAGCGCAGGACAAGGAATCCAGAAAGGAGCAAGCTCCGAAACCCCTAAGAATTTGTCATAGAGGCTCAACCTCCGCACCTCGCGTGCAACCAAGCGGCGACACTGACATTCCCGTCAAAGTCGTCCAAATCGGTTCCGATGCTGCTCAGACCACCCGTATATCGGGAGGTCTGAATTACAAATAGGAACTCGCGCTCGTCACTTTCTTCCAGGCTAATGTTGATGTGTTTGCCTAGCAACCGTCACAAATGCCTAGGATCCCTAGGGAAGTGATCGAGCACAATCTAAAGATCTATCCCGACGCTCGGCCTGTACACCAGAAGCCTCGAAAGAAATCAGTAGAACGACAAAACTTCATACGTCAAGAAGTGAAGAAGTGGCTTGAAGCTAGATTAATTCGAGATGTCTTCCACCCAAAATGGTTGGCAAACCTAGTCGTTGTACCCAAGGCCGGTGGGAAGCTTCGGATGTGTATCCACTACACTACCCTGAATAAGGCATCTCCAAAAGATCCATTCCCACTACCTAGAATAGATCAGATAGTGGATTCCACCTCCAGGTGCGAATTACTATATTTCCTTGACGCATATTCTGGGTACCATCAAATCAGAATGTCTAGGGAAGATGAAGAGCATACTTCCTTCATCACAGTGGATGGATTATATTGTTACACTGTCATGCCATTTGGTCTCAAAAACGCTGCTTCAACATTTGTACGAGATATGTACAAAACTTTTGGAGAGCTTATTAGAGATGTAGTGGAAGTGTACGTCGATGACATCGTTGTCAAGATCAAGAACAAGGAGTCATTCCTTGACACCTTGCAAGCTATCTTCGACAAGTCGCGAGCCGCACGCACGAAGCTGAACCCAGACAATTGTGTCTTTGGGGTTAGCTCCGGAAAGCTTCTTGGATTCCTGGTGAACCACCGAGGGACAGAAGCAAATCCGGCGAAGATAAAGGCTATTGAAGACATGCGACCACCAGCTCGCATCAAGGACGTCCAGAAGATGACTGGATGTCTAGCTGCCCTCAACCGGTTCATCTCAAGACTGGCGGAACGGGCGCTACCCTTCTTGAAGTTGTTGAGGAAGTCCGGACCATTCCAATGGTCTGAAGAAGCAGAAAAGGCATTCCAGGAGCTGAAACAGCTCATCACCACTCTACCAACCTTGGTAGCTCTGAATTCTGGTGAGCCACTTCTGCTTTACATTTCGGCAACTGACGAAGTTGTCAGCATGGTTTTGGTTGCGGAAAGACCAGAACCATCTCCAGTTCAGGAGTCCAGACCCCTTTGGGAGGGTCTGGAGCTACCTGAATGTGAGTCTGGATCCCAGCTCCCAGACCCTGATCCTCAAGGCGAGACGCCAGAGGATCCATCTCCTTCAAATGAAGGAGTCACTGGTGCTGAACAAGAAGATTCGAACCCCTCTGGGAAGGTTTGGATCACTTCAGAAGAAGCTTCGGGTTCCTCCAGCTGGAACTCGGAGGTCCCCGAACAAGATCCGGACCCCTCCGGGAGGGTCCGAGTTGATGAGGAGGAAGTTCCAGACCCCTTCAGGAGGGTCTTGACAGTCCAACACCCAGTGTACTTCATCAGCGAAGTACTCCATGACGCCAAAACTCAGTACTTGGAGGTGCATAAGCTACTCTATGTAGTTCTTATTGCTTCTAGGAAGCTCCGACACTACTTCCAAGCTCACAAGATTTCAGTGGTAACTTCTTATCCACTTCGTGCAATCTTGCATAATCCCAACTCTACTGGGAACATTGCAAAGTGGGCAGCAGAACTGGCCGAGTTCAATCTTGATTTTTTCCCAAGACAAGCAATCAAGAGTCAAGCATTGGCGGACTTTGTAGTGGAATGGACCCCCTCTCCATCAATTCTTGGGGGCCCTAGTGAGCAGAAGCCAGAACCCAAGGTTCCGGTCTTCATTGAGCCTCACTGGACTCTCTACTTTGACGGCTCTATGTAGAAGCAGGGGGCCGGAGCTGGAGTCCTTCTCCTCGCTCCAACCGGGGAGAAGGTACAATACATGGTTCACCTTGACTTCAAGGCGACCAACAACATGGCGGAGTATGAAGCACTAATCTATGGGCTCAAGGTGGCACTATCGTATGGTGTCAAGCAGCTGTTGGTAAAGGGTGATTCACAGCTTGTTGTAAAACAAGTCAAAGGTGAATGTTGCTGCAATAAACCTCAACTAGATGCATACATACTTGATGTCCAGAAGCTTCAAAAGGACTTTGACGTCCTGGATCTCTGCCATGTCCAACGTCTCAACAATGCTGAAGCCAACGAACTCTCGACGAAAGCTTCAATCGGAGCTCCAGCTCCCGACGGAACCTTTGTCCAGAGGTTGTCTAAACCTACAGCTCAGCCTGCCAAACTGAGCGAAGGGGCCGAGACCAGCACCTCGAAGCTGGCGGTCCCGATGGCCCTGTTACCATGTCGTCCATCAAGGGTCGTAGGTGTTGCATGAAGCTCCGAGCAACCCATCACGCAAGACTCAAATCCTCAAGTTAGCTCCAATGCATGGTTCTCGGAGATCTGGAGCTACTAGAAAGACAATTTCCTTCCTGAAGATAGTGTATCTGCTGACCAGGTAGTCAGATTGGCTAAAAGATACACACTGGTAGAAGGGGATCTCTACCGGCGTGGTGCCAACGGCGTCCTAATGCGGTGCATTACAAGGGAAGAAGGTTGCGAGCTCCTCACAGAAATCCATGGAGGCGAGTGTGGGAACCACGTGTCTTCCCGCACGCTGGTCGGTAAAGCCTTCCGGCATGGTTTTTACTGGCCTACAGCACTCCAGGATGCAACTGAGCTAGTGAAGAAATGTGAAGCATGCCAGTTCCATGCAAAGCAAATCCACACACCAGCTCAGCCTTTACAAATGATACCTCCTACATGGCCCTTCGCTGTGTGGGGGATAGATATCTTGTAACCTTTCCCCAGAGCCGTCGGAGGTTACAAGTTCCTGTACATTGCCATTGACAAGTTCACCAAATGGCCGGAAGCAACTCCAGTTGTGACAATAAACAAGCAATCAGCTATCAACTTCTTGCAGTCCATCGTATGCAGATTTGGAGTCCCAAACAAGATCATAACTGATAATGGGACCCAATTCACAAGCTCTGCATTTCAAGGATATTGTGAATACCTCGACATTCAAGTCAGCTACGCCTCAGTAGCTCACCCGACAAACAATGGCCAAGCTGAGAGAGCAAATGTAGAAATCCTAAAAGGACTCAAGACACGCACATATGAGCGCCTGAAAAAACATGGATCCAACTGGATCGAAGATATTCCGCCCACACTGTGGGCCAATAGGACAACTCCAAACCGGTCAACTGGAGAAACACCCTTCTTCCTGGTGTACGGAGCTGAAGCAGTCCTTCCTCCGGGAATCACCTTGGGGTCACTCTATGTACAGACCTTTGATGATGCCATGCAGGATCAGCTCTAGTGGGAAGACCTTGACCTCCTTGAAGAGGGAAGGTGCCGAGCAGCTGTTCGGAATGCCCGATATCGCCAAGCTCTTCGGCGCTATCACCGAAGGCATGTTCACAGTCGACAGCTCGAGGAAGGCGATCTGGTGCTACGGAGAATACAAACTCGAGAAGGGTTAAAAAAACTCTCCCCCAACTGGGAAGGACCCTTCCAAGTGATCAAAGTATCCCGTCCTAGATGCGTTCGCTTGGCAACCGAGGATGGGACACCACTCCCTAATCCTTGGAACATTGAGCACCTCCGTAAGTTCTACACTTAATATCACGGAGGTGAGTCTGTAGTTACATGAGATGTATGTTATAAAGTCATTATACAGAGTCAGGTAGCTCCTTCGGGAGAACAGTCGGACCTTCCCCGGAAGGTCCGCAAAGTTTAGGCAACACTTGTCACAGTCTCAGAACTAAAAGTGTAGCTAGCTACCTTGGGTCAATGAGAAACGAAACACACTTAGTCTGGTTCCGTACCCTAAGAGTGTACTTGTTTCCCCTGTACCCCGGACCTATAATGAAACACATCATTGTGTGAAAACAGACTCCACGTGTATTTATTTTGTACAGGCTCAATATTTTTTATTTTTCTCTTTCTTGTCTATAACAAAGTTGTGCAATTCTTAAGAAACTTTAGTTTGGCCAATTCATATATAATTCAAGTTGCATTGTCAATTCTTCCGGGTCTAAACATTGTTAATGGTCTACTCGTCTGAATGCTGCCAAACCAATCTAGGTCCGGAGTGTGCTATCGACTTAGCCTGGTCCTGCACCCAAGCCACTCTACCTATACCCCGGCAGACCGAAGTAAGGCGAGTCCAGAAACGATTAGACCTGGAGAAAACAAGCTAGTGCACTTGATTGTATTTAGAATTGTGTTCGACCTAAAAATTTCTTTCAAGAATAGTAAGCCGCAAACGAGTTATAGAGAAGAAATGGATTTTACTATTTTTCTTGACTTCAGTGTGCAGGAAAAATAAAGATCTCATGATGATGGTGGATGAAGCTGGAGCTATCAAAGCTCCAACACCCCCTAAGGTGGTCTACTGTCGATGTTTCAATCATTGATAGTAGACATCGCCGGAGCTACAAAGTTCTGGCAAATCCAGGGGGCTAGCCGTCAACATGAAGAAAAGATGGTGGGAAGACTCCCCAGTGGGGTCTGCTGTCGACGCACCGTGTGTTGACAGTGGTCGCTGTTGGAGCTACCAAGCTTTGACAACCCCAGAGGACTAACCGTCAATGCTCTACGTGTTGACAAGGGTCACTGCTGGAGCTACTAAGATCCGACAACCTCAGGGGGCCCCTACTATCGGTGACTTCGGACCTACAAACTACAAGTTCATCCTCCCTCTTGTTGAGGTCCTGTCCTTGCTGCCAGGCCTTCTTCTCCTCCTTCTCACAGTGCTCCTACAGCTTCCTGGTGCGCTCTGCGAGACTCTTGTCACCCAGAGTCAGCCTCTGAGTAAGCTCCTCTTCCCTCTTCACGAGGTCATCCCATAGCTCCAGGATTTTTTGCTCTTGATCTTCGAGCTTTTTCTTCCGCTCCTCAAGAGCCTCCTGGCGCTTCACGAGGCTGTCGTGGATGGCGCTGAGCCTCTCTTCGCGATCATTTGCTGCATTATTAGCAGCTACGGCCTGTTCATGGATGGCCCGAGACTGGTTGTCGAGGGATTGCACCATGCTTTCCCTCTCGTCCAGTAGCTGGCCCCAGTACTCCATCCGGGCCTTCTCCTTCTTCACCCACTCCCTGTCGTCAGCCAGCCTGGATTGCGCCAGCTTGGTCTCGAATTGGAGCCGGTTGCACCACCTCCTAAGGGTTTGTCTCTCCTCCTCAAGGGCCTTGCTGTCGTGGTAGAAGGCCAGCTGCACTTGATGAAGGCTGGAGCAGGCATTGTCGATAGACAACGACAGGGGGATTGGCTCCGGACCTGCTGGGGTCCTCTCCGGTGACTCCAGCGGGTTCTCTACAACAAAAATTGGGTCCCACTCTACCAGAGTGGTCCCCTGAGCTTCCACGACGCTAGGGCCGCCCTCCGGGATAGCCTCGGGCGCCACCGAGGAAGGTCCTATAGCAGAAGTTCCTACCTCCAGAGTCGGCTCTGAAGGTCCTGCCGCTTGGTCATCAGCAACTGGTCCCTCAGGCGGGGGACCGGCAGCTTCATCTTGGCACCCTGGCTCTGGCGCAGGCACCTCTGGAGCCACTACCTCCAGGGCAGGCGTTGAAGGTTCTGCAGGAGGTGAAGCCACTTCCGGCTCCAGCGCTGGCGCCTCCTCCACCGCCGTTTCAGGTGCTGGTGCTTCGACCGCCATTGGCTCAGACGCCGACACTTCTTCGACAATTGGCTCAGGCACCGACACTTCTTCGACGATCGGCACAGGTGCCAGAACTTCATCAACCACCGGCTCTACCGCCGGGGCTTCATCAACACCCGGCTCTACTGTCGGGGCTTCATCAACAACCGGCTCTACCACCGGGGCTTCATCAACCACCGGTTTCGCTGTCGGGGCTTCAACAACATCCGGCTCTAGGGCCGGAACCGCAGCTACCTTCGGCTCTGAGGCCGGAGCGTCCATCATCTCAGCATCCAAACCCAAAGCTTCAACCTCCGGGGCTGGTGCCGCTGGTACATCTTCATTCCCATGGTACGACGCTACCACGGGAGCTTCAGGGGATGATTCAAGGTCCAGGACCACGACAGCCGGCACCGGGGCTGCCGCGACCTCAGCCACCACCTGGGGCGGCACTGGGATTGGAGCCGGAGCCTCCGCCTGCACAGCCTCAGCTGCTGCTGCAGGGACCAGAGCTTCAACCCCTTTCTTGGAGACCCTACGGATGAAGGACAAAGAAACTAAAAACATAGTTTCAACAAAAACAATCAACTGAGGTAAAAAATTAAACTTACCTTGGAAGACTTCCACTCCAGCTAGCGCGGAACCTCTTCACCGGACGCTCAGGACTGGACCCTGTTGCCACTGGCGTGGTAGCTCCAGAAGGTTCCCCGGAGCTTGCTCCCGCCATCAGCGACGTCTTGGTTGAGGCCCCCCTCGACCGGGAAGGACCTTCGGACCTAGAGCCTTCAGCTGGCCCTGGTACCGGAGCCACATGGCCGGAGCTAGAGCCCCGAGGAGATGCCGATGCTGGAGTGGTCGTCGCTGTAGAAGACCTCCTCCACTGGGCAGATGGAGCCGTCATGGAAGGAGCAGGTCTGACGGACCTCGCATCAGCATGCTTCAACTTCCTCTTGCAGCTCGAGGGCTCGACCAACTCCTTGCCATTGCCTATGACTTCAACTCTTGGCTTTGGGGCGGGAGCGGAGCCGCCCTCAGAAGCTCCGAGGATTGCCACCCCAAATGTTGATCGCCTCTCCATCAGGCCCAAGTCGTCCAACAGCGGCATCTTCCTCCAGAGCTCTCTGCACTCCTCTGGTATCATGTTCAGAGGAAGGAAGGCCGCCGGTGGAGACACGTCGCCAGGGCCGACGTTCCCAATCTGGAACTTCTTGAGATGGGTCTTCAAGGCTTCATCAGTCAAGTTGGTGTCCAAGCCGACCTCAATGTGGTTGGTATCCATCTCACTGTTGAAGGCCCAGGCAGGCCGGCTCCTAACCCTCAATGGGGGCCACCTGTTCGTCAAGAAGTTGCCGAAGACCACCTGGGGGGTCACCCCACCTTTGATGCATTCCTGGATTCTGTCCAGAATGGGCTTGTACTCCCTCGACAGATCTGGCATGTCACTCCAAATGTCGGTGTCGACGCGAAGGAGTCCTTCAGGCAACTCCAGCCTCTCGTGTCCCTCGACAGTGATGACCACCCAATCTTTCCTCCAGTCGTCCCACTTGCCGGAAGGGAAGGACCTCAAGTACTTGAGGGGAGAGTTTTTTCGCTTCACGAAGTACTAGAAGCCGATGAACTCATCACTCTTCCTGGTCGGGTGGACAGTGAAGAAGGTCCGAAACAAATCCATGCAAGGGGGCACGCCCACCCACATCTCGCAAAAGTGGACGAAAGTCGCCACCAGCAAGATTGAGTGGGGGCCCAGATGGTGGAGCTGCAGACCATAGAAATCTAGCAGCATCAGAAAGAAAGTGGAGAAAGGCGGGATCAAACCCACCATGGCGTACCTAAGGAAGTACACCATAACTCTGGCTCGCTCCATCTCGAAGGGAAGCTTGCCGCAGTGAATGTCGTTGTCGAAGGAGTCACTGGACCATTCCATGTAGGTCCGGACCCTAGACAACTCCTTCTTGCTCCCGATGCAGCTCTTGGGGAGTTCCAACTTCATCGTAGCACAGCGTAGCGAGAGAGGAAAAGCGAGCGAAAGTTTGGAGAATTTGAGCGCAAGTTCGAATGAAGGCGTAAAGAATCCCCGAACGGTGCGCGCTTTCCTTCTTAAGTAAGCCCCCGCAACGCTTGGATGGGAACCGCAAAGGAGTCAACGATACAGTTCAAAAACTTCACCCTACCAATGACAAGGAGGCTCGGGGCCACCCCGATGGTCAAGTCAAGGTCCTTACCCCAGGCGAACGGTTGTCATCATGAAAGGAGGGAAGCTTGAGGGCGGCGGCTGACAGGGCGCGCGGAACCGATACAGTTTTTGTATCGGTAACCGGCGACCTTCAATTGTGTGAGATCCGCACACTCAGATCTCACCTGCCGCATCCTGGATATGCCACGCGGCGTTGGTTTAACTGCGGACTACCTCCAACGGCACATCCAAAGACCTTTGAAGACATGACTCAAAAACGGAAGGATGGACACACCTCCGACAGAACGACTTCATCCAAAAGGTATCCCCTAGAGCTGGGCCCAAGGGGCTACTGTCGGTACCCTGCGTATCGTATACCCCTTGGGACTACAAGAAGACCAAAGGAACTTCACCTGTCTGAGTTCAAGACCTCCGAAGGCCCCACGAGTCATACGGGACCGGACTTGCCTCCCTTCTATGGTTAGTCCCGGTGCTGCCACGTGTATACTGCAACCGGAGCTACGTCCCACACATGGGAAAGCTCCGGGCCAAATACCTGCACGGCACCCCTGGACCTAACTCCCGACAGAGGGAAGCTCCGGTACCGGCACGTGTATAACTGCACCAGGCCTACCCATCCCAGATGGTAAGCTCCAGGGCTGCCACATGTCCAACCATCAGACCTTCAACTTCAACAAGCAGACTGGTGGACCCCAACAGCTCAGACCTTCAAGGGATAATCAAAGACTTCAAGACCCGATTAAGTGTCATTAATACCATATTAATGACACACGATCGGAGGGCCCTTAATACCAGTAACGGCACTGTCAAGGCTCGTTACCATGCTATTAAGGGTAATTAAGCTCATTAATTTTGTATTAAGAACCAGTAACCGCCAGGGCCACATGTCGGGCCAGGCTAATGATGTAACGACCAGTCCTTGTACTATAAAAGGACTGGTCGAGCGATACACAGGGGGCTCTTGACTTTTGAACTCTCCTGCTCTTCTAGACTCGGCTCTAACACACGCTCACAAGTGCTCAAACGCTCAATACAACAACTACACACCCCGTGGAGTAGGGTATTACTCTTAGGCAGCCCAAACCACGTAAATCTTTGTGTCAGCTTGCCATCTTGTTCTGAATCTCTACACGCCAAATACCGAACTACAAACACCGCGGGCTGCCAACAATAGTACCGGGAGAATTGCCGGAATCAGACTCCGACAAGTCCTTATAAATATTAATGACAAGTTCAACTAATGCAGCGGAAATAACTAATTAAGCACACTCAACGGCTAGGCAGCATAAGCAATAGGGTATAGCGCAGCTCCAAAACACCACAGGCAAGCTGACGGTAGACACGGCCTAGAACTCTACATTATCGGCATTAAACTCCCAATCCTGACCTGCAACTGTTGGGGGGGGGGGGGAATTGCAAGAGTGAGTACATGTCGTACTCAGCAAGTGTGGAAAGTATGACATGTGGCTGATTCAAATGACGAATATATTAATGGTTGAGTGCTGAAAAGTACATTAAAACACTTGAAAAGAAATATATTACATGTATATGAAATAAACCCATCATAAGCCAAGTAGTTATCATAATACCAGACCATATTCCATATCCATCATCATATACCAACATCCATATTCAATACCAGAAATTAATATGTAACCATCCATAACCATTACCTTTCATCACCTTTCGATGACTGTAGAATCTCAATTATGCCGTCTCACACTTCCTTAGGTGTGTGACCAAGAGATCACAAAATAGCCTTTACAAAGGGATTACTAGCCTATTTAGACCCCACTGAGGTTTTATTGGTGGCGATGTCTCCAACTGAGCATATCTTCAACCAAGGGCCCCCTCTTGAGCCATTCGGATCCCAGGGTAATCCCAACAATCATCAACAAACCCAA
The DNA here is from genome assembly GCA_036927565.1 of Tuctoria greenei. NCBI lineage: Eukaryota > Viridiplantae > Streptophyta > Magnoliopsida > Poales > Poaceae > Tuctoria > Tuctoria greenei. Next base: position 212,944,064 of record JAYESD010000004.1, on the reverse strand, counting down.
TCTGACTACCCCTTCCCCGAGCATCCTTAATGGTCCAAATAGCACTGGCAAAGCCCTAATTAATCAGATACTTCGCACCCATACTTGGCCTCGTGGTGGCACTGTAAATCCTGGATGGTCGCTCCACGAACCGGTCCTTAGATCTAAAGCAAGCAAAACCACCATAACATCCAACCCATCCACATACCAGACTTGCTTAGATCACCCATTACCATGTCATATTAACCATTTCATGTTAACCATAATCTCATCCATGCATAATTAAATTGAGTGGTATAGTTGTTTTCCCATCCCAATTGATTAAGCAAAGCAAAAAGGTAAAAAAGCCTTTCCCGACTCTTACCATATATTCCAGGTGACAAGGGTGGTTAACAAAACTAGTAAACTTCCTACCATAGGATTTCCCATCAAATTGACACAAGCATGCAGTTTTGCAAACAAAACATTTATTTCAAAATAGGATCAATATGCTTCAAAGACACTTGCCTTGCTCTTGCGGTTGATTAGGTTCAAAGCCTTCAAACTCTTGGTGCTGTAGATCCTCCGCGGCACTCTCTAGCGCAAATCCGTCTAATCCACACAATAAACATACAAGACAAGAAACACAATCAAAGAGTGCACAAATATTACACAATATGACATGACATGCAAGGTTGATGTAAATGCAAGGTAGAACTTGTTAATAGATTCCTTTTAATGATCACTAACTAGTTCTAATAGATTTTAACAAGTTTATACAGGTTTGGAGTTGATTAGATCAAATTTTAGAATCAATTCAACACAATTTAACCAGGAAAATTGGACTAGTCTGCAGAAGGTCGGACTAGTCCGCACTTCGCAGAACTAGCGAACTAGGGTTTTCTAGATCGATGTAAATTTGAAGATTAGGGGTCGAATTCACGTAAGGAAAAGAGAATAGAAGGTATACCGGGTGTTTAGAACTCCAATGAATCAAGAAACTTGGAGGTAACACTTGGATCTTGATGATCTAGGGTTGGGGATGAACTTGGAGATGAATTGGTGATGAAGAACAAAACTGGATGGAGATCTTGACCCTCTTTCGTTTCCTCCTCTTCTTCTTCTTGCTTGGGATCTCCTCCTCCCTCCTTCGTGGTGGCTCTCCACGAACTAGAGTTAGAGTGGGGTGGAAAAGTGGCAAATAGATGTCAAGCCAAGGGGTGGGGTTGTTTATATAGAGGTGAGGGCTAGGGTGAGATGGATTTTGAGTTTGAGAGGAGTAGAGGCCGGTTTAGAGTCCCACATGGGCTCTAAAAGAGTTAGGCACGACGTCCCTAGGCCCACTTAACGTGAACCCCAAGAAACAAGTCGTAAAACAAAAGATCAACTCGGAGTCGCGAAATATCAGACAAGTCCAAAAAGGCTCGGACTAGTCCGAAAATGTCCAAAGAGAAAATCGGACAAGTGTGGCCTAAAATCGGACAAGTTCGACTTTAGTCAGAGAGGAAAACGGACAAGTCCGCTGGAACACCGGATAAGTCCAGGGACTTAGCAAATTTTGAAGGATTCTTGGAATATCGGACTAGTCCGCACAAAATCGGACAAGTCCAAAGGTTTCCAGAGGCAAAATCGGACTAGTCCGCAGCAAAAACGGACAAGTCCGTTTTTAGTCAGAGAGAAATCGGACAAGTCCTCACTAAAATCGGACTAGTCCGCACTTTTTAGTATTTTAAGTGCGGTTTTGTTCCAAATCAATTTTAAATGTTCCAAATCAATTTTAAACTCGTTCCTCTTTATGTGGGTTAATGTTAAACATGTATATGGATGTATGTAGGGCATGATGCATGAAAATGAGGGTGTTACACATACCTTTCCCAATGTAGGATTGGAAAGAGAGAGACTCCTTACTCCTTTCCGAATTTGGACTTGGGACTAGAGACTCTCCTCTCTACAACCTAACTCCTATAAGACTATGGATGATAGTGTATACAATAGAAATGAAGCTCAAGTGGTGTGTGTTGAAGTGAGGGGTAGGGGGTCCTATTTATACTAGTGTTGAGGTCGGTTCCCGCCACCAAAAGCGCGCGAATCAGTCACCATTGAATCGAGGAAGCTGGGAGGAGCCAACACGTGGAGGCTGACCGAGTTTGGTGCAGAGACCAGGTCGGCCGACCCCCTGGTTTGGCCGACCTGGTCATTGCACCGTTTCTCGTGTGCTTTCTCCAGGTGGCTGCCAGGTGGGTCCCATTGATGTATATGGGTGATACACCGTTGGATCTCCTCGGATACTTTTGTTTGTGGGCCATTTGATCCATGGGATGCCACGTGTCGTCGCCTGATTGGCTGGGATGATATTTTATAGGATTGGTCCCTCTACATTTCCTCATTTCCTCATTTCCTGCTAAAATGTTGCATACACATATTTCTCCAAGTCCAAGTGGAATTGGGTTAGATAGAAATGTGATGTGTGCAAGGAATAACAAATCCTTCACATAATTGAGTTAAATTGACGGATGAAATTGGTATATAACAGTCGTCAACAAACTCCCCAAAGCCTATCCTTTGCTCGTCCCGAGCAAAGTTAATACTTTAGGTTGATGATCAGGAGTTGCTACAATGTCTTATTTTCAAAAGTATCTAATGCACAACAAGATACTCTACCTAGTATTGCAGAAATTGGCTATGATACTCTACCCTTCTTAAGTTATCATGGGGCTTATGCTTTTTCATATTCATGAGTAGTTGAAAGAGAGAATAGAAAATGGAGCAAACATAGCCTAGAAATCAAGTTCCACTTAAATCCCGGAGAATTCAATTTAGATATTAAGTACCTCAATTTGATTCTCTCAATCACTCCTTTGTGGATAGTGGAAATATTTCCTCACCAAAGCATTGTGCCTCTAATATTCCTACTCATTGAATATGGCTTGTATGTGGAACTTGGTAAGGAAAGTAAGTAGGCATATTTGCATCACATATATTGCTAAGTCAAAAGAGTAAGCTTTAGGAGAATTCAAATCAAAACTTTTTGATTCAAGACTAGTGCATGTGTGATGGAGTGAAAGTGGATGTGGATACTTGAGATAACTCCTTTTTGGTATAATCTCTCTTTCTTTTGCAGGGATCAAACATGGCTACTTTTTTTCTCATGCTTATGATGTAAGCATGCCTTTTTTTTCATTTTCTTTTTGTAGCCATGTCTTCTACTCCCTTTCCTTGCAATGAATTTTGAAGAGAGTGCTAAACATGAATAACATGGAGTTTCTCTTTTTATTGCGGTATGGTTGATATGATGGATGTTTTGCTTACTTATAGTGTAGAAGTATAGCATGTGCAAGTGAAGTCTTGAATTCAAAAAGAGTTGAATGATTTCTCACATAGGTCTATACTAGTTTGACTAGGCTCAATGTGAAAGCAAATAGAATATGCATAAGGTTTTGTCTATGTATAAACATCATATGGCTTTGGTAGGTATTTCCAACCAATTGAGGGAAACTTAAATCTTTTTAGAATTTCTCCAAAAATCTAAGTTTTACTTTCAAACTAGGACTAGCAGCCCTATTACCAATTCTAGTCTTGCAACAACCTAGAATTAGATCAAGCTTTTGCTACCCACAACTTCAAAATTAAGGTAAAATATTTCAAACCAATAAAAGCAATATTCGGAGAGTAGCAAGTTGTAAACTAGAGACTTAGGAAAACAAAACATAGCAACTATTCATCATTTCATTTATGTGAATTCTAAATCATTCTTACCGCACATCTTTATTTGATGAAAGCAAATCTAACCTATTTTTTTAATGCAAGGCGGACGATGGATGGATGGAAAATAAATATGCAAAGAATGTGATACATGTCACCTCAAGTGGGGGTCCTCCCCCAAGCTTGTTCTTCAACTACCTCCGTGATAAGGGTTGAACCCTTGATGACGGAAGTACGCTGCAAGATCGGCTTGTTGTTGTCGTAGCGCCGTGTTGAAGTTGGTGAATTGAGCATCCATGTGTTGTTGCCAATCCTGGGTACCTTGAACATGCTCTTGGAGTGTATTGTAGATGTCACCCATTCTCACTTCAAGTTCTCCCATACGTCTAGGGAGGTCCGTCATTCCTTGGCTATAGTCATGATGACTTCTAGCCGAAAAGGAACGACGTCCTCTCATGGACGTTGGAGGCAAGCTGCTAGAGCTTGAAGTGGATAAGGGTGGATCCCTTTGCCATTCTTGCCAAGATGATCCCCCAGTCTCATACGTTAGAGGTTGAGTCTATCTGGGCGCATAACCCGTTGGGTTCTCTTCCTCTTGGTATTCATGGACCGGAGAGTTTATCGGTGGCATGCCTATGGCTGCATCCCTCGCACAATTCCTTGTTACCCTGCCAGAGACATTACTTCTTCTTGCTTCCTCAAGGGGAAGAAGATTAATGGTTAGCCTCTGCCATTTGTACAAATGATAATCCGAGTTAGGTAACCAAATTTCATTGACAAAGCCGAGATAGAAAAATATCAAGGACCCCTCTTGATCATGCTTAAGGGTATGTCTTTGCACTAAATATTCTTCATCAATTAATTCTCTTTCAGTTTCAATATATTCAAATGAAGAGTATTTAATTTCTCCTACCCTATCAGCAATATGAGTAATCAATGAAGTGCATTCAATTGGTCCTGATTTTGAAATGTAATCTAACCATTGTGTCATCATGGCTTTGACTGGAGCAACTTTTATCTTCTTAGTCATGCAAACAAAATTTTCAATTCATCATATCGCACAACCCTAACATCTCCCCTAGGGAACATAGTCATAGACACCCATCTACGCATGAAGCGTAAGGTAGGGTTTTGGATGTGGCTATTCCTAGGAGCCCTACATGTGACCTCACTAGTTAGCTCATGCCAAAAACATTGTTTGTTAAACTTAGGCAATTTGTCTAAATCTAGCAAACACCTTTTATGGAAGCCTAGGATGCTACCTAATTCTTTCCATAGGATGTTGTATTCTTTTTGAATTAATCTAAAAGTAATACCATCAAATCCTATTCTTAGCGTGCAAAGGAATTGAAAAGTGAGAAGGCGTGAACCTTTCTCCTCTATGTGAGCAAAGTCATCAAATCCAACTGCATGCCAAATGGAAAGAAATTTGGAGTCCATACCTATTTTGGAGATCAAATGTGCATTGTAAGCCTTGGTGTGGCGGAACTCACGATCTTGGAGAAGCCTGCGTGCTTGATCTTTAACTTTGCTTCGTATGTCGAGGTCGTTGTCATGAAGAAGTTGGTGTGGGTTGGTTCTCTCTTACATGGGAGTGTCCTCACACACACTTCTCCTCCTTGGGCTTGTACCCATGGAAGAGAGGCGTGCACTAGAACCTTCACCATGGCTTGAGCTTGCATCCTCCTTCCTCTTTCCGAACAACCTCTTCATGTCTTTTTGAGTTCAACAAGCAAGAACAAAACAAGGTGAGAAAAATCCGGAAAGAAGCGATGTTTGGAAAACAAAACTCTCAACGAATTTTCTCCTCTTGAAAGCTTGAGTGTAAAATGCAAATGCAAACAAAAGAAAATCTTTTTGGGGATGGATTTGAGCAAGAGTGTTGCAATGAAGATCAAGAAAAACAAGGTGAGCTAGAGTGTGACTTGGGGAGGTGTAAAATGATGTGGTGTGTATAGAGAAGTGTTCCTCACGACCACAATTTATAGGGTGCACCCTCCAACAGTCACTTGGAGTTCAAAATGTAGCCGTTGGAGGAAGGGGAGCCAATTTGGCTCCACTCCTTGTTCGGCCGACCAGGGGGTTCGGCCGACCTGACAGGTGGCCCCACTGGTTCCCCTTTTGGCAAGTGGCTCCCCAATGGCTATAAAGTTAGCATGTTAGTGAAATGCCACATGTGCAGTTCAGAAAAAATTGTTTTTCAAATAAAAACCTTTTCTCAAATCCATAAAAAAATTTCCTTTGAAAAGAAAGAAAGAAAAATGATAGCTGAGAATATAAGATTCTCAACTTGCTAGGAAAAATCAAATATGCAATGGGAAAAATCGAAATGGGGTGGAAAAAGAAAGAAAGACAAATAAAGTGGGATGACTACCAATTTAACCTATTGGCGTAGGTCTCACCACCGTCCGATGAGATGGACATTCCTCCGTCTTCATTTCACATCCGGGCCTAGAGAGATGGGCTCAGACGGCTTGTCTTGCTTCTTCTGCAATTCCTTCTTTGGCGGCTTAGTGGACTTGGGCCTTCGGGAAGGTCCAGACGATTATGTCGCCTTTGGATATCGGCGTGGTTGAAATGACGGATTCTCCTCGTATATTAATCTTCTCATAAATGCAATGAGTGAGTCCACCTTTGGAGGTGTGACTTTGAACTCTCTGATGTGTTTATCATTCGACCAATACTTAATTCGAATCATGGAGCATTGTTCTGATTTTGGCTGAAAGTTAAACCTTTCCTCCTTGCCATTGATATGGAAGTGGATTTCTCCAGCTCCCACATCTATGCGAGCTTTTGCAGTGCTTAGGAATGGGCGCCCAAGAATGAGCTGTGTATCCTTCTCAGTGTCCATGTCTAGAACCACAAAATCCACGGGTATGAAGCAGTTCCGGATCTTCACCGGGACGTCTTCAGTAATACCTGCTTGATAACGGATCGAAGAGTCAGCTAGTTGTAGCTGCATTGGTGTTGGAGTCAGCTCTGTGAAGTTCAGCTGGTCGAACACAACCTTGGGCATCACACTAACACTTGCTCCCAAATCACAAAGTGCCTTGTCAAAGTGGTGAGCCCCAATTGAGCATGAAATGGTAGGACATCCAGGTTCCTTCTTCTTTTCAGGAAGCCTATTGAGGATGGCTGCACTGCAGTCTTCCGTAAGCTTGACGACCTCAGTGGTGGGCAATGGTTGTTTGTTGTTCAATATGTCCTTGAGATAGCGAGCATAAGTGGGGACTTGCATCGCATCAATCAAGGGCACATTGATGTGGATCTTTTGGATGATCTCAACAAAACGGTTGAATTGCTCATCCACTGTTGGCTTCCTTTGTCTGTGAGGGAATGGCAATAAGTTGGTGTCTTCAAAGTGTTTGGCCATTCTCTCACCAAGTAATTCACTTGGTACATCCTCCTTCTCAGGCTCAGTTGTCCTCTTTTCTTGTTTGGGATATGGTGGGTCACGAGTGGTCTTTCCTCCTCTCGTAACCACTGCACTGACGTTCTCCACTGGGGCTTCTGGTTGCCCTGAAATTTTGTTGTCTTCCAATGGAGGGAAAACTGCAGCAAGTTGTGCCAACTGAGTCTCCAACATCTTGTTGAAGCTTAGTTGATTCTTGAATGCTGAGGATAGTCCTTCAATCTTTGCATTGATATTCTCTAGGGTCTTGTCATTAGCTGACAGCTTCTTGGATAGGGCATCGTTGATCTTGAGCTGGCTAATGGCAAGTTCTCCCAAGTTGGGCTGATTTCTAGGGTTGCCATTGTGGTTGTACCCTCCTTGAAAGAATGGGCGTTGTTGACCCCACCCTTGACCTCCTGGACGATAGTCATTGTTGTTGAAATTTCCGTTGTTGGCGAGGTATAAGGCATCCTCACGAGTTTCTGGGCAATCATTGCCCATATGACCCGTGTCGCCACAGACTTCGCACATGATGTGAGAGTCTAGGGCATTGGCATTGCCAGACACTTCACCACTGGCTTGTCCATCAATTTTCTTCATTAGGAGGTCCAATTTTGCAGCGATCATGTCCACCTCCTTCAAGGTGTGCATGTCTTGCTGTCGGGTATGGAGACGCTCATCGTTCCATCCCATGTTGGACACCATCTTCTCAATAAGATCTTTAGCTTTTGGCACCGTCAATGAGAAGAAGGATCCTCCAGCAGCAGCATCCAAATGGTCACGAGCTGATGGGATTAGCCCGTTATAGAAATTTTTAATAAGGAGCCAGTCAGCCATCCCATGGTGGGGACAGGCTAGGATGTACTCTTGAAGCCTTTCCCATGCCTCGAGAATAGATTCCTTGGGCTCTTGCTAAAAGTTGGAAATCCTTCCACGTAGGGCATTGGTTTTGCCCAACGGGAAGAATTTGGCGAGGAATGCCGTAGAACACTTCTCCCAAGTGTCTACAACACTTCGGTTCGCGTATAACCACTGTTTCGCTCTCCCAAGGAGAGAGAACGGGAACAGTCTCAGACGGACCGCATCCGGAGACACGTCCTTGATCTTAAAAGTGCTGCAGATCTTGAGGAATTGTTGTAGGTGAGCACTTGCATCCTCGTTATCCTTCCCACGGAATGGGTTGGCTTGCACCATAGTGATAAGGCCAGTTTTGATCTCGAAGTTCACATCTCCCATGTTAACAGTGGGCCCAATAGGCACATTGTTAGCAGAGGGAGCTGAGAACTCACGAAGGGTCTTCTGGGCCATTGCCGTTTGGATTGTTGGTGCAGAAATGTTGGCTTGCCTTGCCACTCGAATCTTCTAAGGAGTAACGACACAGGGTCGGTCTCTTAGAAGAGATTCGTGATCTTCAACAAAGTTTTCCGGCAGGCAGAAACCAGACATACACTACCCTGCCTTCACATTAAAAATGCAAAAATAAAGAATGGTTATCCTACTAAAATCCTACCCAGGGTTCTATCCTATTCACTTAGTTATGTTATATATCTATTTGCCTTCCCTGGCAACGGCGCCAGAAATGCTTGTTGATGGCTCCTAAGATATGCTAACAAATCATCTCCGGCAACAGTGCCAGAAATGCTTGTTGGTATTACCTATGCACCATTAACTAAACATCTCCAACTGATGTGTCAGAAATGCTTGTTAATGGTTCTATTGGATCACAGAGTGAATTCTGCAAGCGCACGGAGATATCATTGTAGCATTTTCCCTTAAAAGTATTCCCAAGGGTGTCATTTATTTGATCCCAAAGGAAGGCGGGGTAGAGATATAACAATCATCAAGTGGAAAGGGGTAGAAAGGTCTAGGTAAGAATCTAGTAAGGATGGATAAAATAATAGTGGAGGTAGTGTGACACACACAAAAGCTTTCAAGTCCAAGGGGGGTAAGAGGATTCTAGAGGTTAGTTAAGGTTGAGAGTTATGGAGGTACTCCTACTATGCTCTATTGTACATATACATAGTCTAAACTAATTATTCATAAGCTAGATCAATAGTGAATACTTATGCTATGTGGTTCAACACATCGAGGGACACTCCTACCAAGAGCCTGTGGCATAGCCGAACGTGGAGGATTACAAATGACAGATAGGGCTGTCACCACCTACTGCCTACCTCTTCAATCCGTGGGTCTACGAGACATCCAATGCTACTTAGCTATCCTAGCACCATGCTAGCATATTAAGTAATTACCTTAAGAGCCTAGGCACAATCCATCCTAAGGCAATGAATTGAATCATCATTGAACCAATGTTGATACACAACATAATTATCCATATTAACCTAGTTATGTTATAATTAACTAGACTATAGTGGGGGTCTATAGGTTCTATGATAATGAGATATGTTCATGATGAAACAATCATAGAAGCTATACCTTCCACATACATGGACTCCACAATCAAACAAGAAACGCTTTGCCCAAGTATATGTATAAGTAGAGACTAAAGATACTATCTTTATTATGCATAAAGTCACAAATACAAGAAAGAATACATGAGCCATACCTTTCCCAATGTAGGATTGGGAAGAGAGAGACTCCTTACTCCTTTCCCAATTTGTACTTGGTACTAGAGACTCTCCTCTCTACAACCTAACTCCTCTAAGACTATGGATGATAGTGTATACAATAGAGATGAAGCTCAAGTGGTGTGTGTCGAAGTGAGGGGTAGGGGTCCTATTTATACTAGTGTTGAGGTCGGTTCCCGCCACCAAAAGCGCGCAAATCAGTCACCATTGACTCCAGGAAGCCGGGAGGAGCCAACACGTGGAGGATGAGCGAGTTTGGTGCAGAGACCAGGTCGACCGACCCCCTGGTTCGATCGACCTGGTCATTGTATCATTTCTCGTGTGCTTTCTCCAGGTGGCTGCCAGGTGGGTCCCATTGATGTATATGGGTGATACACCGTTGGATCTCTTCAGATACATCTGTTTGTGGGTCATTTGATCCATGGGATGCCACGTGTCGTCGCCTGATTGGCTGGGATGATATTCTATAGGATTGGTCCCTCTACATTTTCTGCTTAAAATGCTGCATACACATATTTCTCCAATTCCAAGTGGAATTGGGTTAGATAGAAAGGTGATGTGTGCTAGAAATGACAAATCCTTCACATAATTGAGTTAAATTGACGGATGAAATTGGTATATAACAGCTGTCAATAGCATGTTTTTTTGTAAACATAACCACATCATCGACAAAGTTCTACTGATTAATACCAACCACAATACCCAACCTAGTGGAGAACTGAATTGGTAGCTTCACATGCTCCGTTCTACTAACTTGGGATGCATAGCGTATTCTGGCAACCTTAAGTCCTTTAGCCACACTTCTTCCAAACTTCTTTCCTTCTGTTACATTGATTAAAATGGTAAACGATTAAAGCAAATTACCACCTGACCAAGTTTAGTATCATGTACAAATAGTGTGAAAGGAAGAAAAGTCTGATGTTCGTACCATCTTCAGGACGAGTGCGGCAAATACGAGCATGGGAGGACTGCATCCTAGCAGCATTTTGTTCTGTATTACTCCCTCCTGGTTTATATTAATTATAATATCAGACTAACAAATGAATTAAAAATGAACTAGTTAGGACTGTCTGAACGACAACTATTTTGATCGGGGGGGGGGGGGGGGGGGGGAGGAGTACATTGTTGACTTGTTTGGTGTTGTTCATAACCTGAAATGAGCCATCAGGTACACAACAGTGGCGCTACTACACTCGTAGTACTGCAGAGGATTTTTAGTCCAGCAGGGAAGCAGGCAAGACTGAGGGGGCGGGCATGCAGCTGGCCATGCTAGACTACACAAAGATAGGGTTCGCCGGTTCGGTCTGACTGACATCAGCCGGAGCGCGCCTCAAAGAGAATTATTAGTTACAGGGCAAGTAATGAATGCCAGCGGTAGCAGGTGGTGAATGCAAGACATATAAGACAAACAACTTGCGGGATTGAAATCCTCAGCAGTACTGCACTTGCAGTAGCTGCCACTAACATGTGGGCCCATGAGATATCGGGTCCACTTGTCAGTGGCGGCTACTGTAGGTGCAGTACTGCATAGTCTCAGCTTGCAACACTTAACAAAGCGAGGGTTCGGTCTGGCTGAGATCACCAGGAGCAACTCTCGAGGAGGATTGGTGGCAGGGCGAGTAATGGCAAGGGATTTGCAGTCGGCGGGGTCATCATGGCACGACAAGGATGGGACGTGGCGATGGGCGAGGGAGATGCGTCGAGAGGACAATGGAGTAACCAGCAGTAGGGCAAGGGCACCGATGTCAGCCGGAGTGGCCGGCCGCGAGAGAGCACAACATGGAGGCATAAAAAATCACGCCATCACACAGGCTGATGAAGTATTAACTATAAAGACTAAAAAAGTAGAATCGCAAGGCATGCTAAAATCATTAGTAGATTCTAGGAAAGAATGCAAATGACCATGATACACCCATCATCAATACATTTGAAGTACATAACGTAGTCTCTCAAAATGCTCCAAATTCAATGCCAAAGGAGTAGAAAACTAACATGCTCTGCCAAAACAAATGGCACAGTAGAGAGGCAGGTAGTAATGTGATGTGATATGGGTAGTTGGAAGCTACTGATAGAGTTGGGAGTGGGATATTTTTTAAGCTCCAAAAGTAAAGTTACGCTGGGATGGAAGGAGTATTTCTGGTTTGTATATCTATACATGTTGTTGGTTCATGCATCATAGTACCAGGGAGTGAAGAATCTCGGGATTCCTGAACATCATGTGCTGTAATATTCTCTACATACCATGCAAATGAGTTAATGTTTCCTAAAAAAATTAATTTTGATAGTAAACACATTTATAGTTATACCAGGAGATTGTTGGCCACCATGAATGCTTGTATACGACATCACGATTTGATGTCTTGTTCCTAATATAAAGAGCATTGTAAGTAGGCATTCCAAATAAAAGTGATAACGTCAGATTACATGACCGACGTAGATTTTGGATCAGGCATGTGGTTTCTATAAAGTGCAGTGTTTGTTTGGAACGGAGGAATTAGAAATGAAGGAATAGAAAAAAAATGTATGGTCCGAGAAAGCCACAAGAAAGAAAAAAGTGTAAATACCGTGGGAACTGAAAATCTTAGGAATACAAATTTGTAAAACAGGAATGAGAGTACAACATTTGGAGTGATTAGATAACCCGTGTGTCATTTACATCTAAGTCCAAAAATTACATACTACCTCCAGTTTTTAATATTTGTTGTTCCCAACAAGTAATTAAACTAGAAATACACTGCCGTAAAAAGCTGTCGGAGCGACATTTATTTCGGGACAGATGTAGTATATGATATATATATATATATATATATATATATATATATATATATATATATATAACTAAATTCGTGAAACAGAAGACCACATTTCTTCTTTGTTAATTTATTTAATATTCGTATATCAGCATGGATTGTGTAGAACTTAACTAGCCCAAAATTGCATGGATTGTGTATAACCAATCCAATATAGCTCTATAAAAAGACAGTATGGATCATGTAGAACTTACCTAGCACAAAACTGGAGTCTGGGACGCGATGTCGCAAGGAGGTGTCGGCGACAAAGAGGTTCGGTAGAGCCCATCAAACTTGGTCGCCCGACGTTGTACCCAGGAGTCACCACCACCAAGAGCTTCGATGCGTCACTACGAGATCCATGGGGAAAAAATTGTAAAACCCGTGGAAAATGAAAACACGGGAATTTCTTAGGAATACAAGTTTGGAACACAGGACAGAGAGACAACACATTTGGAGTACTGCGAGATCACCGGAAGGGCGGGGCAGCGGTGTGTCGGGAACGGAGGCCAGTGTTTCCATTTATACTCATCGTGGCTGAAATAGGGTTACAATAGGTGGGACTGAAATTGGAGGCGCAGGGAGTAAAAATTGAATTGTCAAAATCTCAATTGTGGCGCACCAAGAAGAACAAAAAAATTTTTGCGGGCATGGATAATTTGATGCTAGCCATGCCCTTGTGCACGCATGCAATCGTGATTAATTACATGTCATGGCGCGTTGATTCCTGAACATGGTGCGTGACGCTAGAGCGGTAGACTTCTTCGGACAACTTGCTCGCTTCTTAATTCATCTTTGTTGCCATGCATGGAGATCAAAATCTAAAAGCAGTTATCTGCTAGCTAGTGGGACATTCCCAAAAAATACGAACAAAAATATGAATAGCCAAATGTATATGTGCTAATGCAAACGATATGCAAATACAGAACACCAAAGTCCACGAAATGATGATGGCAAACAATCAGCATTCTGTAACATTAATCACAATGAAATGATAACATGTAGTATATACTACTACTAAAAATACATTTTCACATTCGCTGACTACAAATGAAAAAATTGAGTGAAAGAATACAAAAGAGGAGAAACGCAACCTCAACCACGATCTCAATGGAGTTTCAACCAAGAGTCGTCGATTGTCACAACACAACGAATTCTTGGCTAGACATTGAACAATAGTTATCTCACCCCTTTTTCAGAAAGGAGTTGTTTTTCGATACTGCATAGGACGCATTGTTGATGAACAAAAAAGATATTTTTCATTAACATAAAAACAACACATATATTACAAACAAGAACTACGAAAGCACATAGAAAACAAGAAAAAGAAAAACTACAAATACTACTATACTCGGAGGCGGAGGAGATCTCCTCCACCTCCTTCTCCGCCACCGCCGCCTCCTCCTCCTCCTCTCCTTCCGCCGCCGTCTCCTCCGCTGCTGTCACCTCCTTCGACAATTGAGTCTAAAGCTTCTGGGTGACGGTCTGCAAAAGATGCTGGCGACCCTCCACCCTAGCCACCTTCTCGATCGTCTCGTAGAGGACATTGAGACGATCAGCCACAAACCCTAACCCGAAGCAGTAGCGGCCAGTGGTGTCCATGCTGGTGCAGACGGGAAGTTTCCCAAGACCCAGACAGTCACACGAGCAAGATGTATCAGAAAATACATCCTGCGCCAATTTGCCAAGCTTTTTTGCACGCCCGGCGGTGGCGGAAAGGTGCTTGGTGGCCTCCTTCAGGCGCCAATCGAGTTCATCGAAGCTTTGTTCGAGGAGGAGGACAGTCTCCTGAACCCAAACTGGATGAGGAGGTGCGGGCAACACGAGCGCAGAAGGGGATGGAGGAGGTGCGGGCACCGCCTGTAGTTCCACCGGCATTGGCTGTGACAAAAACGGAGAAGGAGTTTCGGAGGACGTCGATGGCCTGGAGCACTTCGGTGCGGGTCTACCCATTTGTGCGGCGACGGAGGTGCGGAGAAAGAGCGAGAGGTGGTCGACGATGGTGGAGTGGAGAAGCAAGAGAAGTTTGGAGGCTACGATTGATGGAGTGGTGCGGCGGAGACGCAAGAGGAGGGTGTGCCTTTATAGCGGGTCGACGTAAGCGCGCGAGTGGAGATGATCGGATGCTTCAAAAACTATGCTTTCAAACTAGTGGGTGGGTCGATGTTAATCCAAACCGCGGTTTGCCTCCTCTAGGTTATTGCAACAGCTCGATGCGTCCCACCTCGGCTTCACAGGCAATTTTTTAATTTGACATGCAAATGGTCCAGGGTATGCAATGGCCCACCTGGCATACGTTGTAGGTCTGTCCCGCGGTGTTTCAATTTTTCAAAGCTTGACGGAGACAAGGCGTACTGCCCTCTTAACTTCCTCACTATGTGCTCAGGCCAAGTGGACCGACCATGCGGCCGCTGGGGAGCTCTCCGCCATGGTGGAGGCCACACCCATCTCGCGGGCCACGTGGCAGCTCGGGAGCTCACCTCCGCGGGCGAAGCCAGGTCTTCCCCCAGCTTGGACGCTTGCCTTCATGGGGGAGGTTGGGCTTGACTTTGTGTGCCATGTGGTAGCTTGGGAGCTCACTGTTGGTATTTCTTAACACCACAGAGTTATCCACAAGCGCACGGAAATATCGTTGTAGCACTTCCCCTTAAGGAGTATTCCCAAGGGTATCAAATCCAAAGAACGTGTGTGCTAATCTATCGAACTAGCTCACCCAAGGACACAAAGTTGTTTGGTAGGCAAGGAACAGAGAGGAATTCAAAGTATTGATCCTAATTCAAGGTGGTTTGCAGTAGATGCTTGCTTCGGGCATGGGCTTACTCCTAGCAATACTAGGACGACTCTCGCCAAGATCCTATGGCATAGCCGAACGTGGAGGATTACGAAGGACAGATAGGGTTGTCACCACCTACTGCCTACCTCTTCAATCTGTGGGTCTACGAGATATCCACAGATGATTTATAACCTAAGCACCACACTTATGTTCTAAATCAGTACTCTAGTTATTTCGAACACAAAGCTACAACTAGAGCCTCTAATGAATTAACGTAGTGAACCCACAAGTAACTACTTATGCAAACTACTAAGAATAAAAGAGCAAACTTGTATTGAATTCACAAAGGCTTACTTGGTTGAGTAAAATCTTTGTAGGGGTACAAGTGTAGAAGAGGGACTTGACAAGCCCAAGCCTCCTTCTCCTAGACTCTTCACCACACTCTCCTTCTACTTTGGTAGCCTCTAGGACTACTCTAAACCTTTGGAGTGTAGCACTATTCTCAACTTTTGGTGTGTGTGAGAAGTGAGGTGAGGGGGTCTATTTGTAGGTGGAGAAGGGTCGGTTCCCGCCACAATTAACACGTGAATTAGTCACCATCGACTCCAGGGAGTCGGGAGGAGCCAACGCGTGTCATTTGACCGAGTTTGGTGCCAGGAAGAGGTCGGTCGAACCCCTAGTTCGGCCGACCTGGTCAAGCCTCCCCTCGGGGAGTGCTTCCTCCAGGTGTCTTCCAGGTGGGCCCCCTTGATGTATATGGGTGCAACACCGTTGGATCTCCTTGTATTCTTCTGTTTATGGGCCATTTGATCCATGTGTTGCCACGTGTCATCACCTGATTCGTTGAAATCCATTTTCTTGGATTCATCCCTACATGTTTTGGTATTTTGGGTAATAATTCACCTGCATACAAATAGACACCAACACTTGTGGAATTGGGTTAGTGTATAGCCCTACAACTATGGTTTGTGTTTCTTTTATGCATATGATGAGGTGAATTGACGATCAAAATATGGTACTTAAGGGTCGTCAACAAACTCCCCACACTTAGTCCTTTGCTCATCCTCGAGTGAAGGCAAGAAGAACTAGAGTGTTGTCATGAATTTGCTATAAGGTAGAAAATAAGGATACTAGATATTTCAACTTATACCTGAATTCATGGATCCCCTTTGTGTATGTGGCTACCAAATCAATCTTGGGTGTTTGAAAAGTGGAACGGTTAGAATGAAGTTCCCTTGGATCATTCTCTGCTGAAATGATTTGGCAATTGCTATATTTGAAATTCATAGGAACTTTTGCCCTTGCCTTCTCGATTGGAATATCTCAAAGTGTTTGAGTCCTCACCATGGCATGTTTTGCCAATTCTTGTCCCTATACTAAAAGTGGCTATATCTGGAGCTTGGTTGGGATGAATGTGGCACACATTTGCAATTCACATGTTATTAAGTCAAAAACATGATCCTATGAGAGACTTATGCAATGAACAAAGTGAAGGGAAATTTCTTGAATGGAGGGGTGAGGTGATAACTCCCATGAATTTGCTCTCTTTTAAGGATGAAACATGGCTACCTTTTTTTTTAGCACTCTTACTCTTTTTCAAGAGTGGATGCTTTTTTTTTCTTGTAGCCATGTCTTCTACTCCTTTTTATTTTTTTAGAGAGGCTTTCATTTGTATTGTAAGGAGTTTCTTTTTGGCGGATGGGTAATTGATGGATGCAAACTCTCAATGTGAGAAATTTTGCATAAATGGAGTCCACAAGAGTTTTCAATTCAAAAAGTTCATGCATGTCACACAATTGGGTCACGGGTTTGACAAATTTCAATGAAAATCAAAGTGGCATATGCTTGTGGTTTTCAATGAATGTATCATATGGCCTTAGTAGGTATATAAATTTCCAATGAGAGATTTAGGCAAAGTTCAAGACTTCAAATAGTTACAAATGTCAAAATCAATTTTAAGCAAAAGGATGATTTCTAAAGAACTCATTTACCATATCACACTAGTCAAACACCTAGATGATGTGTTTTTCCTATTGAATTATGGGAATCATAATCAGGGTAATGGATTGAAATATAAAGTATTCAAATTTTCAGCTTAAGCAAATCCTTGACTACCAAATTTTATTTCAATTTGTTGAGTTGATTCATTTTAGATATGCAATGAAAAATATGAAATCAACTCAAACAGCAGGGTAGCGCATAAAAGTGGGGATAGGAAATCCAAACTGATTTTCTGAAGCGAAACGGGGTCGTATGGAGCAGAAAACAGGTTGGCCGACCAAGGGGTTCAGCTGACCTCCTGTTGGCTCTACTGTGGCCCTGTTTCGTCGGGTTGTTTTGCTCATCCGGTCGCGACGTGTTTTGATATGCAATGTTAATTTTTCACGTCGGGATTTCGTTACTTGGGGACATGTTTCCCCCACACTTGTTTCCTGAATTCTTTATTCAACAAAATAAACTAAAGGGGGGACTTTACCGGTGTTAGATGAACCGGTAAGTTCACTTTATTGAAATCAAAATATGGGGATGCTTACATTATTCAACCTAGCTTTAGAAAACAAATGTTTGGAAAAGAATAAAAATCCTAAGTAGTAAGCATCCTATGCTGTCGGGACATCTAAACTATGGTGTGTTGTAGATGTCGGGCTCCCCGATGGCATTGCACAAGCGCCGCAGTTTGGCGCTCATGCCACGGCGAACACCGTGAATCTCCTCCTTGAGGGCCATGATTTTGTCCTTCAGTTCCGCTCTCTCGATGTGCCCTTCAGCCACAAAGTCAGTCAGCTTCTTGTTCTCCAAGCGGAGAGAAGCGAACTCCTTGTTCAGTTGTGCCACTTTAGGGGCACAAGGAGAGTCCTCATCACTGCCCTCAAACTGACCAGGTGGCCCGTTGATGGCAGGTGGTGGGATGTGTCGCCTAATCTTGGAGGGCAATGAGCCCGTCGACTCCTCCATCGCCAGATTATCCACGCGTTTGAATAGGCCCTTAGCATAGCCTCCTTTGGGTTTGCGCACCCCGTGGATAAGAAATTGATCTCCCATGCATTCCGGCGAGGTACAGGTGGGCGTCTTGTAGTGGTGGCTCACTACATCGCCCGTCTTAGTCTTCAATGTATACATGAACTCCTCGCCGGGCTGCAACGATGGGAGAGACTCGTCTTTTCCGCGGAAAAGACGTGTCTTGACTGGGCTTAGCCCAGCCAAAGTCGAACGGCCTCGTGTCGTCGACTTCATCGGCGTTCTCCGAGGGGAGAGCGACCGGACAGCGCTACGAGGTGTAGGGTTGCGCCCGCGCGGAGTCGTCGCAGGCGGGATCATGGCAAGAGGCTTGACATCGATCGCCATGACGGACTCCAAGGCGAGAGAAGGTTTGTCGTTGGCCGGCTTAATGTCTCCGCTAAGGTTCAAGGTTGAGCTGGAGGAGGCACGAGGTACAATCTTCTTGTCGGCCATGATGAGGACGGGAGGAAGATGATTATTCAATGAGGTGTGTAGCTTTCCTCTCTGTTTCCGTCCTTTAAATAGGCGTGGAACGATGCTTTCCATCGAGGATTTTGTAGAGGATATCGAGGAGGATCAACACGAGAAAACAGAACATGAACGGCGCGAAGGGAGAGTCGGCCGACCCTAGGGTTCGGCCGAACCCCTTCTGGCTCCGTTCGGGCCACGTTTTCTCGGGTTGATTTTATGGGCCTTCTAGAAGAAGAATTGGATGGGCCCATTAGTTGGACGCGAAGAATTTAAACGGAACTGAAAGAAATGGCATGGAAATCGATTAGACTTATCACGTCAAATTCTTTTTCTGTATCCTTTTGGGAATCGAGAAATAATTTGAGTTGGTGCCTATTCACTTTGAATAATTGACTGTCATCAACTTGGAGTGTGATTGCTCCATCGGATGAAGTCTCTACTACAGTGAAGGGTCCTGTGACACCCGGTTCCGAAAATGAACCAAGTAAACGCATATGTGTGCCCAGGATGTTCAACACACATACATGAGTGCATTCACAAAAGAGTATACAGAAAATTACCACAGAACAAGATTAATTAACCAAATTTTATTAAACAAACCATATTATCCTCAAATACAAGCTCTAATGAATATTGATGACAAGTTCGACTAATGCAGCAGAAATTAACTAAATAAGCAAACTAAATAGCTAGGCAGCATAAGCAATAGGGTATAGCGCAACTCCAATCAACACCACAGGCAAAGTTGACGGTAGACACGGCCTATAACTCTGCATTATCACCATTAAACTCCCAATCCTGACCTGCAAATGTTGGGGGGGGGGGGGGGGGTTGCAAGAGTGAGTACATGTCGTACTCAGCAAGTGTGGAAAGTATGACATGTGGTTGATTCAAATGACAAATATAATAAAGGCTAAGTGCTGAAAAGTACAGTAAAACATTTGAAAAGCAATATATGTTACATGTACATGAAATAAACTCATCATAAGCCATATAGTTATCATAATACCAGTCCATATTCCATATCCATCATCATATACCAATATCCATATTCAATACCAGAATTCAATTCATAAGCATCCATGATCATAATTCCAAGTACCCTCTAATCATGGAAGTTGTCCAGGTGCTCATAACCGGGAGCATGGTTGTCATGATAGTTTTGTTTAACTCTACAGAGTTTGTATCGCTTTACCCACGTGTTTGTGATTTCATCACTCGTCGGCGACTAAAGAACCTCCCTTATGCCAATTACACTTCCTTTGGTGTATGGCCAAGAGATCACAAAATAGCTTTTACAAAGGGATTACTAGCCTATTTAGACCCCACTGAGGTTTCACCGGTGGTGATGTCTCCCACGGAGCACATCTTCAACCAAGGGCCCCCTCTTGAGCCATTTGGATCCCAGGGTAGTCCCACCAATCATCAACAAACCCAATCCAACTACCCCTTCCCCGAGCATCCATAATGATCCAAATAGCACTAGCAAAGCCCTAATTAATCAGCAACGGTGCACCCATACTTGGCCTTGTGGTGGCACTGTAATCCTGACTTATTCTCGCATGAACGGTCCTTATATCAAAAGCAAGAAAAACCACCATAACATCCAACCCATCCACATAACAGGCTTTCTTAGATCACCCATTACCATATCATATTAACCAGTTCATGTTAACCATAATCTCATCCATGCATAATTAAATTGAGTGCTATAGTTGTTTTCCCATCCCAGTTGATTAAGCGGAGCAAAAGGTAAAAAGCCCTTCCCGACTCTCTACCATAAATTGCAGGTGCCAAGGGTGGTTAAACAAAACTAGTAAACTTCCTACCATAGGATTCCCATCAAATTGACACAAGCATGCAGTTTGCAAACAAAACATTTATTTTAAAAACAAGATCAATATGCTTCAAGGACACTTGCCTTGCTCTTGCGGTTCATTAGGGTCAAAGCCTTCAAACTCTTGGTGCTGTAGATCCTCCGCGGCACTCTCTAGTGCAAATCCGTCTAATCCGCACAATTAACATACAAACAAGAAACACAATCAAAGAGTGCACAAATATTACTCAATATGACATGACATGAATGATTGATGCAAATGCAAGGTAGAATTTGTTAATAGATTGCTTTTAATGATCACTAACTAGTTCTAATAGCTTTTAACAAGTTTATACAGGTTTGGAATTGATTAGATCAAATTTTAGAATTAATTTGACACAATTTAGTCAAAAAAATCAGACTAGTCTGCAGAAGGCCGAACTAGTCCGCACTTCGCAGAACTAGCGAACTAGGGTTTTCTAGATCGACGTGAATTCGGAGAGTAGGGGTTGAATTCACGTAAGGAAAAGATAATATAAGGTATACCAGGTGTTTAGGAATCCAATGAATCAATAAACTTAGAGGTAGCACTTGGATCTTGACGATCTAGGGTTGGTGATGAACTTGGAGATGAATTGGTGATGAAGAACGAAAGCTTGGTGGAGATCTTGATCCTCTTTCGTTTCCTCCTCTACTTCTTCTTGCTTGGCATCTCCTCCTCCCTCCTTGGTGGTGGCTCTCCACAAACTAGGGTTTGGGTTGGGTGGAAAAGTGGCAAATAGATGTCAAGCCAAGGGGTGGGGCTGTTTATATAGAGGTGGAGGCTAGGGTTATATGGATTTCGAGTTTGAGAGGAGTATAGAGGCCGGTTTAGAGTCCCACATGGGCTCTAAAAGAGTTAGGCACGACATCCCTAGGCCCACTTAACGTGAAACCCAAGAAACAAGTTGTAAAACAAAAGATCAACTCGGAGTCGCGAAATATCGGACAAGTCCGAAAAGGACTGGACTAGTTCGAAGTTGTCCAGAGAGAAAATCGGACAAGTCTGGCCTAAAATCGGACAAGTCCGACTTTAGTCAGAGAGGAAAACGGACAAGTTCGCTGGAACATCGGACTAGTCCGGAAAAGTCCAGGGACTTAGCAAATTTTCAAGGATTCTTGGAATATCGGACTAGTCCGCACAAAATCAGACAAGTCCAAAAGTTTCCAGAGGCAAAATCGGACTAGTCCGCAGCAAAAACGGACAAGTCCATTTTTAGTCAGAGAAAAATCGGACTAGTCCTCAGTAAAATCAGACTAGTCTGCACTTTTCTGCATTTTAAGTGCGGTTTTGTTCCAAATCAAATTTAAATGCTCCAAATCAATTTTAAACTCGTTCCTCTTGTTGTGGGTTAATGCTAAACATGTATATGAGTGTATGCAAGGCATGATGCATGAAAATGAGGGCGTTACAAACCTACCCCCTTAAAATGAATCTCGCCCTCGAGATTCGACGCGGAAGAGAAGAGATAGGGAAATCCCTTCTTAAGATCATTCTCCAATTCCCACGTTGATTCTTGTTCTGTGTGGTGCTTCCATTGAACTTTACACCATCGAATCACCTTGTTCCTTGTGACTCTCTCCTTGGTTTCCAAGATCTTAACCGGCTGCTCGCCATAAGTCAAATCTTCCTCTAGTTCCAATTCTCCCATTGGCACTTGTTCTTCTGGTACTCTCAAGCATTTCTTGAGCTGGGAAACATGAAAGAAATCATGGACGTCCGAAAGATGAGCTGGCATCTCCAACTTATGCGCTACTTCTCCTCTTTTGTCCAAAATCTTGAATGGCCCAATATAACGAGGTGCAGTTTGACTCTTATGTTAAACCTCTTATGACCTCACATTGGTGAAACCTTGAGGTAAACAAAATCTCCCACTTCAAAGGCTAATTTCCTTCTCCTATTATCCACATAGCCTTTTTGTCTTGATTGGGCATCCCTCAAGTTTTCACGAATTATTTGGACTTGCTTTTCGGCTTCTTGCAACACATCTAGACCAAATACTTGAGTTTCTCCTGCCTCATTCTAGAACAAAGGTGTCCTACACTTCCTTCCATAGAGCGCTTCATATGGTGCATTTTCAAACTTGCTTGGTAACTATTGTTGTATGAAAATTCTGCATATGGCAAGCTTTTGTCCTAACTTTTCCCATGCTTTAAAGCACAATCTCTTAACATGTCCTCCAAAATTTGATTGGTCCTCTCGGTTTGTCCATCCGTTTGAGGATGATATGTGTCGAACTGAAATTCAACGTCGTTCCCAAAGCTTCATGCAATTTCTGCCAAAATCTGGAGGTAAATTGAGAACCTCTACCTGAGACTATCTTCTTCGGCACTCCGTGTCGGCACACAATATGCTCCATGTATATTTCGGCCAATTGTGCAGCTGTATATTTGGTTTTCACAGGGACAAAATGAGCTGACTTGGTTAAGCGATCCACAATTACCCAAATTGAGTCATACCCGGACTGAGTACGTGGTAACCCAACTATGAAGTCCATTCCAATTTCTCCCCACTTCCATTTTGGGATCTTCAATGGTTGCAATAATCCAGCTGGCCTTTGATGTTCTTCCTTGACTCGTTGGCACACATCACACAATGCTACATATTCAGCTATGTCCTTCTTCATGCTATCCCACCAATAGCAAGCCTTCAAGTCTTTGTACATCTTCGTACAACCAGGGTGAATTGAGTACGGCGAGTCATGTGCCTCCTTTAATATTGTCTCTCGGATATGCTTTACATTAGGCACAACGATTCTCTTTCCAAGCCGTAAGGTACCATGTTCATCTTCATCAAATCTGAATTCTCTCCCTTCTTCGGTCCTTTCCTTGATTTCCTTGATCTCTTCATCTGCGGCCTGTGCTTCTCGAATTTCTTGCTCCAAGGTCGGATTTAACTCCATCATCTCCATCTCATTTACAAACCCGAGGTTAAACCGTTCAAACTCCTTACATATCTCGGATGGTAACTCTCGAACTGCGAGTTGATGACTTACTCCCTTTTTACTCAAAGCATCGGCCACTACATTGGCTTTTCCCGAATGATAGTTGAACCCCAAATAATAATCTTTGATGAGCTCCAACCATCTCCGTTGCCTCAAATTCAGATCTATTTGTGTGAAAATATACTTAAGACTCTTGTGATCCGTATAAATTTCACACCTATGCCCAAGGATGTAGTGTCTCCAAATTTTCAATGCATGTACCACGGCTGCAAGTTCTAAATCATGTGTTGGGTAATTCTGCTTATGTTTCTTCAGTTGTCTTGATGCGTTGGTGACCACTTGACCTTCATGCATCAATACACATCCAAGTCCCTGTCTTGATGCGTCACAATAAATATCAAAACTCTTGCTCACATCCGGCAATACCAAAACTAGGGTTGTTGTCAACCTTTTGTTCAACTCCTCAAAACTGTTTTGACAAGCTTGAGTCCATTGGAATTCCTTTACCTTCATTAGCAATTCCGTCATTGGCTTGGCTATCTTGGAAAAGTCTTTGATGAATCTACGGTAATATCCAGCCATCCCAAGAAAACTCCTTATTTCCTTTACATTCTGCGGTAGTTCCCATTTCAACACGTCTCTCACTTTTCCAGGGTCAACCGATACTCCTCCTGAGATGATATGACCCAAAATGACACCTCTTTCAACCAAAACTGACACTTGTTGAACTTGACATACAATTGATGCTACCTCAATTTCTGCAACGTAAACCTCAAGTGTTCCTCATGTTCCTTCTCATCCTTCAAGTAGATCATAATGTCATCAATAAACACCACAACGAACTTATCCAAGTACTCCATGAAGACCTTATTGAGGTACATAAAGTAGGGAGACACATTTTTCAATCCAAAGGACATCACGGTGTACTCATAAGATCCATACCACGTCCTAAAAGCTGTCTTGGGTATGTCCAACGGTCTAATCTTTATTTGAAAATATCTCGACATAAAATCAATCTTAGAGAAGACACAAGCACCCTTCATCTTATAAAACAAGTCTTCTATGCGTGGCAAGGTGTACTTGTTCTTGATTGTCACCTCGTTGAGAGCTCGGTAATCCACACACATCCTTTTGGTTCCATCCTTCTTGTCCACAAACAGCACGGGCGCTCCCCAAGGTGAAGAACTAAGGTGAATGAAACCTTTCTCTAGTTGCTCTTGAATTTGTTTCTTGAGCTCTGCTAATTCCATAGGAGGCATCCTATATGGCCTCTTAGCTATAGGTGCAGTTCCAGGTATGAAATCAATAACAAACTCAATGTCTCGATCAGGTGGCATACCTGGCAACTCGTCCGGAAAAACATCCAAAAATTCACACACCACCAGAATCTCCTCAATTGCGGCACCGTCCATATGATTCAGCTCCAATTGCTTCGGTGTGGTTTGAGATGCTTCAAATTCTACAGTGATCCCTTCTTCATTGGTCAACTTCACCATCTTCGTGGCACACTCAATAACCCCATTGTGCTTCCTCAACCAGTCCATACCAAGTATAATGTCCAATCCTTGAGAATCCAAAATAATGAGGTTGGCGGAGAAGTCTACCCCCCTTATTCTAAGGCTTACCTTTGGACATACTATATTTGTCCTCATCTCTCCTCCAGGAGACTTAACCAATAGAGTAAACTTCATATGAGAGATAGGCAAACTATACTTGGCAACATACTTCGATGCAATGAATGAATGCGATGCTCCAGAATCAAATAACATAGTCGCGGAGTTGGAGTTGGCGAGAAACATACCAATGACCATGTCATCCGCTTGTTGAGCATCCTTCGTAGAGACATGGTTCACATTGCCATGAGCAAAATTCTGCTGTCCACGGTTCCCTTGTGGCTGTCCTCCATTGGGTCTTGGGTTTTGCCTCGGTGCATTACTTCCTTGACCAAGGCCTGACTTAGGACATTGATGTGCAAAGTGTCCAGCTTCTCCAAAAGTATAGCACTTCTTAACTCCACCAAAATTATTGGGACGAGCTTGGTTTTGAGCATTGGCACCCGGAAAATTAGCACGAGGTGCGTAAGGCATTGGAGGCCTAGGTGCTTGCATGACAGGGCGCTGCTGCACAAACTGAGTTGGATGCGGTGCAAATCCAGGGCGTTGAGAAGGAATAGAAGAGCTGTAATATGGCGCATTAGGTGGTGCAAGGCGAGGGCGCATGTTACTTCCTTGTTGCTATCCTTGATATGGCACCTTCCTCTTGTTATCTTGTTCCATCTCACGGATCTTGTTCTCAACCACGATTGCTTTGTCCACAAGCTTCTGAAAATTTGCATAGTCACAATTGAGCAATTGCACTTGGATTTCATTGTTGAGGCCCCTCATAAACAAGTATTGCTTCTGGCTGTCCCAACTAACATCCTCAGGCGCATATCTTGAGAGTTGAGTGAACTTATTGAGATATTCAATCACGCTTGATCTTCCATGCCTTAAGTTCTCAAATTCTTGCCTCTTCAAAATCATAACACCTTCCGGCACATAATGAGAACGAAAACTCTCCTTGAATTCCGCCCAGGTGATCCTCTCTTGATTCTCATGAGCATTGCAATATGAATCCCACCAATCTGCAGCTGCTCCAACTAGTTGATGAGAAGCGAAAAGCACCTTCTCTCGGTCCCTGCATTGGAAAATAGCAAGTTTCTTCTCCACGGACTTGAGCCAAGCATCCGCATCCATAGGGTCAGCAGCTTGAGCAAAGGTTGGCGGCCTAGTCCTCATAAACTCTCCCAACCGGTTATGAGGGGGTGGGGTGGTGGTGGAGGCATGTGGGGCTGATTGTTGTTATTGCCAGCCCGCAGCTGTCCCATTGTCTGTATCATGGTCTGCATGAGCTGGTTTTGCATAGCCAAAAGCTGCTCAATATTAATAGTTCCTTGGGCAGGTCCTTGTCTATTGTTGTTCTAAGGTGCTCCATGGTTCTCCTCCTCATCATTGCCATCCCTCTGGTTGCGAGTCCTCGCCATCTGGAGAAAAGCAATAGGTAAGAATTAGAGACGTTCCCAACTAAATGCGTCAAGGGATATGAAACTAAACAACTAGCTACACTAGTCTAGGTGGACATGGCAATGCTAAAGCACCTCAAAATCCTATATTAAGCACACAAGCAACAATATATAGCAAACAACACTCCAAACAAAAACACATCGATTCCTGAGTATTTCTATGTGCTGTAAATTGTCCATTCTATCTAGGCTGCGTCCTATGGTCAACCTGGCTCTGATACCAAATTGTGACACCCGGTTCCGAAAATGAACCAAGTAAACGCATATGTGTGCCCAGGATGTTCAACACGCATACACGAGTGCATTCACAAAAGAGTATACAGAAAATTACCACAGAACAATATTAATTAACTAAATTTTAATAAACAAACCATATTATCCTCAAATACAAGCTCTAATGAATATTGCTGACAAATTTGACTAATGCAGCGGAAATAAACTAAATAAGCAAACTAAATAGCTAGGCAGCATAAGCAATAGGGTATAGCGTGTAAGACCTATGTGTGCTGAATACATTGGCTTGTAGTGAATACACTTAGATTTGATGATAAAAGTTTTTAATATCACCAAAACACTTTTTTATCAAGGTCCGAATCTAGCTCCGAGCTATAGCAAGGTCGGACCATAGGTCCGACTTGTTTTGGGTAGCTCCGACTACGTTAAATGCTAGGTCCGACTTCTTGGTAAGGTCCGACTAGCTTTGGTTAGCTTCGGTGAGCTTTATCTTTAGCTCCGGCATGTCTTTGTTAGCTCCGGCATGTCTTTGATAGCTCCGGCATATATTTGATAGCTCCGGCATGCTTTTGCTAAGCTCCGATGTACTTTGTCTAGCTCCGGTTTTGGGTTGACTAGTTTTGACTAGTTTTTGGTAAGCTCCGGTGCTAGGATCTACTAGTTTTGGTAAGCTCCGGCAGGTGCTTCATTGTACTAGTTTTGGTATGCTCCGGCGCTAGGTTCTACTAGCTTTTGTTAGCTCTGGCTCAAGGTTCGGGTTGCTCTGGCAAGGTCCGGAACTTGACCGCAGTGCTTCTGCTTTTCATTTGCAATGTTTCGTACTTGTTTTACATGATTGGAAAGATTTCTTAGTATTAATTTGCTAAGTTTTTGGTGCATTTTGGTTGATATGGATGATATCGTGTTACTGTGGTTTTGCAACATGCTTATGTGAGGTTCTCACGTAGGGTGTTGTGTTCGGAACTAACTTGAGTCAAGTCGAGGATTTGGGCTCGTATGGATTGGTTGTTTATTCATGTGCAGGTGTTGCTTGAGTTCAAGACATGGCTGGTGACGGGATCCATTGGACTAGTCTCAGGGAGGAGATGCGGTTCCAACAACCAAATTCAGGAGGAATTGTGGTTGAGCTGATCGGGAGGTTGCGCAGCATGTATGAATCGAGAACAATGCATATGAAGGTATCGTGGACGTCATTGGAAGATGTTTGCAAGTGTGCAAGGAGTGCATGGACGTGGCTACATGGTTCCGAGACGTGATTAAGAGATGTGGACGTAAAGAGTTGGTCGGAAAGGTCCATCCGACTAGGTTATGGACTCAGGCTGCGGCTGAGTTGGGTTTGACTCAAATATGGAAATATTTGAGTTGGTTATGATAGGATTTTGTGTGGGTCACGAATTTGAGTTGTTTAGGAATGTGGGATACGTTCCTAAGGTGTTTGGAAGTCTTAAGATTGCTTCTATCTGCGTATAGAAGAATCTTGAGAAGTTATGGAAAGTTACGATTCATGATCTGAGTAGGATTGGAGTCCTAGTTGGTATTGGGTTGGCCTAAGGGCTGGTTATATAAGAAAGGAGCCCAGAGCTCATGGTGCACGACTTTGGGGCTGTTCCCCTTGTGTTCTATTGAATAAAATTCGTAGTTTGAAGGAACTTTTGTCCCTTGTTTGTCAGACTTGTTCCAGACAAGTTTTACTCGTCGAGTTTCTGGACAGCACTACCTTTCATCGGTGGTTTTATCATAACTCTAGTTTTACAGATCCAATTGACGTGATTCTTTTTGGTTTGTCTTCACAACTTGATTGTCTATCACCTTTCAAAATTTCACGGTCATTGGATTAGTGGTCTATCATCTTTCTTCGCAACGTTCCAGAACTGTTTTTTCTCGGGTAGGGCAGATTGACAATTGTTTGATCTTTCGATCATAACTTGAGTTTTTCTCGACGGATTTGAGTGATTCCTTTTGTGTTGTATTCGTGACATCATTATCTCTGATATCTATCACTTTTGTCACGGTGAAACACGTTTAGATTATTCTCACACATGATTTCTTTAACAGATCGTTTTTCTGCCAAAAGGGTTTGGGGTTTAATTATTTCCGCTGCGTAAGATTTTTAAATCTACCATTCACCCCCCCCTCTGGTAGCTTTTCACGTGCTATTCGATCCTACAATTGGTATCAGAGCCACAATGCTCTAATCTTTGTGATTTGCACATGTTTTTGACTAATCATCATGGAGAAGTACTCCGCCAAACAGTGTGTGTTTGCTGGCATTGATTTTCAGGTTTGGAAGGCACACATGGAGGCCTTCATCCAGGCACAAGGCTTTGCAATATGGGAGAAGGTATACAAGCCTTACGAAGTGCCATCAAACGATCAAGTTACAGCTACAAATCTGAGAGATGTCGACAACAACAACAAGGCTCGGAACTTGATCATACAAGGATTAACACAAAGTGGCTTCGACCGTGTTGCACACCTCCGATCTGCATACGATGTGTGGAAAGCACTTTGTGACTACCACGAAGGATCCAACACAATCAAAGAGGTAAGGCAAGAAATGTTCAAGAAAGAATACATGCGCTTCGAGATGCAACCCGGTGAGTCAATTGATGATCTCTTTGCTCGCTTTAATAAAATTCTCAGCAACTTGCATAGCGTCAATGTTAATTTTTTAGATGCTGAAAATACTAGGCAATTGTTAAGTGCATTAGACATGTCAATTTGGGAGATGAAAGTTACATCTATTCAAGAATCTACTTTCATGAGTACACTTACTTTAGATGTGCTATATTCCAAGCTAAAAACTCATGAAATTGATATAATATCACGTAAGAACCCCAACAAGTCTATTGCTTTTGTTTCTCAACATGATATGCCTAGCTCTGACCAATCTTCATCTTGTAGTACACTTGCTTTGTTGTCCTCTCTAACCCTTGAATAGATTGAGGAGTTTCTAGAGGAGGAGCTAGCACTTCTCTCTACGAGGTTCTCAAAAGCATTGCAAAATGTGAGAACTAGAAGGAGAGGAAGCTCCGAACCTCAACGATGCTTTGAATGTGGTAAGACAGGACATTTTCATTCAGATTGCCCTAACCTTTCAGGTCCTACTTCCCGGGATGAAAAGAAAACAAGAACGAAGCACTCCTCTGCAAAAGATACGAAGAAAAAGAAGGGTACCATAGGACGCAAGATGATTAACAGCTTCATCACCGCACTTCAAGAACTTAGTTCAAGTGATGTAGACTTTGAAAGTGATGAACATGATGATGATCTGGTCAACTTATGCTTCATGGCGGGCAAAACAAGATCAAGATCAAGTCAGGAGGATACAGAACACAACAGTGAAGACGATGAGGTATGTTCTACCTGCAATGAAATGTGTGATGCTATTTCTCGTGCAACTATTATTGTCAAGAAAAAGGACAAAAAGCTTAGGGATAATGCTGCTAAAATTGAATCACTAGAATCTGAAATTAACCGTTTAAAAACTTTGATTCCTAGTGATGATGCATGTCCCTCATGTGACTTAATCTATGAACAATTGTCCACATTAAGAAGTGCACACTCCTCCACTCTAGATAAACTTGAGTTAGAAATTGAAAAGAACAAAGAGCTTGCTGCACTTAATGATAAAAACTTGAAAGATGCTAGCTGTTCTACAATTGATTTGCATTGTTCTACTTGTGATGATCTTGATAAGAAACTACAGGATGCTATGAATGAAATTTCTATATTGAACAATGCTTTACGTTCTCATGAAGTTAAATTTTGTTCAAATTGCAAAATAAAAGGAAAAACTTCATGTGAAAATTGCCTTGATCTGTCCAATAAACTTGATGACATGCATAGGACATTAGATCGGTTTTGTAATGGGAATAAAAACCTAAACTTACTGCTAAATTCTTCCAAGTCTTGCAATAATAAAACTGGTTTAGGTTTTGATTCTCATGCTCATTCTAAGGCACATCCACCTAAAATTGTAAAGTCATTAGGAAGTGGTTTGATTCAAACAGTTCCTAAACAAAAAGTAGTGGTTTTCAAATCTGCAGGAGTGTTGCCTCATTCGGTTTCAAAAAAAAAATATTGCTTGCTCATCTAGACATGAACACAAAGTTAAATTTCATTGTACCTTCTGTGGTAGAGATGGTCATGTCATAGATTTTTGTTATAGACTAGCTAAACAACAGAAAAGGGAAAGAATGGTTGCTAGATCTCATAACTTTCATGCAAAATTTGCTGCACACATTGAACCGAATGTACAAACTGCTGTTTTGAATCAAAAACATTAAAAGTTTACCTCCGAACTTTCTTTTTTTGCCTCCGTAGCTACTGATTTTTGTGCTACACAAGTAACACCTTATAGGTCAGTAGTTAAGAATAAAAAATCTCAAACTTTGACTCATAAACCTGCTGTTTTGTCTCAGCTTTCGCATGTTTTTCCCGCTGCACGTCGCGTGACTCAGTAATGGATTCCTAAATGCCTTTTGACTAACCCCAGTATTGAGTCATCGACGTATTGTGCTTCTATGTAGGTTACACGTTTGAGGAAGGAGAACATTTGGATTGTGGATTCAGGTTGCTCACGCCACATGACCGGTAACAAAGATTGGTTCTCCTCCCTCTCTTTTGTGTCACGTGTAGAGAATGTTACTTTTGCCGATAATTCTTCAACTCCTATAATTGCTAAGGGTTCGGTTAGAGTAAATGATCACTACACTTTGAAGGATGTGGCACTTATCAAAAATTTGAAATACAACTTTCTTTCTGTTGCTAGATGAAAATCTGGAAATTATTTTCAATAAAAACTGCTGCAAAGTTGTAGGTTCAAATAGTGAGCTTATTTTTAACATGTCTTGGTTTGGAAGAGTTTTTAAAGCTGATTTTGATATGTCTTCCTCTAAGCATAGGTGTCTAGTTGCTAATGATTCAAAGGACTAATATTTTTGGCATCGTAGACTTGGTCACGTAGGCTTTGGTCACCTAACGCGTGTTAGTGCTCTTGATCGCATACGTGGGCTGCCTAAGCTTAAAGGGGACAAAGAAATTGTGTGCTCTTCTTGTAGACATGATAAGATGGTTGCAGGTTCACATACTCCTCTCACAATGATCATGACAACAGAACCATGTCAACTTTTGCATCTTGACACCGTAGGACCTTCACGTGTTCAATCCTTCGGGGGTAAATGGTATGTTCTTGTTATTGTTGATGATTATTCTAGATACTATTGGGTTTACTTTATGGCGTCTAAGAATGAAGTTTTTAGTCACTTTAGAACTTTATTTCTTAGATTATCAATTGATCACCCAGGATCATTAAAGCAATTAGAAGTGATAACGGAACTGAATTTAAAAATCAATCTTTTGATCACTTTTGTGCTGAAAATGGAATAGATCATCAACTTTCTTCACCATATGTACCTCAACAAAATGGTGTTGTAGAAAAAAAGAACAGAACCTTAGTTGAGATGGCTAGGACTATGCTTGATGAATATCAAACTCCTAGGAAATTTTGGGCTGATGCGTTAGCAACCGCTTGTTATGTCTCAAATCGTGTTTTCTTGCGTGCTAAGCTAGGTAAAACACCATATGAGCTTCGGTTTGGACATAAGCCTAGTGTTACACACTTTCGGGTTTTTGGTTTCAAATGCTTTGTTAAGAAACATGGTAATCTTGATAAATTTGAACCTAGATCCATTGATGGCATGTTTCTTGGTTATCCATCTCATACTAGAGGCTACCGTGTGCTTTTACTTGACACTAACAAAATTGTGGAGACTTGTGAAGTGTCTTTTGATGAAGCTAGCCCAGGTACTAGCTCCGATGTTGCAGGACCAGATCCGTAACCTCAGGGGGAGGGTATTTTTGAAGATGAAGAAGAGCCGGTGATACTGCCTAGTAGTTCCGAAGTTGACACGTGTCCAGCTCCGGACATTGAACAAGCTCCGGCTATCACCTATGCTGGTCCTGATTGTCCACAAGTCACAAGCTCATCAATCTACGATGAACCTAATGAAGAAGAAGCTTGTGAGACATCTGTTCCTCTACGTTTTTACAAAGATCATCCCCCACAACAGATGATTGGAAGCTTGCACGAACGAGTCACAAGGTCCAGGTTTTGCGATCCAAACTCCCATGTTCATTCTGCTTTTGTTGCTTCTTTTGAACCCAAAGATATATCACACGCACTCACTAATGAATCTTGGATTATTGCCATGCAAGAAGAGTTAGAAAATTTTGAAAGAAATAATGTTTGGAAACTTGTACCTCCACCTCTAGGTCACAATTTAATTGGAACTAAATGGGTATATAAAAATAAACAAAGTGAGGATGGGGTTGTGGTTAGGAATAAGGCTAGGTTGGTTGCTCAAGGTTTCACTCAAAATTAAGGTCTAGATTTTGATGAAACTTTTGCTCCTGTCGCTAGATTAGAAGCCATAAGAATTTTGTTAGCTTTTGCAGCATCTAAAGGTTTTAAGCTATATCAAATGGATGTTAAAAGTGCTTTTCTTAATGGCTACATAGATGAGGAGGTTTATGTCAAACAACCACCGGGTTTTGGAAATCCATATTTTCCTAATCATGTTTACAAACTGTCCAAAGCCTTATATGGTCTCAAACAAGCCCCTAGAGCATGGTATGATAGGCTAAAAACATTCTTACTTGAAAAGGGGTTTACCATGGGCAAGGTTGATAAAACTATTTTTGTGCTTAAACATGGCAATGACTCATTATTCGTTCAAGTGTATGTTGATGATATTATCTTTGGTTGTGCTTCTCATGATCTTGTGTCCAAGTTTTCAGCAATGATGAGTTCCGAATTTGAAATGAGTATGATGGGTGAACTCACTTACTTTTTGGGGCTGCAAATCAAGCAAACCAAGGAGGGTACCTTTGTGCATCAAACGAAGTATACCAAAGACCTCCTAAGGCGCTTCAACATGGACAAAAGCAAGCCTCTTCGGACACCAATGGGAACAGCAACAACACTTGAACTTGATAAAGATGGTGAATCTGTGAATCAAAAAGAATATAGAAGCATGATTGGATCACTTTTGTACCTCACGGCATCAAGACTGGACATACAATTCAGCGTATGTCTTTGTGCATGGTTTCAAGCCTCCCCACGTATTTCACATCGTCAAGCCGTCAAAAGGATTCTCAGGTACTTACATGGAACCCAAGAATTTGGCATTTTTCTTCCTTCTTCCTCAACCGTTACTTTGAAAGCTTTTTCGGATACTGATTTTGGGGGTTGTAGGATTGATAGGAAAAGTACTTCCGGTGCTTGTCATTTTCTTGGTAATTCTCTTGTTGCTTGGTCCTCTAGAAAACAAAATTCAGTTGCACAATCCACAACCGAATCTGAATATGTAGCTGCTGTTAGTGCTTGCTCACAAATTCTTTGGATTGTTTAAACACTTAAGAACTATGGGGTTGATCTAGATAGTGTTCCACTGTTTTGTGATAACACTAGTGCCATTTGCATTGCTAAAAACCCCGTGCAACATTCTAGAACTAAGCACATTGACATTAGGTATCACTTTCTCCTAGATAATGTTGAAAAGGGAAACATTGTGCTTCACCATGTAGATACCGAACAACAATTGGCTGACATTTTTACAAAACCTTTGGATTTCACTCGTTTTTGTTATATTCGTAGTGAAATAGGGGTTATTTATCCTCATGGCTTAAATTGAGGGGGAGTTTTTGAAACTTAGGAAGTCTATGTGTGAATCTGAAATTAAAATAATATGAGCATAGTATTTCATACATATATGACTTTGTGATTCCTTTTACATGCTGAAAGTTCTTACTACATTACTCATGTTATACATTTTGTAGTTTTTGCCATGTCTAGTAATTGGAATAATTACTTACACTAAAACTGGTCATGGTCGAACTTTCTTGCTGTTTTGAACTTGTTACATGTTCACAAGTGCTTTTAATCATTAAGAATTAATCAAGTAATCAACTCACATGTTGAGTTTTTATGAACAAATATAAATTGAGAAAAGATCAAGAGAATATGCATGCATCGCACTTCTTCTTTTGAGATGGCTTGTCATTGCACTTAGATATGAACTTGGAAGAAGTTGTGTATGACTAAAATCATGTCCTTAAGCTTCTGATTGTCAAATGACATAGGCTTGGCTTGGTTGGTTAGAATAAGGCAGATGCACATATAATCTCTTGCAAATATCATATGGTCTAAATTCATGCTTTGAAAAATAATAAAATGCAGCAACTAGTGTCATGCTTTCAAGTTATGAAATAGTTAAGTTTGTGAGATCATGACTTGATTAAATTGAAAATTACATTTGATCTCTAGCATGGCTTACACTACTTTATGTATCTCATTGATGTGATAGTGTAAGTTACTTGATAGTATGACTTGGATGAGCTTTGTTTATATGTATATGTTATAATATGCTCATAACAACTAAAGTTGGAGAGATAATTTGTTTATATGCTCATGACTTGCTGAATACATTGTCAAAGGGGGAGAGATAAGCATGAAGAGAAAGAGAATATGTGCATAAAGAGAGATAATAAAGGGAGAGAGATAATATGGGATAATTTTTCTTCTCATTTTACTTTTGATTTACAAAGGGGGGGAATTGTTTTCAAAACTTTTATGTGAATAAGCCAATGTTCGGATTTTAAATGGTGTTGCCAATGCATTCATCAAGGGGGAGATTGTAAGACCTATGTGTGCTGAATACATTGGCTTGTAGTGAATACACTTGGCTTTGATGATAGAAGTTTTTAATATCACCAAAACACTTTTTTATCAAGGTCCGACTCTAGCTCCGAGCTATAGCAAGGTCTGACCATAGGTCTGACTTGTTTTGGGTAGCTCCGGCTACGTTAAATGCTAGGTCCGACTTCTTGGTAAGGTCCGACTAGCTTTGGTTAGCTCCGGTGAGCTTTATCTTTAGCTCCGGCATGTCTTTGATAGCTCCGGCATATATTTGATAGCTCCGGCATGCTTTTTCTAAGCTCCGGCGTACTTTGTCTAGCTCCGGTTTTGGGTTGACTAGTTTTGACTAGTTTTTGGTAAGCTCCGGTGCTAGGATCTACTAGTTTTGGTAAGCTCCGGCAGGTGCTTCATTGTACTAGTTTTGGTATGCTCCGGCGCTAGGTTCTACTAGCTTTTGTTAGCTTTGGCTCAAGGTCCGGGTTGCTCTGGCAAGGTCCGGAACTTGACTGCAGTGCTTCTGCTTTTCATTTGCAATGTTTCGTACTTGTTTTACATGATTGGAAAGATTGCTTAGTATTCATTTGCTAAGTTTTTTGTGCGTTTTGGTTGATATGGATGATATCGTGTTACTGTGGTTTTGCAACATGCTTATGTGAGGTTCTCACGTAGGGTGTTGTGTTCGGAACTAACTTGAGTCAAGTCGAGGTTTTGGGCTCGTATGGATTGGTTGTTTATTCATGTGCAGGTGTTGCTTGAGTTCAAGACATGGCTGGTGACGGGATCCATTGGACTAGTCTCAGGGAGGAGATGCGGTTCCAACAACCAAATTCAGGAGGAATTGTGGTTGAGCTGATCGGGAGGTTGCGCAGCATGTATGAATCGAGAACAATGCATATGAAGGTATCGTGGACGTCATTGGAAGATGTTTGCACGTGTGCAAGGAGTGCATGGACGTGGCTACATGGTTCCGAGACGTGATTAAGAGATGTGGACGTAAAGAGTTGGTCGGAAAGGTCCATCCGACTAGGTTATGGACTCAGGCTGCGGCTGAGTTGGGTTTGACTCAAATATGGAAATATTTGAGTTGGTTATGATAGGATTTTGTGTGGGTCACGAATTTGAGTTGTTTAGGAATGTGGGATACGTTCCTAAGGTGTTTGGAAGTCTTAAGATTGCTTCTATCTGCGTATAGAAGAATCTTGAGAAGTTATGGAAAGTTACGATTCATGATCTGAGTAGGATTGGAGTCCTAGTTGGTATTGGGTTGGCCTAAGGGCTGGTTATATAAGCCAGGGAGCCCAGAGCTCGTGGTGCACGACTTTGGGGATGTTCCCCTTGTGTTCTATTGAATAAAATTCCTAGTTTGAAGGAACTTTTGTGCCTTGTTCGTCAGACTTGTTCCAGACAAGTTTTGCTCGTCGAGTTTCTGGACAGCACTACCTTTTGTCGGTGGTTTTATCATAACTCTAGTTTTACAGATCCAATTGACGTGATTCTTTTTGGGTTGTATTCACAACTTGATTGTCTATCATCTTTCAAAATTTCACGGCATTGGATTTGTGGTCTATCATATTTCTTCGCAACGTTCCAGAACTGTTTTTTCTCGGGTAGGGCAGATTGACAATTGTTTGATCTTTCAATCATAACTTGAGTTTTTCTCGACGGATTTGAGTGATTCCTTTTGTTTTGTATTCGTGACTTCATTATCTCTGATATCTATCATTTTTGTCACGGTGAAACACGTTTAGATTAGTCTCACACACGATTTCTTTAACAGATCGTTTTTCTGCCAAAAGGGTTTGGGGTTTAATTGTTTCCGCTGCGTAAGATTTTTAAATCTACCATTTACCCCCCCTCTGGTAGCTTTTCACGTGCTCTTCGATCCTACATAGCGCAACTCCAATCAACACCACAGGCAAAGCTGACGGTAGACACGACCTAGAACTACGCATTATCGCCATTAAACTCTCAATCCTGACCTGCAACTGTTGGGGGGGGGGCTTGCAAGAGTGAGTACATGTCTTACTAAGAAAGTGTGGAAAGTATGACATGTGGATGATTCAAATGACGAATATAATAAAGGCTATGTGCTTAAAAGTACAATAAAACATTTAAAAAGCAATATATGTTACATGTACATGAAATAAACCCATCATAAGCCATATAGTTATCATAATACCAGTCCATATTACATATCCATCATCATATACCAATATCCATATTCAATACCAGAATTCAATTCATAACCATCAATGACCAAAATTCCAACCATAAACATCCCAAATACCATCCCAATACCGAGTACCCTCTAATCATGGAAGTTGTCCAGGTGCTCATAACTGGGAGCACGGCTATCATGATAGTTTTGTTTAACTCTACAGAGTTTGTACCGCTTTACCCACGTGTTTGTGATTTCATCACCTGTCGACGACTAAAGAACCTCCCTTATGCCAATTACACTTCCTTTGGTGTATGGCCAATAGATCACAAAATAGCTTTTACAAAGGGATTACTAGCCTATTTAGACCCCACTGAGGTTTCACCGGTGGCGATGTCTCCCACAGAGCACATCTTCAACCAAGGGCCCCCTCTTGAGCCATTCGGATCCCAGGGTAGTCCCACCAATCATCAACAAACCCAATCCGACTACCCCTTCCCCGAGCATCCATAATGGTCCAAATAGCACTGGCAAAGCCCTAATTAATCAGCTACGCCGCACCCATACTTGGCCTCGTGGTGGCACTGTAATCCTGGCTTATTCTCGCATGAACTGGTCCTTAGATCTAAAGCAATCAAAACCACCATAACATCCAACCCATCCACATACTAGCCTTTCTTAGATCACCCATTACCATATCATATTAACCAGTTCATGTTAACCATAATCTCATCCATGCATAATTAAATTGAGTGGTATAGTTGTTTTCCCATCCCAGTTGATTAAGCGAAGCAAAAGGTAAAAAGCCCTTCCCGACTCTCTACCATAAATTGCAGGTGACAAGGGTGGTTAAACAAAACTAGTAAACTTCCTACCATAGGACTCCCATCAAATTGACACAAGCATGCAGTTTGCAAACTAAACATTTATTTTAAAAACAGGATCAATATGCTTCAAGGACACTTGCCTTGCTCTTGCGGTTGATTAGGGTCAAAGCCTTCAAACTCTTGGTGCTGTAGATCCTCCGCGGCACTCTCTAGCGCAAATCCATCTAATCCGCACAATAAACATACAAACAAGAAACACAATCAAAGAGTGCACAAATATTACTCAATATGACATGACATGCATGATTGATGCAAATGCAAGGTAGAATTTGTTAATAGATTACTTTTAATGATCACTAACTAGTTCTAATAGCTTTTAACAAGTTTATATAGGTTTGGAGTTGATTAGATCAAGTTTTAGAATTAATTTGACACAATTTAGTCAGAAAAATCGGACTAGTCTGAGAAGGTCGGACTAGTCCGCACTTAGCAAACTAGGGTTTTCTAGATCGATGTGAATTCGGAGAGTAGTGGTTGAATTCACGTAAGGAAAAGAGAATAGAAGGTATAATAGGTGTTTAGGACTCCAATGAATCAAGAAACTTGGAGGTAGCACTTGGATCTTGACGATCTAGGGTTGGTGATGAACTTGGAGATGAATTGGTGATGAAGAACGAAAGCTTGGTGGAGATCTTGATCCTCTTTCGTTTCCTCCTCTACTTCTTGCTTGGGATCTCCTCCTCCCTCCTTGGTGGTGTCTCTCCACGAACTAGGGTTTGGGTGGGGTGGAAAAGTGGCACATAGATGTCAAGCCAAGGGGTGGGGCTGTTTATATAGAGGTGGAGGCTAGGGTTAGATGGATTTCGAGTTTGAGAGGAGTAGAGGCCGGTTTAGAGTCCCACATGGGCTCTAAAAGAGTTAGGCATGACATCCCTAGGACCACTTAACGTGAAACCCAAGAAACAAGTCATAAAACAAAAGATCAACTCGGAGTCGCAAAATATCGGACAAGTCCGAAAAGGACCGGACTAGTCCGAAGTTGTCCAGAGAGAAAATCAGAAAAGTCTGTCCTAAAATCGGAAAAGTCCGACTTTAGTCAGAGAGGAAAACGGACAAGTCTGCTGGAACACCGGACTAGTCCAGAAAAGTCCAGGGGCATAGCAAATTTTCAAGGATTCTTGGAATATCGGACTAGTCCGCACAAAATCGGACAAGTTCGAAAGTTTCCAAAGGCAAAACCAGACTAGTTCGCAGCAAAAACGGACAAGTACGTTTTTAGTCAGAGAGAAATCGGACTAGTCCTCAGTAAAATCGGACTAGTCCGCACTTTTCTGCATTTTAAGTGCGGTTTTGTTCCAAATCAATTTTAAATGCTACAAATCAATTTTAAACTCGTTCCTCTTGTTGTGGGTTAATGTTAAACATGTATATGAGTGTATGCAAAGCATGATGCATGAAAATGAGGGTGTTACAGGTCCTTCCCATTTACTTCTAAGCTTCCCATGTCCAAAGAGTTTAACCCTAGAGTTAAAGTGTACAACTTTATCTCCAGGTTTGAACTCTTTCGGCGTAATCCTCTTATTGTGCCATCTTTTGGTTCTCTCTTTATAAATTCTGGCACTGTGGTACACCTTATCTCTCCATTCCTCCAACTCAGAGATTTGCTTCAATCGGTGATTTCCAGCTTTGTTAAGATTCATGTTCCACCGCTTGATGGCCCAATACGCTCTATGTTCCATTTCTACGGGAAGATGGCAAGTCTTCCCATAGACAAGTTGGAAAGGAGACATGCCGATAGGTGTCTTGTAGGCAGTACGATATGCCCACATTGTAGAATGGAAACTACGATGGTTGAATTTCTTCTATCTTCGTAGTCTCGAGTTTGGGAGAGGATTCCTCTGGCAAGGCTTGGGGTAAACAAGAAATGGGTTCATGTTTGTCCAAGAGTGTATCCTCCATTCTTGACACGACTTCCTCTTGGGGAGGC
Source organism: Tuctoria greenei (assembly GCA_036927565.1). Taxonomy (NCBI): domain Eukaryota; kingdom Viridiplantae; phylum Streptophyta; class Magnoliopsida; order Poales; family Poaceae; genus Tuctoria; species Tuctoria greenei. The sequence goes on along the minus strand of JAYESD010000004.1, from coordinate 212,903,621 downwards.
TCATTAAGACCCATAATGAAGGAATAATTTTCTAGAATTCTATCCAGAAGATCCTTGCCATCTTCTGGAGTCATATGGAGGAAAGATCCTCCAGCCGTAATGTCAAGATATAGGGAAGACTCTTTGTTCAATCCCATGAAGAAATGTTGCAAAAGCATTGGATCAGGGATTAACAAATCTGGGCTAGAATTTTTCAAAAGAGAAAATATGTCCCAAGCTGCACCAATGGATTCCTTCTCCATCTTCTGGAAGCATAGTACTTCCTTTCGTAAGGAAACAATTCGGGCAATGGGTAAGAAAGCAAGACAAAATTTGTCTTGTAATTCACTCCAATCACCGTTTGTCTTCCCAACGTAGTGGTTGTACCATTGTTTGGCTTTTTCCTTGAGGGAAAAAGGAAACAACTTCCATTTGAGAGTTTCCTGTGACATACCTTTGATTAGAAGGCATGAACATAGTTGTTCGAACTCTCGTAGATGGTGGTAAGGGTTTTCACAATCCGTTCCTGAGAAGGATTGTTCCCGAACCATGGCTATAAAGCCAGGGCAAAGTTCATAGCTGGTTCAACAAATAGGTTCCGCCGAAGGCGGTGGCTCACAGAACTTTCCCTTCGGAGCAGAATAAGAAAGAATGGTGGGTTGCTCCATTTATATGGTGGTGGGAAGGTAAGAATAAGAAATGTAAGATGATATATAAAGGGGAATATGATACGAGGCTGATCTTGGTTTGAATATTAATAGCAACCGTTCCCCGGCAATGGCACCAGAGATGCTTGTTGGTATTTCTTAAAACCACAGAGTTATCTGCAAGCGCACGGAAATACCGTTGTATCACTTCCCCTTAAGGAGTATTCCCAACGTTATCGAATACAAAGAACGTGTGTGCTAATCTATCAAACTAGCTCACCCAAGGACACAAAGTTGTTTGGTAGGCAAGGAACAGAGAGGAATTCAAAGTATTGATCCTAATTCAAGGTAGTTTGCAGTAGATGCTTGCTTCGGGCATGGGCTTACTCCTAGCAATACTAGGACGACTCCTGCCAAGAGCCTATGGTATAGCCGAACGTGGAGGATTACAAAGGACAGATAGGGCTGTCACCACCTACTGCCTACCTCTTCAATCCGTGGGTCAACGAGATATCCACTGATGATTTATAACCTAAGCACCACACTTACGTTATAAATCACTACTCTAGTTGTTTCGAACACAAAGCTACAACTAGAGCCTCTAATGAATTAAAGCAGTGAACCCACAAGTAACTACTTGTGCAAACTACTAAGAATAAAAGATCAAACTTGTATTGAATTCACAAAGGCTTACTTGATTGAGTAAAATCTTTGTAGGGGTACAAGTGTAGAAGAGGGACTTGACAAGCCCAAGCCTCCTTCTCCTAGACTCTTCACCACACTCTCCTTCTACTTTGGTAGCCTCTAGGACTACTCTAAACCTTTGGAGTGTAGCACTATTCTCAACTTTTGGTGTGTGTCAGAAGTGAGGTGAGGGGGTCTATTTATAGGTGAAGAAGGGTTGGTTCCTGCCACAATTAACGCACGAATTAGTCACCATTGACTCCAGGGAGTCGGGAGGAGCCAACACGTGTCATTTGATCGAGTTTGGCGCCAGGAAGAGGTCGGTCGAACCCCTGGTTCGGCCGACCTGGTCAAGCCTCCCCTCGGGGAGTGCTTCCTCCAGGTGGCTTCCAGGTGGGCCCCCTTGATGTATATGGGTGCAACACCGTTGGATCTCCTCGTATTCTTCTGTTTGTGGGCCATTTGATCCATGTGTTGCCACGTGTCATCGCCTGATTTGTTGAAATCCATTTTCATGGATTCATCCCTGCATGTTTTGATATTTTGGGTAATAATTCACCTACATACAAATAGACACCAACACTTGTGGAATTGGGTTAGTGTATAGCCCTACCACTATGTTTTGTGTTTATTTTATGCATAATATGAGGTGAATTGACGGTCAAAATATGGTACTTAAGGACCGTCAACACTCACCTTCGTAGAGGAGGTCAGGTCCCATCCTGTTGGATACGTGGCTGCCTGGGAGCTTGTCGTCAAGGTGGAGCTGAGTGTCACCTTCGGGATGTCTTGTGGGCACCCCGGACCTCCCATCCAAGGCTGGCGGGTCTGGGTCTCATGGACATGTGGCGCCCTCGGACCTTGTCCCTGCTGGGAGGCTAGGTACCTAGGCGGCTTTAGCCTGTGCGCGAGGGTACCCGGTATGCCGGGTGCCAATAGTGGCCCCTGTGTCCACCTTGGGGTGAGGCGATGAGCCCGAGGGTGGGGCCTTATCCTGCTTTCCCGCGTGGTCTTTTAATTTTGTCTTGATCAGTTGAAGTGGTGCGCTCTTCTGATGTTGTGACCACACGTCCCCCTCTGGTTGAGGGGTCGTGGTGACGAGATCTTTGCTTGCTGCGACATTATCGCAACGGTTCCCGAGGCGCCTGCTGCACTTCTGCTGCTTTCACTTCTGTCTTTATGGGAACCGCCGGGTTGCCTTCTCTGGCAAGGAACTGTGTCGGCCGGCTTTTCTGATTGGGGATCTGGGCCCGCTCGTCATGGTAGCCGTGTTACGAGCCGTTGATTTGGAGACTGCTCAAATTTGCACAGTGCGTCCAAATGCCACTATGGTTCTTTAAAAGGGGTACATTTGTGGGTAATGGAATTTCCTTTCTTCCGCACGCCCCAAGCATTCAAGCCTTTGACTCCCTCCTTGTGTGTCTGCCCATTCTGGAGGTTCTCAACCCCTGCTCTAATGGACTCAACTCTGCCTCCTTCCCGGATGGAGGATGTCTCACCCGTGAGCGGCTTTTCGGCTAGGAGGACAAGGAACGACGGGATCTGATCCGTCCTGGCTCCTTACCACTAGAGTTGGGGGAGAAGGAGATCGTCTTCTTCCAGGCATATGCATACTCTGGGTTCATTCCTCCTGTCTCCTCCTGCCTGGTGACACTTCTGGAAGTCCTTGGGATCCAGCTCCACCATCTGTCGCCGAACTCTCTGGTGGTGGTGGTGGTGGTGTTCTCGCATCTCTATGATATGTTTGTCGAGGTGTGACCATGTGTGCCGGTGTTCCGACAGTTCTTTGTGCTGAGGCGGACCGGGAAGAAGAGCAAAGCCAACTTCCTCGGCAGCTTCTGCTTCTAGCATTGGGCCAACAGTCCCTTTAAGTACATTACTCTGCTCTCCCCGGCGAAGTGGCCTGGCTGGAGGAGCAACTAGGTGATCGTACATGCCGATGCCCATGATCGCATGGTCTTTCCCTCTGGGTGACCGGCGATTAGGAAGGCATCCTGGGAGGAACACCCGGAGATCAAGGCGGCGTACAAGCCAGTGATGGAGAGGATCGTATTCCTGGCAGACCACAACTTGTTGGAGTTGTCGGTGATGGACGACTTCATTCACTGCCGTATGGCCCCTCTCCAGCACCGTTGTTGCCCAACATGGCTCTACTTCGGGCTCCAAGATGGTACTAGGTTGCTGAGGGGTCGCGACACGGAGATGACCCCGCAGGAGGTGTTCAAAGCAATGTCCAAGGCGTGCGACGACCTGCTGTCGGGCGACATCTTTAACCTGCCGCAGGCTTGCCCACTACTTTGCACGGATCGAGACCCTCGGACAAAGGTTCTGAAGGAGATGCCCAACTTGGACGCGATTGGTCTTGCGTCGCGGCAGGTCGGCGATGAGAGTTGGGGCCTAGCCGTCATTGACTCCTCGGAGGAGTCCGCACATTCTTCAGGCTTCGAGGCCTCTGGGGCGGAGGAGGCACCCGCTGCTGGAGGGAAAGGCAAGGCGTTGTTCCCCGAGGTAGGCAAAGGTAAGGCCCTGGTGGTCGAGATGTGAAGGAGAAACACTCTCGGTCGCCATCGAGGGCGCCACCACAGGTGGCCTTCGCTCCAAGTCAGCGTCCACTGGCGCACCCCTCTCTAGTGCCTGGTGTTGGCGGTTCTTCGGGGGGAAGTTTGGTCAGCCAGGCGGTGGGTTCCTCCATCATTGGCGGTCGGCACGTCATCCAGCGTCCTCACCACCTGCACGGTCTAGGGTGCCATAGGGGACTCCGGTAGCATCACACCTTCGGAGCCTCAGGCAAAAAGGCCTTGAGCCGATGTCGTTTGCAGCTCGGGAGTTGGCTCTGTCGAGGTTAGAGGTACACCGGCATAGTGTGACGACGCTGCTGGTGGCCTTGGTGGAGGCCCTGCTAGGATGGCACCGCCTGTTACGCCATCGCCAGGGCCCATGGCTTCAGGGTTGTCGAAGGTGGAGGCTCGCTGGAGCTTTCGGGGACGTCGGTAAGGCATTCTTGCCTACGCATGCTCTATTATCTCGCATGTCTATGTTGATTGGTCAGGGCTTGGTCTTGATTTGAAGGGTTACATCAGCTGTTGTTAGGCCCCTACCGCCGGGGGTAGTGCCCGGGAGTGCTTTGAAGGTGGCTGAGGATGCTACGGTTGGGCTAGCGGGGCAGCCTGCCAAGCTTGTTTAGGGGAATGCAGCTCTGGCGTCTATGCCTGGTGTGGGTATTGAAGTATCTCCGGTTGTCGCGCTAGAGGCACCTCCGGCCGTCGTGGCAGAGGCATCTTCGACTGTCGTTGCAGAGGCCATGTCGGAGCTGACTTCGGGGGCTAGGGGTTTGGCCCCTAGTGTTGCTGATTCGGCGGTTGGCCCTTTGAGTGGTGGTGGCCCTGTTGTGTTAGGTGGCACCGCAACTCCTGCTCAGGATCCAGGGGCAAGATCCCCAACGTTGGTGGCCTCGCCTTCACCGCTACAGGAGGAAGGGATCCCCGAGATGATCACTGGACGACCTTCCCTGACTTCAGCGCAACTGGAGCGGCTTTCCAACGTCATGGACCTGATGCAATCTAGTATCCTTCAGGTGCAATCTAACCTCTGCCAGGCGCAAGAGGCTCTTGCCGCAGAGTGGGAGAAGCTGCATGCCGAGGGCGAGCGCCTCCGAGGCTGGGAGGCTCTCCTAAGCTCATCACCGAGGCAAAGGCGAAGTACCAGAAGGAGAACAAGGAACTGGAGGGGAGGCACCGCTTGGTGAGGGCCTCAGACGCCTTGACCCAGAAGATCTTGGCCGATGCCAAGGGGGCCAACGATGCTGCTGACACCCGCCTGCGCGCTCTTGCTGCCGGTCAAGAGGCCCTGAGTCGTGAAGAGGCCGTCGTTGCCAAGAGGGAGGTTGTGGTTGCCGAACAAGAGGCGGCGACGCGGGCGATGATGGCCCGGGCTGAAGCCGATCAGGGCAGGCTGCAGTCCCGCCTCAAAGATCTTGAGCTCCGTGAGAGCAATCTGGCACAGGACCAAGCGAAGCACCTAGCTGAACATCAGGAACTCCTTCTGCACGATCTTTATGTCCAAGCCCGATAGCACACGGCAGAGCGCCACGGCCGGGAGCTCTACCTGCGGGAGCGTGAGCTGACTCAACGTCTGGAAGCCGAGGGTAAGGCAGCGGCAGAGACAGCATCCCATGTCTTGGTGTTCTACCAGAGCCGATACCCTGATCTTCCACTGGAGCTAGTTTTTGAAGGCCCTGTTGCGGAACGTGAGGCAGCAACATCGGCTGAGGTTAAGGAGGCTGCCAAACACTTCGTAGCACAGTTCAGTCGGGGCTGAGGTTGGTGGCTTGTTTTTGTATCCGGGGTCCACCCTGCTTTGTAAAAAATTCCTTAATGGATTTGAATTTGTGTTTGGCTTCTTGCATTGTCTCTGTGACTCTCAACTATTGTTCCAAATCGTAAGGATCTGCAGAACCTTTGTTGAGCTCGTTGGCTTCTCAGGATCAACAATTTGCACAACTGACATGGCCACAGTGTCGTCCGTTGATTTTCTGCATGTGAACCCCGTTAGAAGGCCCCTTGGTAGGTGTGGTTAGTTGGCTACCCACATCGACCACTTGACCGCAGAATGTTTTGGATTGGTCCCCAATGGAGTGGGGGAGTTTGGGGCGTCGTAGCGCTACCATCTGCCAGAGATGGATGCTCCGGCATCGTCCACCATCTCCGTGTATACGTCGACGGCAGGCCCCTTGGGAGGTGCCAGAGCTGGATGCTCCAGCGTCGTCCACCATCTTCGTGTAGACGTCGACGACAGGCCCTTTGGGAGGTGCCGGAGTTGGATGCTCCGACATCGTCCACCATCCCCATGTAGACGTCAACGCAGGCCCCTTGGGAGGTGCCGGAGCTGGTTGCTCCAGCGTCGTCCACCATCTCTGTGTAGACGTGGCCCCTTCGGAGGTGCCGGAGCTGGATGCTCCGGCGTCGTCCACCATCTTCGTGTAGGCATCGATGGCAGGCCCCTTGGGAGGTGCCAGAGTTGGATGCTCTGGCGTCGTCCACCATCTCCGTGTAGACGTCGACGGCAGGCCCCTTGGGAGGTGCCAGAGCTAGATGCTCCAGCGTCGTCCACCATCTTCGTGTAGCCATTGACGGCAGGCCCCCTGGGAGATGCCGGAGTTGGATGCTCCAGCGTCGTCCACCATCTCCGTGTAGACGTCGACGACAGGCCCTTTTGGAGGTGCCGGAGCTGGATGCTACAGCGTAGTCCACCATATTCATTTATCTGCGCTTGGTGCTATCGTTGACATTGCGGCATGTCGACGGCAGGCCCCTGCTTTACAAGCTATGGCAAGGGAACCTTATTAGCAACAAGAGAGGGGCAGTAGAGTTTACTCATTTATCTGTGCTTGTTGCTGTCGTTGATGTTTCGGCACGTCGATGGCAGGCCCCTTGGGAGGTGCCAAAGCTGGGTGCTCCGGCGTCATCCACCATCTCGGTGTAGACATCGACAGCAGGCCCCTTAGGAGGTGACGGATCTGGATGCTCTAGCGACGTCCACCATCTACGTGTAGACGTCGACGGCAGGCCCCTGGTTTACAGGCTATCGCAAGGGAACCTTATTAGCAACAAGTGTGGGGCAGTAGAGTTTACTCACTTATCCGCGCTTGGTGCTGTTGTTGACGTTCTGGTATGTCGACGACAAGCCTCTTGGGCAGTGCCAGAGCTGGATGCTTCGACGTTGTCCACCATCTCTGTGTAGACGTCGACGGCAGGCCCTTGGTTTACAGGCTATCGCAAGGGAACCTTATTAGCAACAAGAGCGGGGCAGTAGATTTTACTCACTTATCCGCGCTTGATGCTATCGTTGACGTTCTGGTACGTCGACGGAAGGCCCCTTGGGAGGTGTCGGAGCTAGATGCCCTTGTGTTGTCCACCATCTTTGTGTAAGCATCGACGGCAGGCCCCTTGGGAGGTGCCGGAGCTAGATTCTCTAGCGTTTTTCCTGCATATAGGAAGAGGGGGGCTAGCCTTGTTCGTCAGTTATACCTGTTCCTCTCCCTAGCTCTGCCATGCCTTACAGTCTTGGTCTAACGAACGTGGCTTGGGTAATTTGATGCATCGGTGCTCCGGGGCCCGGCTCCCATCGACCTTAGGGTGTGAGCTCTCTGGTTCCAGTACTTAGCTGTAGTGCTGGGAGGCAGGGTGTGTTTGCATAGGGTGCAGAACCAAGCTAAGCAACTTGCACCCCCTGGACCTCCTGCTCGGCACAGACCTTTCCTGGGGGAACCTTTTGGCGCCACGGGTCCCTAATGATGAGAACAGTCGGGTGGACATTTCACACACTGCAGGTACCTCAAGTTGGCCCGCCTATAGCTGGATTGCATGACATAGCTAGGATGAGTTACAGAGTATGCGACGGTGGATACGAAGGCAACACATGGTTAGCGAGGTTATCATGACATGATCATAAAATTAATGTGTAATTAAATGAACAAAGTTTTTTAAGAAGCCTTCAAGTAAAATAGTGAATTTCTGATAGGAGTTTGTAGGAGGAGACATACTTTTACAAAAGAGGGCAACGGCTTGCCTCCTGGTGACAAGGGAGGCAGGGTGCACAGGCCTAGGGTTTGGAACCAAGCTAAGCTGACTGCGCACTATGGTCCTGACCCTCCCGGTGCTCAGTTGTCCTTAGTGCGGCTCCTAAGTCCTACTACTCTTTTACACTGTTCTGCTAAGCCTAGTATTTACAACAGGGGTGCCCAAAGTTCCATGGGTAGCTGCGATGGTTGGTGGGCAACTTTGCTATCAACAGCTACTCAGAGAGGTGATGAGCGAGTTATCCCTATTTCCTGTTGTGACCACTGGTCTTGCGAGTGGTTCTAGCAGTGCCAGCGCTAGGCTTGGTAGTTCTGACGGAGGTGTTGGTGCTGTCGGGGAGTTGTGGCTGAGGTGTGGCGGGTGCTCTGCACTGGCGCATGCTTGGCGGAGGTTGGCTTGATCTAGAGCCGCCCGGGACAGGTGTTGGGTCTGCTGTGAGTGCTTGGAGCTGCTCCAAGGCAAACACTGCAGCGGTGCGATCTCCGCGGATCCTGAGGATGTCGCGGGGGTTGGCATCTTCAGGACGAGGTAGCCGTAGTGGGCTACATCCGTGAACTGGTAGAGAGCAGGCCTACCGATGATGGCATTAAAGGGGAGGTTGACATCGGCGATGTCAAAGAGGATGCTCTCCAACCTGTAGTTGTCAGGTGTTCTGAAGGTCACCCTAGGTGGATGTTGCCGTATGGGATGATGCTCCCAGATCCCACCCCCAAAAATGGGCTCGAGGGGGCAAGCTTGGACATCGGGATCTGCAACTGCTCAAATGCAGCCCGGCTGAGGAGGTTGAGGCCGGCCCCGCCATCTATCAAGACGTAGTGGAGCTTGACATTGGCTATGGTTGGAGAGACTAGGAGAGGTAGTACCCCTGCCCCAGCCATGTTCTTGGGGCAGTCAGAGGCGTCAAAGCTGATGGGCATCTCCTTCCAGCGGTGGTGCTGTGCCGGAGTGGGTACGGGTGCTATTGAAGCCACCGCACGACAAAGGGTCTTGACCGTGTTCCGGGACGTGGGATCCGAAGACCCTTCGAAGATGACGTGGAGGGTCTTGCGATGCTCCTTGTCGCTGCTTGCGTAGGAGTCCTCATCTCGGTGGACCACTTTAACGGCCCACTCTTGCTTCTAGTACTCCAGCTCTTCGTCATTGTCGACCTTGGGTTCGACCTTTTGCTTGCCCTCCCGCTGGCGGGTGGGGGCTCCGTCCATGCGTTGCTAAGCCCGCTCTTGATAGCGTTCGGCACACCTTTTTATCTCCCTACACTCACTCGTAGTGTGCTCACGAGTCTTGTGCACCGGGCAGGGATCGACATCTTCGTCAGCGGCTGGTGGGTGACGAGGATGCTTCTCTGAGCGTGGCGGCTTTCCTCCTCCGGTTGCCGCTACTGCTGCGACGGGGTATCCGTGCAATGGCTCGTTCTGGCCGTCACCCTGATTCTTGTTCTTCTTTTTGCCGCTAACAGGGATCGTGGCTCCTTCTCCGGTCTGGCCAGCCCCGCCTGCTCTGGGGGCGGACTGAGCATGCCAGTCGCGGCCTTCTGCCGCTTTGGCACAATGATCAGCGATGGAGAAGAGCTCGGAGACGTCTTGCACATTGTGTGTGGCTAGCTTCTCCAGCATCTTACGGTCTCGCACTCCCTGGCGAAATGCCACTACGACAGAGGCTTTTGAAATGTTGGGAATGGAGTTGCGTACCTGGGAGAAACGCTGGATGAATGACCGCGGTGTCTCCTTGGGTTACTGTCGCATGGCGTGGAGGTCGAGCTCGATGTCGGGGCGCATGTAGGAGCTGCCAAAGTTCACCGTGAACTACTGGCGCAGCTCATCCCAAGAGGTTATAGACCCCTCAGGAAGGTTCATCAGCCATGAGCGGGCTGACCCAGTTAGGGCAACAGGGAAGTAATTCGCCAGGGTGGTCTCATCCGCCCCCGCAGCAAGGAGCATCGTGGTGTAGATCTGCAGGAACTCTGTCGGATTGATGCTTTGTCGAACCTCTCCGAGATATGTGGCTGCAACTTGTGCGGCCACATCGCAGAGCGGAGGTGCGGGGCCAATGCGGCGCAGCCTCCGACTGGCTTCATCGGAGAGGCATATGGGACAGCATACCCTGCAGGGGTCTGCTGCCCAACATGCGGCACTTGCTGGACCTGCTGCTGTGTCACTGGTTGTGCCATGCGCTATTGCAACGGTACTGGCTGTGTCGAGTACTGTTTTTGTACACCTTGTTGCACCGAGTACTACAGGGGGGCTGTCAAACTGACGTGCTCTTGATCAGATGGCGGAGGGTTTACCTGTGGTGCACCTTGGACGGAAGATGCCTCGTGAACAGGGCATTGAGTGCCATATTAGGCGTCGAGGTTGTGCCGCCTCTCTCGTTGCCGCTCGATGATGATGCGGTCGTCCATGTGAGCTTGACGACGGTCAAGCTCGGCCCTGAGGTCCTCCATGGGGAGCCGGCCAACGCTTGTAGGCTTGGAGGAGAGGGAGTTGGCGGTGTGATAGTCGATGGACGGTGTACGCGACAGTGACACGAGGTTGGGGTAGTTGATGGCCTTCCCCTGTTGGGGTAGTTGATGGCTGTGACGACGAGGTAGTCGATGTCTTGGACCCACTGCTGAGCCACCCCCTGAGAGGCATTCATCGATGGTGGATGGTGGAGGAGAGCTGTGGCCGCCGCCAAAGCATTCTCCGGGCTCGCTGTTGGGGGAGCCAACTGAGCCGGGGCATGTCCCGGCGTGCTAACTTGGCCAGTCGTACCTGCACGGGGGCAAGACGGACCAAAGAGTGTCTCTCGAGCGACGGATCTGGTTACCGGGCGACGGCCTCGGAAACCTCCTTCCACGGGTGTGACGCCCGGTTCCGGAAAATGAACCAAGGTAACGCATATGTGTGCCCAGGACGTTCATCACACATACACGAGTGCAGTCACAAAAGGATATACAGATAATTACGTCAGAACAAGATTAATTAACCAAATTTTATTAAACCAACCATATTATCCTCAAATACAAACTCTGATGAATATTTTTGACAAGTTCAACTAATGCAGCGGAAATAAACTAATTAAGCAACTAAGCAGAGTAAGCATAAGGGATAGCGCAGCTCCAATCAACACCACAGGCAAAGCTGACGGTAGACACGGCCTAGAACTGCGCATTATCGCCATTAAACTCACAATCTTCACCTGCAACTGTTGGGGGCGATTGCAAGAGTGAGTACGTGTCGTACTCAGCAAGTGTGGAAAGTATGACGTGTGGCTGATTCAAATGATGAATGTAATAAAGGCTAAGTGCTGAAAAGTACATTAAAACATTTGAAAAGCAATATATCATAAGTATGTGAAGTAATCCCATCATATCCCACAATGATTATTAGATATCCATATTTCATATCCATCATCATTAAACCAGATTCCACCATTGCCAATAACCATATTCAAAACCAGAAATAAATCCATAACCAGCCATAACCATAACACCAACCATAGCCATTATCAAACCATAACCATCCCAAATACCATCCCAATACCGAGTTCCATCTAATCATGTGAGGGTCCATGTTGCTCATAATCGGTAGCACGGCTATCATGATAGTTTTAATACTCTGCAGAGTTTGTACCACTTTACCCACGTGTTTGTGATTTCATCACCCGTCGGCGACTGAAGAACCTCCCTTATGCCAATTACACTTCCTTTGGTGTATAGCCAAGAGATCACAAAATAGCCTTTACAAAGGGATTACTATCCAATTTAGACCCCACTGAGGTTTCACCGGTGGCGATGCCTCCAACTGCGCACATCTTCAACCAAGGGCCCCCTCTTGAGCCATTCGGATCCTAGGGTAGTCCCACCAATCATCAACAAACCCAATCCGACTACTCCTTCCCTGAGCATCCTTAATGGTCCAAATAGCACTGGCAAAGCCCTAATTAATCAGCTACACCGCACCCATACTTGGCCTCATGGTGGCACTGTAAATCCTGGATGGTCGCTCCACGAACCGGTCCTTAGATCTAAAGCAAGCCAAAACCACCATACATCCAACCCATCCACATACCAGGCTCGCTTAGATCATCCATTACCATATCATATTTAACCAGTCCATGTTAACCATAGTCTCATTCATGCATAATTAAATTGAGTTGTATAGTTGTTTTCCCATCCTAGTTGATTAAGTGAAGCAAAAAGGTACAAATCCCATCCCGACTCTCTACCATATATCCCAGGTGACAAGGGTGGTTAAGCAAAGCTAGTAAACTTCCTATCATAGGATTCCCATCAAATTGACACAAGCATGCAATTTTGCAAACAAAACATTTATTTTAAAACGGGATCAATATGCTTCAAGGACACTTGCCTTGCTCTGGCGGATAGGGTTGCTCAAGTGCTTCGAAGTCTTGGTTCTCAAAATCCTCGTACACGACTTCTTGAGCACTTCTCTCTACTCGCGATCACACATACAAGAAAACATATACAAATCAACATGATGCACACACATTAATCAACATGCAATGATATGCATGCATGCAAGGTTTAATTATTAATTAACTATGGTCGTTAATTAATTAGATGTAACTAGTTCATACGTGTTCATATGAGTTTACGGGGGTTTTAGCGAGAATTAATGCGGCTGAAAATAAAAAGACGATGCAACTAAAATCAATTTATGTCAGATCTAATACATTGCTAAAATTCGCATCAGAAAAACGAATCCTACCGTAGATGTGATGGCTTCAAAGATCGCGGGATGATGGCGACACGTAGACGAAGTGGACAGTGCAACGGTCCTCCAGCGGCACGACAACGGCGACGATCTCCGGCAGACGACAACAACCTCCTCTTTTTCTTCCTCTCCTTTCCCTCTTTTTCTTCCCTGGCGGTGCCTCTGGACTCCTCTGGTGCTCCCCTTTTTCTTCTACCCGGCGGCTAGGGTTTTGGGGCTCTGGCTTCAGGAAAACACGAGGGCCTCGGGGGGGGGGGGGGGGGGGGGGTTATAGGCGGCAGGGCACAGGACGAGCGCTGCAGCGAGCCGGTCGGGCGGGTCAACGCGGCGCTGGGTCGGGGCCGTGGCTGACTCGGCCTGGGCGACGCGTGGGGCATCGGGGCACGGCGCGTGCGGCTCGGTCGGGGCGGACGCGCGGGGTGCGTGGGGCCGGGGCGCTGCGTGGGGCGCGGTGCAGCGCACGCGGGAGCGCGCTGGCGTGTGGGGCCGGGCGTGGGCGAGCGCGGCTGGCGCGCGCGGACGGCCGAGGCAGGCGCGCCGGTTGGGCCGCTCGGCCTAGCCGGCGGTGCCCTTTTTCTTTTATATATATATATTATTTATTTATTTATATATTATATATTATTTATTCTTTATGTTATTCCTTTTTTCATTATTATTATTATTATATATTATATATTATTCTTTATTATTTTTTATATATTATTATTATATATATTATTTATTTTATATATATATATATCTTTTTATATATTATTATTATTATTTTTATATTTATTTCCTAATACATATTTTACGCTATTATTTTCTTTTTCTTCTTTTGCTACACATATATGTATGTTTTATCTTTTATTATATTTCTTTTATTCTACTAATGTTTAATGCATGATCATGTATGCAATGCATGATGTGAAAATTGAGGGTGTTACAAACCTACCCCCTTAAAGTGAATCTCGCCCTCGAGATTCGACAACGTGGAGAAAATATGAGGGAATTCTGCCTTCAGGTCTTCTTCACGTTCCCACGTAGCTTCAGCTTCCGTATAGTGTTTCCATTGCACTTTGCACCAACGAATCCTCTTATTCCTCGTGACCCTTTTCTTCACGTCCAAGATCTTGATAGGTTGCTCGACATAGGACAAATCCTCCTGAAGTTCTAACTCGTCCATCGACATTTGTTCTTCCGGCACCCTGAGACACTTCTTGAGTTGAGACACGTGAAACAGGTCATGTACATCGGAGAGATACGCCGGCAGCTCAAGTCGATATGCTACTTCTCCTCGTTTGTCCACAATCTTAAATGGCCCAATATAGCGAGGTGCCAGTTTTCCTTTGACGTGAAACCGGCATTGCCCTCGGATAGGTGACACTTTGAGGTATACAAAATCTCCAACTTCGAAAGTCAGACTCCTTCGCCTATTATCCGCATAACCCTTCTGTCAAGACTGGGCATCCCTTAGGTTTTCCTGTATTATTTGAACTTGTCTTTCAGCGTTTTGTAACACATCCGAACCAAATACTTGATTCTCTCCTGTCTCATTCCAAAACAAAGGTGTCCTACACTTCCTTCCGTATAGTGCTTCATAGGGTGACATTTTCAAGCTGGCTTGGTAACTATTGTTGTATGAAAATTCTGCATATGGCAAGATCCTATCCCAACTTTTCCCATGCTTTAAAGCACAAGATCTTAACATGTCCTCTAATATTCGATTGGTCCTCTCGGTTTGTCCATCCGTTTGAGGGTGATATGATGAACTAAAAATTCAACCTCGTTCCCAAAGCTTCATGCAATTTCTGCCAAAACCTGGAAGTGAATTGTGAACCTCTATCCGAGACTATCTTCTTCGGAACTCCATGCAAATATACTATCCTTCCCATATACAGTTACGCCAATTTCTCTCCATTATAGGTGGTCTTGACGGGAATGAAGTGAGCTGACTTAGTTAATCGATCCACGATTACCCAAATCGAGTCATATCCGGACTGTGTACGTGGTAATCCAACTATAAAGTCCATACCAATCTCTTCCCACCTCCACTCTGGAATCTTTAATGGCTGCAATAATCCTGCTGGCCTTTGATGTTCAGCTTTAACTCGTTGGCACACATCACACAATGCAACATATTCGGCTATGTCCTTTTTCATGCTGACCCACCAATAGCATGTCTTCAAGTCTTTGTACATCTTTGTACATCCAGGATGAATTGAGTACAGCGAGTCATGTGCCTCCTTTAATATTATCTCCCGAATATGCTTCACATTGGGCACGACAATCCTTTTTCCGAGCCATAGGGTACCATGTTCATCCTCGTCAAATCTGAATTCTCTCCCTTCTTCGGTCCTTTCCTTGATTTCCTTGATCTCCTCATCCGTGGTTTGTGCATCTCGAATTTCTTGCTCCAAGGTTGGGTTTAACTCCATTATTCTCATCTCATTCACAAATCCAAGATTCAACCGTTCGAACTCCTTGCGTAACTCGGATGGCAACTCTCGGACTGTGAGTTGATAACTTACTCCCTTTCTAATCAAAGCATCAGCCACTACATTAGCCTTTCCTGGATGATAGTTGATCCCCACATCATAATCCTTGATGAGCTCCAACCATCTTCGTTGCCTCAAATTCAGATCTGTTTGTGTGAAAATATACTTCAAACTCTTATGATCCGTATAAATTTCACACCTATGTCCAAGGATATAGTGTCTCCAAATCTTCAATGCATGTACCATGGCTGCTAGTTCAAGATCATGTGTAGGATAATTCTGCTCATGTTTCTTCAGTTGTCTTGATGCGTAGGCGACCACCTGACCTTCTTGCATCAATACACATCTGAGTCCTTGTCTTGATGCGTCGCAATAAATATCAAAACTCTTGCTCACGTCCGGCAATACCAAAACTGGGGCTGTTGTCAACCTCTTCTTCAACTCCTGAAAACTATTTTGACAAGCTTGGGTCCATTGGAAAACCTTTCCCTTCATTAGCAACTCCGTCATAGGCTTGGCTATCTTGGAAAAGTCCTTGATGAACCGACGAAAATATCCAGCCATCCCAAGAAAACTCCTTATTTCCTTTACGTTTTGCGGTGGCTCCCACTTCAACACGTCCCTCACTTTTCCAGGGTCGACCGATACTCCTCCCCCTGAGATGATATGACCCAAAAATGGCACCTCTTTCAACCAAAACTCACACTTGTTGAACTTGGCATACAATTGATGCTCCCTCAATTTCTGCAATGTGAGCCTCAAGTGTTTCTCATGTTCTTTCTCATCCTTCTAGTAGATCATAATATCATCAATAAACACCACAATGAATCTATCCAAGTACTCCATGAAGACCTTATTCATGAGGTACATAAAGTAGGCAGGTGCATTTGTCAATCCAAAAGACATTACGGTGCACTCATAAGATCCATACCGTGTTCTAAAAGCTGTCTTGGGTATGTCCGACGGTCTAATCTTCATTTGAAAGTAACATGACCTCAAATCAATCTTGGAAAACACACAGACACCTTTCATCTGATCAAACAAATCCTCTATACGGGGCAAGGTGTACTTGTTCTTGATTGTCACCTCGTTTAGAGCTCGGTAATCCACACACATCCTTTGTGTTCCATCCTTCTTGTCCACAAATAGAACGGACGCTGCTGCACAAACTGAGTTGGGCGCGGTGCAAATCCAAGGTGTTGAGCAGGCTCAGAAGAACTGAAGTAAGGCGCATCGGGCAGCGCAAAGCGAGGGCGCACATTACTTCCTTGTTGTTGTCCTTGGTATGGCGCCTTCCTCTTGTTGTCTTGCTCCATCTCACGAACCTTGTTCTCCACCACAATTGCTTTGTCCACAAGCTTCTAGAAATTGACATAATCACAATTGAGCAATTGCACTTGGATCTCAATTTTCAAGCCCCTCATGAACAAGTATTGTTTCCGGCTGTCCCGACTAACATCCTCAGGCGCGTATCTTGAGAGTTGAGTGAATTTATTGAGATATTCACTCACGCTTGATCTTCCTTGCCTTATGTTCTCGAATTCTTGCCTCTTCAAGATCATAACACCTTCTGTCACGTAATGAGAATGGAAGTTCTCCTTGAATTCCGCCCAAGTGATCCTCTCTTGATTCTCATGAGCATTGCAATAGACATCCCACCAATCCGCAGCTGCTCCAACTAGTTGATGAGAAGAAAATAGGACCTTCTCTCGGTCACTGCATTGGACAATAGCTAGCTTCTTCTCCACAGACTTGAGCCAATCATCAGCTTCCATAGGGTCGGCAGCTTGAGCAACGGTTGGCGGCCTAGTCCTCATAAACTCTCCCAATCGGTTATGAGGAGGCGGGGGTGGCGGTGGAGGCATGTGGGACTGATTGTTGATGTTACCAGCCTGTAGCTGTCCCATTGTCTGTATCATGGTCTGCATGAGCTGGTTCTGCATAGCCAGTAGTTGCTCGATATTGATGGCTCCATGAGCAGGTCCTTGTCCGTTGTTGTTTTGAGGTACTCCATGGTTCTCCTCCTCACCATTGACATCATTCTGATTGATAGTCCTCACCATCTAGAGGAAAGCAATAGGTAAGAATTAGAAAACGTCCCCAACTAAATGCATCAAGGGATATGAAACTAAACAACTAGCTATACTAGCCTAGGTGGACATGGCAATGCTAAAGCACCCCAAAATCCTCTATTAAGCACACAAGCAAGCAATATATAGCAAACAACACACCAAGCAAAAACACATCGATTCCTGAGTGCTCCTATGTGCTCTAAAGTGTCCATTCTATCTAGGCTGCGTCCTACAGTCAACCTGTGGATCTGATACCAATCTGTGACGCCCGATCCGGAAAATGAACCAAGCTAACGCATATGTATGCCCAGGACGTTCATCACACATACACAAGTGCAATCACAAAAGGATATACAGATAATTACCACAGAACAAGATTAATTAACCAAATTTTATTAAACCAACCATATTATCCTCGAATACAAACTCTGATGAATATTTATGACAAGTTCAACTAATGCAGCGGAAATAAACTAATTAATCAACTAAGCAGACTAAGCATAAGGGATAGCACAGCTCCAATCAACACCACAGGCAAAGCTGACGGTAGACACAACATAGAACTCCGCATTATCGCCATTAAACTCACAATCCTGACCTGCAACTGTTGGGGGGATTGCAAGAGTGAGTACGTGTCGTACTCAGCAAGTGTGGAAAGTATGATGTGTGGCTGATTCAAATGACGAATGTAATAAAGGCTAAGTGCTGAAAAGTACAATAAAACATTTGAAAAGCAATATATCATAAGTATGTGAAGTAAACCCATCATATCCCACAATGATTATTAGATATCCATATTTCATATCCATGATCATTAAACCAGATTCCACCATTGCCAATAACCATATTCAAAACCAGAAATAAATCCATAACCAGCCATAACCATAACACCAACCATAGCCATTATCAAACCATAACCATCCCAAATACCATCCCAATACCGAGTTCCATCTAATCATGTGAGGGTCCAGGTTGCTCATAACCGGTAGCACGGCTATCATGATAGTTTTAATACTCTGCAGAGTTTGTACCACTTTACCCATGTGTTTGTGATTTCATCACCCATCGGCGACTAAAGAACCTCCCTTATGCCAATTACACTTCCTTTTGTGTATAGCCAAGAGATCACAAAATAGCCTTTACAAAGGGATTACTATCCTATTTAGACCCCACTGAGGTTTCACCGGTGGCGATGCCTCCAACTGAGCACATCTTCAACCAAGGGTCCCCTCTTGAGCCATTCGGATCCCAGGGTAGTCCCACCAATCATCAACAAACCCAATCCGACTACACCTTCCCCGAGCATCCTTAATGGTCCAAATAGCACTGGCAAAGCCCTAATTAATCAGCTACACCGCACTCATACTTGGCCTCGTGGTGGCACTGTAAATCCTGGATGGTCGCTCCACGAACTGGTCCTTAGATCTAAAGCAAGCCAAAACCACCATACATCCAACCCATCCACATATCAGGCTTGCTTAGATCACCCATTACCATATCATATTTAACCAGTTCATGTTAACCATAGTCTCATTCATGCATAATTAAATTGAGTGGTATAGTTGTTTTCCCATCCCAGTTGATTAAGCGAAGCAAAAAGGTAAAAATCCCATCCCGACTCTCTACCATATATCCCAGGTGACAAGGGTGGTTAAACAAAGCTAGTAAACTTCCTATTATAGGATTCCCATCAAATTGACACAAGAATGTAATTTTGCAAACAAAACATTTATTTTAAAATGGGATCAATATGCTTCAAGGACACTTGCCTTGTTCTGACGGATAGGGTTGCTCAAGCGCTTCGAAGTCTTGGTTCTCAAAATCCTCGTACACGACTTCTTGAGCACTTCTCTCTACTCGCGATCACACATACAAGAAAACATATACAAATCAACATGATGCACACACATTAATCAACATGCGATGATATGCATGCACGCAAGGTTCAATTATTAATTAACTATGGTTGTTAATTAATTAGATGTAACTAGTTCATACGTGTTCATATGAGTTTACGGGGGTTTTAGCGAGAATTAATGCGGCTGAAAATAAAAAGACGATGCAACTAAAATCAATTTACGTCTATCAGATCTAATACGTCGCTAAAGTTCGCATCGGAAAAACGAATCCTACCGTAGATGTGATGGCTTCAAAGATCGCGGGATGATGGCGACGCGTAGATAAAGTGGACAGCGCAACGGTACTCCAGCGGCACGACAACAGCGACGATCTCCGGCAGACGACGACACCCTCCTCTTTTTCTTCCTCTCCTTTCCCTCTTTTTCTTCCCTGGCGGTGCCTCTGGACTCCTCTGGTTCTCCCCTTTTTCCTCTACCCGACGGCTAGGGTTTTGGGGCTCTGGCTTCGGGAAAACACGAGGGCCTCAGGGGGGTTTTATAGGCGGCGGGGCATGGGACACGCGCTGCAGCGAGCCGGTCGGGCGGGTCAATGCGGCGCGTGGTCGGGGCCGTGGCCGACTCGGCCTGGGCGGTGCGCGGCGCGAGGGGCGTTGGGGCACGGCGCGTGCGGCTCGGTCGGGGCGGATGCACGGGGTGTGTGGGGCCGGGGCACGGTGAAGCGCACGCGGGAGCGCGCTGGCGGGTGGGGCCGGGCATGGGCGAGTGGGGCGTTGCGCGAGGCGCGGTGAAGCGCACGCGGGAGCGCGCTGGCGGGTGGGACCGGGCGTGGGCGAGCGGGGCGCGGGGCATCGCAGAGGGACTGGCGCGCGCGGGCGGCCGAGGCAGGCGTGCCGGTTGGGCCGCTCGGCCTGGCCAGCGTTGCCCTTTTTCTTTTATATATATATATTTATTTATTTATTTATATATTTATATATTATTTATTCTTTATGTTATTCCTTTTTTCATTATTATTATATATTATATATTATTCTTTATTATTTTTTATATATTATTATTATATATATATATTATTTATTTTATATATATTTCTTTTTATATATTACTATTATTATTATATTTATTCCCTAATACATGTTTTACGCTATTATTTTCTTTTTCTTCTTTTGCTACACATATATGTATGTTTTATCTATTATTATATTTCTTTTATTCTACTAATGTTTAATGCATGATCATGTATGCAATGCATGATGCGAAAATTGAGGGTGTTACAACGGGCCTGATGAACACCATGGTGGTGAAAGCGCTACCACTTTTTTAACAGAAAAAGCCCCTTCCTGGTGCGCCAAATGTCGAAGGATCAATGCGACACTTCCCCCGGATCAGCTAAGGAGTAGCCCGCGGAGATTCTTGTTCGGCGGGGCTTAGGCCTCAAACTAGTGTTCTAGCAGAAGAGTATGAGACAGTTGTTTTTACGTGGTTCGGGCCGCAAGGAGCGTAACACCCTACTCCATGGTGGATTGTATTGCTTGGTGAGTGTCTATGCGTATGTGTGTGTATCGGGATTCTAAGTCTAGTCCCTGTATCAGTGGTCATCCAGGCCTTTTATAGCCAAGGTCGGATGCCTTACATGTGGGGTCCTGGGGCCCGACAAGTGGTCCTAGGGCAATCTTATCCTAAAGATCTAAGACGTCTTCTGTAATCTTGCTCTGACCATGGACTTCAGGACTCGCCGTCTTGCCGCATGGGTCATCAGTAGCCCACGCGCCGTTGCTGACATTGGCAGGGAATGTCCCATCTAACTGTCTCTGGCGCTGTAAGCTGCCCACTTGGCGGAGTTGGATAGGCCTGGTGCCTTCACTGTGATGCGATTAGTCGTAGTGGTATCTGACATTAGGCGTGTGCCGCACCATGCGTCTGGGAAGCCGTGTATCTTCAAAGCTTGACGGAGACAAGGCATACAACCCTCTTAACTTCCTCACTATTTGCTCAGGGCAAGTGGACCGACCATGCGACCGCTGGGGAGCTCTCCGCCATGGTGGAGGCCACACCCGTCTCATGGGCCACTTGGCAGCTTGGGAGCTCACCTCCGCGGGAGAAGCCAGATCTCCCCCCACCTTGGGTGCTTGCCTTCATGGGGAAGGTCGGGCTTGACTTTGTGTGCCACGTGGTAGCTTGGGAGCTCACCTCCGCGGAGGAGGTCGGGTCTCATCCCACTTGATAAGTGGCTGCCTGGGAGCTTGTCGTCAAGGTGGAGCTGAGTGTCACCTTCGGGATGTCTTGTGGGCACCCCGGACCTCCCATCTGAGGCTTGGTGGGTTCGGGTCTCATGGACATGTGGCGTCCTCGGACCCTATCCCTTTTGGGAGGCGAGGTACCTAGGCAGCTTTAGCCTGTGCACGAGGGTACCTGGTATGCCGGGTACCGACAATATACATGGTAGGAAATATTCTATTCTTGGAATACATGTTTGGGGCGTAGCATGCATATGTACCTCTAACATCTATGTGAAAGACCTCGATCATGTTTGATGATGTTACATGTTTTCTCTTTTTGTTGAGAGATCGTCATGTTTGAGGCTCGTTGATCATGTTTGGAGTGTAGCATGCATTTGATACCATGTTAATATGTACTCCCTCCATCTCCCAAATTACTTGTCGATCTTTAATTAATTAGTTCATTTTTGAACTAAAAAGAGTGACAAGTAATGGGATGAAGGGAGCTAGTAGTTGTAATTCCGTAATTGTAAGGACTATATTAATTTGTAATTGCTTAACCTATAAAATTAAAGGTTAATGATTAATTGCAAAATAAGTGACTAATGAAAGTAATTATTACCTTCTAATGATCTGTTGCCTAAACTTTTCTCAAATTTCAGAAACATGACAAATAGACTCCAGCTAATTCTTCCATCACAAAAACTATTCTTTTTGTTTTTTGAACAATCATCACATAAACTACTAAAACATTAACTTAAATGCCAAGACAGTGGCGATGAAATCCCCTGCCCTGCAGTTATTACTGCAGCTGACATGTGGACCCGACAACGGAGGGGCACACATCTGATATGAACCCATGATATAGTGTTTCCTCAAGAAAAAACAATTTTATGAGAGATTGGGCGCACAAGCAGAAAAGCTAGAACTTGAGCGCTGCACCTGCAAATTCCATGTCGGGATGATTGATGGCAGCCGATCCGCAAACTCGGTGGTTAGATCAGTAGTCGCCGAAGAGCAGCTTGCGGCTGACCTGAAAGGAGACGAAGGTGTCGATGCACGCATAGCTGATCTGCTCGCCGGAGAGATTGTACGCGTCCCAGTTGCTCGTCCTCACCCGGTAAGGCTTCTCCATGTCGGCGCCCATCACGGCGCTCGCGATGTGCTTCAGCCCTGCACGGTGGAGGCTCGGGCGATCCATCTCCTCCGTCGCGAGCTCGGCCAGGTCCATCGTTTTTGCCACCTTCAGCTGCCAGTCATTCCAAAGTCTGTCGGCGTCACCCTCCACGCCCACACCGACGAAGCGGTAGTCGGAATCGCTGAGGAAATCTTCCAGCTCATTGGGGAAGTAGTCAACATGGATGACCTGGAATATGAGGCAGCGGCGGCTGATGTAGAGCTGCAGAACAGTGATGGAGTTCTGGTGGGCAAAGTAGTTGGGGCGCCACTCGACGTCGAGCCCGACGACGAGCTTGTGAAGGCACCGACGGTGGACGGAGAGGAGATGGTTGAGCCAGTCCTCCACGACCTCACCAGAGGACGTCACGGTGGTGGTGATCACGTCTTCCTCGAACGTCACGTTGTACACCTGAGTCCCCGCTATTGGGTCCTCTCTCCTTGTCGTCCCTTCGGTTGCCGTCTGCGGCGGCGCGTCGCAGTGCAACTTCTCTCTTGTGCAAACCTTCGTCTACACCTTTAGTTTGGATTTTAATTTGAAACGGGCGTGAATATATAACTTATGCAGTTACGATATGAGCGGAGGAGTTTCCAAATTTGACGGGCCCGAGCCCCGAGTAAAGAAAGTAACAAAGATTTTTGAATCTGATATACTCTTTCTAATTTTTAATTCTTATCGTTATGACCACAAGTTGCGTTGTCTCAACCAAACACCACGTACAACAACAACAACATTTCTCAGGGGCCCACCCACTCCGTATGCCGGGTGGACCACGGGATACCCTGGGTCCAGCCACCAAAGAGTAGCTAGTGTGAATGCATGCTGGAGAGATCAGCGGAATCGGGAACTGGCCAATGAAGATGGAAGTCAGCAGTCTCATGGTTCATGTATCGAAACGCGCGCCATCCTTTTTCTTCTTCCCTTTTTTCTTATACGTATTATTTTTTCACCAATCTTCTAGCCCTCCTTTATTTGAAGTTGTACGGTTGGATCCGGATACGTGGTCGGTGTGAGGCGAGAGCCGTGTGTGCAACACCAGGCGGAACGTCGTGGAGAGACGTTGCTGCCCTTGTTCAATTTGTTGATGTTGAGGATCGGATGTGGCGTACATGTTTTAACAAGTGTGTTCATTTGTTCCTAAAATCTGAACACGTAACAGCTAGCGCCTGCGGATGTCATTTCTTCGAAAGGACGAGTACAACATGGTTGGAAATTATATTGTACTGTGCAAGACATGCGATTAATTTGATGAACCGCGTACGTAGTGAGCTGTTCCTACATGGTATTCTATCCTCAAACCCTCGAGGGAACATTCTTCATGTCAAACATGCACGACGAGAGTTAGGACGGCGCTCGACGGACGAAGCTTTGTTAATCTGGGCTAAAGGCTTTTTAGATAATAGAAATAATTAAACCGACCTTTTCCTCAGTAGAGAGTACGGACACACTGATACACCCAGTTATACAGATCAACAACAAAAGACTCAACCCGACACACTAGTGAAAGTAAAACACCCGATATATTTTATTAATATGGAAGTCTATAATTAAGACTCAATCCAAATCGGGCAAAAACTTTGATGACCCTGACTTCTAGTATGTCTTTACAAGCCATCTGAATCATGTCTTTTTTGTCTTCACCCTTTTGCAATAACGCCCACGAGCATTTAATCTGGGCTAAAGTTGATACTCCAGAAACTGTTCTAGCATCTTTTGTGACTTACTACATACTTTTCTGTTTGATTGCTCATTATTTTTAGATCCGTGTTGGGTTTCAACATAGAGAGTGAGAACAGGATGAGAGGGAAGGTTCTCCCTGGAGATGTCAGATGAACTAGGTGGTAGTCACTTTTTGGATCTCCAGCTCAGTAGTGTTGGAAGTGGAAATATATTCCATTCTAAAAAATAAAAGAGATAAATAGTCCACTAGTTTATCGTTAGAACAACAATATTAGAACTATTTTTCTGCACCAATGAACAGCAAAATAAAGTTCATTACATTAAGATGATGTATTACAAACAAGAAAAAATAAAAACACAAACTGCAAACAAGAATAGAAATATAACACAACTAAGTACAAGAAAAAAACTACTTCTCCCCCACCTCCACCTACTTCTCCTCTCCTCCTCCTCCTTCTCCTCCTCCTCCTTCTTGGGCTCTTGGCAGGGCGGGGGCGCCTCCCGCAGCGGAGACAAGAAATCTAGTTTCCTGGAAATCACCGCCACCAGGTTGTCTCGGCCGGTGACACTGAGCTCGACCGCCAGCGTGTCCCAGAGGACGTCGAGGCGACCGGCCAAGTGCGTCATGCCGAAGACGTAGTGGCCCGTGGTCCGCATTCTAGTATACTCTGGAAGGGGACCAAGCCCAAGGCGATGCATGGAGCGTGATGTATTGTCAAATACATCGCGTGCCATCTTTCGGAGAGCCCACTGCTTGTCCGGGGGGGAGTCTGGTCGGGGACGCTTCCCCTTGGTGTCCTCTGGCGGGCTTGGCGGCGGCGTTTTTGTAACACCCTCATTTTCATGCATCATGCCCTACATACATTCATAGACATGTTTAACATTAACCCACATAAAGAGGAACGAGTTTAAAATTGATTTGAAGCATTTAAAATTGATTTGGAACAAAACCGCACTTGAAATGCTGAAAAGTGCGGACTAGTCCGATTTTGGTGAGGACGAGTCCGATTTCTCTCTGACTAAAAACGGACTTGTCTGTTTTTGCATCGTACTAGTCCGATTTTGCCTCTGGAAACGTTCGGACTTGTCCGATTTTGTGCGAACTAGTCCGATAGTCCAAGAATCCTTGAAAATTCGCTAAGTCCCTGAACATTTCCGAACTAGTCCGGTGTTCCAGCGGACTTGTCCATTTTCCTCTATGACTAAAGTGGGACTTGTCCGATTTTTGGCCAGACTTGTCACATTTTCTCTCAGGAGAACTTCGGATAGTCCGGTCCTTTTCAGACTTGTCCGATATTTCGCGACTCCGAGTTGATCTTTTGTTTTACGACTTGTTTCTTGGGGTTCACGTTAAGTGGGCCTAGGGACGTTGTGCCTAACTCTTTTAGAGCCCATGTGGGACTCTAAACCGGCACCTACTCATCCCAAACTCGAAATCCATCGAACCCTAGCCTCCACCTATATATAAACAACCCCACCCCTTGGCTTGACATCTATTTGCCACTTTTCCACCCCACCCAAACCCTAGTTCATGGAGAGCCATCACCAAGGAGGGAGGAGGAGATCCCAAGCAAGAAGAAGAAGAGGAGGAAACGAAAGAGGATCAAGATCTCCACCAAGCTTTCGTTCTTCATCACCAATTCATCTCCTAGTTGATCCCCAACCCTAGACATCAAGATCCAAGTGTTACCTCCAAGTTTCTTGATTCATTGGAGTTCTAAACACCTGGTATACCTTCTATTCTCTTTTCCTTATGTGAATTCAACCCCTAATCTCCAAATTCACGTCGATCTAGAAAACCCTAGTTCGCTAGTTCTGCGAAGTGCGGACTAGTCCGGCCTCTGCAGACTAGTCCGATTTTGCTGACTAAATTGTGTTGATTTGATTACAAAAGTAGATATAATCAAATCCAAACCTGTATAAACTTGTTAAAATCTATTAGAACTAGTTAGTGTTCATTAAAAACAATCTATTAACAAGTTCTACCTTGCATTTGCATCAATCATGCATGTCATGTCATATTGAGTAATATTTGTGCACTCTTTGATTGTGTTTCTTGTCTTGTATGTTTATTGTGTGGATTAGACGGATTTGCGCTAGAGAGTGCCACGGAGGATCTACAGCACCAAGAGTTTGAAGGCTTTGACCCTAATCAACCGCAAGAGCAAGGCAAGTGTCCTTGAAGCATATTGATCCTGTTTTGAAATAAATGTTTTGTTTGAAAATTGCATGCTTATGTCAATTTGATGGGAAATCCTATGGTAGGAAGTTTACTAGATTTGTTAACCACCCTTGTCACCTGGAATTATGGTAGAGAGTCAGGAAGGCTTTTTACCTTTTTGCTTTGCTTAATCAACTGGGATGGGAAAACAACTATACCACTCAACTTAATTATGTATTTATGAGATTATGGTTAACATGAACTGGTTAATATGATATGGTAATGGGTGATCTAAGCAAGCCTGGTACGTGGATGGTTTGGATGTTATGGTGGTTTTGCTTGCTTTAGATCTAAGGACCGGTTCGTGGAGCGACCATCCAGGATTTACAGTGCCACCACGAGGCCAAGTATGGGTGCGGCGTAGCTGATTAATTAGGGCTTTGCTAGTGCTATTTGGACCATTAAGGATGCTCGGGGAAGGGGTAGTCGGATTGGGTTTGTTGATGATTGGTGGGACTACCCTGGGATCCGAATGGCTCAAGAGAGGGCCCTTGGTTGAAGATGTGCTCAGTTGGAGGCATCGCCACCGGTGAAACCTCAGTGGGGTCTAAATAGGCTAGTAATCCCTTTGTAAAGGCTAATTTGTGATCTCTTGGCCACACACCTAAGGAAGTGTGAGACGGCATAATTGAGATTCTATAGTCATCGAAAGGTGATGAAATCACAAACACGTGGGTAAAGCGGTAAAACCTCTGCAGGGTGTGTCTAAAACTATCATGATAGCCGTGCTCCCGGTTATGAGCAACCTGTACCCTCAAGTGATTATAGGGAACTCGGTATTGGGATGGTATTTGGGATGGTTATGGTTGGTATTATGGTTATGGATAGTTATGAATTGAATTCTGGTATTGAAAATGGATATTGGTATGTGATGGTGGACATGGAATATGGACAGGTACTATGATTTTAATTATGGTTTATGATATGTTTACTTCACATACATATAATATATTTCTTTTCAAATGTTTTTATGTACACCCAACCATTATTATATTTGTCATTTGAATCAGCCACATGTCATACTTTCCACACTTGCTGAGTACGACATGTACTCACTCTTGCAATCCCCCCAACAGTTGCAAGTCAGGATTGGGAGTTTAATGGCGATAATGCGGAGTTCTAGACCGTGTCTACCGTTAGCTTGCCTGTGGTGTTGATTGGAGTTTCGCTATGCCCTATCGCTATGTTGCCTAGCTGTATAGTTTGCTTATTTAGTTTATTTCCGCTGCAATAGTTGAACTTGTCATTAATATTTGTCGGTGGTTTGGAACCGGCAGATGTCCCGACACTACTAAAGTGTTAGAGGAGTTTGATGTTCGGTGTGGGCACGCAGAGATTCAAGAAGGTGAATTGTAAATGGCATAGGAGACACAAGAATTTACGTGGTTCGGGCCGCCTGAGCGTAATACCCTACTCCACGGGGTGTGTTGATATTGTATTGGATGTAGCGCGTGTGTCAGTGTGTCTGAACGTCTATGGAGCGTCGTCGGCATGTCCTTTTATAGTACAAGGACAGGCCATTACAAATTAGCGTGGCCCGACAGGTGGCCCCGACAGTTACTAGTATTGATACCTATTCAACACGTTTAATTGCCCTTAATGACCGTGTAATGGTCTTTGATAACACCGTTACTGGTAATTAAGGTCGTCCGATTATGTGTCATTAATATGGCATTAATGACACTTAATCGGGTCTTGAAGTCCTTGATTCTCCTTTGAAGATCCGGAGCCGTTGTGGAGCCTTCCGGAGGTCAGAGGCTGAAGATCCGCCGGTTGGACACGTGGCAGTACCGGAGCACACTGTGGAAAACAGATGGTTCCGGTGTTAGCCAACACATGTCAGCACCGGAGCTTCCCTCGGTCTGGGGTTCGGTCCGGGGGTGCCACTTCGGTACGTAGCCCGGAGCTTCCTCCCTTGCGGGTGGTAGCTCCGGTTTGATAGTACACGTGGCGACCCTGGGGCTAACCATGTTGGAGAAGCGGGTCCGGACATGTCTGACACGTGGGCCTCCGAAGGTCTTCAAATCGAGTGGGTGACTTCTCCTTGATATCTTTGCAATCCCAAGGGGTATATGGTAACCAGGGTACCGACAGTGGCCCCCTGGGCTCACCTCCGGGGAAGACCCCTTGGATGAAGTCATTCCACCGGAGGTGGGTCCATCCTTCGACTTTTGAACTGAGTCTTCAAAGGTCTTCGGGTGTGCCGTTGGCGATGGTTTGGAATTAAATCCTCGCCGCGTGGCGTATCCCTTGTGCGGCAGGTGAGATCTTTGGCGTGTGGATCTCACGCAATTGAAGGTCGCCGGTTCCCGATACGAAAATCGTATCGGTTCCGTGCGCCTTTTCAGGTCGCCGACTTCGGGCTTCCCGCCTCATGATGGCAACCGTTCGCCTGGGTAAGAACCTTGACATGATCGTCGTGGTAGTCTCGGGCCCTCTTGTCATCGGCTGGGTGGAATTTTTGAGTGGTATCTTCGACTTCCTTGCAGTTTCCATCCAAGCGTCGCAAGGGCTTACTTAAGAAGGAAAGCGCGCACCGTTTGGGTCTCTTTATGCCTCTCATCTGATCTTGCGCTCAAACTCCCAACTTGTGCTTCGCTTTTCTTCTCTTGCCTTGCCGTGCCGCGATGAAGTTGGGTCTCTGCGAGAGTCGTTTGAAGACCGACGGTGACCTGAAGAAGGTCCGGGCCCTCATGGGATGGTCCTCGGACTTCTTCAACTGCTCGGTCCGCACCGGTGGAGAGCTCCCGTTTGAGAAGGAGCACGCCGACGAAATGGTATACTTCTCCTCGTACGCCATGGTGGGGTTGATCCCACCTTTTTCCTCCTTTTTCTTGATGCTGCTAGACTTCTATGGTCTGCAGCTGTATCACCTTGGCCCCCACTCCATTCTACTTGTGTCTACCTTCGTCCACTTCTATGAGATGTGGGTGGGCATCCCCCCCTGCATTGAACTCTTCTGGACCTTCTTCACCGTCCATACCACCGGCAGGAGCAATGAGTACATTGGCTTCTACTACTTCGTGAAGCGCAAGAAGTGCCCATTCAAGTACCTCCGATCGTTTCCCTCTGGGAAGTGGGATGACTGAAAGAAGGACTGGATAGTCGTCCGGGTGGAGGAGCACGAGAAGCTGGAGCTGCCCGAAGGCCTCCCCAGCATCGACACGACAATCTGGAGTGAAGCTCCGGTGCTGGAGGAAGCCTTCAACCCTGCTTTGACTAGGATCCGCCAATGCGTGGAGGGAGGATTGACTCCTCAGGTGGTGTTTTGCAACTTCCCGGTCAACAGGTGGGCACCGCTGAAGAGGAGAGAGAAACTCGCATGGGCCCTCAATAGCGTGATGGACGACGACCGGGTCGAGACCGGGCTGAAGTCCAACATGGTGGGGAAAACCTTGGAGTTCCACCTCAAGAAGTTCCAGCACGGCATCGACGTCGAGGGTGACGACTTGACTCTGCCATCAGCTTTTCTCCCTCTAAACGTGGAAGTAGAGTTCAGCAGGGAGCTCCGGCGGAAGATGCCCGTGCTTGACGACCTTGGTGTCATCGAGAGAAGATCAACCACTAGGGTGGCGATCCCTGGAATGTCCGAGGGTGGCTCCGACCCTGTCCCGAAGCCGAGGGTCGAGGTTGTCGGCAAGGGCAAGGAGCTGGCGGACGAACCCTTGAGCCGGAAGAGGAAGCTGCAGTACGCCGACGGAAGGTCCGTCAGGCCCACTACCTCTGCGTCGGCTCCTTCTCCCCGGAGGGGGAGGTCTTCTACAACTGCAGCGACTGTTCCCGCAGTGGGGTCCTCCCGAGGTGCTAGCTCCGGGCATGCAACTCCAGCACCGGGCCCGGTGGAGGCCTCTAGGTCCGGAGGTCCTTCCCGATCGAGGGGGGCCTCGACTAGGGAAACACCCGTTGCCGCAACGAGTTCCGGGGGGCCTTCCGGAGCTTCCACGCAGGCTATGACCAGCCCAGAACGCCCGGGAAAAAGGTTTCGCGCAAGCTGGTGCGGAAGCCTCCCAAGGTAATTTTTAATCTTTACCTTGGATAGTTGTTTAATTGTAGTAACTATTTTTTAAGTTTCTTCGTTCATCATCTGCAGCGTCCCCAAGAAGGGGAGTGAGGCTCCACCCTCAGCCACAGCAGCTGAAGCCGTGAGGGTGGAAGCTTCTGCTCCTGTCCTGGTGCCGCCCCAAGTGGTGGCTGAAGCTGCGACAGCTCCGGCGCCGGCTGTCGTGGTCATGGACCTTGACTCATCCCCAGAGACTCCCTTGGTAGCGCCGGACCGCGGGAGTGAAGATGCGCCAGCGGCACCTGTCCCAGAGGTTGAAGCTCCGGGTCCTGGTGCTGAGATGATGGAAGCTCCGGCCGTTGAGCCAGAAGAAGCTGTAATTCCGGCCCCAGAGCCGGAAATTGTTGAAGCTCCGGCGGTTGAGCCGGAGGTGAATGAAGTCCCGGCGTGCGCGCTGGATGTTGAGGAAGTCCCGGCGGTTGGGTCGGCTACCTCAGAAGCACCGGCCGCAGAGCCAGTCAATGTTGGAGCTCCGGCCGCAGGGCCGATTGAGGATGAAGTTCTTCCGGTTTCCGAGCCGGTTGATGCAGAGGCGTCGGAGCTCGAGCCCCCATCGGAGGAGGTGCCAAGGCCGGAGCCATAAGCGGCCCCTACTCCAGAAGTGACGAAGTCGGAGGTACCCGCGGCTGAGCCGGAGTGCCCTGGTGAAGTCGCTGGCCCCCTGTCTGAGGGGGTGAATGAATACTTGGCGGCGGGGCCTTCCTCGATGGCGACTGAGGCCATCCCGGAGGACAGCCCTAGTGCCATGGAGACCCAAGGGACCACTCTTGTGGAGTGGGACCCAATTTTTGTTTCTGAAAACCCGCTGGAACTAGTGGAGGAGACCCCAGTAGGTCCGGAACCTATCCCGTTGTCACTGTCTATTGACAACGCATGTTCCAGTATGCGTCAAGTTCAACTGGCCTTCTTCCACGACAGCAAGGCTCTTGAAGAGGAGCGCCAAACTCTTAGTAGGTGGCGTAACCGGCTCTACTTCGAGACCAAGCTGGCGCAGTCGAGGCTAGTGGATGACAAGGAGTGGATCAAGCGGGAGAAGGTCTGCCTGGAATATTGGGATAAATTATTGGATGACAGGGAGAGTATGACTCGCGCCCTCGACGCTCAATCCCAGGAGATCTACGAGCAGGACAAAGCAGCCAACAGTGCGGCCGATGAACGCCACGAAAGGCTTGAGGCCATTAACACTACACTCATCAAGCGCCGAGAGGCACTTGAAGAGAGGGAGAAACGGCTCGAAGATGAAGAGCAGAAACTCCTAGAGCTGCGGGATGACGTCCTGAGGAGGGAGGAGGAGCTCTCCGAGAAGATGGCTCTGGCTGACAAGGGCCTTGAGGAGCGCGCCAAGAAATTGGAAGAACGCTGCGTAGAGGAGGAGAAGAAGGCCTGGGTGCGAGGGAAGGAGCTCCATGAACAGGAGTGTGCCCTTCTTGCCAGGGAAACGAAAGTGAGGGGCAGGGAGAAGGACCTGGTCGACCGCTGGAACAAGATCCACCTCCGGGAGGAGGAGCTCGGAAAACTCGAGAAGCGGGTTGCTGAGAAGATTCAGCAAAATGCCAAAGAAGTTGAGCGCCTCGCCCGTGAGAATTCCGAACTGGTGGCGGCCAGAAGATCTTTGGAAGAATTGAAGATCTTGAGGACTGCGGACTCCCTACAAATTTGGGAGTTCCTGGGCAAGGCCAACGACGCGCTGACACCGATGGGCTTCAGTCCCGTGCGCCCGGATGATCCGGAGCCGGAGCCGGACCTAGCGTTGCAGGCGTTGAGCTCGGCAGGTAGCAAGCTCTCCAAGGTGGGCGATGTCATCGCGGACCAATTGGAGGTTGAGGGGCAATCCCTGGCGAAGAACGTCGCAGAGTATGTGTTGACGTGCTACACCAGCCGAAACTCCCAATTTCCTCTGGACCCGGTGCTTGAAGGTCCTGTTGAAGGAGAAGGGGAAGCTGCCCGAGCCAACGTGTCGGAGGTTGCCCAGAAGGTCGCTCAATTCTTCCATAGGGTCTAGGACCATCTCCGTAGTTCCCACTTGTATCTTTTCTTCTTCCTCCTCAATTTTGTAATCCCTTGTTTCCAGATGAATGAAATCCCCAAATTTTTGTGAATTTTACTTTTTGTCTTCAACACTTTTGTCTTCACTTGGCCCCCTGGTAGATGTACACAATTTGATTGTGAACATGCACCAAGAGGATATTGTGTGTTGTTGAAGACTTATTTGCTTCGAACTTGTAGAGTGTAGGTCTGAAATTTTCGATAGTGAAGGCCCCCTGAGGTCAAACTGACTACCGCCGGAGCTTAGTAACTAAAGCAATAGTCCCTATCAACGCATAGAGCATCGATAGTTAGCCCTCCGAGTGTCGGAGCTTAGTAGCTCTGGCACTAACCTTTGCCAACACGTAACTTGTCGGCAGCAGACTCCACTTGTGGGGTCTTCTCACCATCTTTTGTTTTACGTTGACGGCTGGCCCCCCTAGCTTTACTGGAGCTTGGTTGCTCCGGTGATGCTCGTTTTCAATGCTTAATCATCGATTACAAGCAATCTAGAGGAGTCGGAGCTTTGTTAGCTCTGGATTTTCTCCATCAATGTGGATTTTATTTTTCCTGCACACTGAAGTCAAGAAAAATAGTAAATTCATTTCTTGCCTATAACTTCGTCGCGGCTTACAATTCTCGAGAAAATTTTAGGTCAAGCGCGCTTCTAAACTGTGACGCCCGGTTCCGAAAATGAACCAAGCTAACGCATATGTGTGCCCAGGATGTTCATCACACATATACGAGTGCAATCACGAAAGGATATACAGAAAATTACCACAGCTCAAATTATTAAATAAGTACTCTTATTACACAATTCATTAAATCCTCGAATACAAGCTCTAATGAATATTAATGACAAGTTCAACTAATGCAGCGGAAATAAACTAATTAAACAACTAAGCTAACTAAGCAACTATGCAGCATAAGCGACAGGGTATGTATGCGCAGCTCCAATCAACACCACAGGCAAAGCTGACGGTAGACACGGCCTAGAACTCCGCATTATCGCCATTAAAATCCCAGTCCTGACCTGCAACTGTTGGGGTGGGGGATTGCAAGAGTGAGTACATGTCGTACTCAGCAAGTGTGGAAAGTATGACATGCGGCTGATTCAAATGACGACAATAATAATGGTAGAGTGCTGAAAGGTACGGTAAAACATTTGAAAAGCAATATATTATAAGTATGTGAAATGAACCCATCATAACCATAAATAATACCATAATACCAAACTGAATTTCTTACCATCATAAATAATTCCAGATTTCACCATCGTCAATAACCATATTCAATACCAGAAATTAATCCATAACCATCCATAACCATAACCATTACCAAATTCCAATTTGCCTCTAATCATGGAAGTTGTCCAGGCGCTCATAACCGGGAGCACGGCTATCATGATAGTTTTTAGTTAACTCTGCAGAGTTTGTACCTCTTTACCCACGTGTTTGTGTTTTCATCACCCTTCGGCGACTAAGAACCTCCCTTATGCCCATGACCCGTCGGTCACATTACACACTTCCGTTGGTGTGTGGCCAAGAGATCACAAAATAGCCTTTACAAAGGAATTACTAGCCTATTTAGACCCCACTGAGGTTTCACCGGTGGCGATGTCTCCCGCAGAGCACATCTTCAACCAAGGGCCCCCTCTTGAGCCATTCGGATCCCAGGGTAGTCCCACCAATCATCAACAAACCCAATCCGACTACCCCTTCCCCGAGCATCCACAATGGTCCAAACAGCACTAGCAAAGCCTAATTAATCAGCTACGCCGCACCCATAACTTGGCCTCGTGGTGGCACTGTAGTCCTGGCTTATTCTCGCATGAACCGGTCCTTAGATCTAAAGCAAGCAAACCACCGTAACATCCAACCCATCCACACACCAGGCTTGCTTAGATCATCTGTTACCATACCATGTTTAACCAGCTCATGTTAACCATAATCTCATCCATGCATAATTAAATTGAGTGATATAGTTGTTTCCCATCCCAGTTGATTAAGCGAAGCAAAAAGTAAAAAGCCTTCCCGACTCTTTCTACCATAAATTCCAGGTGACAAGGGTGGTCAAACAAAACTAGTAAACTTCCTACCATAGGATTCCCATCGATTTGACACAAGCATGCAGTTTTGCAAACAAAACATTTATTTTAAAAACAGGATCAATATGCTTCAAGGACACTTGCCTTGCTCTTGCTGTTGATTAGGGTCAAAGCCTTCGAACTCTTGAGGTTGTAGATCCTCCGTGGCACTCTCTAGCGCAAATCCGTCTAATCCACACAATAAACATACAAAACAAGAAACACAATCAAAGAGTGCACAAATATTACTCAACATGACATGACATGCATGATTGATGCAATGCAAGGTAGAACTTGTTACTAGATTGCTTTTAATGATCACTAACTAGTTCTAATAGATTTTAACCAGTTTATACAGGTTTGGAGTTGATTAGATCAAATTTTAGAATTAATTCAACACAATTTAACCAGAAAGATCGGACTAGTCCGCTAGGGATCGGACAAGTCCGCACTCTGCGAGATCAGCGGATTAGGGTTTTCTAGATCGACGTGAATTTGGAGATTAGGGGTTGAATTCTCGTAAGGAAAAGAGAATAGAAGGTATACCAGGTGTTTAGAACTCCAATGAACCAAGAAACTTGGAGGTAACACTTGGATCTTGATGATCTAGGGTTGGTGATGAACTTGGGGATGAATTGGTGGTGAAGGACGAAACTTGGTGGAGATCTTGATCCTCCTTCGTTTCCTCCTCTTCTTCTTCTTGTTTGGGATCTTCTCCTCCCTCCTTGATGGTGGCTCCCCACGAACTAGGGTTTGGGTGGGTGGAAAAAGTGGCAAATAGATGTCAAACCAAGGGGTGGGGTTGTTTATATAGGGGTGGAGGCTAGGGTTAGATGGATTTCGAGTTTTGGGATGAGTAGAGGCCGGTTTAGAGTCCCACATGGGCTCTAAAAGAGTTGGGCACGACGTCCCTAGGCCCACTTGACGTGAAACCCAAGAAACAAGTCGTAAAACAAAAGGTCAATCTCGGAGTCACGAAATATCGGACAAGTCCGGACAGGACCGGACTAGTCCGAAGTCGTCCAGAGAGAAAATCGGACAAGTCTGGCCAAAAATCGGACAAGTCCGATCTTAGTCAGAAAGGAAAACGGACAAGTCCGCTGGAACACCGGACTAGTCCGGAAAAGTCCAGGGACTTAGCAAATTTTCAAGGATTCATGGAATATCGGACTAGTCCGCACAAAATCGGACAAGTCCGAAAGTTTCCAGAGCCACAATCGGACTAGTCCGCAGCAAAAACGGACAAGTCCGTTTTTAGTCAGAGAGAAATCGGACTAGTCCTCAGAAAAACCGGACTAGTCCGCACTTTCCTGCGTTTTAAGTGCGGTTTTGCTCCAAATCAATTTTAAATGCTCCGAATCAATTTTAAACTCGTTCCTCTTGTTGTGGGCTAATGTTAAACATGTATATGAGTGCATGTAGGGCATGATGCATGAAAATGAGGGTGTTACAAACCTACCCCCCTTAAAATGAATCTCGCCCTCGAGATTCGACGCGGAAGAGAAGAGATGGGGAAATTCCTTCTTGAGATCGTCTTCTAGCTCCCAAGTTGCTTCTTTTTCTGTATGGTGCTTCCATTGGACTTTACACCATCGAATCACCTTGTTCCTTGTGACTCTCTCCTTGGTTTCCAAGATCTTGACCGGTTGCTCGGCATACGTCAAATCTTCCTCTAGTTCCAATTCTTCCATTGGCACTTGATCTTCCGGTACCCTCAAGCACTTCTTGAGCTGGGAAACGTGAAACACATCATGTACGTCTGAAAGATGAGCTGGCATCTCCAACTTATATGCTACTTCTCCTCTTTTGTCCAAAATCTTGAATGGTCCAATATAACGAGGTGCGAGCTTACCCCTTATGTTAAACCTCTTATGACCTCTCATTGGTGACACCTTGAGGTAAACAAAATCTCCTATTTCAAAGGCTAACTTCCTTCTCCTATTATCCGCATAGCCTTTTTGCCTTGATTGGGCAGCCCTCAAGTTTCCACGAATTATTTGGACTTGCTTTTCGGCTTCTTGCAACACATCCGGACCAAATACTTGAGTTTCTCCTGCCTCATTCCAGAATAAAGGCGTCCTACACTTCCTCCCATAAAGCGCTTCATATGGTGACATTTTCAAGCTTGCTTGGTAACTATTGTTGTATGAAAATTCCGCGTATGGCAAGCTTTTGTCCCAACTTTTCCCATGCTTTAAAGCACAAGCTCTTAACATGTCCTCCAAAATCTGATTGGTCCTCTCGGTTTGTCCATCCGTTTGAGGATGATATGCTGAACTAAAATTCAACCTCGTTCCCAAAGCTTCATGCAATTTTTGCCAAAATCTGGAGGTAAATTGAGAACCTCTATCCGAGACTATCTTCTTAGGGACTCCATGTCGACACACAATATGCTCCATGTATATTTCGGCCAATCGTGCAGCTGTATACTTGGTCTTTACAGGGACAAAATGAGCTGACTTGGTTAAGCGATCCACAATTACCCAAATTGAGTCATACCCGGACTGAGTACGGGGTAACCCAACTATGAAGTCCATACCAATTTCTTCCCACTTCCATTCCGGAATCTTCAACGGTTGCAATAATCCGGCTGGCCTTTGATGTTCCGCCTTGACTCGTTGGCACACATCACACAGTGCTACGTATTCAGCTATGTCCTTCTTCATGCTATTCCACCAATAGCAAGCCTTCAAGTCTTTGTACATCTTCGTACAACCGGGGTGAATTGAGTATGGTGAGTCATGTGCCTCCTTTAATATTGTCTCCCGAATATGCTTTACATTAGGCACAACGATTCTCTTTCCAAGCCATAAGGTACCATGTTCGTCTTCATCAAATCTGAATTCTCTCCCTTCTTTGATTCTTTCCTTGATTTCCTTGATCTCCTCATCCATGGTTTGTGCTTCTCGAATTTCTTGCTCCAAGGTTGGGTTTAACTCCATCATCTCCATCTCATTTACAAACCCGAGGTTCAACCGTTCAAACTCCTTACATAACTCGAATGGTAACTCTCGAACCGTGAGTTGATGACTTACTCCTTTTCTACTCAAAGCATCGGCCACTACATTGGCTTTTCCCGGATGATAGTTGATCCCCAAATCATAATCTTTGATGAGCTCTAACCATCTTCGTTGCCTCAAGTTCAGATCCGTTTGTGTGAAAATATACTTCAAACTCTTATGATCCGTATAAATTTCACACCTATGTCCAAGAATATAGTGTCTCCAAACCTTCAATGCATGTACCACGGCTGCAAGTTCAAGATCATGCGTGGGGTAATTCTGCTCATGTTTCTTCAATTGTCTTGACGCATAGGCGACCACTTGACCTTCTTGCATCAATACACATCCAAGCCCTTGTCTTGATGCATCGCAATAAATGTCAAAACTCTTGCTTACATCCGGCAATACCAAAACTGGGGCTGTTGTCAACCGCTTCTTCAACTCCTCAAAACTCTCTTGACAAGCTTGAGTCCATTGGAATGCCTTTCCCTTCATTAGTAACTCCGTCATAGGCTTGGCTATCTTGGAAAAATCCTTGATAAACCGACGGTAATATCCAGCCATCCCAAGAAAACTCCTTATTTCCTTGACGTTTTGCGGTGGTTCCCACTTCAACACGTCTCTCACTTTTCCGGGGTCAACCGATACTCCTCCTCCTGAGATTATATGACCCAAAAATGGCACCTCTTCCAACCAAAACTGGCACTTGTTGAACTTGGCATACAATTGATGCTCCCTCAATTTTTGCAGCGTAAGCCTCAAGTGTTCCTCATGTTCCTTCTCATCCTTCGAGTAGATCATAATATCGTCAATAAACACCACAACGAACTTATCTAAGTACTCCATGAAGACCTTATTCATGAGGTACATAAAGTAGGCAGGTGCATTTGTCAATCCAAAAGACATCACGGTGTACTCATAAGATCCATACCGTGTCCTAAAAGCTGTCTTGGGTATGTCCGATGGTCTAATCTTCATTTGAAAGTATCCCGACCTCAAGTCAATCTTAGAGAAGACACAAGCACCCTTCATCTGATCAAACAAGTCTTCTATGCGTGGCAAGGTGTACTTGTTCTTGATTGTTACCTCGTTGAGAGCTCGGTAATCCACGCACAACCTTTGGGATCCGTCCTTCTTGTCCACAAATAGAACGGGCGCTCCCCAAGGTGAAGAGCTTGGGCGAATAAAACCCTTCTCTAATTGCTCTTGAATTTGTTTCTTGAGCTCCGCTAATTCCATAGGAGGCATCCTATACGGCCTCTTAGCTATAGGTGCAGTTCCAGGTATTAAATCAATAACAAACTCAATGTCTCGATCGGGTGGCATACCTGGCAACTCATCCGGAAAAACATCCAAAAATTCACACACCACCGGAATCTCCTCAATTGCGACACCGTCTATATGATTCAATTCCAATTGCTTCGGTGCGGTTTGAGATGCTTCAAATTCTACAGTTATCCCTTCCTCATTGGTCAACTTCACTGTCTTTGTGGCACATTCAATAACCCCATTGTGCTTCCTCAACCAGTCCATACCAAGTATAATATCCAACCCTTGAGAATCTAAAACAATGAGGTTGGCGGAGAAGTCTACCCCCCTTATTCTAAGGCTTACTTTTGGACATACTATATTTGTCCTCATCTCTCCTCCAGGAGACTTAACCAACAGAGTAAACTTCATATGAGAGATAGGCAAACTATACTTGGCAACATACTTCGATGCAATGAATGAATGCGATGCTCCAGAATCAAATAACATAGTCGCGGGGTTGGAGTTGGCGAGAAACATACCAATGACCACGTCATCCGCTTGTTGAGCATCCTCCGTAGAGACATGGTTCACGTTACCACGAGCAAAATTTTGCTGTCCACGGCTTCCTTGTGGCGCTCCTCCATTGGGTCTTGGGTTTTGCTTCGATGCATTGCTTCCTTGACCAAGGCCCGACTTAGGACATTGATTCGCAAAGTGTCCAGCTTCTCCACAAGTATAACACTTCTTAACTCCACCAGAATTATTGGGACGAGCTTGGTTTTGAACATTGGCTCCAGGAAAATCAGCACGAGGTGCATAAGGCATCGGAGGCCTAGGTGCTTGCATGACAGGGCGCTGCTGCACAAACTGAGTTGGGCGCGGTGCATAACCAGGGCGCTGAGCAGGAATAGAGGAGCCGTAATGAGGCGCATTGGGCGGCGCAAAGCGAGGGCGCACATTACTTCCTTGTTGTTGTCCTTGATATGGCGCCTTCCTCTTGATTTCTTGCTCCATCTCACGGATCTTGTTCTCAACCACAATTGCTTTGTCCACAAGCTTCTGAAAATTGGTATAATCACAGTTGAGCAATTGCACTTGGATCGTATTGTTCAATCCCCTCATGAACAAGTATTGTTTCCGGCTGTCCCGACTAACATCCTCAGGCGCATATCTTGAGAGTTGAGTGAACTTATTGAGGTATTCACTCACGCTTGATCTTCCTTGTCTCAAGTTCTCAAATTCTTGCCTCTTCAAGAGCATAACACCTTCCGGCACATAGTGAGAACGAAAATTTTCCTTGAATTCCGCCCAGGTAATTCTCTCTTGGTTCTCATGAGCACTGCAATAAGAATCCCACCAATCTGCAGCTGCTCCAACTAGTTGATGAGAAGCGAACAAGACCTTCTCTCGGTCACTGCATTGGACAATGGCTAGCTTCTTCTCCACGGACTTGAGCCAATCATCAGCATCCATAGGGTCAGCAGCTTGAGCAAAGGTTGGCGGCCTAGTCCTCATGAACTCTCCCAATCGGTTATGAGGAGGTGGGGGTGGCGGTGGAGGCATGTGGGGCTGATTGTTGATATTGCCAGCCTGCAGCTGTCCCATAGTCTGTATCATGGTCTGCATGAGCTGGTTTTGCATGGCCAATAGCTGCTCGATGTTGATAGCTCCCTGAGCCGGTCCTTGTCCATTGTCGTTTTGAGGCACTCCATTGTTCTCCTCTTCATCATTGCCATCCCTCTGGTTGCGAGTCCTCACCATCTGAAGAAAAGCAGTA
Source organism: Tuctoria greenei (assembly GCA_036927565.1). Taxonomy (NCBI): domain Eukaryota; kingdom Viridiplantae; phylum Streptophyta; class Magnoliopsida; order Poales; family Poaceae; genus Tuctoria; species Tuctoria greenei. The sequence continues at coordinate 212,863,115 of JAYESD010000004.1, read as the reverse complement.
GGTAAGAATTAGAAAACGCCCCAACTATATGCATCAAGGGATATGAAACTAAACAACTGGCTACACTAGCCTAGGTGGACATGGCAATGCTAAAGCATCCCAAAATCCTCTATTAAGCACACAAGCAAGCAATATATATAGCAAACAGCACTCCAAGCAAAAATACATCGATTCCTGAGTGCTCCTATGTGCTCTAAAGTGTCCATTCTATCTAGGCTGCATCCTACGGTCAACCTGTGGCTCTGATACCAATCTGTGACGCCCGGTTCCGAAAATGAACCAAGCTAACGCATATGTGTGCCCAGGATGTTCATCACACATATACGAGTGCAATCACGAAAGGATATACAGAAAATTACCACAGCTCAAATTATTAAATAAGTACTCTTATTACACAATTCATTAAATCCTCGAATACAAGCTCTAATGAATATTAATGACAAGTTCAACTAATGCAGCGGAAATAAACTAATTAAACAACTAAGCTAACTAAGCAACTATGCAGCATAAGCGACAGGGTATGTATGCGCAGCTCCAATCAACACCACAGGCAAAGCTGACGGTAGACACGGCCTAGAACTCCGCATTATCGCCATTAAAATCCCAGTCCTGACCTGCAACTGTTGGGGTGGGGGATTGCAAGAGTGAGTACATGTCGTACTCAGCAAGTGTGGAAAGTATGACATGCGGCTGATTCAAATGACGACAATAATAATGGTAGAGTGCTGAAAGGTACGGTAAAACATTTGAAAAGCAATATATTATAAGTATGTGAAATAAACCCATCATAACCATAAATAATACCATAATACCAAACTGAATTTCTTACCATCATAAATAATTCCAGATTTCACCATCGTCAATAACCATATTCAATACCAGAAATTAATCCATAACCATCCATAACCATAACCATTACCAAATTCCAATTTGCCTCTAATCATGGAAGTTGTCCAGGCGCTCATAACCGGGAGCACGGCTATCATGATAGTTTTTAGTTAACTCTGCAGAGTTTGTACCTCTTTACCCACGTGTTTGTGTTTTCATCACCCTTCGGCGACTAAGAACCTCCCTTATGCCCATGACCCGTCGGTCACATTACACACTTCCGTTGGTGTGTGGCCAAGAGATCACAAAATAGCCTTTACAAAGGAATTACTAGCCTATTTAGACCCCACTGAGGTTTCACCGGTGGCGATGTCTCCCGCAGAGCACATCTTCAACCAAGGGCCCCCTCTTGAGCCATTCGGATCCCAGGGTAGTCCCACCAATCATCAACAAACCCAATCCGACTACCCCTTCCCCGAGCATCCACAATGGTCCAAACAGCACTAGCAAAGCCTAATTAATCAGCTACGCCGCACCCATAACTTGGCCTCGTGGTGGCACTGTAGTCCTGGCTTATTCTCGCATGAACCGGTCCTTAGATCTAAAGCAAGCAAACCACCGTAACATCCAACCCATCCACACACCAGGCTTGCTTAGATCATCTGTTACCATACCATGTTTAACCAGTTCATGTTAACCATAATCTCATCCATGCATAATTAAATTGAGTGATATAGTTGTTTCCCATCCCAGTTGATTAAGCGAAGCAAAAAGTAAAAAGCCTTCCCGACTCTTTCTACCATAAATTCCAGGTGACAAGGGTGGTCAAACAAAACTAGTAAACTTCCTACCATAGGATTCCCATCGATTTGACACAAGCATGCAGTTTTGCAAACAAAACATTTATTTTAAAAACAGGATCAATATGCTTCAAGGACACTTGCCTTGCTCTTGCTGTTGATTAGGGTCAAAGCCTTCGAACTCTTGAGGTTGTAGATCCTCCGTGGCACTCTCTAGCGCAAATCCGTCTAATCCACACAATAAACATACAAAACAAGAAACACAATCAAAGAGTGCACAAATATTACTCAACATGACATGACATGCATGATTGATGCAATGCAAGGTAGAACTTGTTACTAGATTGCTTTTAATGATCACTAACTAGTTCTAATAGATTTTAACCAGTTTATACAGGTTTGGAGTTGATTAGATCAAATTTTAGAATTAATTCAACACAATTTAACCAGAAAGATCGGACTAGTCCGCTAGGGATCGGACAAGTCCGCACTCTGCGAGATCAGCGGATTAGGGTTTTCTAGATCGACGTGAATTTGGAGATTAGGGGTTGAATTCTCGTAAGGAAAAGAGAATAGAAGGTATACCAGGTGTTTAGAACTCCAATGAACCAAGAAACTTGGAGGTAACACTTGGATCTTGATGATCTAGGGTTGGTGATGAACTTGGGGATGAATTGGTGGTGAAGGACGAAACTTGGTGGAGATCTTGATCCTCCTTCGTTTCCTCCTCTTCTTCTTCTTGTTTGGGATCTTCTCCTCCCTCCTTGATGGTGGCTCCCCACGAACTAGGGTTTGGGTGGGTGGAAAAAGTGGCAAATAGATGTCAAACCAAGGGGTGGGGTTGTTTATATAGGGGTGGAGGCTAGGGTTAGATGGATTTCGAGTTTTGGGATGAGTAGAGGCCGGTTTAGAGTCCCACATGGGCTCTAAAAGAGTTGGGCACGACGTCCCTAGGCCCACTTGACGTGAAACCCAAGAAACAAGTCGTAAAACAAAAGGTCAATCTCGGAGTCACGAAATATCGGACAAGTCCGGACAGGACCGGACTAGTCCGAAGTCGTCCAGAGAGAAAATCGGACAAGTCTGGCCAAAAATCGGACAAGTCCGATCTTAGTCAGAAAGGAAAACGGACAAGTCCGCTGGAACACCGGACTAGTCCGGAAAAGTCCAGGGACTTAGCAAATTTTCAAGGATTCATGGAATATCGGACTAGTCCGCACAAAATCGGACAAGTCCGAAAGTTTCCAGAGCCACAATCGGACTAGTCCGCAGCAAAAACGGACAAGTCCGTTTTTAGTCAGAGAGAAATCGGACTAGTCCTCAGAAAAACCGGACTAGTCCGCACTTTCCTGCGTTTTAAGTGCGGTTTTGCTCCAAATCAATTTTAAATGCTCCGAATCAATTTTAAACTCGTTCCTCTTGTTGTGGGCTAATGTTAAACATGTATATGAGTGCATGTAGGGCATGATGCATGAAAATGAGGGTGTTACATAAACACAACCGAATGCGTTGCCTTTTCTTCCAGATTCAATTGTCCTTGGTCCCGCCTTACTTCGGCCTGCCGGGGTGTAGGTAGAGTGGCGTACTTAGGGTGCTTGACCATGCTAAGTCGATAGAACACTCCGGCCCTAGATTGGCTTGGCGACATTCAGGCGAGTGGGCCATGAACAATATTTGAATTCAAAAGAATCGACAATACAACTCGAATCATATATGAACCGGTTGAACTAAAATTTCTTAAGAATTGCACATCTTTGTTATAGACAAGAAAGAGAAAAATAAAAATGTTGAGCCTGTACAAAATGAATGCACGTGGAGTTTGTTTCACCTGAAGATGTCTTTCATTATAGGTCCGGAGTACAGGGGAAACAAGTACACTCTTAGGGTACGGAACCAGGCTAAGCGTGTTTAATTTCTCGTTTGTCCCAGGGTAGCTAGCCACACTTTTAGTTCTGAGACTGTGACAAGTGTTGCATGAACTTTGCGGACCTTCTGGGGAAGGTCCGGCTGTTCTCTCGGAGGAACTACCTGACTCTGTACAATAACTCTATAACATACACCTCAAGTTACTACAGACTCACCTCCGTGATATTAAGTGTAGAACTTACGGAGGTGCTTGATGTTCCAAGGATTTGGGAGAGGTGTCCCATCCTCGGTAGCCAAGCGAACGCTTCCGGGACGGGGTACTTTAATCACTCGGAAGGGTCCCTCCCAGCCGAGGGAGAGTTTGTTTAACCCTTCTCTGGATTGTATTCTCCGTAGCACCAGACGCCTTCCTCGAGTTGTCGGTTGTGTACATGCCGCTGATGATAACACCGTAGGGCTTGGCGATATCGGGCATTCCGAACAGCTGCTTGGCACCTTCCCTCCTCAAGGAGGTCTAGGTCTTCACGCCGAAGCTTGTCCTGCGCGGCTTCGTCGAAGGTCCGGACCCGGAGTGAACCCGAGGTGATTTCCGTAGGAAGGATTGCTTCAGCTCTGTACACCAGGAAGAAGGATGTCTCTCCAGTTGACCGGTTTGGAGATGTCCTGTTGGCCCATAAAGTGGGCGGAAGTTCTTCAATCCAGTTGGCTCCATGTTTTTTCAAGCGCTCATAAGTGCGCGTTTTGAGTCCTTTAAGGATTTCAGCATTTGCTCTCTCGGCTTGGCCATTGCTTGCTAGGTGAGCTACGGAGGCGTAGCAAACTTGTATGTCGAGGTCTTCGCAATATCCTTGAAATGCAGAGCTTGTGAATTGGGTCCCATTATCAGTAATGATTTTGTTTGGGACTCCAAATCTGCAAACAATGGACTGCAAAAAGTTGATAGCAGATTGCTTGTTGATTGTCACAACTGGAGTTGCTTCCGGCCACTTGGTGAACTTGTCAATGGCGACGTACAGGAACTTGTAACCTCTGACGGCTCTTGGGAAAGGTCCCAAGATGTCCACCCCCCACACAGCGAAGGGCCATGTAGGAGGTATCATTTGTAGGGGTTGAGCTGGTGTGTGAATTTGCTTTGCATGAAATTGACATGCTTCGCATTTCTTCACCAGCTCAGTTGCATCCTAGAGTGCTGTAGGCCAGTAGAAGCCATGCCGAAAAGCTTTACCAACCAGCGTGCGGGACGACGCGTGGTTCCCACACTCGCCTTCATGGATTTCTGTGAGGAGTTCGCAGCCTTCTTCCCTTGTGATGCACCGCATTAGGATGCCATTGGCACCGCGCCGGTAGAGATCCCCTTCTACCAACGTCTATCTTTTAGCCAATCTGACTACCCGGTCAGCGGATACATCATCATCAGGAAGGATGTTGTCTTTCAAGTAGCTCCGGATCTCCGAGATCCATGCATTGGAACTAGCTTGAGCATTTGAGTCTTGCGTGCTGGGTTGCTCGGAGCTTCCGGCAGCACCTACGACCCTTGATGGCTGCCATGGTAACAGGGCCATCAAGACTGTCAGCTTCGGGATGCTGATTTCGCCCTCTTCGCTCAGTTCGGCGGGCTGAGCTGTTGGTTTTGACAACCTCTGGACAAAAGTTCCGTCAGGAGCCGGAGCTCCAGTTGACGCTTTCGTCGAGAGTTCGTCAGCTTCAGCATTATGGGCACGCTGAACATGGTGGAGATCTAGGACCTAGAAGTCCTTCTGAAGCCTCTGGACTTCAAGGAGGTAAGCAGCTAGCTGGAGATTGTTGCAAGAGCATTCACCCTTCACTTGCTTAATGATGAGATGTGAATCTCCCTTGACCAGCAGTTGCTTGACACCATATGACAGTGCCACCTTTAGTCCGTAGATGAGTGCTTCGTACTCCTCCATGTTGTTGGTCGCCTTGAAGTCAAGGTGTACCATGTATTTCACCTTCTCCCCGGTTGGTGCAAGGAGAAGGATTCCAGCTCCGGCCCCCTGCTTTTGCATGGAGCCGTCGAAGTAGAGGGTCCAGTGAGGCTCGGTGAAGGCTGGAGCTTAATGTTTCGGCTTCTGCTCACTGGGACCCCCAGGGTTTGATGGAGAGGGAGTCCATTCCGCCACGAAGTCTGCCAAGGCTTGACTCTTGACTGCTTGCCTTGAAATGAATTCAAGATCAAATTCGGCCAATTCCGCTGCCCACTTTGCAATATTCCCAGTTGAATTGGGATTATGCAAGATTGCTCGAAGTGGGTAAGAGGTCACCACTGAGACTTTGTGAGCTTGGAAGTAATGGCTAAGCTTCCTGGAGGCAATAAGAACTGCATAGAGCAGCTTATGCACCTCTAGGTATCGAGTCTTGGCATCACGTAGTACTTCACTGATGAAGTACATCGGGCGCTGAATGGTCCAGACCTTCCTGGAGGGGCCCGGAGCTTCCTCTCCACTGACCCGGATCCTCCCAGAGGGATCTGGATTTTCTTCGGGGACCTCCGGGTCCTTGCTGGAGGAACCCGGAGCTTCTTCAGAAACGACCTGGACCCTCCCGGAGGGGTCTGGGTCTTCTGAAGTGACTTCTTGTGGATTCGAGTCTGGGAGCTGGGACCCAGACTTGCTTTCAGGTACCTCCGGACCCTCCCAAAGGGGTCTGGATTCCTGAGTATGAGGTAGCTCTAGTCTCTCTGCAACCAGAACCATACTGACGACTTCGTCAGTTGCTGAAATGTAAAGCAACAAAGGCTCACCAGGGTTCGGAGCTACCAGAATTGGTAGGGTGGTGAGGAACTGTTTTAGCTTCTGGAATGCCTTCTCTGCTTCTTCAGACCATTGGAATGGTCCGGACTTCCTCAATAACTTGAAGAAGGGAAGTGCCCGTTCCGCCAGCCTTGAAATGAACCGGCTGAGGGCTACTAGACATCCAGTTAGCTTTTGGACATCTTTGATGCGGGTTGGTGGCCGCATGTCTTCAATGGCCTTGATCTTCGCCGGATTAGCTTCTATGCCTCGGTGACTTACCAGGAAACTGAGAAGTTTTCCGGAGCTAACTCCAAAGACACACTTGTCTGGGTTTAGCTTTGTGCGGGTGGCCCGCAGCTTGTCGAAGACAGCCTGCAAGGTGTCAAGGAGTGACTCCTTGTTCCTGACCTTGACCACGATGTCATCGACGTACACTTACACTATGTCTCTAATGAGTTCTTCAAAAGTTTTGTACATAGCTCGTACAAAAGTTGAAGCTGCATTCTTGAGACCAAATGGCATGGCTGTATAACAGTACAATCCATCTACTGTGATGAATGAGGTATGCTCTTCATCTTCCCTAGACATTCTGATTTGATGATACCCAGAATATGCGTCTAGGAAACACAGTAATTCACACCCGGAGGTGGAATCCACTATCTGATCTATTCTAGGTAGTGGGAATGGATCTTTTGGACATTCCTTATTTAGTGTGGTGTAGTCGATGCACATCCGAAGCTTCCCGCCGGCCTTGGGCACAACGACTGGGTTTGCCAGCCATTTTGGATGGAAGACTTATCGGACGAACCCAGCTTCGAGCAACTTCTTCACTTCTTGTCGGATGAAGTTCTGTCGCTCTACGGATTGTTTCCGAGGCTTCTGATGCACAGGACGGGCATCGGGGTAGATCTTCAGATTGTGCTCAATCACTTCCTTGGGGATCCCAGGCATTTGTGACGGTTGCCAGGCAAACACATCGACATTAGCCCGGAGGAAAGTGATGAGCGCGAGTTCCTATTTGTCGTTCAATCCCCCCGATACACGGGTGGTTTGAGCGGCATCGGAACCAATTTGGACGACTTTGACGGGAATGTCGGTGTCGCCGCTTGGTTGCACACGAGGTGCAGATGTCGAGCCTCGTTGACGAATGCTCGGGGGTTTTGGAGCTTGCTCCTACCTGGAGTCCTCCTCTTGCGCCGTGGTGAGTGCATGGAGTTCTTCCAGAGCAGTTACTCCGGCAGTACGATCTCCGCGGATCCGGAGAACGCCTACTGGTGTTGGCATCTTCAACACCAGATAACCATAATGAGCAGTTGCCATGAATTTGTACAGGGCAGGCCTACCCAAGATGGCATTGAAGGGTAAGTTGATCTGAGCGACGTCGAAGACCAACTTCTCAGTGCGGTACTTCTCCCGTGTCCCGAAGGTAACAGGGAGAGTAATAGCTCCGAGTGGGGTAATGGCCCCCGGACCTACTCCAGAGAAAGGTCGAGAGGGGTGGAGATCCGAAGGTCGGAGCTGAAGTTTAGTAAAAGCTTCGAAGCTTATGAGGTTAAGCCCCGAACCTTCGTCTACCATGACATGGTGGAGCTGGATGTTATTGATGGTAGGAGATACCATCAAAGGTAACTGACCTGCTCCAACCATGCTCCAAGGGCAGTCCGAAGCATCAAAAGTGATGGTTGTGTCCATCCACTTCCGATGAGGTTCCGGCCTGACTGTAGGAGCTACAGCAGCCATATCCCGACGCATAGTCTTGATGACACGGCGAGAGGTGATGTCCCATGGTCCGCCAAAAATGGTGTTCATGGTCTTCCGACGCTCGTTGTCAGAGACGTTAGAATCATCGTCGACGGAGGTGTAGACGGCCTTCAGGACCTTTTTGGGATCCTGAAAACCTAACTCCTCTTCAGTCGAAGCTTCGTCGTCTTTTTGCTTTCCTTCCCTTTGTCGGAAAGGAGATTCTTCCCGGCGCTTGTTGTAGCGCTCGGCATGGTTTTGGACCTCACGACAGTCTTCCAAACTGTGGCTGCCCGTTTTGTGAATTGGGCACCACACCTTGGGCTTGCCACCGTCTTCAGAAGACGGTAGAGGTCGCTTCTCGGGGCATGACCCCCAGCCACCCGGAGCTGCAGCAGCTGCAACATTGGATGTACCGGCCGACGGCTTCTTCTTGCCGTTGGTCTTTTTCTTCTTCTTGTCGTTCCCGGAGGTAGCGGCTTCTTCTTTGGAGGATTTCTTGTGACCCTCCGGAGTTGGTTTGGAGTGCATCTCACGACCCTCTGCCGCTCTGGCACATTTGTCGGCCAAACTGATGAGTTCCGTGACACTGGTGATCTCCTTGATCGCCAGTTTCTCCAGCATCTTCTTGTCCCATACACCCTGTCTGAATGCCACAATGATAGAGGCGCTAGAGATAGAAGGGATAGTGTTTCGTACCTGGGAGAACCTCTGGATGAATGATCGCATGGATTCTCCCCCTTTTTGCACGACTGCAAAAAGGTCCAGTTCAGTGCCTGGTCGGGTGTATGAACTCCCGAAGTTGGCGGTCAACTGCCGGCACAGCTCCTCCCAACTGTTGATGGAGTTGGGTGGAAGGCTCATAAACCAGGACCTAGTGGTCCCAGTTAAAGCCACTGGAAAATAATTGGCCATTACGACCTCATTTCCTCCGACTGCCAAGATTGCAGTGGAGTAGATTTGAAGAAATTCGGCAGGATTGACAGTCCCGTCGAACTTTTCCGGCAGGTGAGGCTGGAACTTCTATGGCCACCTGACCATACGCAGATGTATGGCCAGGGCTGAACAGCCTCCTCCTACTCCTTCAGGAGCAGAAATGTCCTGAGCTTCGAGTCTTTCACGAGCACGCTCAATATGGACTCGGCCGTCTTGCTGGCGGTATCGGCGATCTAGCTCCGCCCAGAGGTCATGAGTTGAAAGCCTGGATACTGTGCGAGTACGTCGTGCCCCGGAGGGCAATGACGTCACTTGCTGTGATGTAGCACGTCTCCTGTTGTTGGAAACGTGCGGACCAAGTCTGCCAGACAAGGTCCGCCGCTGCGATGGGGCCCGCCCTGAAGGAGGAGGGCCCTGGTTGCTGATGTGTTCGGCTGCTGCTGCAACCAAATGTTCCACATCGGCCCTCCACTGCTCCGGTGCATCCCGGGATGCATCCGGAGGTGGTGGGCATTGAAGAAGAGCACGCGCTGCATGGAGCGCGTGTTTCGGGTTGTCATGATTTGCCGACGCAGTGATTGACGCCGGTGCACCATCGCGTTGCCCAGCTTGATTTGCTAGTGGAGGCGGTGGTTGTGGGAGTGTGACTCCTGCTGGTGCTGAGGCTCCTGCTGGTGGCTGCATATTGGAGGGATTGCCCCCAACAGCTTGAGCAGCAGGTTGACCGTTGGATGATCCAGCAGCTGAGTTCGCCATTCTCGAAACCTCGGGCGCCCCCCTACCTGGCGCGCCAACTGTCGGTGGTTTGGAACCGGCAGATCTCCCGACACTACTAAAGTGTTAGAGGAGTTTGATGTTCGGTGTGGGTGCACAGAGATTCAAGAAGGTGAATTGTAAATGGCGCAGGAGATATAAGAATTTACGTGGTTCGGGCCGCCTGAGCGTAATACCCTACTCCACGGGGTGTGTTGATATTGTATTGGATGTAGCGCGTGTGTTAGTGTGTCTGAACGTCTATGGAGCGTCGTCGGCATGTCCTTTTATAGGACAAGGACAGGCCGTTACAAATTAGCCTGGCCCGACAGGTGGCCCCGGCAGTTACTAGTATTGATACTTATTCAACACGTTTAATTGCCCTTAATGACCATGTAATGGGCTTTGATAGCACCGTTACTGGTAATTAAGGTCGTCTGATTATGTGTCATTAATATGGCATTAATGACACTTAATCGGGTCTTGAAGTCCTTGATTCTCCTTTGAAGATCCGGAGCCGTTGTGGAGCCTTCCGGAGGTCAGAGGCTGAAGATCCGCCGGTTGGACACGTGGAAGTACCAGAGCACACTGTGGAAAACAGATGGTTCCGGTTTTAGCCGACACATGTCAGCACCGGAGCTTCCCTCGGTCTGGGGTTAGGTCCGGGGGTGCCACTTCGGTACATAGCCCGGAGCTTCCTCCCTTGCGGGTGGTAGCTCCGGTTTGATAGTACACGTGGCGACCCTGGGGCTAACCATGTTGGAGAAGCGGGTACGGACATGTCTGACACGTGGGCCTCCGAAGGTCTTCAAATCGAGTGGGTGACTTCTCCTTGATATCTTTGCAATCCCAAGGGGTATATGGTACCCAGGGTACCGACAATATTCATTAGAGCTTGTATTCAAGGATAATATAATTTGTTTAATAATTTTTGGTTAATTAATCTTGTTCTGTGGTAATTTTCTGTATACTCTTTTATGAATGCACTCGTGTATGTGTGTTGAACATCCTGGGCACATATATGCGTTTACTTGGTTCATTTTCAGAACCGGGTGTCACAGATTGGTATCAGAGCCACAGGTTGACTGTAGGATGCAACCTAAATAGAATGGACACTTTAGAGCACATAGGAGCACTCAGGAATCAATGTGTTCTTGCTTGGTGTGATGTTTGCTATATATTGTTTGCTTGTGTGCTTAATAGAGGATTTTGGGATGCTTTAGCATTGCCATGTCCACGTAGGCTAGATAGTTGTCTAGTTTCATATCCCTTGATGCATATAGTGGGGACGTTTTTTAATTCTTACCTATTGCTTTTCTCTAGATGGTGAGGACTCGCAACCAGAGGGATGCTAATGATGAGGAGGAGAACCATGGAGTACCTCAGAATAACAATGGACAAGGACCTGCCCAAGGAGCTATCAATATCAAGCAGCTATTGGCTATGCAGAACCAACTCATGCAGACCATGATACAAACAATGGGACAGCTGCAAGCTGGCAATATCAACCATCAGCCCCACATGCCTCCACCACCACCCCCACCTCCTCATAACCGGTTGGGAGAGTTTATGAGGACTAGGCCACCCACCTTTGCTCAAGCCGCTGACCCTATGGATGCGGACGATTGGCTTAAGTCCGTGGAGAAGAAGCTTGCTATTGTCTAATGCAGTGACTGGGAGAAGGTCTTATTTGCATCTCATCAGCTAGTTGGAGCAGCTGCGGATTGGTGGGATTCTTATTGCAATGCTCATGAGAATCAGGAGAGAATTACTTGGGTTGAGTTCAAGGAGATTTTTCGTTCTCATTATGTGCTCGAGGGTGTTATGATTTTGAAGAGGCAAGAATTTGAGAACTTGAGGCAAGGAAGATCGAGCGTGGGTGAATATCTCAACAAGTTCATGCAACTATCAAGGTATGCGCCTGAGGATGTGAGCCGGGACAGCCGAAAACAATACTTGTTCATGAGGGGCTTGAACAATGAGATCCAAGTGCAATTGCTCAACTGTGATTATGCCAATTTTCAGAAGCTTGTAGACAAAGCAATTGTGGTTGAGAACATGATTCGTGAGATGGAACAGGATAACAAGAGGAAGGCGCCATATCAAGGACAACAACAAGGAAGTAATGTGCGCCCTCGCTTCACACCGCCCAATGCGCATTACTTCACCTCTTTTGCTCCTACTCATCGCTCTGGATTTGCACCGTGCCCAACTCAGTTTGTGCAGCAGCACCCTGTCATGCAAGCACCTAGGCCTCCAGTGTCTTATGCACCTCGTGCCAACTATCCTGGTGCCAATGCTCAAAACCAAGCTTGTCCCAATAATTCTGGTGGTGTTAAGAAGTGCTATACTTGTGGAGAAGCTGGACACTTTGCGCATCAATGTCCTAGGTCAGGACTTGGTCAAGGAAGCAATGCGCCGAGGCAAAACCCAAGACCCAATGGAGGACAGCCACAAGGGAACCAAGGACAGCAGAATTTTGCTCGTGGCAACGTGAACCATGTCTCTATAGAGGGTGCTCAACAAGTGGATGACGTGATCATTGGTATGTTTCTCGCCAACTCCAACCCCGCGACTATGTTGTTTGATTCTGGAGCATCGCATTCATTCATTGCATCGAAGTATGTTGCCAAGTATAGTTTGCCTATCTCTCATATGAAGTTTACTCTATTGGTTAAGTCTCCTGCAGGAGAGATGAGGACAAATATAATATGTCCAAAAGTAGGCCTTAGAATAAGGGGGGTAGACTTCTCCGCCAACCTCATTGTTTTGGACTGTCAAGGATTGGACATTATACTTGGTATGGACTGGTTGAGGAAGCATAATGGAGTTATCGAGTGTGCCACGAAGACGGTGAAGTTGACTAATGAAGAAGGGATCACCGTAGAACTTGAAGCATCTCAAACCGCACCGAAGCGATTGGAGCTGAATCACATGGATGGTACTGCAATTGAGGAAATTCTGGTGGTGTGTGAATTTTTGGATGTTTTTCCAGACGAGTTGCCAGGTATGCCACCTGATCGGGACATTGAGTTTATTATTGAATTAATACCTGGAACTGCACCTATAGCTAAGAGGCCATATAGGATGCCTCCTATGGAATTAGCGGAGCTCAAGAAGCAAATTCAAGACCAACTAGAGAAGGGTTTCATTTGACCCAGCTCTTCACCTTGGGGAGCGCCCGTGCTGTTTGTGGACAAGAAGGATGGAACCCAAAGGATGTGTGTGGATTACCGAGCTCTCAACAAGGTAATGATCAAGAACAAGTATACCTTGCCACGCATAGAAGACTTGTTTGATCAGATGAAGGGTGCTTGTGTCTTCTCTAAGATTGACTTGAGATCGAGATACATTCAAATGAAGATTAGACCATCGGACATACCCAAGACAGCTTTTAGGACACAGTATGGATCTTATGAGTACACCGTGATGTCTTTTGGATTGACCAATGCACATGCATACTTTATGTACCTCATGAATAAGGTTTTCATGGAGTACTTGGATAAGTTCGTTGTGGTGTTTATTGATGACATTATGATCTACTCGAAGGATGAGAAGGAACATGAGGAACACTTGAGGCTTACGTTGCAGAAATCAAGGGAGCATCAATTGTATGCCAAGTTCAACAAGTGTCAGTTTTGGTTGAGAGAGGTGTCGTTTTTGGGTCATATAATCTCGGGAGGAGTATCGGTTTACCCCGAAAAAATGAGAGACGTGTTGAAGTGGGAACCACCGTAAAATGTAAAGGAAATAAGGAGTTTTCTTGGGATGGCTGGATATTACCATCGTTTCATCAAGGACTTCTCCAAGATAGCCAAGCCAACGACGGGATTGCTAACGAAGGGAAAAGCTTTCCAATGGACTCAAGCTTGTCAAAATAGTTTTGAGGAGTTAAAGAAGAGGTTGACAACAACCCCAGTTTTGGTATGCCGGATGTAAGCAAAAGTTTTGATATTTATTGCGATGCATCGAGGCAAGGAATGATGTGTGCTCATGCAAGAAGGTCAAGTGGTCGCCTATGCGTCAAGACAATTGAAGAAACATGAGCAGAATTATCCAACGCATGATTTAGAACTTGCAGCCGTGGTACATGCATTCAAGATTTGGAGACACTATATTCTTGGACATAGGTGTGAAATTTATACAGATCATAAGTGAAAGTGCATCTAGGACTCCCTTGTGGGTTTTGGATGATTTATGACAAGCAATTGGGATCCTAACCTCTTTGTTGAGATGAGTGCAGGCCAATAATGAAAAATGAGCAAAATACCAAAAAGAAGGGATAATGAGAAGCAAAGTGAACTTGAGCTCAAGGAAAAAGAAATAGTAGATTATTGTGTTTGGAGTGTGTTAAGGAAACACACCCAAGAGCTCAATCATATTTAAGCACACACACATATTGCACAAAGTTACACAGGACCGGACTAGTCCGATATCAACCGGACTAGTCCGATATCCTTTCTGCACCAGATCGGACAAGTCCAATATCTATCGAACTAGCCTGATATCTTTCTGACTTGAGTCGGACTAGTCCTCCCCAGGGCGGACTAGTCCTCAACACACTTCACAAGTCACACAAAATCGGACAAGTCCGTTGTTAACCGGACTAGTCCATTATTCCTTCTGATCCACTTCGGACAAGTCCGATGTTTACACGGACTAGTCCGAAATACCCACTGATCGAAATCGGACAAGTCCTCCAAGTGCGGAATTGTCATCCAACACACTTAGGGTTTCATATGTCCGGACAAGTCCGATGTCTATCGGACTAGTCCGAAGATTTCTAGTAGTGAAATCGGACAAGTCCGTTTTCGACCGGACTAGTCCGATATTTCGGGAAACTTAGGGTTTGCTACACACAGCACACCGGACTAGTCCGGTGACCACCACGGACTAGTCTGATCTTTCTGAACCCTAACGGTCACTTTTAGAAACCCCATATAAATAGAGGTGCACGGCCCACTTTTACATTCTCTCAAACCCTAGCGCCATCACACCTCCCAAGAGACTCAAAAACCACTTCTATCCACGAAATTAAGTGCAAAATCGATCAATCCTTTGAGGATCAATTCTAGATCATTGGAGAGACACTTGGCACACATCATTGAGCTCTTGGTTTGAATCTCTAACACACTCTTGCGTTTCAATTGTAATCTCTGAGTGTGTTTTTGGTGGCTTTGTGATTTGTAATCTAAGGGAGCTCTCAACGTGTGAGAACGCCCCTTGAATTTGGTTATTCACCCCTTTGTGATTAGTGGAAGAGGGTTGGCCTTCGTGGCGATCCGACGAGGGAAGGGTTGGAGAAGACCCGGTCCTTTTGTGGGCTCCTCAACATGGATGTAGGTTGCCTTCATGGTAGCCGAACCACGGGATAAATCATGTGTCTTGTCCTTTTTGTGTTCATCACTCAAATTGATCTACTTACTCTAGGGTTTGATACTCATTGTTCAATTTACATTAAATTGTTGAATACAAGCCTTAATTGTGACACAATCCAATATATAACTGTTAAACTGTTGTTTGATTCTATATTTCCGCTGCATACTTTAAAGAATCAACCTAATTGATTAATCTTGATCAACTTAGTCCGTGAACACTGGACTAGTCCGCACTTTACCGTACTAGTCCGATTTCTCTGGTATTGAACTTATTGTTGAGTGTTGCAGGATCCGACAAAAATTCAAAAGGCCTATTCACCCCCCCCCCCTCTAGGCCTACATTCAATCGGTAGCAGAGCCGGTTCTTCAAGAAAGAGTTTAACCACTCGAAGAGATCATGTCGGACATGAAGGACGTCCACAAAATCAACAACCAAGAGGAAGTCAACAACGACAAAACCCAAGAACTGGAGAAGTACCTCGAAGCCATTCAAGACTTCGAGGACGACGATGAGGAGACGCTGGAGCTAAAGGCACTCCTCAGAAAGAAGGCACTTTCCAAATGGAAAGCGAAAGTTGATGAGAAGAAGAAGGGGAGTAGTCACACTGACTACTCCCGATATCCTTTTAATTATGATCGTCTAAATTCCAAGAACAATCACTACTTATCTATCCCACTTGGAAAAGCCCCACACTTTGATGGGAGTGATTACTCCATGTGGAGGCAGAATATGAAGATACATTTGATTTCCCTCAACCCAAGTTTATGGCATGTTGTATGTACAGGGATAGATATTCCGGATGACGACGAAGAGCTCACCCCAAGTCAAGAGCAGGCCATCCATAGAAACGCTCAAGCCGCAGCCGTAATCACCTCCTCTCTCAGTCGAGACGAGTTCACCAAGGTGGATGGACTCGAAATTGCTAAGGAGATATGGGATACACTACAAACAGCACATGAAGGTGACCGGCATGTGCGTGAGGCAAAAATTGAAATGATCGAAGGGGAACTAGGAAGATTCGCAATTGAGGAAGACGAGTCACCCCAGGACATGTACAACTGATTGAAGACACTTGTCAACAAGGTTCGATCATATGGGATCAAGAAGTGGAATGACCAGGAGGTGGTAAAGCTCATCCTTAGAGATTTTATGCCTCGCAATGTCACGCTATGCTCAATGATCAGAGAAAGCCCCGGTTACAAAAGGATGACTCCGGATGAACTGCTTGGTAAAATTATCAACTTTGAAATGATGGAGAAACAAGCCAAGCACGTTAAAGAAATTGCCGACCTCACCTCGGCCAAGAAGAAAGGAGTTGCCCTAAAATCTACTCTCAAGCCTCTATCCAAAGAAGAAAGAGAAGCACAACTAGAGGAGGACAGTGATGACGAGAGTAGTGAGCTAGATGAAGAAGATATGATTTTGTTCATGAAAAAGTTCAAGAGAATAATGAAGAAGAGACAGGGAACAAAATCAAGTGAAGGAAAGTACAAGGAAAGGACGAAGCCAAAGATGAGGTGGGCGTGCTATAATTGTGGTGAGTATAACCACTTTATAGTTGATTGCCCGTATGAGGACAGCAAGAAGAAAACTAAAGAAACCAAGCCTCAACCCAAGAAATTCCTCAAGAAGAAGAAACAAGCCGAACAAGCACACATTGGGAAGGAGTGGGACTCAAACGATGAGTCCTCATCATCCGATGAAGAAGAGATGGCTAGCATAGCCATAGAAAGCACATCCAAGAAATCCACACTCTTCCCCACACTCGGCGCAAAGAAGGGAAATGGTACTTGTCTCATGGCAAAGGAAGGTAAACGCAAGGTAAACATCAATACCCCTTCCATGCATTCCTACTCTAGTGATGATGAACTAGATAGTGATGATGAGGACATGCTAAATGGACTAGATAGGAAAACTACTGCTAAAATGAGATTTTTACTTGACCAACTTATTGAGAAGGAGAGGTTAATTGATCGTCAAGAGGACATGATTATCTCCCAAAAGCAGAAGTATGTCAAACTTGACAAACTCCTAGAGCTTGAAAAGGAGAAAAACGGTTCACTAGAGCTTGAGCTAGCTTCAAGCAAGAAAACTTGCTTGGAGTTAACCGACTCAAATGTTGCAATCAAGGACCAACTTGCTGACCTGATCAAGGTTAACAAAATCCTTGAAGTGCAAGTTCAGTCACTCAAGCTAAGTGAACCTTCCTCCTCTTCAAGTTCACCTTCTCAACAAACTAAAACTGATCTTGTTCATATGTGCACATATAGTAAAATCAACACCAGCTTGAAGGAGAAGTCAACCTCCACAAAAGATAAAAATCCTACCCAATGTGGAATATTTGACAAGGAGAATATCAACTATGCACGTAGTGCATACTTGGTCCAAAGACCTCCAAATGTCAAATATGGCATTGGTTACTCTTATGATGAAAAGCAACATGCTGAAAGTCATAAGAATAACAAGGGAATGATCTCCTTCGTGAAGGGAAGACCCTCTCAAATTGATAAGTTAAAGAATAAGAAATTGAACTCGCATGAATACCGGACTAGTCCGGTCGGTGTCCGGACAAGTCCGGCCACCCAGACTAGTCCGATTCATAAACAACAGCAGCTTCTATTTAAAACTTTTGATGCCTCTTATGTATTAATGAGAAACAATCTTGGTAAGGTTTATGCTTATTATGTTGGGCCACGCCATGGGAACGAAAAATCCTATGTGTGGGTGCCCAAATGTATTGTAACTAACCTCCAAGGACCCAAGCAAGCTTGGGTACCTAAAACCAAAGCATAATTTGTTTTTGCAGGCCTATTCCTCCGGTGGATCCAAATGGGTGCTAGACAGCGGATGCACCAACCACATGACCAGAGAAAGGAGGATGTTCGTGGAATATGAATAAAACGAGGACCCAAACGAAGGCATCTACTTCGGAGATAATAGTCAAGGAAGGGTGCTCGGTACCGGTAAAATTGCAATATCCTCTGAACACACGCTTTCTCAGGTTTTACATGTTGAATCTTTAGATTATAACCTGCTGTCCATATCTCAACTATGTGACAAAGGTCATAATTGCTTGTTCACTAACGAGGGTGTGACCGTCTCAAGGAGAAGTGATGGTTCCGTTGCTTTCAAGGGTATGTTGAAGGGAAAGCTTTACCTTGTTGACTTCAACAAGGATAAAGCCGAACTCGACACATGCTTGATTGCAAAAACCAACATGGGTTGGCTGTGGCATAGACGGCTAGCACATGTTGGTATGAGGAATCTTCAAAAACTCCTCAAGGGCGATCACATCCGAGGTTTGAAAGATGTTGTTTTTGAGAAAGACAGGCCTTGTAGCGCGTGCCAAGCCGGGAAGCAAGTTGGAGCACATCATCCCGCAAAGAACATCATGACTACAACAAGACCGCTCGAACTACTTCACATGGACTTGTTTGGTCCAGTTGCTTACATAAGCATCGGCGGTAACAAATACGGTTTGGTTATCATTGATGATTTTTCTCACTTCACTTGGGTTTTCTTTTTGCATGATAAGTCAGAAACACAAGGAACACTCAAGAAATTCTTCAAGCGAGCTCAAAACGAGTTTTCATTGTCAATCAAGAATATTCGAAGTGACAATGGCACGGAGTTCAAGAACATACAAGTGGAGGAGTACCTTGATGAAGAGGGCATCAAGCACGAATTCTCAGCTCCATATTCACCACAACAAAATGGAGTTGCCGAAAGGAAGAACCGAACACTCATAGAGATGGCAAGAACTATGCTCGATGAATACAAGACTTCGGATCGATTTTTGGCGGAAGCGATTAACACCGCTTGCCATGCTGCAAATCGGCTTTATCTTCATCGACTACTCAAGAAAACTCCCTATGAGCTACTCACCGGTAACAAACCAAACATTTCTTACTTTCGAGTTTTCGGTTCTCCATGTTATATCCTGAACAAGAAGCCCAGGACTTCAAAGTTCGCTTCAAAGTCCGATGAAGGTTTCTTGCTCGGTTACGATTCAAACACCTACGCCTATCGTGTTTTCAACAAGGCCTCCGGACTTGTTGAAGTAGCACGTGATGTAGTGTTCGATGAGACTAACAGCTCCCAAAAGGAGCAAGTTGATCCATGTGAATTAGGTAAAGAAGAAGCTCCTTGTCTAGCATTGAAAAGAATGGATCTAGGTGAAGTTCGACCACAAGAATCACCTTCACACACAAATGAGGAAAAGGAACCACAAGAGGAGACCAACAATCAAGGGGGGGCTTCAACACAAGCACGAGAGTATGAGGATGATCAACAAGTCAACAATGGCAACCACCCAGGGGGAGAAGAAAACGATCATGAAGACACAACTCCCCAAGTGCCCCACCCAAGAGTACACCAATGCACTCAAAGGAATCACCCGATCGACAACATCATCGGTGACATCCAAAAGGGAGTGACCACTAGATCTCGCATAGCTAACTTTTGTGAGCATTACTCGTTTGTCTCCTTTTTGGAACCACGCAGGATTGATAATGCATTGAAGGATCCGGACTGGGTGGTGGCAATGCAAGAAGAATTGAACAACTTCAAGAGGAACGAGGTGTGGGAACTTGTGGCAAGACCCAACGCAAACATAGTGGGCACCAAGTGGGTCTTCCGCAACAAACAAGACGAACACGGAGTGGTAACAAGAAACAAGGCGCGACTTGTGGCCAAAGGGTACTCACAAGTCGAAGGTTTGGATTTCGATGAGACTTTTGCTCCAGTAGCTAGGCTTGAATCTATTAGAATATTACTTGCATATGCTACTCACCATGATTTCAAGCTGTATCAAATGGACGTGAAAAGCGCCTTCCTCAATGGACCGATCAAGGAAGAAGTGTACGTGGAGCAACCACTCGGGTTTGAAGACGAAGAATTTCCCAACCACGTATACAAATTGCGTAAGGCTCTCTACAGCCTCAAACAAGCTCCTAGAGCTTGGTATGAGTGTCTTAGAGATTTCTTAATTGAAAATGGTTTTCAAATTGGCAAAGTAGACTATACATTATTCACAAAGAATTTAGATAATGATCTTTTTATCTGTCAAATCTATGTTGATGACATAATATTTGGGTCAACTAACCAATCCTTCTGTGAAGAATTTAGTAGAATCATGACAGACAGGTTTGAAATGTCAATGATGGGAGAATTGAAGTACTTCTTGGGATTCCAAGTGTGGCAACAAAGAGAAGGAACGTTCATAAGCCAAACCAAGTACACGCAGGACATACTCAAGAAGTTTGGCATGGACAAGGCAAAGCCCATAAAGACCCCCATGGCAACGAATGGCCACTTGGATCTCAATGAAGATGGACCTAGCGTCGATCAAAAGGTATATCGCTCCATGATTGGATCTCTACTTTACTTATGTGCATCTAGGCCAGATATTATGTTAAGTGTATGTCTGTGTGCACGATTTCAAGCCAACCCTAAGGAATGTCACTTGACAGCCATAAAAAGAATCTTGAGATATTTAGTTCATACACCCAACCTTGGTCTTTGGTACCCAAAAGGCTCAAAATTCAATCTCATCGGTTACTCCGATGCAGATTATGCCGAGTGCAAAGTAGATAGAAAAAGCACCTCCGGCACATGCCAATTCCTAGGGAGATCCTTAGTTTCTTGGTCATCCAAGAAACAAAATTCCATTGCTTTATCCACAGCTGAAGCAGAGTATGTTGCAGCCGGGAGTTGTTGTGCACAACTCCTTTGGATGCGACAAACTCTAAGAGATTATGGTTACAATATGAACCGTATTCCTCTTCTTTGTGACAATGAGAGTGCCATTAAAATAGCCCACAATCCAGTTGAGCACTCTAGAACTAAACACATAGACATAAGACATCATTTCTTGAGAGACCATTCCATGAAAGGAGTCATTTCCATCTCACATGTCAACACCCGAAAACAATTGGCCGACATATTCACCAAGCCACTTGATGAAAAGCGTTTTTGCAAACTCCGAAATGAACTAAATATCCTTGATTCTCGGAGTGTGGCTTGAAAAATTGCATACCTGTATGAACTCTTCAAAATTTTGTCTGAATTGTGAAAATCATCCCTCTTCATTTTTTTTTCGAAAAACTATGTCAATTATTAGATCTTGATGAATTATGATCATTGTGTGATTGTTGTATGCTTACTGGTCAAATTCATCAAGATTAATTGATTTGTTTTGCCCCTCCTATTCTCTATTAGTGAACCTTCAAATATATATGAATGGGCTATGCAATTTCTCCTGGTGACCACGGACTAGTCCGTGGTTACCCGGAGTAGTCCGCTCTTGCAGACTAGTCCGCAGAGTGCCGGTTAGGCCGGACTAGTCCGATAGACCACGGACTAGTCCGATATAGCTCTCTGGATGACTTCGGACTAGTCCGGTCATGTCCGGACTTGTCCGATTTTTCGTGTCCATGACCCTAGCCGCCACCAAACCCTAATCTTCTTATCCCCGCGTTTGCCCACGCTTTCCTCTCTCTTGCGCTCGAGCCACCAAGGCAATTCTTTGCTCCCTCCGTCGAAAAAGTCCACATTTGGGCGGAGATCAAGCTTGACCTCTTGGGGATTGAAGCTAGCGGACTTGTCCGGTCTCCAACCCCTAAATCTTCAAGCATCAATCGATTTCTTCGGTAAATTTCTTCAAAACCCTAGAAATCTTGTTTTTCTCAATTGTTGATCGTATAGCCTAGCATCCTTCACTAGATACATGCTTATTTGATGTACTACGTGTATGCTAGACTAGATTTGCATTCGGAATCATCCCTTGATCAATCTGTTAGGTTTTTGAGGATGAACACCGGACTAGTCCGGTCCATGCACGGACAAGTCCGGTCCACCGGACTAGTCCGTGCCTGTGCACCGGACAAGTCCGATGTTTCTGAACTGAAAACCTAATTTTTCAATTCCTTAATGCAATTCATTGCTATCCTTTCAAACTTATGCCTTGTATAACTCATTCTCAGATCATGTCGAGCTCAAACAACGAAATCTCCGACTTTGAGGCCGAGTTGGACCAAGAAGTGGCACCTCGGTCCTCGACGGGTCTTGGCAAGAAACACCAAGAAAGACCCTCAGAGCCAGCTCCTTCACCTCCTCAGGTTCGGACGAAGGTGCTGGCAAAGAAGCCAGTGTCAAAGGCAGCAGCATCCTCAAGTGCCTCTCGCCAAGCCAAGGGCAAGGGCAAGGGGATTGCAACGGGGCCAGTCGGGCCTTTGAAGCTCCATGCTCCCAGGGAAGGGGTCCGGGACCCTACTGAGGAGAAGTTCAATGGCAAGGGCAGTAATTCTGCAGCCAAGTTCAGAAGTATTGACTGGTATGGCAGGCCAAAGCAAGTTGTCGATGGAAGGTTTTGGTGCAACTTCCATGCAGACTTCTACAAATCGGTGTATCTACCGATGAAGACCCCCGTGGTGCGCAGTCAGTGGATTGACTAGGCACACCTTGAGAAGGAGTGCTCAGCTTTTGATGAAGTCATTGCAGCAGTTGAGAGGCATGGCCTGAAGGATCTCTTTGCCTTCTGGCATAACTGGGATGATGAAGTGATTGCACAGTTCTTTGCAACTTGCCACTTCTCAAATGAGGATGAAGAGAGTGTTACTTGGATGACACACGGATCTAAGTATAGTATCACTCAAGAGGACTTTGCTAATCTGCTCCATATGGACACCTCTGGACATGACAGGCTGATCATCCACAACATAGGTGTCATGGAGAAGGATAGGATGAAATTCCTATATCAGCCGACCTCAAAGTTTGTCCCTCCCCCTACAAAGTACATGAAACCATTCTTTGTGGTCCTCAACAGAGTGCTGAGGAAGACTATTGCTCCTAAAGATGGAGATGCTGGGAGCGTGCAGGGATACCTCCGAACCCTAATGAGAGTCATAAGCAAGGACCGCCCATTTGATGTGGCGGAATATATTTGTAATGATATGGTCAACATATCATGCACGCCTAACAGGTCTTGTGGCTATGCTCCCTACCTCATGTATATGATTGAGAAAGTCACAGGTATTGAGTTCGTGAAGGATGTGGAGCACACTCCTTTGAGGCCTCAGAAGCCTCAACCTGTGAGTGTCCAGGCTGCTCCCTCGCCAGCCTCCTGTCCCGAGGCACCGGCAAGATCAAGAAGCGATGCTAGGGCTGTCCCTACCTCTAGGGAAGCCCCTCAGAGAGGATCAGTTAGTGGGATCCTCAAGTACCTGACTGCCATATTCTCTTCCTGCAAAAAGACCAAAGTGAAGGTCCACAAGCTCAACAAGAGAAGAAAGGAGGACATGAAGTATATAAAAGCCAATATGAAGCAAATCTGCCAGAAGCTGGAGAACGACCCCATTGGATCTCCAGTGATTTCTGAAGAGTCCGACCCGGACTTCACCGGCTCGGGCCTCTTAACCCCTCCGAGCTTGCCTACTTTGGCATTGGGGGCTCGAGCGACTCCGTCCCTCCTCCTTCCTCTCCTCGTCAAGCTAATGATGATGAAGACGAAGACAACGACGAGAGGACCGACAGTGAAGAGTGAAGACCCTAGGACCCTCCTCTCCTTCTTTTTGGTGTCTTGATGCCAAAGGGGAGAGATTGAGGGGGAGTCTTAGCTTTAGCTGTGGTAGGGTGCGAGGAGAGAGTTCTCTTTATCTTTCTTTGTGATTGTAATGCTTTAACGCTGTTTTCATGTTAACTATGGTTCTGTGTTGAAATGCTTAATTAATTTGCAAGTATGTGTTGAAATCTGCAATTTTGCTCCTGAAATGACATATGTACTTTGTATTGATTCATCAATGTAAATTATGTCATTCTCAATGTTCCAATGCACTTAGTTATGCATCCCACCATAAAGAATGCACATATGGATATTTCTCTTACTGCTTGATGTATTTTTGAATCATATGTGCACACTTTATGAAAATCTCATCTCTTTTTGTCATATTTTTTGAAATCTCAATTGGTTGTCATCAATCACCAAAAGGGGGAGATTGAAAGTGCATCTAGGCCTCCCTTGTGGGTTTTGGATGATTTATGACAAGCAATTGGGATCCTAACCTCTTTGTTGAGATGAGTGCAGGCCAATAATGAAAAATAAGCAAAATACCAAAAAGAAGGGATAATGAGGAGCAAAGTGAACTTGAGCTCAAGGAAAGAAATAGTAGATTATTGTGTTTGGAGTGTGTTAAGGAAACACACCCAAGAGCTCAATCATATTTAAGCACACACACATATTGCACAAAGTTACACAGGACCGGACTAGTCCGATATCAACCGGACTAGTCCGATATCCTTTCTGCACCAGATCGGGCAAGTCCGATATCTGTCGGACTAGTCCGATATCTTTCTGACTTGAGTCGGACTAGTCCTCCCCAGGGCGGACTAGTCCTCAACACACTTCACAAGTCACACAAAATCGGACAAGTCCGTTGTTAACCGGACTAGTCCGATATTCCTTCTGATCCACTTCGGACAAGCTCGATGTTTACACGGACTAGTCTGAAATACCCACTGATCTAAATCGGACAAGTCCTCCAAGTGTGGACTTGTCATCCAACACACTTAGGGTTTCATATGTCCGGACAAGTCCGATGTCTATCGGACTAGTCCGAAGGTTTCCAGTAGTGAAATCGGACAAGTCCGTTTTCGACCAGACTAGTCCAATATTTCGGGACACTTAGGGTTTGCTACACACATCACATCGGACTAGTCCGGTGACAACCACGGACTAGTCCGTCTTTCTGAACCCTAACAGTCACTTTTAGAAACCCCATATAAATAGAGGTGCACGACCCACTTTTACATTCTCTCGAACCCTAACGCCGTCACACCTCCCAAGAGACTCAAAAACCACTTCTCTCCACGAAATTAAGTGCAAAATCGATCAATCCTTTGAGGATCAATTCTAGATCATTGGAGAGACACTTGCCACACATCATTGAGCTCTTGGTTTGAATCTCTAACACACTCTTGCATTTCAATTGTAATCTCTGAGTGTGTTTTTGGTGGCTTTGTGATTTGTAATCTAAGGGAGCTCTCAACGTGTGAGAACGCCCCTTGAATTTGGTTATTCACCCCTTTGTGACTAGTGGAAGAGGGTTGGCCTTCGTGGCGATCCGACGAGGGAAGGGTTGGAGAAGACCCGGTCCTTTTGTGGGCTCCTCAACATGGATGTAGGTTGCCTTCGTGGTAGCCGAACCACGGGATAAATCGTGTGTCTTGTCCTTTTTGTGTTCATCACTCAAATTGATCTACTTACTCTAGGGTTTGATACTCATTGTTCAATTTACATTAAATTGTTGAATACAAGCCTTAATTGTGACACAATCCAATATATAACTGTTAAACTGTTGTTTGATTCTATATTTCCGCTACATACTTTAAAGAATCAACCTAATTGATTAATCTTGATCAACTTAGTCCATGAACACCGGACTAGTCCGCACTTTACCGGACTAGTCCGATTTCTCTGGTATTGAACTTGTTGTTGAGTGTTGCAGGATCTGACAAAAATTCAAAAGGCCTATTCACCCCCCCCCCCTCTAGGCCTACATTCAATAAGAGTCTTAAGTATATTTTCACACAAACAGATCTGAATTTGAGGCAACGAAGATGGTTGGAGCTCATCAAGGATTATGACGTGGGGATCAACTATCATCCAGGAAAGGCCAATGTAGTGGTCGATGCCCTGAGTCGGAAAGGAGTAAGTAATCAACTCACGGTCCGAGAGTTGCCATCCGAGTTATGTAAGGAGTTCGAACGGTTGAACCTCGGATTTGTGAATGAGATAGGAATAATGGAGTTAAACCCAACCTTGGAGCAAGAAATTCGAGAGGCACAGACCAAGGATGAGGAAATTCAGGAAATCAAGGAAAGGACTCAAGAGAGGAGAGAATTCAGATTTGATGAGGATGAACATGGTACCTTATGGCCAGGAAAAAAGATTGTTGTGCCTAATGTGAAGCATATTCGGGAGACGATATTAAAAGAGGCATATGACTCACCTTACTCAATTCACCCCCGTTGTACCAAGATGTACAAAGACTTGAAGACTTGCTATTGGTGGGCTATCATGAAGAAGGACATAGTTGAATACGTAGCATTGTGTGATGTGTGCCAACGAGTCAAGGCGGAACATCAAAGGCCAGCTGGACTATTACAACCATTAAAGATTCCGGAATGGAAGTGGGAAGAAATCGGTATGGACTTCATAGTTGGTTTACCACGTACTCAGTCCGGTTACGACTCAATTTGGGTAATTCTGGATCGGTTAACTAAGTCAGCTCACTTTTTTCCCGTCAAGACCACCTATAATGGAGAGAAATTGACGGAACTATATATGGGAAGAATAGTATGTTTGCATGGAGTTCCGAAGAAGATAGTCTCGGAGTTCACAATTCACTTCTAGGTTTTGGCAAAAATTGCATGAAGCTCTGGGAACGAGGTTGAATTTTAGTTCAGCATATCACCCTCAAACGTATGGACAAACCGAGAGGACCAATCAGATTTTGAGGGACATGTTAAGAGCATGAGCTTTAAAGCATGGGAAAAGTTGGGACAAAAGCTTGCCATATGCACAATTGTCATACAACAATAGCTACCAAGCAACTTTGAAGATGTCACCTTATGAAGCGCTTTATGGAAGGAAGTGTAGGACACCTTTATTCTGGAATGAGGCAGGAGAAACTCAAGTATTTGGTCTGGATGTTTTGCAAGAAGCCGAAAAGCAAGTCCAAATAATTTGTGAAAACTTGAGGGCTGCCCAATCAAGACAAAAGGGCTATGCGGAGAATAGGAGAAGGAAATTAACCTTTGAAGTGGGAGATTTTGTTTACCTCAAGGTGTCACCGATGAGAGGTCATAAGAGGTTTAACATAAGAGGCAAGCTAGCACCTCGATACATTGGACCATTCAAGATTTTGGACAAAAGAGGAGAAGTAGTGTATAAGTTGGATATGCCAACTCATCTTTCAGACGTACAAGATGTGTTTCATGTTTCCCAGCTCAAGAAGTGCTTGAGAGTACCAGAAGAACAAGTGCCGATGGAAGGATTGAAACTAGAGGAAGATTTGACTTATGCCGAACAACCGATCAAAATCTTGGAAACAAAGGAGAGAGTCACAAGGAACAAGGTTATTAGATGGTGTAAAGTTCAATGGAAGCACCACACAGAAAAAGAAGCAACGTGGGAATTGGAGGATGATCTAAAGAAGGAATTTCCCTATCTCTTCTCTTCCGTGTCGAATCTCGAGGGCGAGATTCATTTTAAGGGAGGTAGGTTTGTAACACCCTCATTTTCATGCATCATGCCCTACATACATTCATATACATGTTTAACATTAACCCACATAAAGAGGAACGAGTTTAAAATTGATTTGGAGCATTTAAAATTAATTTGGAACAAAACCGCACTTAAAATGCTGAAAAGTGCGGACTAGACCGATTTTGGTGAGGACTAGTCCGGTTTCTCTCTCACTAACAATGGACTTGTCCGTTTTTGCTATGGACTAGTCCGATTTTGCCTCTGGAAACATTCGGGCTTGTCCGATTTTGTGCGGACTAGTCCGATAGTCCAAGAATCCTTGAAAATTTGCTAAGTCCCTGGACTTTTCCGGACTAGTCCGGTGTTCCAACGGACTTGTCCATTTTCCTCTCTGACTAAAGTCGGACTTGTTCAATTTTTGGTCAGACTTGTCCGATTTTCTCTCTGGACAACTTCGGACTAGTCCGGTCCTTTTCAGACTTGTCCGATATTTCATGACTCCGAGTTGATCTTTTGTTTTACGACTTTTTTCTTGGGTTTCATGTTAAGTGGGCCTAGGGACGTTGTGCCTAACTCTTTTAGAGCCCATGTGGGACTCTAAACCGGCCTCTACTCCTCTCAAACTCGAAATCCATCTAACCCTAGCCTCCACCTCTATATAAACAACCCCACCCTTTGGCTTGACATCTATTTGCCACTTTTCCACCCCACCCAAACCCTAGTTCGTGGAGAGCCACCATCAAGGAGGGAGGAGAAGATCCCAAGCAAGAAGAAGAAGAGGAGGAAACGAAAGAGGATCAAGATCTCCACCAAGTTTTCGTTCTTCGTCACCAATTCATCCCCAAGTTCATCACCAACCCTAGATCACCAAGATCCAAGTGCTACCTCCAAGTTTCTTGATTCATTGGAGTCCTAAACACCTGGTATACCTTCTATTATCTTTTACTTATGTGAATTCAACTCCTAATCTCCAAATTCATGTCGATCTAGAAAACCCTAGTTCGCTAGTTTTACGAAGTGCGGACTAGTCCGGCCTTCTGCAGACTAGTCCGATTTTGCTAACTAAATTGTGTTGATTTGATTACAAAAGTAGATCTAATCAAATCCAAACATGTATAAACATGTTAAAATCTATTAGAACTAGTTAGTGTTCATTAAAAGCAATCTATTAACAAGTTCTACCTTGCATTTCCAGCAATCATGCATGTCATGTCATATTGAGTAATATTTGTGCACTCTTTGATTGTGTTTCTTGTCTTGTATGTTTATTGTATGGATTAGACGGATTTGCGCTAGAGAGTGTTGCGGAGGATCTACAGCACCAAGAGTTTGAAGGCTTTGACCCTAATCAACCGCAAGAGCAAGGCAAGTGTCCTTGAAGCATATTGATCCTATTTTGAAATAAATGTTTTGTTTGAAAATTGCATGCTTGTGTCAATTTGATGGGAAATCCTATGGTAGGAAGTTTACTATATTTGTTAATCATCCTTGTCACCTGAAATTATGGTAGAGAGTCGGGAAAGGTTTTTTACCTTTTTGCTTTGCTTAATCAATTGGGATGGGAAAACAACTATACCACTCAACTTAATTATGTATTTATGAGATTATGGTTAACATGAACTGGTTAATATGATATGGTAATGGGTGATCTAAGCAAGCCTGGTACGTAGATGGGTTGGATGTTATGGTGGTTTTGCTTGCTTTAGATCTAAGAACCGGTTTGTGGAGCGACCATCCAGGATTTACAGTGCCACCACGAGGCCAAGTATGGGTGTGGCGTAGCTGATTACTTAGGGCTTTGCCAGTGCTATTTGGACCATTAAGGATGCTCGGGGAAGGGGTAGTTGGATTGGGTTTGTTGATGATTGGTGGGACTATCTTGGGATCCGAATGGCTCAAGAGGGGGCCCTTGGTTGAAGATGTGCTCAGTTGGAGGCATCGCCACCGGTGAAACCTCAGTGGGGTCTAAATAGGCTAGTAATCCCTTTGTAAAGGATACTTTGTGATCTCTTGGCCACACACCTAAGGAAGTGTGAGACGGCATAATTGAGATTCTATAGTCATCGAAAGGTGATGAAATCACAAACACGTGGGTAAAGCAGTACAACCTCTGCAGAGTGTGTCTAAAACTATCATGATAGTCGTGCTCCCTGTTATGAGTAACCTGAACCCTCACATGATTAGAGGGAGCTCGGTATTGGGAATGTATTTGGGATGGTTATGGTTGGTATTATGGTTATGGATGGTTATGAATTGAATTCTGGTATTGAAAATTGGTATTGGTATGTGATGATGGACATGGAATATGGACTGGTACTATGATTTTAATTATGGTTTATGATGGGTTTACTTCACATACATATAATATATTGCTATTCAAATGTTTTTATGTACTTTTCAGCACTCAACCATTATTATATTCGTCATTTGAATCAATTACATGTCGTACTTTCCACACTTGTTGAGTACGACATGTACTCACTCTTGCAATCCCCCCCAACAGTTGCAGGTCAGGATTGGGAGTTTAATGGCGATAATGCGGAGGTCTAGGCCGTGTCTACTGTCAGCTTGCCTGTGGTGTTGATTGGAGTTGTGGTATGCCCTATCGCTTATGCTGCCTAGCTGTTTAGTTTGCTTATTTAGTTTATTTCCACTGCAATAGTTGAACTTGTCATTAATATTCATTAGAGTTTGTATTTGAGGATAATATGGTTTGTTTAATAAAATTTGGTTAATTAATCTTGTTCTGTGATAATTTTCTGTATACTCTTTTGTGAATGCACTCGTGTATGTGTGTTGAACATCCTGGGCAAATATATGCGTTTACATGGTTCATTTTCGGAACAGGGTTTCACAGTTTTCTTGTGAGCCATGGTGTTCTTGGCACGGTTTTGGGAAGAGAGGAAGAGTGGCTGTCCAGAGAAGACGATGGTGTGCCTGGGTGATCTTATAGCATAGTAGCAGCCTGGTTGTTCGTCTCTCGATGCGAGCAATAGTGGTGATGGGACGCAGAGTGGTTCCAATATAATTCAAAGATGCACATGCACTGCGCGCGTTTAGGGCGCATCGATAACTGGTGCGCATGTAAGCTCAGTGCGCCTGGTCGCATCAGCCACCTATACAAATGGCTACGACTTCAAGGACCAAGCCTTATACGGCAAACATCAACATATAATACTTCCTCCGCTCCAACTTAACTCTATTTCTGTTCTGGTCAAACTTACCTTTGACCAATGATTTATATGGAATTTATTAACTTCAATAACATGTACTAGATTGTATATTATGGAAATATTTTCATGGTGAATCTAAAAGTACGGTTCTTGTATTATTAAAATAGATCAAAATTACGTAAATCATTGGTCAAAGATAGATTTGACCAAACCTAAAAATAGAGTTGACATGGGACGCACGACGGAGTTTATGGTGTACTGGCACACCCGGATCGTACCTGTACCCGACTAGCCGTGTAGCTTTGTTTTATATTTTATTCCTTAGGCTTAAAAGTTTCCTCATCCTCTCTGTTTGCTCTGTTTGCTCTTCCCTAGGCTTAAAAGTTCTATATTTTACAATATTTTTACATATGTAAATATGCACATAGGATATATCACTTGATAGTTTTGCAAAAAACATGGAGGAGAAATATGTATATCCCATGCAACTACGTAAATCCACCCAAATTAATTAGCTAGTTATTTTTTAAGATGATAAAAAATTATTATTATTTCTCAGTGAGGTGGTCGGGGTAGATGATGTGGCATAATACCTTATGGGGCATAATAGCTTATGTGGCATGCTAATGTGGATGTCCAACTCAGACTAAGGATGAAAGTGAAACGGTTGTGTTAAGTAGAGAGACTAAATACTTGACCCATTTGAAAGTTCAAGGACCAAAAACTAAGTTTTGATTGAAAGTTTGAGGATGAAGTTGGGTATTGTGCCAATTCTAAATGAGCCAAGAGCTGCGAGCTTGATGAGCACCGTCATTGTTTGGAGCAGCGATTAGTTTATGGCATCATTAAATCTGGAGTAACTTTTCTAGATCATTTGGGGCCAAAAAATTAGTTAACACGCTATATATGAGGAGAAAGATTAGGATATGCTACCTTTTGCTTGTGTTGAATAATCATGTGTCGTGGACAACATATCCGACACTTCATTCTGGTCACCAGGATCATTCTGCCCCAAGTCATCTGGGGCAGCAAGCGGAGGACCTTGATCATCAGGATAACGACCAGGCAAGAAATCATTGGTCAAAGGTAAGTTTGACCAAAGCTAAAAATAGAGTTAAGTTGGGACGGAGGGAGTACTTTACAAACTGCTTTGCAGGCCCCGCTGCGGGCAATCTCCTGCCTCCTGGCAACTCCAGCGGCTAAAGTAGCCTAAAACTGCACTTCAAAAGCCATAACTCCAGCGCTCGTCTTTTGTTTAGCCTAGTTTGCATCAAAGGAAACTCACGGGACAGTTTAAAGGAATGGAATCCTTCGGATGGGAAAGACATTCATACGTAGTTTAGAAGCCATAACCATCACTGCGTGTTTGTGCGCGTCTCATCGTCTTATCTTTGTGTACTAAAGACACACCATCCCCTTCTCCACAACACACACCAGCCATTCTCTTCTCTGCGCGTACTCTTCCTCTTCGTCTCTGTCGGTACCCTGCGTACCGTATACCCCTTGGGACTACAAGAAGACCAAAGGAACTTCACCTGTTTGAGTTGAAGACCTCCGAAGGCCCCACGAGTCATATGAGACCAGACCTGCCTCCCTTCTATGGTTAGTCCCAGTGCTGCCACGTGTATACTGCAACCGGAGCTACGTCCCACACATGGGAAAGCTCTGTGCCAAATACCTGCGCGGCACCCCTGGACCTAACCCTCGACAGAGGGAAGCTCCGGTACCGACACGTGTATAACTGCACCGGACCTACCCGTCCCAGATGGTAAGCTCCGGAGCTGCCACGTGTCCAACCACCGGACCTTCAACTTCAACAGGCAGACTGGTGGACCCCCAACGGCTCGGACCTTCAAGGGACAATCAAAGACTTCAAGACCCGATTAAGTGTCATTAATACCATCTTAATGACACACGATCGGAGGGCCCTTAATATCAGTAACAGCACGGTCAAGGCTCGTTACCATGCTATTAAGGGTAATTAAGCTCATTAATTGTGTATTAAGCATCAGTAACCGCCAGGGCCACATGCCGGGCCAGGCTAACGATGTAATGACTAGTCCTTGTACTATAAAAGGATTGGTCGAGCGATACACAGGGGGCTCTCGGCTTCTGAACTCTCCTGACTCTTCCAAACTCGGCTCTGACACACGCTCACAAGTGCTCAGACGCTCAATACAACAACTACAAACCCCGTAGAGTAGGGTATTACGCTTAGGCGGCCCGAACCACGTAAATCCTTGTGTCAACTTGCCATCTTGTTCTGAATCTTTGCGCGCCCAATACCAAACTACAAACTCTGTGGACTACCAACAGTAGTACCGGGAGAATTGCTGGAATCAGACTCCGACAGTTGGCGCGCCAGGAAGGGGGTGCCTGAGATTCAAGGATGGTGAACTCTGCTACTGGATCGTCTAACGACAACCCTGCTGCACAACCTGCTGGAGGCAACCCCTCCAACATGCAGCAGCCAGCAGGTGTTGTGGCCCCAACAGGAGTCATGCCACCATCGCCACCATCTGCACCAGCGAATCAAGCTGGACAGCGAGATGGGGCGTTTGCGTTGGTCGCGACACCGGTGAACAACAACCCTGAACATGCGCTTCATGTCGTGCGTGCTCTTATCCAATGTCCACGCCTCCAGGAGCATCCCAGGGTGCAATGGAGCAGCGGGGGGCTGATGTGGAACATTTAGTTGCAGCAGCAGCCGATCGCATCAGCAATCAAGGTCCTCCCCCCTCAGGGCGGGCCCCATCACAGCATTGGACCGTGTCGGGTAGACTTGGTCCGCACGCTTCACAACATAGGAGGCGTGCTGCATCTCAATAGGCGACGTTGCTGCCTTCCAGGGCGCGAAGCACCCATACAATAACCAGGCTTTTGACTCACAACCTCCGGGCAGAGCTTGATCGCCGTTACCATCAACAGGACGACCGCATCCATATCGAGCGTGCTCGCGAGAGGCGACAGGCTCGGGACAGTCCTGCTCCCGAGGGAGTAGGAGGAGGCTGTTCTGCCCTAGCATGCACCTCCGCATGGTTAGATGGCCGCAGAAGTTCCGGCCTCACCTGCCGGAGAAATTTGACGGGACTGTCAATCCTGCTGAGTTTCTCCAAATCTACTCCATCGCAATCCTTGCGGCTGGAGGCAATGAGTTCGTGATGGCCAATTATTTCCCCATGGCTTTGACTAGAACCGCCAGGTCCTAGTTCATGAGCCTTCCGCCCGACTCCATCAACAGTTGGGCGGAACTGTGCCAGCAGTTCACTACCAATTTCGGGAGTTCATACACCCGACCAGGCACCAAACTGGACCTTTCTGCTGTCAAGCAGAAGGGGGGAGTCCCTGCAATCCTTCATCCAGAGGTTCTCCCAGGTACAAAATACTATTCCTTCTATCTCAAGCGCCTCTTTTATTGGGGCATTTAGACAGGGCGTACGAGACAAGAAGATGCTGGAGAAGCTAGCGACCAAGGAGGTCACCAGCGTCACGGAACTCTTCAGCTTGGCGGACAAGTGCGCCAAAGCTGCGGAGGGCCGTGAAATGCACTCCCAACCACCTCCGGAGGAAAACAAAAAGTCCTCCAAGGGTGAAGCCACTACCTCCGGGAGTGGCAAGAAGAAGAAAAAGTCCAACGGCAACAAAAAGCCATCGGCCGGCACACCTACAGCCGCTGCTGCCGCAGCTCCGGTTGGCCGGGGGCCACGCCCTGAGAAATGACCTCGGCCATCGTCTGAAGACAGAGGCAGCTCAAAGATGTGGTGCCCTATACACAAAACGAACAGCCACAACCTAGATGGTTGCTAAGAGGTCCAGAACCTTGCCGAGCTCTACCACAAGCGTCGGGAAGAAGTTCCTTTCCGTCAAAGGGAAGGGAAACAGAAAGTCGACGAAGCTCCGGCTGATGAGGAGTTAGGCTTTCAGGACCCTAAAAAGGTCTTGAAGGTTGTTTACACCTCCGTCAACGATGACTCCGATGTCTCTGACAACGAGCGTTGGAAGACCATGAACACCATCTTTGGTGGTTCGTGGGACATCACCTCCCGCCATGTCCTCAAGACCATGCAGTGGGACATGGCCTCAGTAGCTCCCACTGCCAGGGTAGAGCCGCACCAGAAGTGGATGGACACTGCCATCACCTTCGATGCTTTGGACTGCCCTCGGAACATGATTGGAGCTGGCCAACTTCCACTGATGTTATCTCCTACCATCAACAACATCCAACTCCATCATGTAATTGTGGACGGAGGTTCGGGGCTGAACCTCATAAGCTTCAAATCTTTCGTCAAGCTTCAGCTCCCACCTTCAGATCTTCGCCCCTCCCGACCTTTCTCCAAAGTAGGTCCGGGAGCCATAACCCCACTCAGTGCCGTTACTCTCCCGGTGACCTTCAGGACCCAGGAGAATTACCACACTGAGAAGTTGGTCTTCGACGTGGCGCAAATCAACTTACCATTCAATACCATTTTGGGCAGGCCAGCCTTGTACAAATTCATGGCTGCCGCCCATTATGGCTACTTGGTGTTGAAGATGCCAACACCAGCCGGTGTTCTCCAGATCTGTGGAGATCGCACCGTCGGAGTGACTACTCTGGAAGAACTCCATGCGCTTGCTACAGCGCAGGAGGAAGAATCCGGAAAGGAGCAAGCTCCGAAACCCCCGAGCATTCGTCATAGAGGCTCAACCTCTGCACCTCACGTGCAACCAAGCGGCAACACCGACATTCCCATCAAAGTCGTCCAAATTGGTTCCGACGCTGCTCAGACCACCCGTATATCGGGAGGTCTGAATGACAAATAGGAACTCGCGTTCGTCACTTTCCTCCTGGCTAATGTCGACGTGTTTTCCTGGAAACCGTCACAAATGCCTGGGATCCCTAGGAAAGTGATCGAGCACAATCTGAAGATCTATCCCGATGCTCGGCCTGTACACCAGAAGCCTCAGAAGCAATCAGTAGAGCAACAAAACTTCATACGTCAAAAAGTGAAGAAGTTGCTTGAAGCTGGATTCATCTGAGAAGTCTTCCACCCAAAATGGTTGGCAAACCCAGTCGTTGTACCCAAGGCCGGCGGGAAGCTTCGGATGTGTATCGACTACACTACCCTGAATAAGGCATGTCCAAAAGATCCATTGCCACTACCTAGAAGAGATTAGATAGTGGATTCCACCTCCGGGTGCGAATTACTGTGTTTCCTAGACGCATATTCTGGGTACCATCAAATCAGAATGTCTAGGGAAGATGAAGAGCATACTTCCTTCATCACAGTGGATGGATTATATTGTTACAATGACATGCCATTCAGTCTCAAAAACGCTGCTTCAACGTTTGTACGAGCTATTTACAAAACTTTTGGGGAGCTTATTAGAGATGTAGTGGAAGTGTACGTTGATGACATCGTCGTAAAGATCAAGAACAAGGAGTCATTCCTTGACACCTTGCAAGCTGTCTTCGACACAAGTTGCAAGCCACACACACGAAGCTGAACCCAGACAAGTGTGTCTTAGGGGTTAGCTCCGGAAAGCTTCTTGGATTCCTGGTGAACCACCGAGGGATAGAAGCAAATCCGGCGAAGATAAAAGCTATTGAAGACATGCGACCACCAGCTCGCATCAAGGACGTCCAGAAGCTGACTGGATGTCTAGCTGCCCTCAGCTAGTTCATCTCAAGACTGGCAGAATGGGCGCTACCCTTCTTCAAGTTGTTGAGGAAGTACGGACCATTCCAATGGTCTGAAGAAGCAGAAAAGGCATTCCAGGAGCTGAAACAGCTCGTCACCACTCTACCAAACTTGGTAGCTCCGAATCCTAATGAGCCACTTCTGCTTTACATTTTGGCAACTGACGAAGTTGTCAGCATGGTTCTGGTTGTGGAAAGACCAGAACCATCTCCAGTTCAAGAGTCCAGACCCCCCCCGGGAGGGTCCGGAGCTACCTGAATGTGAATCTGGGTCCCAGCTCCCAGACCCTGATCCTCAAGGAGAAACGCCGGAGGATCCATCTCCTTCAAATGAAGGAGTCACTACTGCTGAACAAGAAGATTCGGACCCCTCTGGGAAGGTCCGGATCACTTCAGAAGAAGCTCCGGATTCCTCCAGCCGGAACTCAGAGGTCCCTGACACAAGGTCCGGACCCCTCTAGGAGGGTCCGGGTTGATGAGGAGGAAGTTCCAAACCCCTTCGGGAGGGTCCAGACAGTCCAACGCCCAGTGTACTTCATCAGCGAAGTACTCCATGATGCCACGACTCAGTACCTGGGGGTGCATAAGCTGCTCTATGAAGTTCTTATTGCTTCTAGGAAGCTCTGACACTACTTCCAAGATCACAAGATTTTAGTGGTAAATTTTTATCCACTGCGTGCAATCTTGCATAATCCCAACTCTACTAGGAACATTGCAAACTGGGCAGCGGAACTGGCCGAGTTCGATCTTGAATTTGTCCCAAGACAAGCAATCAAGAGTCAAGCATTGGCGGACTTTGTGGTGGAATGGACCCCCTCTCCATCAAATCCTGGGGGCCCCAGTGAGCAGAAGTGTAGGATCAAAGAGCACGTGAAAAGCTACCAGAGGGGGGTTGAATGGTAGATTTAAAAATCTTACGCAGCGGAAACAATTAGACCTCAAACCCTTTCGGCAGAAAAATGATCTGTTAAAGAAATTGTGTGTGAGACTAATCTAAACGTGTTTCACCGTGACAAAAGTGATAGATATCATAGAGAATCAAGTCACGAAGACAGCACAAAAAGAATCACTAAAATCCGTCGAGAAAAACTCAATTTATGATTGAAAGATCAAACAATAGTCAATCTGCCCTACCTGAGAAAAAACAGTTCTGGAACGCAGCAAAGAAACTCGTGTAGATCATAGACCATAAATCCAATGACCGTAAAATTTTGATAGATGATATAAAATCAAGTTTTGAAGACAACCCAAAAGGAATCACATCAATTGGATCTGTAAAACTCGAGTTATGATAAAACCACCGACGAAAGGTAGTGTTGTCCAGAAACTCGACGAGTAAAACTTGTCTGGAACAAGTCGGACAAACAAGGCACAAAAGTTCCTTCAAACTACGAATTTTATTCAATAGAACACAAGAGGAACAGCCCCAAAGTCATGCCCCACGAGCTCTGGGCTCCCTTGCTTATATAACCAGCCCTTAGGCCAACCCAATATCAACTAGGACTCCAATCCTACTCAGATCATGAATCGTAACTTTCCATAACTGCTCAAGATTCTTCTATACGCAGATAGAAGCAATCTTAAGACTTCCAAACACCTTAGGAACGTATCCCACATTCCTAAACAACTCAAATTCGTGACCCACACGAAATACTATCATAACCAACTCAAAACTTTCCATATTTGAGACAAACCCAACTCAGCCGCAGCCTGAGTCCATAACCTAGTCGGTTGGACCTATCCGACCAATTCTTTACGTCCACATCTCTTCATCACGCCTCGGAACCATGTAGCCACATCCATGCACTCCTTGTACACGTGCAAACATCTTCCAATGACGTCCACGATACCTTCATATGCATTGTTCTTGATTCAATCATGTTGCGCAACCTCCTGATCAGCTCAACCACAATTCCTCCTGAATTTGGTTGTTGGAACCTCATCTCCTCCCTGAGACTAGTCCAATGGATCCCGTCACCAGCCATGTATTGAACTCAAGCAACACCTGCACATGAATAAACAACCAATCCATACGAGCCCAAGTCCTCGACTTGACTCAAGTTAGTTCCGAACACAACACCCTACGTGAGAACCTCACATAAGCATGTTGCAAAACCACAGTAACACGATATCATCCATATCAACCAAAACGCACCAAAAACTTAGCAAATGAATACTAAGCAATCTTTCCAACAATGTAAAGCAAGTTCAAAACTTTGCAAATGAAAAGCAAAAGTATTGCGGTCAAGTTCCGGACCATCCCATAGCAAGCCGGAGCTTGACCCGGAGCTTATCAAAACTAGTACAATGAAGCACCTGCCTGAGCTTACCAAAACTAGTAGATCCTAGCACCGGAGCTTACCAAAAACTACTCAAAACTAGTCAACCCAAAACCAGAGCTAGACAAAGTACGTCGGAGCTTAGCAAAAGAATGCCAGAGCTATCAAATATATGCCGGAGCTATCAAAGACATGCCGGAGCTAACAAAGACATGCCGGAGCTAAAGATAAAGCTCACCAGAGCTAACCAAAGCTAGTCGGACCTTACCAAGAAGTCGGACCTAGCATTTAATGTAGCCGGAGCTACCCAAAACAAGTCGGACCTATGGTCGGACCTTGCTATAGCTCGAAGCTAGAGTCGGACCTTGATAAAAAGGTGTTTTGGTGATATTCAAAACTTTTATCATCAAAGCCAAGTGTATTCACGACAAGCCAATGTATTCAGCACACATAGGTCTTACAATAAGCCAAAACCCAAGGTTCCGGTCTTCACCGAGCCTCACTGGACTCTCTACTTCGATGGCTCCGTGCAGAAGCAGGGGGCCGAAGCTGGAGTCCTTCTCCTCGCTCCAACCGGGGAGAAGGTCAAATACATGGTTCACCTTGACTTCAAGGCGACTAACAACATGGCGGAGTATGAAGCACTAATCTATGGGCCCAAGGTGGCACTATCGTATGGTGTCAATCAGCTGTTGGTAAAGGGTGATTCACAGCTTGTTGTAAAACAAGTCAAAGGTGAATGTTGCTGCAATAACCCTCAACTAGCTGCATACCTACTTGAAGTACAGAAGCTTCAAAAAGACTTCGACGTCCTGGATCTCTGCCATGTCCAGCGTCTCAACAACGCTAAAGCCGATGAACTCTCGACGAAAGCTTCAACTGGAGCTCCAGCTCTCGACAGAACCTTCATCCGGAGGTTGTCTAAACCTATAGCTCAGCCTACCGAACTGAGCGAAGGGGGCAAGACCAGCACCTCGAAGCTGGCGGTCCTGATGGCCCTGTTACCATGGCGTCCATCAAGGGTCGTAGGTGCTGCAGGAAGCTCCGAGAAACCCAACACGCAAGACTCAAATCCTCAAGTTAGCTCTGATGCATCAATCTCGGAGATCTGGAGCTACTTGAAAGACAATTTCCTTCCTGAAGATAGTGTATCCGCTAACCGGATAGTCAGATTGGCTAAAAGGTACACACTGGTAGAAGGGGATCTCTACCGGCGTGGTGCCAACGGTGTCCTAATGCGGTGCATTACAAGGGAAGAAGGCTGTGAGGTCCTCGTAGGAATCCATGGAGGCGAGTGTGGGAACCACGTGTCTTCCCGCATGCTGGTCGCTAAAGCCTTCCGGCATGGTTTTTACTGGCCTACAAAACTCCAGGATGCAACTGAGCTAGTGAAGAAATGTGAAGCATGCCAGTTCCATGCAAAGCAAATCCACACACCAGCTCAGCCACTACAAATGATACCTCCTACATGGCCCTTCGTTGTGTGGGGGATGGATATCTTGGGACCTTTCCCAAGAGCCGTCGGAGGTTACAAGTTCCTGTACGTTGCCATTGACAAGTTCACTAAATGGCCGAAAGCAACTCCAGTTGTGACAATAAACAAGCAATCAACTATCAACTTCTTGCAGTCCATCGTATGCAGATTTGGAGTGCCAAACAAGATCATAACTGATAATGGGACCCAATTCACAAGCTCTGCATTTCAAGGATATTGCAAAGACCTCGGCATTCAAGTCAGCTACGCCTCAGTAGCTGACTCAGCAAGCAATGGCCAAGCTGAGAGAGCAAATGCAGAAATCCTAAAAGGACTCAAGACGCGCACATATGAGCGCCTAAAAAAACATGGAGCCAACTGGATCGAAGAGCTTCCGTGCACACTGTGGGCCAACAGGACAACTCCAAACCGGTCAACTGGAGAAACACCCTTCTTCGTGGTGTACGGAGCTGAAGCAGTCCTTCCTCTGAAAATCACCTTGGGGTCACTCCGGGTCCGGACCTTCGACGATGCCACGCAGGACCTGCTCCGGCGTGAAGACCTTGACCTCCTTGAAGAGGGAAGGTGCCGAGCAGCTGTTCGGAATGCCCGATATCGCCAAGCTCTTCGGCGCTATCACCAAAGGCATGTTCATAGTTGATAGCTCGAGGAAGGCGATCTGGTACTACGGAGAATACAAACTCGAGAAGGGTTAAACAAACTCTCCCCCAGCTGGGAAGGACCCTTCCGAGTGATCAAAGTATCATGTCCTGGATGCGTTCGCTTGGCAACCGAGGATGGGACACCGCTCCCTAATCCTTGGAACATTGAGCTCCTTCGTAAGTTCTACGCTTAATATCACGGAGGTGAGTCTGTAGTTACATGAGATGTATGTTATAGAGTCATTGTACATAGTCGGGTAGCTCCTTTGGGAGAACAGCCGGACCTTCCCCAGAAGGTCCGCAAAGTTCAGGCAACACTTGTCACATTCTCAGAACTAAAAGTGTAGCTAGCTACATTGGGTCAAATGAGAAATGAAACACACTTAGTCTGGTTCCGTACCCTAAGAGTGTACTTGTTTCTCGTGTACCCCGAACGTATAATGAAAGACATCATTGTGTGAAAACAGACTCCACGTGCATTTATTTTGTACAGGCTCAATATTTTTTATTTTTCTCTTTTTATTCTATAACAAAGTTGTGCAATTCTTAAGAAACTTTAGTTCGGCCAATTCATATATAATTCAAGTTGCATTGTCAATTCTTCCGGGTCTAAACATTGTTAATAGTCTACTCGTCTGAATGCCGCCAAGCCAATTTAGGTCCGGAGTGTGCTATCGACTTAGCCTGGTCCTGCACCATAAGTACGCCACTCTACCTACACCCCGGCAGGCCGAAGTAAGGCGAGTCCAGAAACGATCGGACCTGGAGAAAACAAGCCAGTGCACTTGATTGTATTTAGAATTGCGTTCGACCTAAAAATTTCTTTCGAGAATAGGAAGCCGCAAACGAGTTGTAGAGAAGAAATGGATTTTACTATTTCTCTTGACTTCAGTGTGCAGGAAAAATAAAGATCTCATGATGATGATGGATGAAGCTGGAGCTATCAAAGCTCCGACACCCCCTAAGGTGGTCTACTGTCGATGTTTCAAACATTGATAGTAGACATCGCCAGAGCTACAAAGATCCGTCAACGTGAAGAAAATATGGTGGGAAGACTCCCCAGTGGGTCTGCTGTCGACGCACCACGTGTTGACAGTGGTCGCTGCCAGAGCTACCAAGCTCCAACAACCCCAGAGGACTAACCGTCAATGCTCTACGTGTTGACAAGGGTCACTGCCGGAGCTACTAAGCTCCGACAACCTCAGGGGGCCCCTACTATCGGCGACTTCGGACCTACAAACTACATGTTCGAAGCGCCCAAGTCTTCAAAGAAATGCTACATCCTCTTGGTACATGTTCACAATCAAATTGTGTACATCTACCAGGGGCCAAGTGGGACAAAGGTGATGAAGACAAAAAAATGAAATTCATAAAATTCTTGGATTTCATTAATCTGGAGACAAGAGATTATAAAATTGGAGAAAAAGAAGAGAAAATACAAGAGGGAGCTACAAAGAGAGAATCCTAGACCCTATGGAAGAACGAGGCGACCTTCTGGGCAACCTCCGACACGCTAGCTTTGGCGGCTTCTCCCTCTCTGTCGATGGGGCCTTCAAGCACCGGGTCCAGTGGGAAGTGAGGGTCCCAGCTTGTGTAGCATGTCAGCATGAACTCTGCGACGTTCTTTGACAAGGATTGTCCCTCGGTTTCCAACTGGTCTGTGATGACATCGCCATCTTGGTGAGCTTGTTGCCTGCCGGACCCAACGCCTGGTCCAGCTCCAGCTCCGGATCATCTGGACGCACGGGACTAAAACCCATCGGCGTCAGCGCATTGTTGGCTTTGCCCAAGAAGTCCCAAACTTGTTGGGACTCCGCAGGCCTTAAGCCTCACATCGCTTCCGAGGATACTCTGATCGCCGCAAGCTCCGAATTCTCTCGAGCAAGGCGCTCAACCTCTTTGGCGTTCTGCTGAATCTTTTCAGCAACCTGCCTTTCGAGTTTACTAAGCTCCTCCTCCCTGAGGTGGATCTTGTTCCGGCGGTCGACCAGGTCCTTCTCCCGGCCCTGCACTTTCTTCTCCCTAGCAGTAATTTCATCCTCCCTCTTGTGGAGGTCTTGTCCTCGCTGCCAGGCCTTCTTCTCCTCCTTCTCACAGTGCTCCTCCAGCTTCTTGGTGCGCTCTGCGAGACTCGTGTCACCCAGAGTCAGCCTCTGAGTAAGCTCCTCTTCCCTCTTCACGAGGTCATCCCGCAGCTCCAGGAGTTTTTGCTCTTCATCTTCGAGCTTTTTCTCCCGCTCCTCAAGAGCCTCCCGGTGCTTGACGAGGCTGTCGTGGATGGCGCTGAGCCTCTCTTTGCAATCATATGCTGCATTATTAGCAGCTACGGCCTGTTCATGGATGGCTCGAGACTGGATGTTGAGGAATCGCACCATGCTTTCCCTCTCGTCCAGCAGCTGGCCCCAGAACTCCATCCGGGCCTTCTCCTTCTTCACCCACTCCGTGTCTTCAGCCAGCCTGGTTTGCGCCAGCTTGGTCTCGAATTGGAGCCGGTTGCACCACCTCCTAAGGGTTTGGCGCTCCTCCTCGAGGGCCTTGTTGTCGTGGTAGAAGGCCAGCTGCACTTGACGAAGGCTGGAGTAGGCGTTGTCGATAGACAACGACAGGGGGATTGGCTCCGGACCTGCTGAGGTCCTCTCCGCTGGCTCCAGCGGGTTCTCTACAACAACAATCGGGTCCCACTCTACAAGAGTGGTCCCCTGAGCTTTCGCGTCGCTAGGGCCGCCCTCTGGGATAGCCTCGGCCACCGCCGAGGAAGGTCCTGCAGCAGAAGTTCCTACCTCTAGAGTCAGCTCCGAAGGTCCTGTCACCTGGTCATCAGCAACTGGTCCCTCAGGCGGGGGACCGACAGCTTCATCTTGGCACCCTGGCTTAGGCGTAGGCACCTTTGGAGCCACTACCTCCGGGGCAGGCATTGAAGGTTCGGCAGGAGCTGAAGCCGCTTCCGGCTCCAATGCTGGCACCTCCTCGACTGCCGGTTCAGGCACTGGTGCTTCGACCGCCATTGGCTCGAGCGCCGGCACTTCTTCGACAACTGGCTCAAGCGCCAGCACTTCTTCGACGACTAGCACAGGCGCCAAAACTTCATCAACCATCGGCTCTACTGCTGGGGCTTCATCAACACTCGACTCTACCGCTGGGGCTTCATCAACAACTGGCTCTATCGTTGGGGCTTCATCAACCACCGTCTTCGCTGTCGGGGCTTCAATAACATCCGGTTCTAGGGTCGGAACCGCAGCTACCTCCGGCTCTAAGGACAGAGCGTCCATCATCTCAGCATCCAAACCCGAAGCTTCAACCTCCGGGGCTGGTGTCGCTGGTACATCTTCATTCCCGTGGTCCGACGCTACCACAGGAGCTTCAGAGGATGACTCAAGGTCTAGGACCACAACAGCCGGCGTCGGGGCTGCCGCGACCTCAGCCACCACCTGGGGGGGCACTGGGATTGGAGCCGGAGCCTCTGCCT
Source organism: Tuctoria greenei (assembly GCA_036927565.1). Lineage (NCBI taxonomy): Eukaryota > Viridiplantae > Streptophyta > Magnoliopsida > Poales > Poaceae > Tuctoria > Tuctoria greenei. The sequence continues at coordinate 212,819,064 of JAYESD010000004.1, read as the reverse complement.
GCACAGCCTCAGTTGCTGCTGCAGGGACCGGAGCTTCAGCCCCTTTCTTGGGGACCCTGCTGATGAAGGACAAAGAAACTCAAAACATAGTTTCAACAAAAACAATCAACTGAGGTAAAAAATCAAACTTACCTTGGAAGACTTCCGCTCCAGCTAGTGCGGAACCTCTTCACTGGAAGCTCAGTACTGGACCCTGTTGCCACTGGCGTGGTAGCTCCGGAAGGTTCCCCGGAGCTTGCTTCCGCCATCAGTGACGTCTTGGTTGAGGCCCCCCTCGACCGGGAAGGAGCTTCGGACCTAGAGCCTTCAGTTGGCCCTGGTACTGGAGCCACATGGCTGGAGCTAGCGCCTCGAGGAGATGCTGATGCTGGAGTGGTCGTCGCTATAGAAGACCTCCTCCGCCGGGGAGAAGGAGCTGTCGTGGAAGGAGCAGGTCTGACGGACCTCCCATCAGCATGCTTCAGCTTCCTCTTGCGGCTCGAGGGCTCAGCCAACTCCTTGCTCTTGCCTATGACTTCATCTCTTGGCTTTGGGGCGGGAGCGGAGCCACCTTCAGAAGCTCCGGGGATTGCCACCCCGGAGGTTGATCGCCTCTCCATCAAGCCCAAGTCATCCAACAGTGGCATCTTCCTCCGGAGCTCTCTGCACTCCTCTGGTATCATGTTCAGAGGAAGGAAGGCCGCCGGTGGAGACACGTTGCCAGGGCCGATGTTCCCAGGCTGGAACTTCTTGAGATGGGTCTTCAAGGCTTCACCAGTCAAGTTGGTGTCCAAGCCGACCTCAATGCGGTTGGTATCCATCTCACTATTGAAGGCCCAGACAGGCCGGCTCCTAGCCCTCAGCAGGGCCCACCTGTTCATCAATAAGTTGCCGAAGACCATCTAGGGGGTCACCCCACCTTCGACACATTCCTGGATTCTGTCCAGAATGGGCTTGTACTCCCTCAAGAGATCTGGCATGTCACTCCAAATGTCGGTGTCGATGCGAGGGAGGCCTTCAGGCAGCTCCAGCCTCTCGTGTCCCTCGACGGTGATGACCACCCAGTCTTTCTTCCAGTCGTCCCACTTGCTGGAAGGGAAGGACCTCAAGTACTTGAGGGGAGAGTTTTCCGCTTCAAGAAGTATTTGAAGCCGATGAACTCATCACTCTTCCTGGTCGGGTGGACAGTGAAGAAGGTCCGGAACAACTCCACGCATGGGGGCACGCCCACCCATATCTCGCAAAAGTGGACGAAAGTCACCACCAGCAAGATTGAGTGGGGGCCCAGACGGTGGAAATGCAGACCATAGAAATCTAGCAGCATCAGAAAAAAAGTGGAGAAAGGCAGGATCAAACCTGCCATGGCGTACCCAAGGAAGTACACCATATCTCGGCTCGCTCCTTCTCGAAGGGAAGCTTGCGCAGCGAATGTCATTGGCGGAGGAGTCACTGGACCATCCCATGTAGGTCTGGACCCTAGACAACTCCTTCTTGCTCCTGACACAGCTCTTGGGAAGTCCCAACTTCATCGCAGCATAGCGTGGCGAGAGAGGAAAAGCGAGCGAAAGTTTGGAGGATTGGAGCGCAAGTTCGAATGAAGGCGTAAAGAATCCCCAAACGGTGCGCACTTTCCTTCTTAAGTAAGCCCCCACAATGCTTGGTTTAACTGCGGACTACCGCCAACGGCACATCCAAAGACCCTTGAAGACACGACTCAAAAACCGAAGGATGGACCCACCTCCAGCAGAACGACTTCATCTAAAAGGTCTCTCCCAGAGGTGGGCCCAGGGGGCCACTGTCGGTACCCTGCGTACCGTATACCCCTTGGGACTACAAGAAGACCAAAGGAACTTCACCTGTCTGAGTTGAAGACCTCAGAAGGCCCCACGAGTCATACGGGACCGGACCTGCCTCCCTTCTATGGTTAGTCCCGTTGCTGTCACGTGTATACTGCAACCGGAGCTACGTCCCACACATGGGAAAGCTCTAGGACAAATACGTGCGCGGCACCCCCGGACCTAACCCCCGACAGAGGGAAGTTCCGATACCGACACGTGTATAACTGCACTGGACCTACCCGTCCTAGACGGTAAGCTCCGGAGCTTCCACGTGTCCACCCACCGGACCTTCAACTTCAACAAGCAGACTGGTGGACACCCAACGGCTCGGACCTTCAAGGGACAATCAAAGACTTCAAGACCCGATTAAGTGTCATTAATACCATCTTAATGACACACGATCAGAGGGCCCTTAATACCTGTAACGGCACTGCCAAGGCTCGTTACCATGCTATTAAGGGTAATTAAGCTCATTAATTGTGTATTAAGCATCAGTAACTGCCAGGGCCACATGTCAGGCCAGGCTAACGATGTAACGACCAGTCCTTGTACTATAAAAGGACTGGTCGAGCGATATACAGGGGGCTCTCGACTTCTGAACTCTCCTGACTCTTCCAGACTCGTCTCTGACACACGCTCACAAGTGCTCAGACGCTCAATACAACGACTACACACCCCGTGGAGTAGGGTATTACGCTTAGGCGGCCTGAACTACATAAATTCTTGTGTCAACTTGCCATCTTTTTCTGAATCTCTGCGCGCCCAATACCGAACTACAAACTCTGCGGGCTACCAATAGTAGTACCGGGAGAATTGCCGGAATCAAACTCCGACAGTATCCATCGCACGCGCCCTCATTGGGTCCCTTCGAAGCCCATGGAGTTCCCCTTGCCACATGATATTGCGGTCCTGATCGCGGGGTGGGTCGCCACAACCTCCCCACAGCCCATGGACGACCTCTCCAGTTTGCGCGCCACCTGCCAGGCCATGCACGCAGTGTGCCGAGATCGTGCCGTGGGCAGGCGCATGGCGCTGGAGTAGGAGAGCATCTGCAAGGGGAGCTATGACGCCCTCGTGGAGCGCCTGGCAATCGTCGACAACCCTCATGTGTGCTACGTCACCGGGTTCAACCTCGTCTTCAAGGACGGTCGCGCGCAACCGGGCACCCAGTTCCTTGCCCGGGCTGCCACGAACGGCCACATGGTGGCGGCCTACGTCCTCACCATGCTCCACTACGACACCGACCGCGGGGCCCGCGATGCCCTCGAGTATATCCGGCGGGTCGAAGGTGAGGCCCATGTCGGCTACAATGCGGTTGGGTCCGTCACAATGAAGTGGACCAACACGGAGTGCTCCCGGTGTCGGCATGAAGACATGGAGAGTGTCTACGATGTCGCCTGGATGAACCTGGGCAGGCCTCCTCCGGGACCGCCGCCGGTGGTGGTGCCCAACATTGACGATGATGCTTGGCGCTGCCCAACAGAGGTAACCAGGGAACTTCCCGTTGTGGCAGGCAAGGGTGGGAGAAGTGTAGAGTCTTCTGTACTGAGAACTGTAGGAATAAGCACGAGCATGACCGGTTCTGCCGTGAGGCGTTGTACTCTATGGGTTATATTCCCTCCATTCCCTTTTGGATATGATGCACCCCTAGTTCTCCCAACACCAATTAAAATAGACTCGTATAAGGCATGTTGATGTGTTTCCCCTATATATGCTTGCTCGTCTCTGATGAATGTTGCACTTGTTGTGTTTCCCCTATGCACGCTCATCTTTTGTTTAGCCCCGTTTGCATCAAAGGAAACTCATTGGATAGTTTAAAGAAATGGATTCCTCCAAAAGTCAAATACATTCAATCATAGTTTGTTACAAAGGAAATTAGTGTTCCCTTCCAGAGGAAATATATTCAGCATATTCCTCATTTTTCTTTGCGATTTCACCAGATATGTGGCACAGCGAACCACCATCTTCTGGGATCATCAGCTGCGGACAAGACCGACGGGGGTCGATGGAGAAGTTTGCCATTAATGAGCCACGAGCCGCGAAGAAACAAATCTGCATGAGAGGAACAAAGGGTGTACTACTTAGTATTTGGAGGTTGCGGTTTCTTGGGAGTCTCCGGAGTATTATATTATAAAGCAACACAACATGGATACGGTATGCACCTGGGAGCAAGTGCATACCGTTCTCAGATGGTGCCACCTGTTTCTGGCAGTTCGATCTACCGTCCATAATACTCAATAGCGCGCTTTTGAGCTCAAACGGAAGCTAAAATATCTCAACTGCCACGATCAGGGAATGATGATCGAAGACACGAAGGAAGTACGTGGCAGCATCGGAGAACGGTATGCACTTGCTCTCCGGTGCATACTGTATCCAGAAATTATTTCTCCCACAGCATGAGTAGTGGTAGCTAGAGGTGACACCATATGGAACTGCCGTGTATAGGAGTAGTGGTAATGATGACACCGCGTATAGGGGCATAGGGCCAGTGGTAAAACTTTCGGCCTGTTCCAGTCCTTGCAATAATAACATCGCGACTGTTCAGATTTTGGCAGGAAAACAACATGACAAAATGTGAAAAGAAAAAACATAAAAAAACAAGGACAAAAACACAACATCACGACTTGGATTAACCTGCGTCAATCGATTTCCCGTTTTACAGTTTCATTCTCCAGGCTCTTTCACTTTAAATATCGTACGTACTACCTATTTTTTTCTAACATTTTTCTCTTCCTTTCTTTTCTTTTCTGGAGTTCATTGTCTCCACTTTTATTTTCTTTTCTGGAGTTCATTGTCTCCACTCTAGAGGCCCCCGGTGTGGAGGGTCACACAATTCGATTCACGCACGAAGTGGGTTAAAGGGGAAAATTTGGCGTCGTTAAAGGAGATGTTTTTCGATAAAAGGAGAAAATTTTTAATTTCACACGCAAAGGGCCCAACGTATGCGGGAAAAAACAATTTATGCTTATAAAAAACCGCGGTTTGCATCCCTCTCGGTTATCGCAATGGCTCGACGCGTCCCATCAGCTTCATTGGCGGTTTTTTAATTTGACACGGAAAGGGCCCAGGGCTTATATAAAAAACATATGCCCCATACACGCCTCCTCCACGTTCTGTTCGATAGTGTACGAAGCGGGGCCGAGTCTTGTGCAACATCTTTTTTCAATCGGATGTGTAACTACAATAGCGTTTGTTGCCTTATATTCTCATTGCAACGAGCTCAACTTTCTGAGGTGGGACAAATCGTTCACACCTTGTCAAAATCGATCGCACGAATTTGTTATGGATGCCACGCGCGGGGTGAGACGTAGGGAATATGCCAGGTGACCAGTGCACAACTTGGGCCCAGGTACCAGCATGAAAGTGACAAGGATACCATTCCTGGAATTAATCCTGGTGTTATCCCAGTCATGTCTTGCCATCATACTACCTCGTTTGGATAGGAGTGAATCTACTTAATTCTAAGTGGATTGAAGATTATTGATATAAGAATTAGTTCATTTTCCACTTCAATCCACTCCAATACAAGTGGATTGAAGTTACCCAAACAAAGCCTACATGATCATCACAACAATAATGCAATTATGCTCCAATGTGTCGTACACGTATTAATTTTCTCTTATATATTATAGTTTGAGGCTCGATGATCATGTTTTGGGGCGTATAGCATGTGCATGGACAACTAGCGGAGTATGAAAGACCTCGATAAATGTATGTTTCATGTCGATATGAACTATATACTATGTGTAATTTCTCTTTTTGATGTTGGATATCGTCTAGAGTTGTAGGCTCATTGATCATGCATCGTTGGGGCGTAGCATGCATGGACAAGGCCTCAAACTCTGACGATATCCATCCTCAAAAAGACAAAACACGTATGTATTGGTTGATATACCGAGGTAGATGATATAGCTTATGTGGCGTGCCAATGTGGATGTCCAACTCAGACTAAGGATGAAAGTGAAACGGTTGTTTGAAGTTGATGGACTAAATAATTGACCCATTTGAAAGTTCAAGGACCAAACTGAGTTTTGATCGAAAGTTTGAGGATGAAGTTGAGTATTGTGCCACTTCTAAACGAGTCAAGCTTGAGCTTGCCAGCTTGATGAGCTCAAGCTCGAAAAGTTTGAGTAAGCTCATTTATTGTTGTCATCTATGATATGCGTACCTATTTTTTTTAACATTTTTCTCTTCCTTTAATTTCTTTTTGGAGTTCATTGTCTCCACTCTAGAGGCCCCCGGTGTGGAGGGTCACACAATTCGATTCACGCATGAAGTGGGTTAAAGGGGAAAATATGGCGTCATTAAAGGAGATGTTTTTCGATAAAAGGATAAATTTTTAGTTTCACACGCAAAGAGCCCAGCGTATGAGGGGAAAAACAATTTATTCTTATAAAAAATTGCGGTTTGCATCCCTCTCGGTTATCGCAAAAGCTCGACGTGTCCCATCAGCTTCACTGGTAGTTTTTTAATTTGACACAGAAAGGGCCTAGGGCTTATATAAAAAACATTCGCCCCGTACACGCCTCATCCACGTTCCGTTCGACAGCGTCCGCTTGCTGTCGAATGGAGCGGGGCCGAGTCTTGTACGACATCTTTTTTTTGATCGGATGGGTAACTACAATAGTGCGCATTGCCTTATATTCTCATTGCAATGAGCTCAACTTTCCGAGGTGGGACAAATCGTTCACACCTTGTCAAAATCGCTTGCACGAATTAGTTACGGACATCGCGCGCGGGGGCAGACGTAGGGAATATGCCAGGTGACGAGTGCACAACCTGGGCCCAGGTACCAGCATGAAAGTGATGCGGATACGATTCCTAGAACTAATCCTGCCATTATCCCAGTCATGTCCGACCATCATACGACCCCATTTGGATAGGAGTGGATCCACTTCAATCTAAGTGGATTAGAGAGTATTGAGATAAAAATTAGTTCATTTTCCACTTCAATCCACTCCAATACAAGTGGATTGATGTGACACCCGGTTTCGAAAAGGAACCAAGTAAACGCATATGTGTGCCCAGGAAGTTCAACACACATACACGAGTGCATTCACAAAAGAGTATACAGAAAATTACCACAGAACAAGATTAATTAACAAAATTTTATTACACAAACCATATAATCCTCGAATGCAAACTCTAATGAATATTAATGACAAGTTCAAATTAATGCAGCGGAAATAAACTAAATAAGCAAACTAAACAGCTAGGCAGCATAAGCAATAGGGTATAGCGCAGCTCCAATCAACACCACAGGCAAAGCTGACGATAGACACGGCCTAGAACTCTGCATTATCGCCATTAAACTCCCAATCCTGACCTGCAACTGTTGGGGGGGATTGCAAGAGTGAGTACATGTCGTGCTCAGCAAGTGTGGAAAGTATGACATGTGGCTGATTCAAATGACGACAATAATAATGGTTTTCTAGATCGACGTGAATTTGGAGATTAGGAGTTTAATTCACGTAAGTAAAAGAGAATAGAAGGTATACCAGGTGTTTAGAACTCCAACGAATCATGAAACTTGGAGGTAACACTTGGATCTTGCTGATCTAGGGTTGGGGATGAACTTGGAGATGAATTGGTGATGAAGAACGAAAGCTTGGTGGAGATCTTGATCCTCTTTCGTTTCCTCCTCTTCTTCTTCTTGCTTGGGATCTTCTCCACACTCCTTGGTGGTGGCTCTCCACGAACTAGGGTTTGGGTGGGGTGGAAAAGTGGCAAATAGATGTCAAGCCAAGGGGTGGGGTTGTTTATATAGAGGTGGAGGCTAGGGTTAGATGGATTTCGAGTTTGAGAGGAGTAGAGGCCGGTTTAGAGTCCCACATGGGCTCTAAAAGAGTTAGGCACGACGTTCCTAGGCCCACTTAACGTGAACCCCAAGAAACAAGTCATAAAACAAAAGATCAACTTGGAGTCGCGAAATATCGGACAAGTCCGAAAAGGACCGGACTAGTCCGAAGTTGTCTAGAGAGAAATCGGACAAGTCTGGCCAAAAATCGGACAAGTCCTACTTTAGTCAGAGAGGAAAACGGACAAGTTTGCTGGAACATCGGATTAGTCCGGAAAAGTCCAGGGACTTAGCAAATTTTCAAGGATTCTTGGAATATCAGACTGGTCCGCACAAAATCGGACAAGTCCGAAAGTTTCCAAAGAAAAAATCGGACTAGTCCGCAGCAAAATCGGACAAGTCCGTTTTTCGTCATAGAGAAATCGGACTAGTCCTCACCAAAATCGGACTAGTCCGCACTTTCAGCATTTTAAGTGTGGTTTTGTTCCAAATCAATTTTAAACTCATTCCTCTCTATGTGGGTTAATGTTAAACATGTATATGAATGTATGTAGGGCATGATGCATGAAAATGAGTGTATTACAATTAAAGTGACCCAAACAAAGCCTACATGATCATCATGACAAATAATGCAATTATGCTCAGATGTGTCATACACGTCTTAATTTTCTCTTATATATTATTGTTTGAGGCTCGATGATCATGTTTTGGGGCGTATAGCATGTGCATGGACAACTAGCAGAGTATGAAAGACCTCAATCATGTATGTTTCATGTCGATGTGAATTATATACTGCGTGTAATTTCTCTTTTTGATGTTGGATATCGTCCAGAGTTATAGGCTCGTTGATCATGCATCGTTGAGGCGTAGCATGCATGGACAAGGCCTCAAACTCTAACAATATCCATCATCAAAAAGACAAAACACGTACGTATTGGTTGATCATGTTTGGGGTGCATGCATGTTAGACATAGAAAAGCCCTCGGTCATGTTTGACAAAACCAACATGCATACCTCATCTATTATATGTATGTACGTATGATTAACTAACATGCATACCTCATCTATATATCGGGGTAGATGATATAGCTTATGTGGCATGCCAATGTGGATATACAACTCAGACTAAGGATGAAAGTGAAACGGTTGTTTGAAGTTGATAGACTAAATAATTGACCCATTTTAAAGTTCAAGGACCAAACTGAGTTTTGATTGAAAGTTTGAGGATGATGTTGAGTATTGTGCCAATTCTAAACGAGCCAAGCTTGAGCTTGCCAGCTTGATGAGCTCAAGCTCGAAAAGTTCGAGTAAGATCATTTATTGTTGTCCTCTAAGATATGTGCGTATGATTAATTAAACTATATAATTCTATTAAAAATATTTTATGGGACACAATTATTATATATGATAGAAACAAATAATGTGCAACATCGTCCACCTTCGCCTACTCCATTAATTAGTTGTGAACCTAAATTATTTAGTAGATTCTATTGTATATACATGAATTCTTGTCTCGACTCGAGGTCGACTCGGTGTTTTATCAAACTCAAGCTTAGAAAGACAAGCTCACTCGAGTTCAACTCATTGACAGCACTATATGCAATTAAAGTTTTTGTGCAACCGTGTAATCAAATATTTTCATCCATTGGATCTACATCTTACAGTTATTACATCTTTTCATTTAACCCCTACCACCACCACCACCACCCCTCCACCTGGTGGAGGGGGTTAAATAAAAAATGTCAACGATCGTAATGTAGATCAATCCAACGGTTGAAGATTGTTGGTTGCACGATTACACCAAACATCTGAATACATTCTAGTTGAACCCAACTTTAAAACAGGAAATCTTTTGACACATATTAATCCAATCGTGATATTTTTCTCTTCTTTTTTTGTGATGTTTTTTCTTGTTTCGTGATGTTGTTTTTTTTATGTTTTTTACTTCCTCCTTACCATATTACTTGTCATTAATAATTAGGACAAGTTTTCTAGTTCAAATATGAACTAAAAAACTTGTTCTAACGACAAGTAATATAGGAAGGAGGGAGTAATGTTTTGTGATAATGAACTCAATGTTGTTCGACTGTTCCATCTGTTATTTTGTTTTCTATTTGCTGTTTAGTGAACTATCTGCTATATCTGTATTCTCTGTCAATGAATAACCCTCCACACCGCTGGTGGCCTCTAAGGTGGCCTATATGATACTTTAGCCACTGGAGGTGCCAGGAGATCGCCCGCAGTGGGGCCTGCAAAACGGTATGTAAAGTAGTATACAGTACTAACAGATAGCAACGACTGAAAAGAAAAGTGGAGACAATGAACAGGGAGAAAAGAAAAGAAAGGACGAGAAAAATGTTAGAAAAAGATAGGTAGAACCCCAACGTACCACTGGCCCTATGCCCCTATACGAGGTGTAATCATTACCACTACTCCTATACGCGGCCAAAAGTTATTACGACTGCTTGAAGAGAAGTACTACAGACTAGATTTGCCAATTAGTTTATTTTGTGTTTATTGGGGATAATGTAACAACTAGTTATGTCGATTAGCGACAACTAGAATGAAAACTGGAGACAATGAACAAAGAGAAAAGAAAAGAAAGGACAAGAAAAATCTTAGAAAAAGATAGGTAGTACATACATACGCACGTATGAATTAAAGTGAAAGAATGTGGAGAACCAAACTGTAAAACAGGAAATGTTTGGCGCAGATTACTATCAAACATAGTATGTTATCTCTATTGATGACAGAATATTATTCTTGTGTTGATCTTGAAAACAGAAAAGTTCCATTACTTCACGTGTCCCATCAGTGCATGCGAGAGGCGTGGATCCCATAGGCTGTGGGTTCACATGTCAGCCACCCTTAATGGACCTACAGTACTATAGAGAATGTGGAATGCACCACCGCCGGAAGCCGAACCATTACTGCACACAACCCCCATCAATATGTGCGGAGAAGACGATGGCGTGTTTCTTTATATAATATCTCCATCGTCTTCTCTGCGCGTACTCTATAAACACACCACTGTCTTCTCCACACGTACTCTAGCTTCCTCTTTGCCTCCGCTGCGCGTACCCTCATTGGTTCCCTTTGCAGCACGGTGACGCCGAAGCCTATGGAGCTGCTGTTCACGCACGATATTGCGGTCGAGATCGAGGGGCGCATCGCCAAAAGCTCCCTGCAACCATTGGACGACCTCTCCAGTATGTGTGCCACCTGCAAGGCCATGCATGCGGCGTGCCGGGATGGCGCTGCGGGCAGGCGCGTGGCGCTGGAATGGGTGACCCAAAGGATGTGGCGCGATCGGGGCGATGCAAAGCCCTCGTGGAGAACCTGGCCATCGTTGGCCACCCTCATGCTTGCTATGTCACCGGGCTAAATCTCATCTTCGCGGTCGATCACGTGCAGCAGGGCGCCTAGTTTCTCGCCCAGGCGGCTAGGGTCGGCCACATGGAGGCAGCCTACGTCCTTGGCCTCCGCCGCTATGATGCCGACCGTGGGACCCACGACGACGTCGAGTATATCCGGCAGGTCGAAGGCGAGGTCGATGTCGGTGAGAAAGCGGTCAGGTTCGTCGCCATCATGAGGACCAACAATGAGTGCAGGCGGCGTCTGATTCAATCCCTGTATGAAATCTGTAATTTGACCTGGGCACATCAGCACCCGCCTCCGAGACCGTCGCTGGTGTCGCTACCCAACAAGGAGGTTGACCCGTGTACGTCTGCCGGCAGCGGTGGAGCGGCTGCAGGGTCTTCTGTAGTGAAGACTGTAGGATTAGACACGAGCATTTTACATTCTGCCGTGAGGTATTATTCGGTATGGGCTATATATAAAAGACTTATAAGTTTGTGTGATGTTGTCTTTCTTGTTTCATGATGTCGTTTTTCTTGTTTTGTAGTAATGTTTTATGTTGATGAACTCAATGTTGTTCATCCGTTCTAACTGTTATTTTGTTTTCTATCTATTTATTTAGTAAACTATATGTTCTATCTGTATTCTCTGTTAATGAATGATCCTCTACACTGCCGGTAGCCTCTAAAGTGGCGGGTACGGTACTTTAGCTGCTGTAGGTGCTAGAGGATATCACCCGTAGCGGGGCCTGCAAAGCAATATGTAAAGTAGTATACAGCACTAACAGGAAAATGCAACAGGTAGCAACGACTGGAAAGAAAAGTGGAGACAATGAACAGAGAGAAAAGAAAAGAAAGGACGAGAAAAATGTTAGTAGAAAAAGATAGGTAGAACTCCAACGTACCACTGACCATGGCGCAAATCAACTTACCATTCAATACCATTTTGGGCAGGCCAGCCTTGTACAAATTCATGGCTGCTGCCCATTATGGCTACTTGGTGTTGAAGATGCCAATACCAGCCGGTGTTCTCCGGATCTGTGGAGATCGCACCGTCGGAGTGACTACTCTGGAAGAACTCCATGCGCTTGCTACAGCGCAGGAGGAAGAATCTGGAAAGGAGCAATCTCCGAAACCCCCGAGCATTCGTCATAGAGGCTCAACCTCCGCACCTCACGTGCAACCAAGCGGCAACACCGACATTCCCGTCAAAGTCGTCCAAATTGGTTCCGACGCTGCTCAGACCACCCGTATATCGGGAGGTCTGAATGACAAATAGGAACTCGTGCTCGTCACTTTCCTCCGGGCTAATGTCGACGTGTTTTCCTGGAAACCGTCACAAATGCCTGGGATCCCTAGGAAAGTGATCGAGCATAATCTGAAGATCTATCCCGATGCTCGGCCTGTACACCAGAAGCCTCGGAAGCAATCAGTAGAGCAACAAAACTTCATACGTCAAAAAGTGAAGAAGTTGCTTGAAGATGGATTCATCCGAGAAGTCTTCCACCCAAAATGGTTGGCAAACCCAGTCGTTGTACCCAAGGCCGGCGGGAAGCTTCGGATGTGTATCGACTACACTACCCTGAATAAGGCATGTCCAAAAGATCCATTGCCACTACCTAGAATAGATTAGATAGTGGATTCCACCTCCAGGTGCGAATTACTGTGTTTCCTAGACGCATATTCTGGGTACCATCAAATCAGAATGTCTAGGGAAGATGAAGAGCATACTTCCTTCATCACAGTGGATGGATTATATTGTTACAATGCCATGCCATTCAGTCTCAAAAACGCTTCTTCAACGTTTGTACGAGCTATTTACAAAACTTTTGGGGAGCTTATTAGAGATGTAGTGGAAGTGTACGTCGACGACATCGTCGTAAAGATCAAGAACAAGGAGTCATTCCTTGACACCTTGCAAGCTGTCTTCGACACAAGTTGCAAGCCACACACACGAAGCTGAACCTAGACAAGTGTGTCTTAGGGGTTAGCTCCGGAAAGCTTCTTGGATTCCTGGTGAACCACCGAGGGATAGAAACAAATCCGGCGAAGATAAAAGCTATTGAAGACATGCGACCACCAGCTCGCATCAAGGACGTCCAGAAGCTGACTGGATGTCTAGCTGCCCTCAGCTAGTTCATCTCAAGACTGGCGGAATGGGCGCTACCCTTCTTCAAGTTGTTGAGGAAGTCCGGACCATTCCAATGGTCTGAAGAAGCAGAAAAGGCATTCCAGGAGCTGAAACAGCTCGTCACCACTCTACCAACCTTGGTAGCTCTGAATCCTAGTGAGCCACTTCTGCTTTACATTTCGGCAACTGACGAAGTTATCAGCATGGTTCTGGTTGCGGAAAGACCAGAACCATCTCCAGTTCAAGAGTCCAGACCCCCCCGGGAGGGTCCGGAGCTACCTGAATGTGAGTCTGGGTCCCAGCTCCCAGACCCTGATCCTCAAGGAGAAACGCCGGAGGATCCATCTCCTTCAAATGAAGGAGTCACTACTGCTGAACAAGAAGATTCGGACCGCTCCGAGAAGGTTCGGATCACTTCAGAAGAAGCTCCGGATTCCTCCAACCGGAACTCAGAGGTCCCTGACACAAGGTCCGGACCCCTCCGGGAGGGTCTGGGTCCAGACCCCTTCGGGAGGGTCCAGACAGTCCAACGCCCAGTGTACTTCATCAGCGAAGTACTCCATGATGCCACGACTCGGTACCTGGGGGTGCATAAGCTGCTCTATGAAGTTCTTATTGCTTCTAGGAAGCTCCGACACTACTTCCAAGCTCACAAGATTTTAGTGGTAACTTTTTATCCACTGTGTGCAATCTTGCATAATCCCAACTCTACTAGGAACATTGCAAAGTGGGCAGCGGAACTGGCCGAGTTCGATCTTGAATTTGTCCCAAGACAAGCAATCAAGAGTCAAGCATTGGCGAACTTTGTGGTGGAATGGACCCCCTCTCCATCAAATCCTGGGGGCCCCAGTGAGCAGAAGTGTAGGATCAAAGAGCACGTGAAAAGCTACCAGAGGGGGGTGAATGGTAGATTTAAAAATCTTACGCAGCGGAAACAATTAAACCCCAAACCCTTTCGGCAGAAAAATGATCTGTTAAAGAAATTGTGTGTGAGACTAATCTAAACTTGTTTCACCGTGACAAAAGTGATAGATATAATAGAGAATCAAGTCACTAATACAGCACAAAAAGAATCACTCAAATCCGTCAAGAAAAACTCAATTTATGATCAAAAGATCAAACAATGGTCAATCTGCCCTACCCGAGAAAAAACAGTTTTGGAACGCAGCAAAGAAACTCGTGTAGATCATAGATCATAAATCCAATGACCGTGAAATTTTGACAGATGATATAAAATCAAGTTGTGAAGACAACCCAAAAGGAATCACGTCAATTGGATCTGTAAAACTCGAGTTATGATAAAACAACCGACGAAAGGTAGTGTTGTCCAGAAACTCGACGAGTAAAACTTGTCTGGAACAAGTCGGACGAACAAGGCACAAAATTTCCTTCAAACTACGAATTTTATTCAATAGAACACAAGAGGAACAGCCCCAAAGTCATGCACCACGAGCGTTGGGCTCCCTTGCTTATATAATCAGCCCTTCGGCCAACCCAATATCAACTAGGACTCCAATCCTACTCAGATCACGAATCGTAACTTTCCATAACTGCTCAAGATTCTTCTATACGCAGATAGAAGCAATCTTAAGACTTCCAAACACCTTAGGAACGTATCCCACATTCCTAAACAACTCAAATTCGTGACCCACACGAAATCCTATCATAACCAACTCAAAACTTTCCATATTTGAGACAAACCCAACTCAGCCGCAGCCTGAGTCCATAACCTAGTCGGTTGGACCTATCCGACCAATTCTTTACGTCCACATCTCTTCATAACGCCTCGGAACCATGTAGCCACATCCATGCACTCCTTGCACACGTGAAAACATCTTCCAATGACGTCCACGATACCTTCATATGCATTGTTCTTGATTCAATCATGCTGCGCAACCTCCTGATCAGCTCAACCACAATTCCTCCTGAATTTGGTTGTTGGAACCTCATCTCCTCCCTGAGACTAGTCCAATGGATCCCGTCACCAGCCATGTATTGAACTCAAGCAACACCTACACATGAATAAACAACCAATCCATACGAGCCCAAGTCCTCGACTTGACTCAAGTTAGTTCCGAACACAACACCCTACGTGAGAACCTCACATAAGCATGTTGCAAAACCACAGTAACACGATATCATCCATATCAACCAAAACGCACCAAAAACTTAGCAAATGAATACTAAGCAATCTTTCCAACAATGTAAAGCAAGTTCAAAACTTTGCAAATGAAAAGCAGAAGTATTGCGGTCAAGTTCCGGACCATCCCACAACAAGCCGGAGCTTGACCCGGAGCTTATCAAAACTAGTACAATGAAGCACCTGCCGGAGCTTACCAAAAATAGTAGATCCTAGCACCGGAGCTTACCAAAAACTAGTCAAAACTAGTCAACCCAAAACCGGAGCTAGACAAAGTACGTCGGAGCTTAGCAAAAGAATGCCAGAGCTATCAAATATATGCCGGAGCTATCAAAGACATGCCGGAGCTAACAAAGACATGCCGGAGCTAAAGATAAAGCTCACCAGAGCTAACCAAAGCTAGTCGGACCTTACCAAGAAGTCGGACCTAGCATTTAACGTAGCCGGAGCTACCCAAAACAAGTCGGACCTATGGTCGGACCTTGCTATAGCTTGAAGCTAGAGTCGGACCTTGATAAAAAGGTGTTTTGGTGATATTCAAAATTTTTATCATCAAAGCCAAGTGTATTCACGACAAGCCAATGTATTCAGCACAGATAGGTCTTACAATAAGCCAAAACCCAAGGTTCCGGTCTTCACCGAGCCTCACTGGACTCTCTACTTCGATGGATCCGTGCAGAAGTAGGGGGCCGGAGCTGGAGTCCTTCTCCTCGCTCTAACCGGGGAGATGGTCAAATACATGGTTCACCTTGACTTCAAGGCGACTAACAACATGGCGGAGTATGAAGCACTAATCTATGGGCCCAAGGTGGCACTATCGTATGGTGTCAATCAGCTGTTGGTAAAGGGTGATTCACAGCTTGTTGTAAAACAAGTCAAAGGTGAATGTTGCTGCAATAACCCTCAACTAGCTGCATACCTACTTGAAGTGCAGAAGCTTCAAAAAGACTTCGACGTCCTGGATCTCTGCCATGTCCAGCATCTCAACAACGCTAAAGCCGACGAACTCACGATGAAAGCTTCAACCGGAGCTCCGGCTCTCGACGGAACCTTCGTCCGGAGGTTGTCTAAACCTATAGCTCAGCCTACCGAACTGAGCGAAGGGGGCAAGACCAGCACCTCGAAGCTGGCGGTCCTAATGGCCCTGTTACCATGGCGTCCATCAAGGGTCGTAGGTGCTGCAGGAAGCTCCGAGCAACACGCAAGACTCAAATCCTCAAGTTAGCTCTGATGCATCAATCTCGGAGATCTGGAGCTACTTGAAAGACAATTTCCTTCCTGAAGATAGTGTATCCGCTGACCGGATAGTCAGATTGGCTAAAAGGTACACACTGGTAGAAGGGGATCTCTACCGGCGTGGTGCCAACGGTGTCCTAATGCGGTGCATTACAAGGGAAGAAGGATGTGAGGTCCTCGCAGGAATCCATGGAGGCGAGTGTGGGAACCACGTGTCTTCCCGCATGCTGGTCGCTAAAGCCTTCCGGCATGGTTTTTACTGGCCAACAAAACTCCAGGATGCAACTGAGCTAGTGAAGAAATGTGAAGCATGCCAGTTCCATGCAAAGCAAATCCACACACCAGATCAGCCTCTATAAATGATACCTCCTACATGGCCCTTCGCTGTGTGGGGGATGGATATCTTGGGACCTTTCCCAAGAGCCGTCGGAGGTTACAAGTTCCTGTACGTTGCCATTGACAAGTTCACTAAATGGCCGAAAGCAACTCCAGTTGTGACAATAAACAAGCAATCAAATATCAACTTCTTGCAGTCCATCGTATGCAGATTTGGAGTGCCAAACAAGATCATAACTGATAATGGGACCCAATTCACAAGCTCTGCATTTCAAGGATATTGCAAAGACCTCGGCATTCAAGTCAGCTACGCCTCAGTAGCTGACCCGGCAAGCAATGGCCAAGCTGAGAGAGCAAATGCAGAAATCCTAAAAGGACTCAAGACGTGCACATATGAGCGCCTGAAAAAACATGGAGACAACTGGATCGAAGAGCTTCCGCGCACACTGTGGGCCAACAGGACAACTCCAAACCGGTCAACTGGAGAAACACCCTTCTTCGTGGTGTACGGAGCTGAAGCAGTCCTTCCTCTGAAAATCACCTTGGGGTCACTCTGTGTCCGGACCTTCGACGATGCCACGCAGGACCTGCTCCGGCGTGAAGACCTTGACCTCCTTGAAGAGGGAAGGTGCCGAGCAGCTGTTCGGAATGCCCGATATCGCCAAGCTCTTCGGCGCTATCACCAAAGGCATGTTCATAGTTGACAGCTCGAGGAAGGCGATCTGGTGCTACGGAGAATACAAACTCGAGAAGGGTTAAACAAACTCTCCCCCAACTGGGAAGGACCCTTCCGAGTGATCAAAGTATCCTGTCCTGGATGCGTTCGCTTGACAACCGAGGATGGGACACCGCTCCCTAATCCTTGGAACATTGAGCTCCTTCGTAAGTTCTACGCTTAATATCACGGAGGTGAGTCTGTAGTTACATGAGATGTATGTTATAGAGTCATTGTACAGAGTCGGGTAGCTCCTTTGGGAGAACAGCTGGACCTTCCCCAGAAGGTCTGCAAAGTTCAGGCAACACTTGTCACAGTCTCAGAACTAAAAGTGTAGCTAGCTACATTGGGTCAAATGAGAAATGAAACACACTTAGTCTGGTTTCGTACCCTAAGAGTGTACTTGTTTCTCGTGTACCCCGGACGTATAATGAAAGACATCATTGTGTGAAAACAGACTCCACGTGCATTTATTTTGTACAGGCTCAATATTTTTTATTTTTCTCTTTTTATTCTATAACAAAGTTGTGCAATTCTTAAGAAACTTTAGTTCGGTCAATTCATATATAATTCAAGTTGCATTGTCAATTCTTCCGGGTCTAAACATTGTTAATAGTCTACTCGTATGAATGCCGCCAAGCCAATCTAGGTCCGGAGTGTGCTATCGACTTAGCCTGGTCCTGCACCATAAGTACGCCACTCTACCTACACCCCAGCAGGCCGAAGTAAGGCGAGTCCAGAAATGACGGACCTGGAGAAAACAAGCCAGTGCACTTGATTGTATTTAGAATTGCGTTCGACCTAAAAATTTCTTTCGAGAATAGTAAGACGCAAACGAGTTATAGAGAAGAAATGGATTTTACTATTTCTCTTGACTTCAGTGTGCAGGAAAAATAAAGATCTCATGATGATGATGGATGAAGCTGGAGCTATCAAAGCTCCGACACCCCCTAAGGTGGTCTACTGTCGATGTTTCAAACATTGATAGTAGACATCGCCAGAGCTACAAAGTTCTGGCAAATCCAGGGGGCCAGCCGTCAACGTGAAGAAAAGATGGTGGGAAGACTCCCCAGTGGGTCTGCTGTCGACGCACCATGTGTTGACAGTGGTCGCTGCCGGAGCTACCAAGCTCCAACAACCCCAGAGGACTAACCGTCAATGCTCTACGTGTTGACAAGGGTCACTGCCGGAGCTACTAAGCTCCGACAACCTCAGGGGGCCCCTACTATCGGCGACTTCGGACCTACAAACTACAAGTTCGAAGCGCCCAAGTCTTCAACGAAATGCTACATCCTCTTGGTACATGTTCACAATCAAATTGTGTACATCTACCAGGGGGCCAAGTGGGACAAAGGTGATGAAGACAAAAAATGAAATTCATAAAATTCTTGGATTTCATTAATCTGGAGACAAGAGATTATAAAATTGGAGAAAAAGAAGAGAAAATACAAGCGGGAGCTACAAATAGAGAATCCTAGACCCTATGGAAGAACGAGGCGACCTTCTGGGCAACCTCCGACACGCTAGCTTTGGCGGCTTCTCCCTCTCCGTCGATGGGGCCTTCAAGCACCGGGTCCAGTGGGAAGTGAGGGTCCCAGCTTGTGTAGCACGTCAGCATGAACTCTGCGACGTTCTTCGACAAGGATTGTCCCTCGGTTTCCAACTGGTCTGCGATGACATCGCCATCTTGGTGAGCTTGTTGCCTGCCGGACCCAACGTCTGGTCCAGCTCCAGCTCCGGATCATCCGGACGCACGGGACTAAAACCCATCAGCGTCAGCGCGTCGTTGGCTTTGCCCAAGAAGTCCCAAACTTGTTGGGACTCCGCAGGCCTTAAGCCTCACATCGCTTCCAAGGATCCTCTGATCGTCGCAAGCTCCGAATTCTCTCGAGCAAGGCGCTCAACCTCTTTGGCGTTCTGTTGAATCTTTTCAGCAACCTGCCTTTCGAGTTTACTAAGCTCCTCCTCCCTGAGGTGGATCTTGTTCTGGCGGTCGACCAGGTCCTTCTCCCGGCCCTGCACTTTCTTCTCCCTAGCAGCAATTTCATCCTCCCTCTTGTGGAGGTCTTGTCCTCGCTGCCAGGCCTTCTTCTCCTCCTTCTCACAGTGCTCCTCCAGCTTCTTGGTGCGCTCTGCGAGACTCGTGTCACCCAGAGTCAGCCTCTGAGTAAGCTCCTCTTCCCTCTTCACGAGGTCATCCCGCAGCTCCAGGAGTTTTTGTTCTTCATCTTCAAGCTTTTTCTCCCACTCCTCAAGAGCCTCCCGGTGCTTGACGAGGCTGTCGTGGATGGCGCTGAGCCTCTCTTTGCAATCATTTGCTGCATTATTAGCAGCTATGGCCTGTTCATGGATGGCCCGAGACTGGATGTTGAGGAATCGCACCATGCTTTCCCTCTCGTCCAGCAGCTGGCCCCAGTACTCCATTCGGGCCTTCTCCTTCTTCACCCACTCCGTGTCTTCAGCCAGCCTGGTTTGCGCCAGCTTGGTCTCGAATTGGAGCCTGTTGCACCACCTCCTAAGGGTTTGGCGCTCCTCCTCGAGGGCCTTGCTGTCGTGGTAGAAGGCCAGCTGCACTTGACGAAGGCTGGAGTAGGCGTTGTCGATAGACAATGACAGGGGGATTGGCTCCGGACCTGCTGAGGTCCTCTCCGCTGGCTCCAGCGGGTTCTCTACAACAACAATCGGGTACCACTCTACAAGAGTGGTCCCCTGAGCTTTCGCGGCGCTAGGGCCGCCCTCTGGGATAGCCTCGGCCACCGCCGAGGAAGGTCCTGCAGCAGAAGTTCCTACCTCTAGAGTCAGCTCCGAAGGTCCTGTCACCTGGTCATCAGCAACTGGTCCCTCAGGCGGGGGACCGGCAGCTTCATCTTGGCACCCTGGCTTAGGCGTAGGCACCTCTGGAGCCACTACCTCCGGGGCAGGCATTGAAGGTTTGGCGGGAGCTGAAGCCACTTCCGGCTCCAATGCTGGCACCTCCTCGACTGCCGGTTCAGGCGTTGGTGCTTCGACCGCCATTGGCTCGAGCGCCAGCACTTCTTCGACAATTGGCTCAAGCGCCAGCACTTCTTCGACGACTAGCACAGGCGCCAAAACTTCATCAACCATCAGCTCTACTGCTGGGGCATCATCAACACTCGACTCTACCGCTGGGGCTTCATCAACAATTGTCTCTATCGTTGGGGCTTCATCAACCACCGGCTTCGCTGTCGGGGCTTCAATAACATCCGGTTCTAGGGTCGGAACCGCAGCTACCTCCGGCTCTAAGGACAGAGCGTCCATCATCTCAGCATCAAACCTGAAGCTTCAACCTCCGGGGCTGGTGTCGCTGGTACATCTTCATTCCCGTGGTCCGGCGCTACCATGGGAGCTTCAGAGGATGAGTCAAGGTCTAGGACCACAACAGCCGGCGTCGGGGCTGCCGCGACCTCAGCCACCACCTGGGGCGGCACTGGGATTGGAACCGGAGCCTCTGCCTGCACAGCCTCAGTTGCTGCTGCCGGGACCGGAGCTTCAGCCCCTTTCTTGGGGACCCTGTGGATGAAGGACAAAGAAACTCAAAACATAGTTTCAAGAAAAACAATCAACTGAGGTAAAAAATCAAACTTACCTTGGAAGACTTCCGCTCCAGCTAGTGCGGAACCTCTTCACTGGAAGCTCAGTACTGGACCCTGTTGCCACTGGCGTGGTAGCTCCGGAAGGTTCCACGGAGCTTGCTTCCGCCATCAGTGACGTCTTGGTTGAGGCCCCCCTCGACCGGGAAGGAGCTTCGGACCTAGAGCCTTCAGTTGGCCCTGGTACCGGAGCCACATGGCTGGAGCTAGCGCCTCGAGGAGATGCCGATGCTGGAGTGGTCGTCGCTATAGAAGACCTCCTCCGCCGGGGATAAGGAGCCGTCGTGGAAGGAGCAGGTCTGACGGACCTCCCGTCAGCATGCTTCAACTTCCTCTTGCGGCTCGATGGCTCGGCCAACTCCTTGCTCTTGCCTATAACTTCATCTCTTGGCTTTGGGGCGGGAGCGGAGCCACCTTCAGAAGCTCCGGGGATTGCCACCCCGGAGGTTGATCGCCTCTCCATCAAGCTCAAGTCATCCAACAGTGGCATCTTCCTCCGGAGCTCTCTGCACTCCTCTGGTATCATGTTCAGAGGAAGGAAGGCCGCCGGTGGAGACACGTTGCCTGGGCCGATGTTCCCAGGCTGGAACTTCTTGAGATGGGTCTTCAAGGCTTCACCAGTCAAGTTGGTGTCCAAGCCGACCTCAATGCGGTTGGTATCCATCTCACTATTGAAGGTCCAGACAGGCCGGCTCCTAGCCCTCAGCAGGGCCCACCTGTTCATCAAGAAGTTGCCGAAGACCATCTAGGGGGTCACCCCACCTTCGACACATTCCTGGATTCTGTCTAGAATGGGCTTATACTCCATCAAGAGATCTGGCACGTCACTCCAAATGTCGGTGTCGATGCGAGGGAGGCCTTCAGGCAGCTCCAGCCTCTCGTGTCCCTCGACGGTGATGACCATCCAGTCTTTCTTCCAGTCGTCCCACTTGCCGGAAGGGAAGGACCTCAAGTACTTGAGGGGAGAGTTTTTCCGCTTCACGAAGTAGTAGAAGCCGATGAACTCATCACTCTTCCTGGTCGGGTGGACAGTGAAGAAGGTCCGGAACAACTCCACGCATGGGGGCACGCCCACCCATATCTCGCAAAAGTGGACGAAAGTCACCACCAGCAAGATTGAGTGGGGGCCCAGACGGTGGAGCTGCAGACCATAGAAATCTAGCAGCATCAGAAAAAAAGTGGAGAAAGGCAGGATCAAACCCGCCATGGCGTACCCAAGGAAGTACACCATATCTCGGCTCGCTCCTTCTCGAAGGGAAGCTTGCGCAGCGAATGTCATTGTCGAAGGAGTCACTAGACCATCCCATGTAGGTTTGGACCCTAGACAACTCCTTCTTGCTCCTGACACAGCTCTTGGGAAGTCCCAACTTCATCGCAGCATAGCGTGGCGAGAGAGGAAAAGCGAGCGAAAGTTTGGAGGATTGGAGCGCAAGTTCGAATGAAGGCGTAAAGAATCCCCAAACGGTGCGCACTTTCCTTCTTAAGTAAGCCCCCACAATGCTTGGATGGAAACCGCAAAGGAGCCGACGATACAGTTCAAAACTTCACCCTTCCATTGAAAAGGGGGCCCAGGGCCACCCCGACGATCAACTCGAGGTCCTTACCCCAGGCGAACTGTTGTCATCATGAAAGGCGGGAAGCCCGAGGGCGGCGGCCTGACAGCGCGCGCGGAACCGATATGGTTTTTGTATCGGGAACCGGCGACCTTCAATTGCGTGAAATCTGCACGCTCAGATCTCACATGCTGCATCCTGGATATACCACGCGGCGTTGGTTTAACTGCGGACTACCGCCAACGGCACATCCAAAGACCCTTGAAGACACGACTCAAAAACCAAAGGATGGACCCACCTCTAGCAGAACGACTTCATCTAAAAGGTCTCTCCCAGAGGTGGGCCCAGGGGGCCACTGTCGGTACCCTGCGTACCGTATACCCCTTGGGACTACAAGAAGACCAAAGGAACTTCACCTGTCTGAGTTGAAGACCTCAGAAGGTCCCACGAGTCATACGGGACCGGACCTGCCTCCCTTCTATGGTTAGTCCCGTTGCTGCCACGTGTATACTGCAACCGGAGCTACGTCCCACACATGGGAAAGCTCTAGGCCAAATACCTGCGCGGCACCCCCGGACCTAACCCCCGACAGAGGGAAGTTCCGATACCGACACGTGTATAACTGCACTGGACCTACCCGTCCCAGACGGTAAGCTCCGGAGCTTCCACGTGTCGAACCACCGGACCTTCAACTTCAACAAGCAGACTGGTGGACCCCCAACGGCTCGGACCTTCAAGGGACAATCAAAGACTTCAAGACCCGATTAAGTGTCATTAATACCATCTTAATGACACACGATCAGAGGGCCCTTAATACCTGTAACGGCACTGTCAAGGCTCGTTACCACGCTATTAAGGGTAATTAAGCTCATTAATTGTGTATTAAGCATCAGTAACTGCCAGGGCCACATGTTGGGCCAGGCTAACGATGTAACGACCAGTCCTTGTACTATAAAAGGACTGGTCGAGCGATACACAGGGGGCTCTCGACTTCTGAACTCTCCTGACTCTTCCAGACTCGGCTCTGACACACGCTCACAAGTGCTCAGACGCTCAATACAATGACTACACACCCCGTGGAGTAGGGTATTACGCTTAGGCGGCCTGAACCACATAAATACTTGTGTCAACTTGCCATCTTTTTCTGAATCTCTGCGCGCCCAATACCGAACTACAAACTCCGCGGGCTACCAATAGTAGTACTGGGAGAATTGCTGGAATCAAACTCCGACAGTATCCATCGCACGCGCCCTCATTGGGTCCCTTCGAAGCCCATGGAGTTCCCCTTGCCGCATGATATTGCGGTCCTGATCGCGGGGTGGGTCGCCACAACCTCCCCACAGCCCATGGACGACCTCTCCAGTTTGCGCGCCACCTGCCAGGCTATGCACGCAGTGTGCCGAGATCGTGCCGTGGGCAGGCGCATGGAGCTGGAGCAGGAGAGCATCTGCAAGGGGAGCTATGACACCCTCGTGGAGCGCCTGGCAATCGTCGGCAACCCTCATGTGTGCTACGTCACCGGGTTCAACCTCGTCTTCAAGGACGGTCGCGCGCAACCGGGCACCCAGTTCCTTGCCCGGGCTGCCACGAACGGCCACATGGTGGCGGCCTACGTCCTCACCATGCTCCGCTACGACACCGACCGCGGGGCCCGCGATGCCCTCGAGTATATCCGGCGGGTCGAAGGTGAGGCCCATGTCGGCTACAATGCGGTCGGGTCCGTCACAATGAAGTGGACCAACACGGAGTGCTACCGGTGTCGGCATGAAGACATGGAGAGTGTCTACGATGTCGCCTGGATGAACCTGGGCAGGCCTCCTCCGGGACCACCGCCGGTGGTGGTGCCCAACATTGACGATGATGCTTCGCGCTGCCCAACAGGGGTAACCAGGGAACTTCCCGCTGTGGCAGGCAAGGGTGGGAGAAGTGTAGAGTCTTCTGTACTGAGAACTGTAGGATTAAGCACGAGCATGACCAGTTCTGCCATGAGGCGTTGTACTCTATGGGTTATATTCCCTCCATTCCCTTTTGGATATGATGCACCCCTAGTTCTCCCAATACCAATTAAAATAGACTCGTATAAGGCATGTTGATGTGTTTCCCCTATATATGCTTGCTCGTCTCTGATGAATGTTGCACTTGTTGTGTTTCCCCTATGCACGCTCATCTTTTGTTTAGCCCCGTTTGCATCAAAGGAAACTCATTGGATAGTTTAAAGAAATGGATTCCTCCAAAAGTCAAATACATTCAATCATAGTTTGTTACAAAGGAAATTAGTGTTCCCTTCCAGAGGAAATACATTCAGCATATTCCTCATTTTTCTTTGCGATTTCACCAGATATGTGGCACAGCGAACCACCATCTTCTGGGATCATCAGCTGCGGACAAGACCGACGGGGGTCGATGGAGAAGTTTGCCATTAATGAGCGACGAGCCACGAAGAAACAAATATGCATGAGAGGAACAAAGGGTGTACTACTTAGTATTTGGAGGTTGCGGTTTCTTGGGAGTCTCCGGAGTATTATATTATAAAGCAACACAACATGGATATGGTATGCACCTGGGAGCAAGTGCATACCGTTCTCCGATGGTGCCACCTGTTTCTGGCAGTTCGATCTACCGTCCATAATCCTCAATAGTGCGCTTTTGAGCTCAAACGGAAGCTAAAATATCTCAACTGCCACGATCAGGGAATGATGATCGAAGACACGAAGGAAGTACGTGGCACCATCGGAGAACGGTATGCACTTGCTCTCCGGTGCATACTGTATCCAGAAATTATTTCTCCCACAGCATGAGTAGTGGTAGCTAGAGGTGACACCATATGGAACTGCCGTGTATAGGAGTAGTGGTAATGATGACACCGCGTATAGGGGCATAGGGCCAGTGGTAAAACTTTCGGCCTGTTCCAGTCCTTGCAATAATAACATCGCGACTGTTCAGATTTTGGCAGGAAAACAACATGACAAAATGTGAAAAGAAAAAACATAAAAAAACAAGAACAGAAACACAACATCACGACTTGGATTAACCTGCGTCAATCGATTTCCCATTTTACCGTTTCGTTCTCCAGGCTCTTTCACTTTAAATATCGTACGTACTACCTATTTTTTTCTAACATTTTTCTCTTCCTTTCTTTTCTTTTCTGGAGTTCATTGTCTCCACTTTTATTTTCTTTTCTGGAGTTCATTGTCTCCACTCTAGAGGCCCCCGGTGTGGAGGGTCACACAATTCGATTCACGCACGAAGTGGGTTAAAGGGGAAAATTTGGCGTCGTTAAAGGAGATGTTTTTCGATAAAAGGAGAAAATTTTTAATTTCACACGCAAAGGGCCCAACATATGCGGGAAAAAACAATTTATGCTTATAAAAAACCGCGGTTTGCATCCCTCTCGGTTATCGCAATGGCTCGACGTGTCCCATCAGCTTCACTGGCGGTTTTTTAATTTGACAGGGAAAGGGCCCAGGGCTTATATAAAAAACATATGCCCCATACACGCCTCCTCCACGTTCTATTCGATAGTGTACGAAGCGGGGCCGAGTCTTGTGCAACATCTTTTTTCAATCGGATGTGTAACTACAATAGCGTTCGTTGCCTTATATTCTCATTGCAACGAGCTCAACTTTCTGAGGTGGGACAAATCGTTCACACCTTGTCAAAATCGATTGCACGAATTTTTTATGGACGCCACGCGCGGGGTGAGACGTAGGGAATATGCCAGGTGACCAGTGCACAACTTGGGCCCAGGTACCAGCATGAAAGTGACAAGGATACCATTCCTGGAATTAATCCTGGTGTTATCCCAGTCATGTCTTGCCATCATACTACCTCGTTTGGATAGGAGTGAATCTACTTAATTCTAAGTGGATTGAAGATTATTGATATAAGAATTAGTTCATTTTCCACTTCAATCCACTCCAATACAAGTGGATTGAAGTTACCCAAACAAAGCCTACATGATCATCACAACAATAATGCAATTATGCTCGAATGTGTTGTACACGTATTAATTTTCTCTTATATATTATAGTTTGAGGCTCGATGATCATGTTTTGGGGCGTATAGCATGTGCATGGACAACTAGCAGAGTATGAAAGACCTCGATAAATGTATGTTTCATGTCGATATGAACTATATACTATGTGTAATTTCTCTTTTTGATGTTGGATATCGTCTAGAGTTGTAGGCTCATTGATCATGCATCATTGGGGCGTAGCATGCATGGACAAGGCCTCAAACTCTGACGATATCCGTCATCAAAAAGACAAAACACGTATGTATTGGTTGATATACTGAGGTAGATGATATAGCTTATGTGGCGTGCCAATGTGGATATCCAACTCAGACTAAGGATGAAAGTGAAACGGTTGTTTGAAGTTGATGGACTAAATAATTGACCCATTTGAAAGTTCAAGGGCCAAACTGAGTTTTGATCAAAAGTTTGAGGATGAAGTTGAGTATTGTGCCACTTCTAAACGAGTCAAGCTTGAGCTTGCCAGCTTGATGAGCTCAAGCTCGAAAAGTTTGAGTAAGCTCATTTATTGTTGTCATCTATGATATGCGTACCTATTTTTTTTAACATTTTTCTCTTCCTTTAATTTCTTTTTGGAGTTCATTGTCTCCACTCTAGAGGCCCCCGGTGTGGAGGGTCACACAATTAGATTCACGCACGAAGTGAGTTAAAGGGGAAAATATGGCGTCATTAAAGGAGATGTTTTTCGATAAAAGGATAAATTTTTAGTTTCACACACAAAGAGCCCAGCGTATGAGGGGAAAAACAATTTATTCTTATAAAAAATTGCGGTTTGCATCCCTCTCGGTTATCGCAAAAGCTCGACGTGTCCCATCAGCTTCACTGGTAGTTTTTTAATTTGACACGGAAAGGGCCCAGGGCTTATATAAAAAACATTCACCCCGTACACGCCTCATCCACGTTCCGTTCGACAGCGTCTGCTTGCTGTCGAATGGAGCGGGGCCGAGTCTTGTACGACATCTTTTTTTCGATCGGATGGGTAACTACAATAGTGCACATTGCCTTATATTCTCATTGCAATGAGCTCAACTTTCTGAGGTGGGACAAATCGTTCACACCTTGTCAAAATCGCTTGCACGAATTAGTTACGGACATCGCGCGCGGGGGCAGACGTAGGGAATATGCCAGGTGACGAGTCCACAACCTGGGCCCAGGTACCAGCATGAAAGTGATGCGGATACGATTCCTAGAACTAATCCTGCCATTATCCCAGTCATGTCCGGCCATCATACGACCTCATTTGGATAGGAGTGGATCCACTTCAATCTAAGTGGATTAGAGAGTATTGAGATAAAAATTAGTTCATTTTCCTCTTCAATCCACTCCAATACAAGTGGATTGATGTGACACCTGGTTTCGAAAACGAACCAAGTAAACGCATATGTGTGCCCAGGAAGTTCAACACACATACATGAGTGCATTCACAAAAGAGTATACAGAAAATTACCACAGAACAAGATTAATTAACAAAATTTTATTACACAAACCATATAATCCTCGAATGCAAACTCTAATGAATATTAATGACAAGTTCAAATTAATGCAGCGGAAATAAACTAAATAAGCAAACTAAACAGCTAGGCAGCATAAGCAATAGGGTATAGCGCAGCTCCAATCAACACCACAGGCAAAACTGACTATAGACACGGCCTAGAACTCTGCATTATCGCCATTAAACTCTCAATCCTGACCTGCAACTGTTGGGGGGATTGCAAGAGTGAGTACATGTCGTGCTCAGCAAGTGTGGAAAGTATGACATGTGGCTGATTCAAATGACGACAATAATAATGGTTTTCTAGATCGACGTGAATTTGGAGATTAGGATTTTAATTCACGTACGTAAAAGAGAATAGAAGGTATACCAGGTGTTTAGAACTCCAACGAATCATGAAACTTGGAGGTAACACTTGGATCTTGCTGATCTAGGGTTGGGGATGAACTTGGAGATGAATTGGTGATGAAGAACGAAAGCTTGGTGGAGATCTTGATCCTCTTTCGTTTCCTCCTCTTATTCTTCTTGCTTGGGATCTTCTCCTCCCTCCTTGGTGGTGGCTCTTCACGAACTAGGGTTTGGGTGGGGTGGAAAAGTGGCAAATAGATGTCAAGCCAAGGGGTGGGGTTGTTTATATAGAGGTGGAGGCTAGGGTTAGATGGATTTCGAGTTTGAGAGGAGTAGATGCCGGTTTAGAGTCCCACATAGGCTATAAAAGAGTTAGGCACGACGTCCCTAGGCCCACTTAACGTGAACCCCAAGAAACAAGTCGTAAAACAAAAGATCAACTTGGAGTCGCAAAATATCGGACAAGTCCGAAAAGGACCGGACTAGTCCGAAGTTGTCTAGAGAGAAATCGGACAAGTCTGGCCGAAAATCGGACAAGTCTGACTTTAGTCAGAGAGGAAAACGGACAAGTTTGCTGGAACATCGGATTAGTCCGGAAAAGTCCAGGGACTTAGCAAATTTTCAAGGATTCTTGGAATATCAGACTGGTCCGCACAAAATCGGACAAGTCCAAAAGTTTCCAAAGACAAAATCGGACTAGTCCGCAGCAAAATCGGACAAGTCCGTTTTTAGTCATAGAGAAATCGGACTAGTCCTCACCAAAATCGGACTAGTCCGCACTTTCAGCATTTTAAGTGTGGTTTTGTTCCAAATCAATTTTAAACTCATTCCTCTCTATGTGGGTTAATGTTAAACATGTATATGAATGTATGTAGGGCATGATGCATGAAAATGAGGGTATTACAATTAAAGTTACCCAAACAAAGCCTACATGATCATCATGACAAATAATGCAATTATGCTCAGATGTGTCATACACGTCTTAATTTTCTCTTATATATTATTGTTTGAGGCTCGATGATCATGTTTTGGGGCGTATAGCATGTGCATGGACAACTAGCAGAGTATGAAAGACCTCAATCATGTATGTTTCATGTCGATGTGAATTATATACTGCGTGTAATTTCTCTTTTTGATGTTGGATATCGTCCAGAGTTATAGGCTCGTTGATCATGCATCGTTGAGGCGTAGCATGCATGGACAAGGCCTCAAACTCTGACAATATCCATCATCAAAAAGACAAAACACGTACGTATTGGTTGATCATGTTTGGGGTGCATGCATGTTAGACATAGAAAAGCCCTCGGTCATGTTTGACAAAACCAACATGCATACCTCATCTATTATATGTATGTACGTATGATTAACTAACATGCATACCTCATCTATATATCGGGGTAGATGATATAGCTTATGTGGCATGCCAATGTGGATATACAACTCAGACTAAGGATGAAAGTGAAACGGTTGTTTGAAGTTGATAGACTAAATAATTGACCCATTTTAAAGTTCAAGGACCAAACTGAGTTTTGATTGAAAGTTTGAGGATGATGTTGAGTATTGTGCCAATTCTAAACGAGCCAAGCTTGAGCTTGCCAGCTTGATGAGCTCAAGCTCGAAAAGTTCGAGTAAGATCATTTATTGTTGTCATCTAAGATATGTGCGTATGATTAATTAAACTATATAATTCTATTAAAAATATTTTATGGGACACAATTATTATATATGATAGAAACAAATAATGTGCAACATCGTCCACCTTCGCCTACTCCATTAATTAGTTGTGAACCTAAATTATTTAGTAGATTCTATTGTATATACATGAATTCTTGTCTCGACTCGAGGTCGACTCGGTGTTTTATCAAACTCAAGCTTAGAAAGACAAGCTCACTCGAGTTCAACTCGTTGACAGCCCTATATGCAATTAAAGTTTTTGTGCAACCGTGTAATCAAATATTTTCATCCGTTGGATCAACATCTTACAGTTATTACATCTTTTCATTTAACCCCTACCACCACCACCACCACCCCTCCACCTGGTGGAGGGGGTTAAATAAAAAATGTCAACGATCGTAATGTAGATCAATCCAACGGTTGAAGATTGTTGGTTGCACGATTACACCAAACATTTGAATACATTCTAGTTGAACCCAACTTTAAAACAGGAAATCTTTTGACACAGATTAATCCAATCGTGATGTTTTTCTCTTCTTTTTTTGTGATGTTTTTTCTTGTTTTGTGATGTTGTTTTTTATGTTTTTTACTTCCTCCTTACCATATTACTTGTCGTTAATAATTAGGACAAGTTTTCTAGTTCAAATATGAATTAAAAAAACTTGTTCTAACGACAAGTAATATAGGAAGGAGGGAGTAATGTTTTGTGATAATGAACTCAATGTTGTTCGACTGTTCCATCTGTTATTTTGTTTTCTATTTGCTGTTTAGTGAACTATCTGCTCTATCTGTATTCTCTGTCAATGAACAACCCTCCACACCGCTGGTGGCCTCTAAGGTGTCATGTACGATACTTTAGCCACTGGAGGTGCCAGGAGATCGCCCGCAGTGGGGCCTGCAAAATGGTATGTAAAGTATTATACAGTACTAACAGATAGCAACGATTGAAAAGAAAAGTGGAGACAATGAACAGGGAGAAAAGAAAATAAAGGACGAGAAAAATGTTAGAAAAAGATAGGTAGAACCCCACCGTCTTCTCTGCGCGTACTCTATAAACACACCACCGTCTTCTCCACACGTACTCTAGCTTCCTCTTTGCCTCCGCCGCGCGCACCCTCATTGGTTCCCTTTGCAGCACGGTGATGCCGAAGCCTATGGAGCTGCTGTTCACGCACGATATTGCGGTCGAGATCGAGGGGCGCGTCGCCAAAAGCTCCCTGCAACCATTGGACGACCTCTCCAATATGTGTGCCACCTGCAAGGCCATGCATGCGGCATGCCGGGATGGCGCTGCGGGCAGGCGTGTGGCGCTGGAATGGGTGACCCGGAGGATGTGGCACGATCGGGGCGATGCAAAGCCCTCGTGGAGAACCTGGTCATTGTCGGCCACCCTCATGCTTGCTATGTCACCGGGCTAAATCTCATCTTCGCGGTCGATCGCGCGCAGCAGGGCGCCTAGTTTCTCGCCCAGGCGGCTAGGGTCGGCCACATGGAGGCGGCCTACGTCCTTGGCCTCCGCTGCTATGATGCCGACCGTGGGGCCCACGACGACGTCAAGTATATCCGGCAGGTCGAAGGCGAGGTCGATGTCGGTGAGAAAGCGGTCAGGTTCGTCGCCATCATGAGGACCAACAATGAGTGCAGGCGGCGTCTGATTCAATCCCTGTATGAAATCTGTAATTTGACATGGGCACATCAGCACCCGCCTCCGAGACTGTCGCTGGTGTCGCTACCCAACAAGGAGGTTGACCCGTGTACGTCTGCCGGCAGCGGTGGAGCGGCTGCAGGGTCTTCTGTAGTGAAGACTGTAGGATTAGACACGAGCATTTTACATTCTGCCGTGAGGTATTATTCGGTATGGGCTATGTATAAAAGACTTATAAGTTTATGTGATGTTGTCTTTCTTGTTTCATGATGTCGTTTTTCTTGTTTTGTAGTAATGTTTTATGTTGATGAACTCAATGTTGTTCATCCGTTCTAACTGTTATTTTGTTTTCTATCTATTTATTTAGTAAACTATATGTTCTATCTGTATTCTCTGTTAATGAATGACCCTCTACACTGCCGGTAGCCTCTAAAGTGGCGGGTACGGTACTTTAGCTGATGTAGGTGCTAGAGGATATCACCCGTAGCGGGGCCTGCAAAGCAATATGTAAAGTAGTATACATCACTAACAGGAAAATGCAACAGGTAGCAACGACTGGAAAGAAAAGTGGAGACAATGAACATAGAGAAAAGAAAAGAAAGGACGAAAAAAATGCTAGTAGAAAAAGATAGGTAGAACTCCAACGTACCACTGACCCAATGCCCCTGTACGCGGTGTAATCATTACCACTACTCCTATACGCGGCCAGAAGTTATTACCACTGCTTGAAGGGAAGTGTTGTAGACTAGATGTGCCGATTAGTTTATTTTGTGTTTATTGGGGATTATGTAACAGCTAGTTATGTCGATTAGTTTGTTGCCTGGAATGGTACGTTGAACACTATTGTTTGATTCCGTCGATGTTTATATCTATTGTAGTATTGAATCCTTGTTTATATCACTGTGTTATTGCTGTTCAAGAGATTTTATGTGTATGCTTTATTTTGATCGGAATACCATCCCCATTGCTACATTAACTTATTTAGATAAAAAAATTGCCAGAGCCAGACGCACGCCCGTAGATGGGCTTACGCGTCATAGGTACTGTCGGTACCCTGCATACCGAGTACCCCTCAGTACCGTGAAGAGTACAAGGGAGTTCTACCTATCAGAGTTGAAGGTCTCCTCAGGCCCCACATGTCACATTGCACCGGACCCGCTCCCCTCATATGGGTAGCTCCTGGGTAAACACGTGTAAAGGAAAACCGGAACTAAGATCCCAACAAAGGAAAGCTTCGGTGACAACACGTGTACAACGACCCCGGACCTAACCCCCAATAGAGAGGAGCTCTGGTGCCGATACGTGTACAGCAGCCCCGGACCTACCCTACCGGAAGGGAAAGCTCCGGAGTTACCACATGTGGAGCCTCCGGACCTTCATCAACGTATACACTAGCAGATCTCTTTCAGCACGTTCATTCAAGTGACAATCAAAGCGGCCGTTACAAGATTTGATTACGTGTCGTTAATGTTGTATTAACGACACGCGATCAAAGCACTGTTAATAGGGGTAATTCAGCCATTAAGACACATTATTACACTATTAACCATGCTTAATACCCGTAGACAGTGTATTAGGCAATTTAATACTCCAGGACCACATGTTGGGTCAGGTGAATGATGTAACGGTCAGCCCTTAGAACTATAAAAGGGCTGCACCGCACGAACCCAAAAACATCTGATCGGATCTGATCTGATCAAAGCTAACCCGCATACTGGGGAAGAGACTCATACAATACAAGAACACAGACCCCGTGGAGTAGGGTGTTACGCTCAGGCGGCCCGAACCACGTAAATCTCCTGTGTCACCATCTCATTCCCGATCTTTAAGTGCCCCAACTGAAACAAGAACCTCCACGGACTACATGTGATAGTACCAGGGGAAGTGGCGTTGCTACACTTTGACATTTGGCGTGCCAGGTAGGGGGACACTTCACAAGATCTCAAGATGGTGAATTTTGCTGTAGGATCATCCAATGTCAACCATGTTGAACAACCTGATGGAGGCAATTCCTCCAACGCTCACCAGCCAGCAGGTGCCATTATTCTAGCAAGCACTATAGCACCACAGTCACTATCTGTTCTGGCCAACAATGTTAGGCAACAAGATGGTGCATCTGTGGATCACTGCATTGAAAAACGACAACCCTGAGCACGTGCTCATTGCTGCGCGAGCTCTCCTACAACACCCACCACCTCCAGGTGCACCCCAGGGTGCTATGGAGCAGTGGAGGGCTGATGTTGACCATTTGGTTGCAGTTGCAGCCGTTGGCATTAGCAATCAAAGTCCTCCCCCTTCGGGGCGAGCACCATCACAACGACGGACCTTGTCTGGCCCACTTGGTCCACAAGTCTCGCAACAAAGGAGACGTGCTGCATCACAGCAGGTGACTTCGTTGCCTCCCGGGGCACGACGCACCCACACCATTACCAGGATTCTGACTCATGACCTGCGGTCGGAACTGGATCGCTGTTACCGGCAGCAGGACGGCCTTGTCCATATCGAGCGTTCTCGTGAAAGGCGAGAGGTTCGAGACAACCCAGCTCCTCAGGGAGTAGGAGGAGGCTATTCTGCCCTGGCCAAGCATTTGCGCATGGTCAGATGGCCACAGAAGTTCACTTCCCGAAAAAATTCGACGGGACTGTCAACCCCGCCGAATTCCTTCAAATCTACTCTACTGCCATACTAGCAGCGGGGGTTGATGAGGTTGTGATGGTCAATTACATCCCGTTGGATTTAACTTGGAATGCAAGGTTCTGGTTCATGAGTCTTCCACCCGACTCCATTAATAGTTGGCCGAAGCTATGCCAGCAGTTCACTGTCAACTTCGGGAGTTCTTACACCTGGCCTGGCACTGAATTGAATCTGTTTGCTGTAAAGCAGACATCAGGGGAATCGCTGCGATCCTTCATCCAGCGGTTTTCTCAGGTACAGAATACTATTCCTTCAATCCCGAGCTCTTATGTTGTCGTTGTATTCAAACAGGGTGTTCAAGATAAGAAGATGCTGGAGAAGCTGACTATCAAAGAAGTCACCAGCGTTACAGAACTCTTTAGTCTAGCTGATAAATGTGCTAGAGCTGCGGAGGGCCGTGAAATGCACTCCAAACCAGCTCCGGGGGCCAACAAGAAGTCCTCCAAAACTGAGGTCGCTACCTCCGGTAGTGTCAAGATGAAAAAGAAGCCCAACGGCAAAAAAGAAGCTGTCGACCGGTGCACTGACCGCTGCAGCTGCTGCAGCTCCGGGTGGCCGGCGGCCATGCCCCGGCAAGTGACCTCGTCCTTCGTCAGAAGATGGTAACAGTTCAAAGGCGTGGTGTTCGATTCACAAGATGGACAGACACAGCCTGGAAGAATGCTGGGAGGTCCAGAACCTTGTCGGGCGCTATAACAAGCGCCGGGAAGAAGCTCCTTTCCGTCAACAGGAAGGAAAGCAAAAAGTCGACGAAGGTCCGGCTGAAGAAGAGCTAGGTTTCCAGAACCCCAAGAAGGTCCTGAAAGCTGTTTACAACACTCTCGACGACAACTCCGACATCTTTGACAATGAGCGCCGGAAAACTCTAAACACCATCTATGGTGGTTCTTGGTACATCACCTCTCGCCGCATCCTCAAGACAATGCGGCGGGGCATGGCCGTGGCAGCTCCCACTACTAAGGCGGAGCCACATCGGAAGTGGATGGATACTCCCATCATTTTTGAAGCTTCCGACTGCCCCCGAAACATGATCGGAGCTGGCCAACTCCTGTTGATGGTGTCACCCACCATAACAATATCCAAATCCACCATGTAATGATGCACGGGGGTTCTGGGCTAAACCTCATAAGCTTTGAAGATTTTGTTAAGCTTCAGCTCCAGCCTTCGGACTTTCGTCCATCTCGACCTTTCTCTAGGGTAGGTTCGGGAACCATTACTCCTCTTGGTTCCATCACACTCCCAGTGACCTCCGGGACTCGGGAGAACTACAGAACTGAGAAATTGGTCTTCGACGTCACGTAGATCAGTCTGTCGTTCAATGCCATTCTGGGCAGGCCAGCCTTGTACAAGTTCATGGCCACAGGTCATTATTGTTACCTAGTGTTGAACATTCCAACACCCACGGGCGTTCTCCGGATCCGCGGAGATCGTACCGCAGGAGTTACTGCTCTAGAAGAACTCTATGCGCTTACCACAGCGCAAGAGGAAGCATCTGGTAAGGAGCCAACTCCGAATCCTCCGAGCATTCATCATAAAGGCTCTACCTCCGCACCTCGTGTACAACCAAGCGGCGACACCGATGTTCCCATCAAAGTCGTCCAAATTGGTTCCCACGTTGCTCAGACTACTCGCATATCAGGAGGTTTGAACAACAAATAGGAACACGTGCTCATCACTTTCCTCCGGGCTAACGTTGACATGTTTGCCTGGCAACCGTCACAAATGCCTGGGATCCCTAGGGAGGTTATTGAGCACAATCTGAAGATTTGACGCACGACATGTACACTAGAAACCCCGAAAGTAATCAATCAAGCAACAAAACTTCATACGATAGGAAATCAAGAAGTTGTTCGAAGATGGATTCATCCGGGAAGTCTTCCATCCAAAATGGCTGGCAAACCCAGTTGTTGTACCCAAGGCCGGTGGAAGCTTCAGATGTGTATCGACTACACCACCTTAAATAAGGCATGTCCAAAGGATCCATTTCCTCTACCTAGAATAGATCGGATAGTGGACTCCACCTCCGAGTTGAGCTATTGTGTTTCTTAGATGCATATTCTGGATATCATCAAATCCAAATGTCTAAGGAAGATGAAGAGCATATTGCCTTCATAATAGTAGATGGATTGTATTGTTATACTGCCATGCCATTCGGTCTTAAAAATGTTGCTTCAACATTTGTGCGAGCTATATACAAAACATTTGGAGAGCTAATTAGAGACTTGGCGGAGGTGTATGTCGATGACATCGTTGTGAAGATCAAAAACAAGGAGTCACTCCTTGACAACTTACAAGCCGTCTTCGACAAGCTACGCACCACGTGCACCAAGCTAAACTCGGACAAGTGTGTCTTCGGGGTTAGCTCTGGGAAGCTTCTGGGGTTCTTGGTGACTCATCGAGGAAATGAAGCAAATCTGGCGAAGATCAAGGCCATAGAAGATATGTGCCCCCATCTCGCATTAAAGATGTCCAGAAGCTAACTGGATGACTAGTTGCGCTCAGCCGGTTTATCTCAAGACTGGCAGAATGGGCGCTACCCTTCTTCAAATTCTTGAGGAAGTACAGACCATTTCATTGGTCTGAAGAAGCAGAAAAGGCGTTTCAAGAGTTGAAACAACTCCTCACCACTACCGATATTGGTAGCTCCTAATCTTGGTGAGCCTTTACTGCTTTACATTTCGGCAACCACTGAAGTTGTCAGTATGGTCCTGGTTGCGGAAAGACCAGAGCCACATCCAATCCAGGAGTCCAGATCCCTCCGGGAGGGTCTGGAATCACCTGAAGGCGTGAGTGGGTCCTAGCTCCCAGACACGAACCTCAAAATGAAATGCTAGGAGATCAACCTCATTCGTCTGACGAGGTTCACTTGGCTGACCAAGATGATCTGGATCCTTCCAGCGAGGTCCAGCTCAAACAAGAAGCACAGCCTGAAGGTCTGGAACCCCCCAACAGGGTCCGGGTCGATGGAGAAGAAGCTTCGGGTCCTTCTGAAAGGGTCCGGACCATCCAACGCCCCGTGTACTTCATCAGTGAAGTACTCCACGACGCTAAGACAAGATACATTGAGGTGCATAAACTGCTTTACGCAGTTCTTATTGCCTCAAGGAAGCTTCATCACTACTTCAAATATCAGTGGTAACTTCTTTTCTACTGTTTGCTATTTTGCATAACCCTAATTCTACTAGGAACATTGCAAAGTGGGCAGCGGAATTGGCTGAATTCGATCTAGAATTCATGTCAAGACAAGCAATCAAAAGTCAAGCCTTGGCTGACTTCGTGGCGGAATGGACCCCCTCTCCATCAAACCCTGGGGGCCACAGTGAGCAGAAACCAGAACCCAAAGTTCCGGTATTCACCGACCCTCACTAGACCCTCTACTTTGATGGCTTCGTGCAAAAGCAGGGGGCCAGAGCTGGAATCCTTCTCCTGGCTCCGTCTGGGGAGAAGGTCAAGTACATGGTACACCTTGATTTCAAGGCAACCAACAACATGGCGGAGTATGAAGCTCTCATCTATGGACTCAAGGTGGCACTATCTTATGGTGTCAAACAGCTGTTGGTAAAGGGAGATTCACAACTCATCATCAAACAAGTCAAAGGTGAATGTTCCCGCAACAATCCCCAACTAGATGCTTATCTCCTTGAAGTCCAGAGGCTTTAGAAGGACTTCTAAGTCCTGGATCTCCATCATGTTCAGCGTCTTCATAACGCTGAAGCTGACGAACTCTCGACGAAAGCCTCAACCGGAGCTCCGGCTCCTGAAAAAATCTTCATCCGAAGGTTGTCAAAACCAACAGCTCAGCCTGCCGAACTAAGCGAAGGGGGCATGACCAGCACCACGAAGCTGGCAGTCCTAGTGGCCCTATTTCCATGGCGCCCACTAAGGGTCGTATGTGCTGTCGAGAGCTCTGAGCGACCCAGCACACAAGATTGAGAACCTCAAGTTAGCTCCTATGCATGGATCTCGGAGATCTGGAGCTACTTGAAAGACAGCATCCTTCTTGAAGACAATGTAACCGCTGACCGGATTGTTAGATTGGCTAAAAGATGCACGTTGGTAGAAGGGGGTCTCTACCGATGTGATGCCAACGGCATCCTAATGTGGTGCATTACAAGGGAAGAAGGTCGCGAGCTCCTCGCGGAAATCCATGGAGGTGAGTGCGGGAACCATGCTTCTTCCCGCACGCTGGTTGGTAAAGCCTTTCGGCATGGCTTTTACTGGACTACAACACTCCAGGATGCGGTTGAGCTAGTGAAAAAATGTGAAGCGTGTCAGTTCCACGCAAAGCAGATTCACACACGGGCTCAATCGCTACAAATGATACCTCCTACATGGCCATTCACTGTGTGGAGCATAGACATCTTGGGACCTTTCCCAAAAGCTGTCGGAGGTTACAGGTTCCTGTAAGTCGCCATCGACAAGTTCACTAAGTGGTCGGAAGCAACTCCAGTTGTGACAATCAACAATCAATTTCTTGAAGTCCATTATATGCATATTTGGAGTTCCAAACAAAGTCATAACTGACAATGGAACTCAATTCACAAGTGCTGCATTTTAAGAATATTGCGAAGACATTGGCATTCAACTCAGCTACACTTCAGTAGCTCATCCAGCAAGCAATGGCCAAGCCGAGAGAGCAAATGCAAAAATCTTAAAAGGACTCAAGACGTTCACATATGAGCGCCTGAAAAAGCACAGAGCCAACTGGATTGAGGAACTTCCATCCACACTGTGGGCGAACAGGACAACTCCAAATCTGTCAACTGGAGAAACTCCCTTTTTTTTGGTGTACGGAGCTGAAGCAGCCCTTCCTCCGGAGATCACCTTGGGGTCCCTCCGAGTCTGGACCTTCGATGAAGCCATGCAGTACCAGCTCCGGTGTGAATACCTTGACCTCATCGACGAGGGAAGGGGCCAAGCAGCTGTTCAGAATGCACGTTATCGCCAAGCGCTCCGGCACTATCATTAAATGCATGTGCGCAACTGACAGCTCGAGGAAGGCGATCTGGTGCTTCGAAAAAAACTAACTCGTGAAGGAATGAATAAAATTTCCCTCAGCTGGGAAGGTCCATTCCGAGTGATCAAAGTGTCCCGTCCCGGATGCATTCGCTTGGCAACTAAGGATGAGACTCCGCTTCCTAATCCTTGGAACATCGAGCACCTCCGTAAGTTTTATGCTTAGAATCACGGAGATGAGTCTGTAATTACACATGGTGTATGTTATAGAGTCAATAAACAGACAGGAGTAGGACCTCCAGGACAGCATCTGGACCCCTCCGGGAGGGTCCGGGAAGTTCAAGTACACTTCATATAGTTAGTGCACTAAAAGTGTAACTACCTACCCTGGGTTAGTACAAGATGTATAGCGCACTTAGCTTGGTCCTGCACCCTAAGTGTTTCCTTGTCTCCCCTGTAATCCAGACCTTTAATGAAAGACATTGCTATGTAAAAACAGACTCCACGTGCATTTATTTTTGTACCAGACTCGACCTATCAATTTATTGTTTTTAACCTTCTTGTCTATAATGAAGTTGTGCAATTCTTCTTGAGTTTTTACCAAGTTATTCATATGCATTGCAAGTTATATTGTTGGTCTCTTTGGGTCTTAACATGCTATATAGTCTACTTGCCTGAACGCCAAGCCAACAGGTCCGGAGTGTGCTATTGACTTAGCCTGGTCCTGCACCCTAAGTACGTCACTCTACCTACACTCCGATAGGCCTCAGTAAGGTGAGTACTAAAAAGCATATGGGTCCGGAAGAGTTACATCAATATACTCGCTACCATATCGAGTTGCTTCGGAATAAAACTCAAGTAAGAACAATAAGACACAAACGATTTAATAGACAAGAGGACGAATTTTACTTTTTTTCTTGTATTTAAGGTGCAGGAAAAATAGAAATTCAAAGTGTCGGTGGTCGACGTTGGAACTACTAAGCTCCGACAACCCTTGGGGGGGCCTAAATCCAACTATTCGTGCGGCGACATCAGGAGCTACCAAGCTCCGATCGTCAACGTTTATATGTTGATACTGGGTACTGTCGGAGCTTCCAAGCTCCGCCAATCCCAGGGGGCCTGCCGTCGATGCCCCAGCAACTTTGGACCTAAAATCTACAAGTTTGAAGCATTCAAGTCATAAACATACTGTTAAATCCTTTTGGTACATGTACACACTCCAATTATGCACATATACCAGGGGGCCAACAAGATACAGCACATTATATTGAAGATAAAGTGCAATTCATGGCAGAAAGGAGGATTTCATTAATCAAAAGTACTAGACTACAAAATTGGGGTTACAAGGGGCAAAAGGAAAAAAGTCCTAGCCACTAGAGGATCTAAGTCCTGTGGAAAAACAAAGTAACCTTCTCAGCAGCTTCTTGGACACTAGCTCTAGCGGCATCCTCTTCTTCGGCAATGATTTCTTCAAAGATCGGATCTCAACTTTTGTAACACGCCAAGACATACTCGGCGACGTTCTTGGCCAAATATTTACCCTCTGTCTCCAGCTGATCAGCGATGACATTACCCATCGCGTCGAGTTTGCTGCCAGCAGAGCCAAGTGCCACCAGCGTCTGGTCCAGCTCCTGCACTGGGTCCTCTAGGCGTA
Organism: Tuctoria greenei; assembly: GCA_036927565.1. Taxonomy (NCBI): domain Eukaryota; kingdom Viridiplantae; phylum Streptophyta; class Magnoliopsida; order Poales; family Poaceae; genus Tuctoria; species Tuctoria greenei. The sequence goes on along the minus strand of JAYESD010000004.1, from coordinate 212,777,876 downwards.
CTGAACTGAAACCAAGAGGCACAAGGTCCATGTACGCATGTCCTAGGAAGTCCCATACCATCAGGGACTCGGTTGCCTTCAAGCTCTGCAGCTCTTCCAGTGACCTCCGGGTGGCCGCTAGCTCCGAACTCTCCCGAGCAAGGCGTTCAACCAATTTGGCATGTTGCTGCATACTTTCAGCAACCTGCTTCTCGTGGTTGGTTAGCTCCGTCTCCCAGAGGTGGATGCGGTTCCGCCGTTCGGCCAGGTCCTTCTCCTTGCCTCTCACCTTCCCTTCCCTGGTGGCAACGTCAGCTTCTCTTTTCGAGAGCTTCTGCCCCAGTACTTCTTCTTTTTGTCTTCACTCCATCGCTCAAACTTCTTTGAGCAGTCTGCCAAATTTTGTTCACCCAGAATCAACTTCTGGGTGACCTCCGCCTCTCTTTCACAATATCCTCCTGATGCCCCAGGAGCTTTTCTTCCCTTGCCTCCAGGTCCACCCGACGCTTCAGGAGAACCTCGTTCAATTCATTGAGGTTTTCGTGATGCTCATCAGCAGCATCACACCTCTCCTTGGCTTGCTCAAGGATTTCCCTGGAGTTAGCGTCGAGTGCCTAGATGGCGGCTTCCTTCTCCTCAAGCAGCTTGTCCTAGTATTCTAACCGGGCCTTCTCCCTCTTTATCCACTCCTTCTGGTCAGCTAACCTCGTCTGGGCAAGCTTGGTCTCAAAAAATGGAGTCTGTTGCGCCAACGCCTCAAGGTGTTGTGCTCCTCCTCCAGGTCTTTGCTCTCATGATCGAAGGCAAGTTGGACTTGTCAAAGACTGGAGCAGGTGTTGTCTATAGACAACGCTAGAGGGATAGGCTCCGGACCTGTTGGGACCATCTCTGCAGGCTCCAGAGGATTCTCCATAACAAAAATAGGGTCCCACTCTACAATAGAGGACCCTTGAGCTTCTGCGGCACTGGGATCGCTCTCCATAAGCCCTTCTATAGCAACAGAGGAAGAACCCACTGGGGGAACTCCCACCTCTGGAACAGAAAATGAAGGCACTGCTTCAGGGTCTTCGGTCGCTGGCTCCAAAGGCGGAGGACCTGTTGCCACCTCTTCAGGCAGCTCCGGTTCTGGTTCAGCTACCTCCGGGGCAATGGCAGGGGCTTCATCTCGGGCCTCTACCGCCGCTGGCTTAGACACCGGCACGTCAGCTTCTTCCGGTTCAACTACCGGAGCTTCAGGCATCTCCGGCTCAATCGCTGGACCTTCAATTACTTCTGGCACAAGGGTCGGAGCTTCAGTGATTTTCGGCCCAGTGTTCGAGGCTTCAATTACCTCTGGCTCAGCGGCCAGGACTTCGACGACTTCTGGCTCAAAGGCCGGAACTTCTGGCATCGCTGGTGCTGGAGCATCAGCCTCCGCCACTGTTGCCAGGGGTACATCTTCGACTTCTCCCCTGTGGTCTGGCGCTACCACAGGAGCTTCGGGCGAGGACTCCGAATCCAAGTCCACGATAGCTGGCGCCGGAGCTGTCACGACTTCTACCACCACTTGAGGAGGAGGCTCAGTGCTTGAAGCTGGAGCTTCGGCATGTGTAGCCCCGGACGCTGCAACAGGCGATGAAGTTCCTGACCCCTTCTTCGACACTCTAAAAATAAAGGGAAGAGAAGGTTAAAGACACATCAAAAATAATACTAGCATTTGAAGGTGAGAAATCAATGCTTACCTAGGGATGCTACCACCTCAGTCGCCTCGGAACCTCTTCTTCTGAGGTCCAGAGCCAGAGCTAGAGCCCACCAAGTCTGATGAGACAATTGCTTCAGACCTCAGTTGAGGGCCACTAGCAGCAGTCGGAGTCTTCTCGGCCGGAGCTTCTCTTGGCCGGGAAGAACTCCCAGACCTGGAACTCTTAGCCGGCACTGAGGTCAGGGTTGACAGCTCGGAGGTGACGCCCCTTGAAGATGCTTGCACTGGAGCAGGGGTAGATGCAGAAGACCTCCCCCGCCAGGGAGAAGGATCCATGGTAGAAGAGGTAGGTCTGACGAACCTCCCGTCAGCATGCCTCAACTTCCTCTTCCGACTGGAGGGCTCAGCTGGCTCTTTGCCCTTGCCCTTGCCCTTGCCGGTGTCTTCAACCCTCCGGCTTGGAGCGGAGGCAGGCCCTCCTTCAGAAGCTCCAGGGATCACCACCCTGGTGGTCAAACGCCTTTCCACCTCACCAAGGTCGTCAAGCGCCGGCATCTTCCTTCGGAGCTCTCTGCTGAACTGCGCCTCCATGTTCAGAGGAAGGAAGGCTGCCGGTGGAACTAGGTCGTTGCTATCGACGTTTATTCCATGCTGGAATTTCTTGAGATGAATCCTCAAAGCTTCGTCATCTAAGTTGGATTTCAGGCCGGTTTCAATCCGGTCATCATCCATCACGCTATTGAGGGCCCACGAGAGCTTCTCCCTCTTCCTCAACGGAGCCCATTTGTTGACAAGGAAGTTACAGAAGACCATCTGAGGAGTCACTTCACCTTCCACACATTCGCGGATCCTGGTCAAGACGGGGTTGAAGGCATCCAACAGCACCAGAACTACACTCCAAGCGTCGGTGTCAACGTTGCGGAGGCCTTCGGGCAGCTCCAACCGACTAGGTTATGGACTCAGGCTGCGACTGAGTTGGGTTTGACTCAAATATGGAAATATTTGAGTTGGTTATGATAGGATTTCGTGTGGGTCACGAATTTGAGTTGTTTAGGAATGTGGGATACGTTCCTAAGGTGTTTGGAAGTCTTAAGATTGCTTCTATCTGCATATAGAAGAGTCCTAAGCAGTTATGGAAAGATTCGATTCGTGATTTGAGTAGGATTAGAGTCCTAGTTGAGATTGGGTTGGCCTAAGGGATGATTATATAAGGGAGGCCAGAGCTCATGGTAGACGACTTTGGGGCTGTTCCTCTTGTGTTCTATTGAATAAAATTCGTAGTTGAAAGGAACTTTTGTGTCTTGTTCGTCCAATTTGTTCTAGACAAGTTTTTCTCGTCGAGTTTTCTGCACATCACTACCTTTCTTCGGTGGTTTTATCATAACTCGAGTTTTACAGATCCAATTGACGTGATTCTTTTTGGGTTGTCTTCAAAACTTTATTATCTATCAAAATTTCACGGTCATTGGATTTGCGGTTTTTGATCTACACGAGTTTCTTTGCAGCATTCCAGAACTGTTTTTCTCGGGTAGGACAGGTTGACCTTTGTTCGAACTTCCAATCATAACTTGAGTTTCTCTCGACGGATTTGAGTGATTCTTGTTGTGTCGTCTTCGTGACTTGATTATCTCTGATATATATCACTTTTATCATGGTGAAACACATTTATATTAGTCCCACACACAATTTCTTTAACGGATTGTTTTTCTGCCGAATGGGTTGGGATTTAATTGTTTCTGCTGCGTAAGATTTTTTAATCTACCATTCACCCCCCTCTGGTAGCTTTTCATGTGCTCTTCAATCCTACAATTGGTATCAGAGCCACGGTTCTCTAATCTTTGTGATTTGCACGTGTTTTTGACTAATCATCATGGAGAAGTACTCCGTCAAACCTTGTGTGTTTGCTTGTATTGATTTTCAGGTTTGGAAGGCACGCATGGAGGCTTTCATCTAGGCACAAGGCTTCGCAATATGGGAGAAGGTATACAAGCCTTATGAAGTGCCGTCAAACGATCAAGTTACAGCTACAAATCTGAGAGATGTCGACAACAACAACAAAGCTCGGAACTTGATCATACAAGGATTAACTCAAAGTGACTTCAACCGTGTTGCACACCTCCAATCTGCATACGATGTGTGGAAAGCACTTTGTGACTACCACGAAGGATCCAACACGGTCAAGGAGGTAAGACAAGACATGTTCAAGAAAAAATACATGCACTTCGAGATGCAACCCGGTGAGTCCATTGATGACCTCTTTGCTCGCTTTAATAAAATTCTCAGCAACTTGCATAGCGTGAATGTTAATTTTTCAGATGCTAAAAATGCTAGGCAATTGTTAAGTGCATTAGACATGTCAATTTGGGAGATGGAAGTTACATCCATTCGTGAATCTACTGTCATGAGTTCACTTACTTTAGATGTGTTATATTCCAAGTTAAAAACTCATGAAATTGACATAATCTCACGTAAGAACCCCAACAAGTCTATTGCTTTTGTTTCTCAACGTGACATGCCTAGCTCTGGTCAAACTTCATCTCGTGGTACACTTGCTTTGTTGTCCTCTCTAACCCTTGAATAGATTGAGGAGTTTCCAGAGGAGGAGCTAGCACTTCTCTCTATGAGGTTCTCAAAAGCATTGCAAAATGTGAGAACTAGAAGGAGAGGAAGCTTCGGACCTCAACGATGGTTCGAATGTGGTAAGACAGGACACTTTCGTACAGATTGTCCCAACCTTTCAGGTCCTACCTCCTGGGAAGAAAAACAATCAAGGACAAAGCACTCCTCAACAAATAAGAAGAAGAAGGGCTTTACAGGTCGCCAACTGGTGAACAGTTTTATCTTCGCACTCCAGGAACATGGTTCAAGCGACATGGACATTGGAAGTGATGAAGATGAAGATAATTTGGCAAACTTGTGCTTCGTGGCGGGCAAGTTAAGATCAAGTATGGAGGAGGCAGAACACAACAGTGATAATGAAGAGGTATGTCCTACAATGCTTTACGTTCTCATGAAGTTAAATATTGTTCCAATTGCAAACTAAAAGGAAAAACTTCATGTGAAAACTGCGTAGACTTGTCTAAGAAACTTGATGACATGAATAGGATACTAGAGCGGTTTGTAATGGGAATAAGAACCTAAACTTGCTGCTGAATTCTTCCAAGTCTTGCAATGATAAAATTGGTTTAGGTTTTGATTCTCATGCTCATGATAAGACACATCCACCTAAAATTGTAAATTCATTAGGAAGTGGTTTGATTCAAACAGTTACTAAACAAAAAGAAGTGGTTTTCAAATCTGCAGGAGTGTTGTCTCATTCAATATCAAATAAAAATGTTGTTTGCTCATCTAGACATGAACACAAAGTTAAATTTCATTGTACCTACTGTGGTAGAGATGGTCATGTCATAAATTTTTGTTATACACTAGCTAAACAACAGAAAAAGGAAATAATGATTGCTAGATCTCATAACTTTCATGCAAAATTTGCTACACATACTAAACCGAATGTCAGGAACATGCAACCTGCTGTTATGAGTCAAAAACATTCAAAGTTTACCTCCGGACCTTCTGTTTTTGCCTCCGGAGCTACTGATTTTTGTGCTACACAAGTAACAACTTATAGGTCAGTAGTTAAGAACAAAAAATCTCAAACCTTGACTCATAAATCTACTGTTTTATCTCAGCTTTCGCGGGTTTTTCCTGCTGCACGTCGTGTGACTCAGTACTGGATTCCTAAATGCCTTTTGACTAACCCCAGTATTGAGTCATCGACGTATTGTGCTTCTATGTAGGTTACACATTTGAGGAAGGAGAACATTTGGATTGTGGATTCAGGTTGCTCACACCACATGACCGGTAACAAAGAATGGTTCTCTTCCCTCTCTTTTGTGTCACGTGTAGAGAATGTTACTTTTGCTGATAATTCTTCAACTCCTATAATTGCTAAGGGTTCGGTTAGAGTAAATGATCACTACACTTTGAAGGATGTGGAACTTGTCAAAAATTTGAAATACAACTTGCTTTCTATTTCACAATTGCTAGATGAAAATCTGGAAATTATTTTCAATAAAAACTACTGCAAAGTTGTAGGTTCAAACAGTGAGCTTATTTTTAACATGTCACATTTTGGAAGAGTTTTTAAATCTGATCTTGATATGTCTTCCTCTAATCATAGGTGTCTAGTTGCTAATGATTCTAAGGACTTATATTTTTGGCATTGTAGACTTGGTCACGTAGGCTTTGATCATCTAACTCATGTTAGTGCTCTTGGTCGCATATGTGGGCTGCATAAGCTTAAAGGGGACAAAGAAATTGTGTGCTCTTCTTGTAGACATGCTAAGATGGTTGCAGGTTCACATACTCCTCTCACAATGATCATGACAACTGAACCGTGTCAACTTTTGCACCTTGACACTGTGGGACCTTCACGTGTTCAATCCTTCGGAGATAAATGGTATGTTCTTGTTATTGTTGATGATTATTTTAGATACTCTTGAGTTTACTTTATGGCGTCTAAGAATGAAGCTTTTAGTCACTTTAGAACTTTATTTCTTAGATTATCAATTGATCACCCAGGATCTTTAAAAGCAATTAGAAGTGATATTGGAACTGAATTTAAAAATCAATCTTTTGATCACTTTTGTGCTGAAAATGAAATAGATCATCAATTTTCTTCACCATATGTACCTCAAAAAAGGTGTTGCAGAAAAAAAAGAACAGAACCTTAGTTGAGATGGCTAGGACTATGCTTGATGAATATCAAACTCCTAGGAAATTTTGGGCTGATGCGATTACAACCGCTTGTTATGTCTCAAATCGTGTTTTCTTGCGCGCTAAGCTAGGTAAAACACCATATGATCTCCGGTTTGGACATAGGCCTAGTGTTACGCACTTTCGGGTCCTTGGTTGCAAATGCTTTGTTAAAAAAAATGGTAATCTTGATAAATTTGAACCTAGATCCATTGATGGCATGTTTCTTGGTTATCCATCTCATACTAGAGGCTACTGTGTGCTTTTACTTGACACTAACAAAATTATGAAGACTTGTGAAGTGTCTTTTGATGAAGCTAGCCCAGTCACTAGCTCAAACATTGCAGGTCCAGATCCATATCCGCAGGGGGAGAGCATTTTCGTTGAAGATGAGGAAGAATTGGAGCTGCTGCCCGAAAATTCAGCAGCTAAAGACTTTGATTCAGCTCCGGATGTTAATTCTCAACCAGCACCCACAACTATCAATGCTGATTCAGATCATCCTCAAGTCACAAGCTCATCGATTTGTGAGGAACATGAAGAATAAGAAGCTTGTGAGACATCTGTTCCCCTACGGTTTTACAAAGATCATCCCTCGCAACAGATAATTGGAAGCTTGCACGAACGAGTCACACGGTCTAGGTTTTGCGATCCAAACTCTCATGCTCATTCTGCTTTTGTTGCTTCTTTTGAACCCAAAGATATATCACATGCACTCACTAATGAATCTTGGATTATTGCCATGCAAGAAGAGTTAGAAAATTTTGAAAGAAATAATGTTTGGAAACTTGTACCTCCACCTCAAGGTCACACTTTAATTGGAACTAAATGGGTATTTAAAAATAAACAAAGTGAGGATGGGGTTGGGGTTAGGAATAAGGCTAGGTTAGTTTCTCAAGGTTTCACTCAAGTTGAAGGTCTAGATTTTGATGAAACTTTTGCTCCCGTTGCTAGATTAGAAGCCATAAGAATTTTGTTAGCTTTTGCTGCATCTAAGGTTTTAAGCTATATCAAATGGATGTTAAAAGTGTTTTTCTTAATGGCTCTATAGATGAGGAGGTTTACGTCAAACAACCATCGGGTTTTGAAAATCTAGATTTTCCTAATCATGTTTACAAACTGTCCAAAGCCTTGTACAGTCTCAAACAAGCACCTAGAGCATGGTATGATAGGTTAAAAACATTATTACTTGAAAAGGAGTTTACCATGGGCAAGGTTGATAAAACTCTTTTTGTGCTTAAGCATGGCAATGACTCATTATTCGTTCAAGTGTATGTGGATGATATTATCTTTGGTTGTGCTTCTCATGATCTTGTGTCTAAGTTTTCAGCAATGATGATCCGAATTTGAAATGAGTATGATGGGTGAACTCACTTACTTTTTGGTGCTGCAAATCAAGCAAACCAAGGAGGGTATTTTTGTGCATCAAACGAAGTATAGAAAAGACCTCCTAAGGCGCTTCAACATGGACAAAAGCAAGCCTCTTTGGACACCAATGGGAACAGCAACAACACTTGAACTTGATGAAGATGGTGAACCCGTGGATCAAAAAGAATATAGAAGCATGATCGGATCACTTTTGTACCTCACGTCATCAAGACCGGACATACAATTCAGCGTATGTCTTTGTGCACGTTTTCAAGCCTCCCCACGTGCTTCACATCGTCAAGCCATCAAAAGGATTCTCAGGTACTTACATGGAACTCAAGAATTTGGCATTTTTATTTCTTCTTCCTCAACCGTTACTTTGAAAGCTTATTCCGATGCTGATTTTGGGGGTTGTAGAATTGATAGGAAACGTACTTCGGGTGCTGCTTGCGCTTGTTCACAAATTCTTTGGATTGTTCAAACACTTAAGGACTATGGGGTTGATCTAGATAGTGTTCCACTTTTTGTGATAACACTAGTGCCATTTGCATTGCTAAAAACCCCGTACAACATTCTAGAACTAAGCACATTGACATTAGGTATCACTTTCAACGTGATAATGTTGAAAAAGGAAACATTGTGCTTCACCATGTAGATACTGAACAACAATTGGCTGACATTTTTACAAAACCTTTGGATTTCACTCGTTTTTGTTACATTCATAGTGAAATAAGGGTTATGCATCCTCATGGCTTAAATTGAGGGGGACTTTTGAAACTTGGGAAGTCTATGTGTGAATCTGAACTAAAATAATATGAGCATAGTATTTCATACATATATGACTTGTGATTCCTTTTACATGCTGAAAGTTCTTACTACATTACTCATGTTATACATTTTGTAGTTTTTTCCATGACTAGTAATTGGAATAATTACTTACACTAAATCGGGTCATGATCGAACCTTCTTGCTGTTTTGAACTTGTTGTATGTTCACAACTGCTTTTAGTCATAAAGAATTAATAAAGTAATCAACTCACATGTTGAGTTTTTATAAAAAAATATAAATTGAGAAAAGATCAAGAGAATATGCATGCATCGCACTTCTTCTTTTGAGATGGCTTATCATTGCACTTAGATATGAACTTGGAAGAAGTTGTGTATGACTAAAACCATGTTCTTAAGCTTCTGATTGTCAAATGACATAGGCTTGGATTGGTTGGTTAGAATAAGGCAGATGCGCATATGATCTCTTGCAAATATCATATGATCTAAAGTTATGCTTTGAAAAATAATAAAATGCAGCAACTAGTGTCATGCTTTCAGGTTTTGAAATAGTTAAGTTCGTGAGATCATGACTTGCTTAAATTGAAAATTACATTTGATATCTAGCATGGCTTACACTACTTTATGTATCTCATTGATGTGATAGTGTAAGTTACTTGATAGTATGACTTGGATGAGCTCTGTTTATATGTATATGTTATAATATGCTCATAACATTTGAAATTTCTCTTTTGAACCTTGTTGAATACATTGTCAAAGGGGGAGAGATAATATGTGAATTTTGAATTTTTAAAGATAAGTATGCAAGGGGGAGAGATTGATTACACATTGCACATATTCAAAATTGTTTTGGCACGATTCTTCTCAGAGGAAGAATTTATGTTTCTTCTCATTTTATTTCTGTTTTACAAAGGGGGGAAACTGTTTTCAAAACCTTTAATGTGAATAAGCCAATGTTAGGATTTTAAGTGGTGTTGCCAATGCATTCATCAAGGGGGAGATTGTGAGACCTATGTGTGTTGAATACAATGGCTTGTAGTGAATACATTAGCTTTGATGATAAAAGTTCTAAAATACTACCAAACACCTTTATCATCAAGGTCCGACTCTATGTCTTTGATAGCTCTGGCATGTCTTTGATAGCTCCGGCATGTCTTTGTTAAGCTCCGATATGTTTTGCTAGGTCCGACTTATGTTGGTTAGCTCCGACATGTTTTTCTAGCTCCGGCTTTTGGGTTGACTGGTTCCGACTAGCTTTGGTAAGCTCCGGCGCTAGCTTGTACTAGCTTTGGTAAGCTCCGGTGCTAGGTTGTACTAGCTTTGATAAGCTCCAGCTCAAGCTCCGGTTAGCTTGTGCAAGGTTTGGAGCTTGATTGCAATGTTCTGCTTTTACTCTGAATTGATTCGAACTTGTTTTGCATTGTTGGAAAGTTTGCTTAGTATTCATTTACTAAGTTTTTTGGTTGATATGGCTGATATTGTTTTGCTATGCTTTGCAACATGCTTATGTGAGGTGCTCACATAAGGTGTTGTGTCCAGAACTAACTTGAGTCATGTCGCAGACTTGGGATCGTACGGATTGGTTGTTTATTCATGTGCAGGTGTTGCTTGAGTTCAAGACATGGCTGGTGACGGGATACTTTGGACTATTCTCAGGGAGGAGATGAGGTTTCAACAACCAAGCTCAGGAGGAATTGTGGTTGAGCGGGTCAGGAGGTCGCGCAGGATGATTGAATCAAGGGCAATGCATATGAAGGTTACTGGACGTTGAAGGAAGGTGTTCGCACGTATGCATGCGGTGCATGACATGGCAACATGGTTCCGAAGATGGGCTAAGGAAGGAAAGATCTAGTTGGAAGGATCGGATCGTATCGGTTGATCACTTCGATTGTGGCGGAGTCGGTTATGGCTCGGTATGGAAAGTATCGAGTTGGTTATGATAGGATTTCGTGTGGGTCACGAATTTAAGTTGTTTTAGGAATATGGGATACGTTCCTAAGGTGTTTAGAAGTTTAAAGATTGCTTTTATCTACGTATAGAAGAGTCCTGAGCACTTATGGAAAGATTTGATTCGTGATTTGAGTAGGATTAGAGTCCTAGTTGAGATTGGGTTGGCCTAAGGGCTGATTATATAAGCAAGGGAGGCCAGAGCTCGTGGTAGACGACTTTGGAGCTGTTCCTCTTGTGTTCTATTGAATAAAATTCGTAGTTGAAAGGAACTTTTGTGCCTTGTTCGTCCAACTTGTTCTAGACAAGTTTTTCTCGTCGAGTTTTCTGCACAGCACTACCTTTCTTTGGTGGTTTTATAATAACTCGAGTTTTACAGATCCAATTGATGTGATTATTTTTGAGTTGTCTTCACAACTTGATTATCTATCATCTGTCAAAATTTCACGGTCATTGGATTTGTGGTTTTTGATCTACAAAAGTTTCTTTGCAGCGTTCCAGAACTGTTTTTCTCGGGTAGGACAGATTGACCTTTGTTCGATCTTTCAATCGTAACTTGAGTTTCTCTGATATCAAGTTGTGTCGTCTTTGTGACTTGATTCTCTCTGATATATAGACGGATTTGAGTGATTCTTGTTGTGTCGTCTTCGTGACTTGATCCTCTCTGATATCTATCACTTTCGTCACGGTGAAACAGATTTAGATTAGTCTCACACACGATTTCTTTAACGGATCGTTTTTCTGCCAAGGGAGTTGGGGTTTAATTGTTTCTGCTACGTAAGATTTTTTTCTACCATTCACCCCCCCCCCCTCTGGTAGCTTTTCACGAGCTCTTCGATCCTACAGGTTGAAGGAGTCGCTGGACCACCCCATATATATCCCGACCTTCTTCAAATTATCATTACTCTTGAGGCAGCTCTTGGGAAGACCCAACTCCATCGCGGCAAAGCGGAGCAAAGGAAGGGAAGTTAGGCGAAGTTTGGGTGGCTCTGAGTGCAAATTTGATTGAAGGCGTAAAGAGTCCTCAAACCGTGCGCACTTTCCCTCTTAAGTAAGCCTCTGCAACACTTGGATGGAAACTGCAGTGAGAACGAAGGCACCTTTCAAAAGTCTACCCCGTCGAGTGGGTCTGGGGCCACCCCGACGAAGAGATCGAGGTTCTTACCCTAGACGAACCATTGTCATGATGAGCGGCGGGAAACTCGATGGCGGCACCCTGACAGGGCGCGCGGAACCGATATGGTTTTCATATTGGGAACCGGGGACCTTCAATTGTGTGAGATCCTCACTCAAAGATCTTATCTGTCGCATTCATAACAAGCCACGCGTTGATGGTTCACTCCCGGACCATCGCTCCAACAGCACATCAGAAGACTCTTGAAATCAAAGCGCGGAAATCGAGAATGGCCCCACCTCTGGTAGAATAACTTAACCCAAAGGGTTTCTTCCAGAGGTGGGCCCGGGGGCCACTGTCGATACCCCTCGGTACCGCGAAGAGTACAAGAGAGTTATACCTGTCAGAGTTGAAGGTCTCCTCAGGCCCCACATGTCACATTGCACCGGAACCGCTCCCCTCATATGGGTAGCTCCTGGGTAAACACGTGTAAAGGAAAACCGGAACTAAGCTCCCAACGAAGGAAAGCTTCAGTGACAACACATGTACAACGACCCCGGACCTAACTCCCAGTAGAGAGGAGCTCCGGTGCCGACACGTGTACAGCAGCCCTGGACCTACCCTCTCGCAAGGGGAAGCTCTGGAGTTACCACATGTGGAGCCTCCATACCTTCATCAACGTATACACTGGCACATCTCTTTCAGCACGTTCATTCAAGTGACAATCAAAGCGGCCGTTACAAGATTTGATTATGTGTCGTTAATGTTGTATTAACGACACATGATCAAAGCAGTGTTAGTAGGGGTAATGCAGTCATTAAGGCACATTGTTACACTATTAACCATGCTTAATACCCGTAGACAGTGTATTAGGCAATTTAATACACTAGGGCCACATGTCGGGCCAGGTGAATGATGTAACGGTCAGCCCTTAGAACTATAAAAGGGCTGCATCGCACGAACCCAAAAACATCTGATCGGATCTGATCTGATCCAAGCTAACCCGCATACTAGGGAAGAGACTCATACAATACAAGAACACAAACCCCATGGAGTAGGGTGTTACGCTCAGGCGGACCGAACCACATAAATCTCTTGTGTCACCATCTCGTTCCCGATCTTTAAGCACCCCAACCGAAACAAGAACCTCCGCGTACAACATTTGGTAGTACTGGGGGAAGTGTCGTTGCTACACTTCGACAGGGACGAACACCAAGCGTCCCAGCGCAGTTTCGGCCCACGAATACAAAGTGACTCAGCACAGTTTCAGCCCACGAATAACAAGCGTCCCAGCGCAGTGTCGGGCCTACTTTGATAGCTTCACGTACGCTTTGTCCTGGCTGCCTGCCTGCAGGACCCTTCGATCCACAACGGCCCCTCTCCCGATTGTACAAAACATGCTTGGAGGAGCATCCGCCGACCGCCATGCTCTTGGAGTAGCATCTGCTAGCCGCCATGCTCTTGGAGGAGCATCCGTCGGCCGCCACGCTCTTAGAAGAGCATCCGCCGGCCGTCGCACTTGGAGGAGCAACAATGCTATGTACAATTGCTCACATAATGTTATTGTAGTTCTATCCTCTTGCGGATATGCTGATTGAATTGTAGTAAGCGATGTCAGAAGATAAGACATGGATGGTAAAAGATAGACGTAGGAAGGAGTGGCAGGATGGAATGAAGTCATTTTAAAATTTAGCATTCCAGGGCACTCGTGAAGAAGAAACTAGGCATTGTCCTTGCATGAGATGTCGTAATATTTGCCATGGGACACGCATGGAAGTTCATCTTCACTTGCTTCGTAATGGGATGTCATTTGATTATACTTGTTGGGTACACCATGGAGAAAAATGAGTTGAGAAAAATATTGCTGAGCAATCATCAAATAATGAGGAGATAATTTCTGATGATGCTGCTATGGAAAATATGTTGTCCATTCTACTTAGAGGCACTGATCATGGTGGCACTTCAGTAGATGTTGATGATCCAGAAAATGCTATAAGCCAGCAGCAGCCAATTGGGTGTGCAAATGCATTCTACGACTTATTAAATGATGCGAAAAAGGAGTTGTATCCAGGTTGTGAGAAGGTGACCCAATTATCCTTCATTGTCAGGTTGTACCAAATAAAGTGTTTAACTGGTTTGAGCAAAAAATTGTGTGAGTTTATCTTTGAACTATTCTCATATGTGCTTCCAGAGGGCCACTGCATTCCTAATACACTTGATAAAGTTCAGAAGGTTGTTCGTGACCTCGGGCTGGCCTACGAAAAGATTGATGCATGTGTCAATGACTGTGTGTTATTATTAAAGGACTATTCTCTGCTGGATCGATGCTCAAAATGTAGTGAATTAATATGGAAAAATAGTACTGGTGGGGATGCAAGAGAGGCTTTACCTTGTGGAAAAGCCAAGAAGCTTGTAGCATGCAAGATTCTACAATACTTCCCTCTTATTCCCCGTCTTCAAAGGTTTTATATGGAAGAATCAACAACATCAAACATGCACTAGCACAAAGAAGAATGTATTGATGATGGAATATTACGCCATCCTGAAGATTCGAAAGCATGGAAGCATTTTGATAGCATTCACCCAAATTTCTCATCTGATCCTCGCAACATAAGACTTGGGCTAGCATCTGATGGTTTCAATCCTTTTGGAATAATGAATGTTTCTTATAGTACATGTTCTATGAATATAATCCCTTATAATCTACCACCTTGGTTGTGTATGAAGCAGCCTTATTGGTTGATGTCAATGATAATTCCTGGGCTAAAGTCACCAGGAAACAACATTGATGTGTATCTGTAGCCTTTGATTAATGAGCTACTAAAATTATGGGTTGATGGTGTTGAAACATACGACAGTTCAAAGAAAGAGACATTTCTCATGCGAGCTTCTATATTGTGGACAATAAATGATTTTCCAGCATATGCAATGCTATGTGGATGGAGCACAAAAGGTAAGCTAGAATTTCCATACTTCCATGTAGACGCAGACGCCTTGTGGTTGAAATATGGATGAAAGTATTGCTACATGAGTCATCGTCATTTCCTACCTCAGAATCACAGGTGGCGTCGAGACAAAGCTTCTTTCAACAACAAGATAGAGAATAGAGAGGCTCCAACATCACTCTTTGGTGACGAAGTACTCCAACAATACGAGAGTTTTGATCAAGTGAGTTTTGGACAGACGAATAATAAAAGAAAGCGCACTGAGTAAGATAGGTGGCATAGTTAGAAGAAGAAAAGTATATTTTTCAGCTCTCGCATTGGAAGACATTGCTAATAAGGCATAACATGGATGTCATGCACATTGAGAAAAACATTTGTGATAGCATATTGGGGACATTGCTTAATATGGATGGTAAAACAAAAGATACTCTACAAGCTCGTCTTGATATGCATGATATGGGTATACGGCCAAAGCAACATCCGAGGGATATAAAACGGAAGTATGATTGTCCATCAGCATCATATACTTTGCATCAAGATGAGAAGACCACCTTGTGCAAGTTTTTGGGGGATATGAATATGCCCGATGGTTATGCCTCAAACATCAACAGATGTGTGGACATAACAACACGTAAGGTATAAGGTCTAAAAACTCATGACTTCCATATTATATTTCAGAAGCTCCTTCCTATTGCAATACGTGACATATTGCCTAAAAAGGTTGTTGCACCTTTAATTGAGTTTAGAAAATTCTTTTCTACAATTTTTTCTAAAGAATTGGTGTAACCAAATTTGGATAAGATGATGAAACAATTTCCTGAAACAATTTGTAAGCTTGAGATGTTGTTTCCTCCCGCTTTCTTTGATATCATGGTACATCTTCCAATCCATCTTGCCGAAGAAGCTCACTTGGGTGGACCTATTTCTTACAGATGGATGTATCCAATTGAGAGGTACCTTGGTACATTGAAGAGGTATGTATGTAATAGAGCTCACCCGGAGGGTTCTATAGCTGAGGGATATATTATGGAAGAGTGTATGACTTTTTTGTAGTCAGTTTCTGGATAACATCAGCACCAAGCTTAATAGGCCATAATGTCATGAAGCTGCAGCTAGGAATGAACTTTCTCTCGAGTCTAATATATTTACAAAAGTTGATGATTCTAAAAAAAGGGTTTGAACGGGGTCAACTTACTATGGTGAAACTACATAACATCAGGCATTATATTATTTCTAATGTTGAAGAGGTTGCTCCATAGATCAAGTACGTATAACTCAGATGTTCTATACTATATTGGATCATGCTTATTGTAGATGGCTAATTTAATTTTGTACCCGTTTCAGTGAGCATTTGAAGAGCTAAAAAAGATTCATTCTCGTGATGTTGAAAAACGCCATAGAGATGAGTTTGTTTATTGGTTTCATAAACAAGTAAGTACATGCAAGTTTTTACTTTGATGAAATATTGAACAAATATGTGTTCTGAAGTTGGTTTATCGATGACCCCTTTTATACTAATGTGTACATATTACGACATTACACAAAGAAGGCAAAGTAACCAATTATTTGTATGCATTATCTAGAGGACCTGATCGTCGGGCACTTTTTAGTCGATCATTCATAAATTGCTTCTTCTTTCGAACTACAGAGGTGGAAAAAGATTTATGGATGCAAAACAGTGGTGTTGTTGTTCAGGATGGTGATCATGAGTAGTTTGGAGTAATCAAGAAAATGATTTCTGTTGATTTTGAAAAAAAAAATCAAGAGGTTCTATTATTTGAATGTAACTGGTTTGATCGGCCTCATTCCGGTCAAAGCCAAAGCAAAGGCTACAAAATGGATCGATACAGAATGATAGATGTTGACACTACTCTTTCTCAATTTAAGTATGAGCCTTACATTCTAGCCACCCAAGCAGAACAAGTTTTTTACGTTCGAAGTGTGAAGCAACCTAAATGGGCTACAGATGTTAAAACGAAGCCACGAAACCTTTTTGCCATGCCTCCTAGAGACAGTGAAAATAATGTCACTGAGATGATGGAGGCTGAGACATTTGATGATCGACGACTTACTAATATAAATGAGGATATGACCGCATGGGCTAGGAATGACATTATTGAGGGAGCAACCGGTGATGTTTCCACTCTTCAAATGAGAACATGTGATCAGTTTGAGGCACATAGAGTTCCATCAGAAAATGAAGATGACGACGATGACGGTGATGATGATACATATATCAATGATGGTATTGTACCTCCAATATGGGGGTGGGGGGGCAGCGAACATGATGATTTTTTTTATGTAAGTACTGTGTGAGCTAGCTGTATGTGAATTATTTGGGTTTTTTTTTTGAAAAGATAGAAGCCGCTATTCTATTTAGCAGCAAGCTTAGAAGCAAGCTGATATTGAATAATCCCACCTCTTTAGAAGATACCCAAAATTTGAAATGACGCTCCTGTAGAAATTCCTAATGCAACGAACTAGTGATTCCTGGCAACAGATCCTAATGCAACGAATGTGTTCCGTGACAATAGATCCTAAGGCCATGAACTAGTACAATCATGGCAACAGATCGTAATGGAATGATTGTACAAGCAAAACAGAGACGTTCTTAATTAGCAGCAAAGTGCGTTTCTTATATGAAAAGCGTGTCCTCCCAACGACGTCTCCTTTTAGCTTTGTGATTTTCTACATTTTGCTTCGGTTCACTATTGATATCACACATCACTGAACTTAGAGCACATTCACTTGATAACTGAATCATTCACTTGTCCAGAAAATAAACAAATCCGTCCTTATGATTCCTCAGGAACACGATGAACACACCACACATTCATTCGTTCACACAGTGGTCAACATTTTGTAATATATCATGAGGCCAATGATTGTGTTCCGTGATGATAGATCCTAACACCACAAAATGGTGAATTGAGGCAACAAATCCTAATGCAATGATTGTGTTCCATGGTGATAGATCCTGATGCCACGAACTGGTGAATCGTGGCAACAGATCCTAATGCAACGATTGTGTTCTGTGGCGATAGATCCTAACACCATGAACTGGTGAATCGTGGCAAAAGTTCCTAATGCAACGATTGTGTTCCGTGACGATAGATCCTAATGCCACGAACTGGTGAAACGTGGCAAAAGTTCATAATGCAACGATTGTGTTCAGTGACGATAGATCCTAATGCCACGAACTTGTGAATCGTGGCAACGGATCCTAATCAACAATTCTGTTCTGTGGCGATAGATCCTAACGCCACAAATTGGTTAATCATGGCAAAAGTTCCTAATGCAACGGTTGTGTTTCGTGGTGATAGATCCTAACGCCAGGAACTGGCGAATTGTGGCAAAAGTTCGTAATGCAATGATTGTGTTCTGTGGCAATAGATCCTAACGCCGCGAACTTGTAATTTGTGGCAAAAGTTCATAATGCAACGATTCTGATTTGTGGCGATAGATCCTAACACCACGAACTGGTGAATCGTGGCAACAGATCCTAATGCAGCAATTCTATTCTGTGGCGATAGATCCTAACGCCACGAACTGGTGAATCATGGAAAAAGTTCATAATGCAACGATTGTGTTTCATGACGATAGACCCTAAAGCCACGAACAGGTGAATCGTGGCAAAAGTTCTTAATGCAACGATTGTATTCTGTGGCAATAGATCCTAACACCACGAACTCATAATTCGTGGCAAAAGTTCATAATGCAATGATTCTATTCTGTGGCAATAAATCCTAACGCCACGAACTGGTGAATCGTGGCAAAAGTTCCTAATGCAACAATTGTGTTTTGTGGCGATAGATCCTAACACCACGAACTGGTGAATTGTGGCAAAAGTTCCAAATGCAATAATTCTGTTCCGTGGCGATAGATCCTAACTCCACAAACCGGTAATTCGTAGCAATATATCCTAATACAATGATCATGTTCCATGGCGATAGATGCTAACGCCATGAACTAGTGAATCGTGGTAATAGATCCTAATGCAGCAATCGTGTTCTGTGGCGATAGATGCTAATGCCACGAACTAGTGAATCATGGCAACAGATTCATGGCGATAGATCCTAATGCTACGGAACTAGTGAATCGTGGCAACAGATCCTAATACAACGATCATATTCCATGGCGATAGATGCTAATGCCACGAACTAGTGAATCGTGGCAATAGATCCTAATGTCACGAACTAGTGAATCTTGGCAACAGATCCTAATGTAATGATCGTATTCCGTGGCGATAGATGCTAATGCCACAAACTAGTGAATCGTGGCAAAAGACCAAGCTTACTGCAACGATTTAGTATTCATTGCAGTACAATTGTTGCAACAGGGCAGAATCCTTGTAGTGAACATACCACATTTATAACCGTAGATGACCTTTACTGCTATGTCTCCATGCCTTACGGTCTTAAGAATGCCCTCCCCACCTTTGTTTGCGCCATGCATAAAACATTTGGGGACCTCATTCGGGACTTGGTAGAGGTATATGTTGATGACATTGTAGTTAAGATCTAGACCCATACATCATTGCTAGAAAACCTTGCCCTAGTCTTTGATAGACTGCGAACCACACACACGAAGCTCAATTCCGACAAGTGCATGTTCGGGGTCAAAGTCGGGAAGCTCCTCGGTTTCTTGGTCTCACACTAAGGGATTGAGGCTAACTCAGAGAAGATCAAGGCGGTGGAACTGATGCAACCTCCAGCCCGCATCAAGGACGTGTAGAAGCTTGCAAGGTGCTTGGCAGCGCTCAGCCGGTTATCTCTAGGCTGGCTGAGAGGGCCCTCCCGTTATTCAAGCTCCTGTACCAGTCCGGACCATTTGTCTGGACCGAGGAAGCGTAGAAGGCATTACGCGAGCTGAAGCAGTAGCTGACGACGCTGCTGATAATGGTGGCACCGGAGCTCAAGGAGCCCCTGTACCTCTACACTGCCGCCACAACAAAGGTGGTGAGCATGGTTTTGGTTGCAGAGTGGGCCGGTCTCCAACATCCTCGACAGACAGGAGGGGACCCTACCGCTGATGCTGAGCCCCAAGGCTCGGGCTTGCAGGGAGCCTCGACAACAAAGAAGCCTCTGGGCCCCAGCCCCCAGAGGAGGTCCAGGTCCCCCTAGGAGGCCCCAGAGAACAAGAAGCCTCTGGGTCACAGCCCCCAAAGGAGATCCGGGTCCTCCTAGGGGGCCCTGGAGAACAAGAAGCCTTTGGGTCCTAGCCCCCAGAGGAGGCCCGGGTCCCCCTAAGGGGCCCCAGAAAGCAAGGAACCTCTGTGTCCCAACCTCCAGAGGAGGTTCGGGTCCCCCTAGGGGGCCTTGAAGAGAAAGAAGCCTCTGGGTCCCAGCCCCTAGAGGAGATCTGGGCCCCCCTAGGGGACCCGGAGAGCAAGGAGCCTCTGGGCCCCAGCCCCTAGAGGGCCTCGGGGATCAAGGATCCTTTGGGTCCCAGCCCCCCAAAGGATGCGTCGGGCCGTGGAGACGTGGTGTCACCAGGCCTGGAGCAGATGGAAGAGGATACGCCGCTTTCTCCAAGGAGATCCCGGACCATCCAACGCCCGGTATACTTCATCAGCGAAGTCCTACATGCAGCAAAAACAAGGTACCTTGAGGTGCACAAGCTGCTCTATGCGGTATTGATTGCGTTAAGGAAGCTCTGCCATTACTTTCAGGCACACAGAGTCTCAGTGGTGACTTCGTTCCCACTAGGGGGTGCTACGCAGACCCAACGCAACAGGCAATATCGCCAAATGGGTCGTCGAACTAGCGGAGTTCAAGCTTGACTTCATACCACAACATGCAATCAAGAGACAAGCTCTGGCAGACTTCATTGCTTAGTGGACTCCTTCACCAAGCAATCCCAGTGGGCCAGGAAATCAGCGAGCCAAAGCCCAGAGCATCGATGCTTACCGGGCCTCACTAGACACTCTTCTTTGATGGATCCTCACGGAAGCAAGGGGTTCGAGCTGGTGTACTGCTCACCTCTCCAACAGGGGTGAAGTCCAAGTACGCGGTGCGCCTCGACATCAAGGCGACCAACAACATGGCGGACTACGAGGCCCTCATCTTCGGACTCACAGCTGCATGGAGTCTCGTTGTCCAGCATATGCTGGTCAAGGGAGACTCCCAGCTGATCAACAAGAAGATCCGGGGAGAGTACTGCTGCAAGGACCCACAGCTCGTGGCGTACCTACTACACGTCAAGAAGTTGGAAGCTAGCTTCGAGGCCTGGGACCTCTGCCATGTGCCACGCGGCGACAACTCCATCATCAATGCCTTGTCAACCATGGTGTCCACTGGAGCCCCGATCCCTGAAGGGGTCTTCGGCAGGAGGTTGGTGCGGCCAACTACAAAGCCTGTGGGGCCTAATGAAGAAGGTGAGCCCAGCACCACAGAGATGGCGACCACGGCAACCCTACAACCATGGGGCCCGCCGAGGATCTTGTGCGTCACCGGGGACCCCATATCACCTGGAGCCCAAGATCCAGAAGCTCAGGAGAGTCTTGATGCATGGATCACATAGATCTGGGACTAGCTGAAGGAGAACATCCTCCCAAAGGATCCAGTATCCACTAAGAGGA
The DNA here is from genome assembly GCA_036927565.1 of Tuctoria greenei. Lineage (NCBI taxonomy): Eukaryota > Viridiplantae > Streptophyta > Magnoliopsida > Poales > Poaceae > Tuctoria > Tuctoria greenei. Next base: position 212,756,725 of record JAYESD010000004.1, on the reverse strand, counting down.
TCATGAGGATGGCGAAGCGCTACACGCTGGTAGAAGGTGACCTCTGCTGGCGTGGCACCAATGACGTGCTGCTACGGTGCATAACTCTGGAGAAAGGTTGTGACTTGCTCGTAGAGATCCACGAAGGAGAGGGCGGGAATCACGCAGCCACGCGCACGCTGGTTGGCAAAGCCTTCCGGCATGGCTTCTACTGGCCAAAATCACTACAAGATGTCGTTAATCCAGTCAAGAAATGCAAGGCGTGTCAGTTCCACGCTAAGCAAATTCACACTCTGGCGCAAACGCTCCAGATGATCCAGCCCTCCTGGCATTTCGCGGATTGGGGGCTGGATATCCTGGGACCCTTCCCCAGGGCAGTTGGAGGGTACCAGTTCCTCTACGTCGCTGTAGACAAGTGCACCAAGTGGCCCGAGGCAGCCCCAGTGATCAACATCAACAAGGAGTATGTAGTCAAGTTCATCAAGTCAATCATTTGCAGGTTTGGGTCCCGAACAGAATCATCATCGACAACAGGACCCAGTTCACCAGTCCATCTTTCCAAGACTACTGTGAAGACCTCTGCATCCAAGTTTGTTATGCATATGTGGCTCATCCAAAGTGCAACGGCCAAGTCGAAAGGGCCAACGCTGAGATCCTCAGGGGCCTCAAGACGCACACGTATAACAACCTAGACAAGCATGGTGCCAAGTGGGTTGACGAACTCCCCTGCACACTTTGGGCAAGCCGGACATCACCCAGCCACGCCACTGGGGAAACACCTTTCTTCCTGGTGTATGGGGCTGAGATCGTCCTCCTCCCGGAGATCGCAGTAGGCTCACTATGAGTCCGAGCATTCGATGAAGCCCCACAAGACCAACTCCGACGAGAAGATGTCGACCTCATCGACGAAGCAAGGTGGCACGCCACCATCCGAAATGCACGCTACCGATAGGCGCTGAGGCACTACTAGGAGCAGTTCGTGTGGAGTAGAGAGCTCCAAACAGGTGACCTAGTGCTGCGGCGCATACTTTCTTGAGAAGGGTCACACAAACTCTCCCCGAGCAGGGAGGGCCCCTTCCGAGTAACGCAAGTATCCTGCCCCGGGTGTGTTCGCCTATCCACAGAAGAAGGAGAGCCCCTCCCCAACCTTGGAACATAGAGCACATACATAAGTTCTATCCCTAAGCATAAATTGTAGGACAGTGTAGGGTGTCATGGTGTCAGGGAACGACACTTAAGACAACCAAGCTCTGGGGGGGGGGGGGGGGGGGGGGGGGGGACAGGTCCAGAGTGTTCATCCATTTAGCTTGGTCTCGTACCCTAAGCATGAACACTCTGCCTCCCTAGCCGGCTGGAGTGGGTCGTTGCGTTATTGTAAAGCCAATCCACTTCTGTGAACACCAATAAGAAGAATTCAGTGTCTTACCATATGCTTTCTCTTATGTTCACTTAAATTACCTGTTAATTTTGTGATCAATCAAGCTAGTTTCGTCTTTTGTATATTGTCTTCATATACTTGGTGAATTTTTTTCTATATCACCCCTATTAGAGTTATGCAACCCTGATGCAGGCGGACATGTTTGAGGTACCTGCAAGGTGTCTTGGAACCTCACAGTTTCCCTCTTACTTGGGGTCCTGTGGTGCCAAATGGTCCCCCGCGAAAGGCCAACGCTGAGCTGGAGGTCCAGAGCACGCAGCCTGCTTAGCCTGGTCCTGTACCCTAAGCGTGTGCGCTTTGCCTCCCAGTGATGTGGCTAAGTACCGAGATCCAGGATGCTCACACCCCGAATAAGAAGGAAATCGGATCCAGAGCGCCAATGCACTGAATTACACAAACCCGGCGTACCAACCCAGGACTGTAACACATGACAATACTCAAGAATAGGAAAAGATCACCAGCGAGTAAAACAATATGCACCCCTGTTATGTGTGCAGTACATACAAAGCCGGTTGCGACGGAATGGTCAGCTCCGGCACTCCCCAAGGGGCGTGCTGTCGACGACTCAATGACTATGGTGGATGACGCTGGAACATCCAGCTTTGCCACCTCCCAGGGGGCCGGTCGTCGACGTCCCAACATGATAACGACAATAACAAGTGCGGACAAATGAGTAAACTCTCCTAACTCGCTCTTGTCACTAACAGGATTCTCTTGCGATAGCCTGTGCACCAGGGGCCCGCCATCGACGTACCTACGAAGATGGTGGGTGACGCCAGAACATATAGCCCCGACACCTCCCAGAGGGCCTGCTGTCGATGTTTCTACGAAGATGGTGCGAGACACCAGAGCATCCTTCTCCAGCACCTCCCAAGGGTCCTGTTGTTGACGACTCAACGACGATGGTGGATGATGTCAGAGCATTCAGCTCCGGCACCTTGCAGGGGGCCTGCCATCGACGTCCCAGCACGTTAACTACAACAACAAGCGCAGACAAATGAGTAAACTCTCCAACCTCGCCCTTGTTGCTAACAGGATTCTCTTGCAATAGCCTGTGCACTAGGGGCCCGCCGTCGATGTACCTACAAAGATGGTGGGCGATGCTGGAGCATACAGCCCTGACACCTCCCAGGGGTCCTACCGTCAATGTTTCTATGAAGATGGTGGGCAATGTCGGAGCATCCAGCTTCGGCACCTCCCAAGGGGCCTGCCGTCGACGACTCAATGACGATGGTGGATGACGCCGGAGCATTCAGCTCTGGCACCTTGCAGGGGGCCTGCCGTCGATGTCCCAGCATGTTAACACCAGCAACAAGCACGGACAAATGAGTAAACTCTCCTACCTCGCTCTTTTTGCTAACAGGATTCTCTTGCAATAGCCTATGCACCAGGGGCCCGCCGTCGACGAGTCTACAATGATGGTGGACGACGCCGGAGCATCCAACTCCGGAACCCCCCAGGGTGCCTGCCGTCGACGTGCCTACGAAGATGGTGGGCGACGCCAGAGTATAAAGCTGCGGCACCTCCCAGGGGGCCTGCTGTCGATGTTTCTACGAAGATGGTAGGCGACGCCGAAGCATACAGCTCCGGCACCTCCCAGGGGGCCTGCCGTCGACGTCTACACGGAGATGGTGGACGACGTCGGACCATCCAGCTCCAGCAGATGGTGGTGCTACGACGCCCCAAACTCCCCCACTCCATTGGGGGCCAGTCCAAGACATTCTGCGGTCAAGTGGTAGATGTGGGTAGCCAACTAGCGACACCTACCAAGGGGCCTTCTAACGGGGTTCACATGCAGAAAATCAACAGACGACACTGCGACCATGTCAGTTGTGCAAATTGTTGGTCCTGAGAAGCCAACGAGCTCAACAAAGGTTCTGCAGATCCTTACGATTTGGAACAACAGTTGAGAGTCAAAGAGACAATGCAAGAAGACAAACACAAATTCAAATCCATTGAGGAATTTTTTACAAAGCAGGGTGAACCCCGAATACAAAAACAAGGCACCAGCCTCAGCCCCGACTGAACCGCACTACGACGTGTTTGGCAGCCTCCTTAACCTCAGCCGATGTTGTCGCCTCACGTTTCGCAACAGGTCCTTCAAAAACTGGCTCCAGTGGCAGATCAGGGTATTGGCTCCGGCACCTCCCAGGGGGCCTGCTGTTGACGACTTCACAACGACGGAGGGCAGCGCCGGAGCAGCCAGCTACGGCACCTCCCAGGGGGCCTACCGTCGATGACAACACTCAGGAAAAGCCTAGCGCTCCCGAAAGGGGCACGCTGAGACCAGTCACTCATGATCCCCCACTCCATTGGGGGCCAGTCGAAGACATCCTGCGTTCAAGTGGCAGGCGTATCCAACAATCTGGCCACGCCTACCAAGGGGCCTCTGAGGGGGGTTCCATAGGAAGGACGTCATCTAGCGACAAATCGACCATGTCAACTGTGCAAGCGTTGGTCCCTAAAAGGCTAACAGCATCAACAAAGGCTCTTCAAGACCTTACACAAGAGAAGGAATTGGGGCAACACTTTGACAGCACGTGACAAGCCAACAAGAAAAACAACATGAATCCAAATTCATAAACAGTTATTTACACAAGAGGGTCATCCCCGGATACAAAAGCATTGCACCTAGGTGTCGCCGGCCTCAACTCCGCTGGAACAAAGAAGCGACCTCTGTGGCAAGGTCTTGGACTTCGGCCCTAGCCTCATCCTCCCGCACATCAAGGGGACCTTTCTCCACCAGCTCCAGCAGGATCTTCGGGTACCATCTTTGGAAGCATACCAGGATGTGGCAGGCCACCAGCTCAGTCAGCTCCTTTCCTTCGACCTCTAGCCGCCTTGCAAGGACAGTGTTCATCGACCCCAATGACGAGCAGAGGGAGGCCATGGCGGGAAGCAGTTGGGCCACCTCCTGAGATGGCTCCCCGCGTGACACTGGACCAAGGCCAAGGGGTTCCAGCACCGCCCCATCATGGGCCAGGAAGTCTCGGACCCCTTGGGCCTCAACTGTGCAAGAAGCCTGGAGGCTCTCCGCCTCCCTCTAAGCAGTCTCCACCCAGACGGCGAGCTCCTGAGCACGATGCTCCAGGTCGTCCTTTCGGTGTTGGATGGCCAGCTCCAAGTCCTGCAATGCCCAACATTTCTCCTCCAGGCTCCGGAAGATTTCCCCCTCCTTCGCCGCCAAGTCCCGTTCCGCGTCAGCAACGACAAATTCGCGGTAGACCAACTCCACCCACTGGTCCTCGCGCAGCTTCAGGTGGGCGTTGGCGGCAACATGGGCCTTCAAAGCCTTCACCTGAAGCTCCTTGTTCTTGGCATCGACCAGCTTCACCAAGTGCTGCTCCTCCGCAAGCTGGTCCCACTCTCGGGCGACAACAGCCTGCGTCTGGCGTAAGATGGATTGGGCCGCAGCAACAGCGTCAACGAGAGGGATTAGCTCGACCGTCGCCACCAACGACTGCCCCTCCTGCTCACGCCGCGGCACACACCAGCTTCCTGGGACCAGATGGTTCCTCGGCTAGAGCCCCAAGAACCACCGCGCCGCTGCCCAGCGCCAACGTCCCCTCCCCCGCTGCAAGGACATCATCGTCCGCTGGGGGCGAGTCGCCATGTTGTGCGCCAATAACATCAGGCGTCAGCGCCGCTTCAATGACCGGTGGGTCAGCCCCACCAAGGGAGGCAACCTCGACCAAGGTAGCCCCCTCCTCGCGGGCACCTCCTCGCCTGGCACTTCCTCGTTGGATGCCTCGTCGCCAAGCACCTCCTCGCCTGGCACTTCCATGCTTGGCGCCACTTCTGCCACACCTGCCTCGTCAGATGGGGGTGCAGAGTCATCAATGGCACATAAGGTCGACACACCTTCGGGCATAGGATGCGGTGCGGCAAACCCCGTTCCAGCTCCAGAAAGGGCAGGGGATATCAATCCCACCTCTGGAAGCACCAAGGGCACCAAATCGGTTGACGATGCCCTGAGAAACCAAGATAAAGCTTCGTCAAGAATGAAAAAGAAAAGAAGAGAAATAGCAGAGGGGAGAAGATGCGACTTACTGGTGAGTCGGGCCACTCCAATGGCCCTGGCCTCCCACCCCACGAGATAGATCAAGGACGTCGGGACCTGATGACAAGGCCGGCAACGCCGTCTCTGGTACCGAGCCCTGATCAACCTACACCGGCGTGATCATCTGCACAGGCCCCTCGGCGCCTCCTCCGGAACCAAGGCCACTGCTGTAATCGGAGACTAAGTCAATGACATAAGCTTCAGTCCCTCTAGCTCCCTCGTGACGGGAGATGGGAGTACCCCCCCCCCCTGAAATAGCTTCCGATTCTTCGGTGTAGAAGTAGCAGAGCCCGCGACCAGTGTGTGGGAACGCTTCCTCGGCTCCGGAGCTAGCTCGGCTGGCTGACCCCCACCCTGTCAGAGGTAGTTGAAGGCTCTGGCTCCGCCCTTGTAGAAGGACGCGAGGAAGACCCCGACTCTGGCTGCATCGCGTCACGACACCACTTTAGGACCACCGAGGCCCCTGTCGTACCTTCGGGATGCAGACGAACGAGGCCGAACACGTTGACCTTCAGCATCGAGCTCCGCAGTTCAGCCCCCAAGTCAGTAGTTATGTGGAGCGGCTGGCAGTCATCCGGAATGGAGACGTTGTAAGGATCGAAATGCCCAAGAGGGGGGGGTGAATTGGGCTTTCTTTCAAATTTTAAAGCAATTTAAGATTAACAACCTAAAGCCCAATTCCCTATGCAATTTAAACTATGCAATCAATATAAATTAGAGTTGCGGAATGGAGATTGCATAAGAGTAAAGGAAGAGGGATGCAAACGCTCAAAGGACACGGAGTTTATCCCGTGGTTCGGTAAGATCACAAGGATCTTCCTACGTCCACGTTGTGGCACCCTCCGATGGGTTTTGCCACTCCCAAGTCACCGAGACTAGGGGCTTCTTCACTATTCTTCTCCGTTCGCCAACCTCGGCAAGGTGGAGCTCAAGCCTTGTACACTTTTGGGATCCTCCGGGCTTCCACAAACCACTTGGCAAGCTCCGGAAGTTACACACACCAAGGGACACTCCCTTGTGGCTCTCACTATGCTAGAGACTCCAATCACCTAGAGTGGAGGCACCCAAGCACTATCTCTAGCTAGTTCTAGCCTATCTCTTGGTGTACAATTGATGTGAAATTGATGTGAAAGTGGTAGCTCTCTTGCTTGAATGCTCTAGGATGTGTAGAGTATGTCTGGGCTTCAAGTCATATCGATTTGACAGGTTGAAGGGGTATAAATAGCCAGCCTCCACGAGATAGCCGTTGGAAAAGTAGGCTGACATCACTTGTCTGCGAACACCGGATGATCCGATGTCTCCCCTTCAGTTATCATCGGTCAAAGCCAAATTAGCTGATGTCACTATGTCAGATATGACCGTTGTTAGACCGATGTTGAACTGTCTTCTCATCGGATGATCCGGTGGCTCTTCCTCCAGAATTCTGCTTGATCTTGAAGCTTCCTGGAGTGATCGACCGATGTGTATAAACCTGCACATCGGATGATCCGGTGCTTCACTTGGTCCAATGGTGTTGCAATCTGTGATGATGGACCGATGCACTAAGCCACTTACATCGGATGATCCGGTGAGTGTATTTGTCTGAGGTCTTCTTCTTCAGTTGAACCAATTTGACCGATGCAGTCAACTCCAAGTACATCGGATGATCCGGTGTGTTCAACTTGTTGACTTCAAGTTGTTTTGAGTTGTTCTTTTTGGAATTTTGAACTTGTGACCTCTTTGACATTTGTTCGAAGTGTTGTTCTGATTGTCTTCAAGCATTGATTGATGTCAAGTTAGAGCTTTCACTTCTTGTTCTTCACATGATTCGTTTTGATCTCATTTGTTGATTTCAGATGGGTCTCCAATGTAATTTTGATTTTATTTGATTGAGTGCTATTGAGACCTTGCATTCACAAATTCATTAGTAATATTGAATGGTTGTCATTAATCACCGAAACCGTACCTCATGGGGCCTAGATGCTTTCAATCTCCCCCTTTTTGGTGATTGATGACAGCACAATAATAATGAATTTGATGATAGTGTTCAAGTAGATATGCAATGAATACAAGATAAGACACATTAAGCTTGTAAAACGCAAATGAAAATTATGGTGCGAAAAGCTCAATCGATTAAAATCATAAGCAAATGAGACAAGTGAAGGAGTGCTTATTTAAAATTACAAAAGAGTATGAATACAAAGCATGAAAACAAAGATACAAAGGATAACCACGCAATCACGCACTCACACTCCCCCTGAAACTACTACTCCCCCTGACTCTCCTACACCTTCTCCCCCTTTGGCATCAAGACACCAAAAAGGGATCAGAACGCCTACTGACCCTGAGAGCTAGGCGCGAGGACGAACTGGGCACCGTCGCAGTCGTCGGAGCTGGAGTCGCCGGTCGAAGGGGCTGCCGGAGCGGTGGAAACTGGAGGGTCCGCTGCCGGTGCTGGAGGAGAGGAAGCAGGGACCGAAGGTGCTGGAGGAGCTGGAGGAAGTGGAGCGCTCACCACGGACGCCGGTGTCTGCTGGAACAAGGTCGTCGCCGGCAGTGGTGAGTGAATCGGTGCGCTAGGTGCCAGAAGAGGTGACATACTGATCGAAGGGATAGGAGTAGTAGGCACCTGAGCGACACCTGGAGCCAGCCCCAGTCCAGGCTGCTGTGAAGGAAGGGCGATCCCGGTCTGAGTGTATAGGTTGGTGATCAACCCTAGGATCCCCATCATGGCCTGCTGGGTCTGCTGCTGCTGGTCGAGGGTACGGCGGTGCATCTGATCTACCAGGTTGGTGAACCTGTCCGTATCCTCTCGCCTCTGACGGGCGATCTCAAGCTGGAGCTCCTGCTGCTGCCTCTGCAGCTGTGCCAAGTGAGCAGCCTGCTCTGCCCTGGCCTGCTCAGCAGCGAGCCTGTCCTGGCGCTGCTGCTCGATCATCTGCTGGAGAAGCGACGTCAGCTCAGACGGCTGCGTCACCTGCGCCTCGGACACAGGAGGTGGTGTCGGTGGCGGAGCAGCTGATCCTCCTGCCTCGGCGTCGTGCGGCCTCGGTGAAGGTGGAGGGGGAGGGAAGTACTCCTCGACACTGTCGTCGGTGTCGCTCTCAGACCAGATATGCTGCAGGTCCTCCCCCTGAGCCTCAGCCTCAGCAAGTCTCTCGTCCTCCCGCTCTAGGTCGGACCAGTCTTCCTCAGTCAAGCGGGCCCGGACCTGGCGCTCAACTGGACGGCCAAGACGGCGGTCTCCAGGAGCGGACGCACGGTAGTGACCGAAGCGGGTCACGCTCTCGTCTGCAAGTCGGGCCTGTGCTGAGTGCTCCTCTGGCACTACCATAGAGCAAATAAAACTGATCCAGTGCCCATAGACCATCTGTCTCATCATCCCAACCCCATCAGTGATTACGTCCTCCATCTCGCAGAGAAGTATGTCTATGATATCGAAATCCATCCCGTTCATTATGTAGAACAAGAGGGTCTGCTGGAGACTCGTGAACCCTTCCAAGTACCCTGACCTCGGCAGGAGCGTGCGGCGCAAGGCGAGGTGCACAATGCGCGCAGCTGGAGTCAGGAGGGCTGGGACTCTCGGCTGGTCCGGAGAGAAGGAGGAGCCAAACAGGGAGCGGATCTCGTCTAGCTGTGGAGCTACCCCTCCAGTAAGTGGCCTCCTCGGTGGATCTGCCTGCCCATAGACCTTCTCATGTATGCTGGTGTCGTGCAGCTCCAAACCAAGAATGTGCCCCAAGGTCTGCCTCGTGAGGTGGTAGTACTGGCCATTGAACATGAAAGCAATGGACCGCCTGCCTTCCGAGATGTACAGGGTCGCGTAGAAGACACGGACCCATTCTTCCACATAGGCACTCCTCTCATAGTCCAGTAGATCCACCAACCCTCTGTATCTCTCAAAGAAGGGGCGGACATCAGTCTCCGCGGCCACTGCAAGCTGCCTCCAGTCCAAGTGGTTGTGCTGAAAGAGCTTGTGGCCACGGCGTCTGTAAGTCTCGTAGAGAGACGCCTGCGTGACCGTCCAGAACCGACTATCCACAAGAAGCTCTCGGGGCTGTGGGTACCATTCCTCTAGCAGTACACTCCATCTGAGCTTCCGTAGTTGCTTTGCCTTCATCTTTCTGTAATCCACAAGACGGACTCCTTCACGGACCAGGACGGCCGTGTCCATCTCATGGATGTCCCTCTCAGCCTCCCTGTCCTCACGACGGTCGGTAGCCGTCGGTCTTGGACGAGGAGGAGCCTCAGCGTGACCCCCACGTGTCCGGGCTGAGCGCCGGCGGACGAGGGGCGCGACCGGCTCCTCTTCGACGTCGGAGTCGTCGACCACGGGAGGCGGCCTCGGTCGGGCCTCGCGGATCCTCAAGGAACCCCCACGGCCGCGCTCACGCTCCTCGGCGGCGCGAGCGGCCATCAAGGCCTTCTTCTCGTCCTTGGATAGCTTCTTCTTCTTCGCGGCGGGCTCCACAATGGCCTTTCCTTTGTTCTTCCTGTCGCGACCCATCTAGTCGACGGAGAGCTAGGGTTAGGCGACGATGACGAAAGAACGACGAGAGAAGCAAATGAGATATGTCGCATGGCACGGGGCTCACCTTAGCGACGATGATCAACCGGGCCGAGAAACCCTAGCGAGGAGGTGACCGGAGATGGCGTTGCTTGGGTGGAGGTGCTTCGACGGAGGGAGAGAAGCGTGGAGTGCTTGGGTGCTGGTGGAGCACGGCGGCGGCGGCGCCTAGGGCGGCGGCGGCGGCGGCTGGCGATGGAGGTGCGCGAGCACGGGCGGCGATGGCGCGTGAGGAGGCAGCGGCGGCGGTGCTGCGGGTGGAGGTGGCGCTGGGCGGCGGCGCTGCGGGCGGCGGCGCTGGGCGGCGGCGCTGCGGGCGGCGGCGGCGGCCGGCGGCGGCGCTGTAGGCGACGGAGAGGCGGCGACGTGAGCACGGGGGCGCGAAGGGTCGGGGAGAGAGAAGGTGGCGGCGGCGCGGGCGATTAAATAGTGGGGCCCAAACCCTAACCGTTTTTAAAACACCGGATGGTCCGATGATAAGTACGTTGCACGTCGGTCAAATGCCACAGTAAGGATATTCAAGAATTGCTGTTGACATCGGATGGACCGACGTTTAGGGTTTGGGACATCGGTCGAAAGGCACAGTAAGGATGTTCAGCCGAGTGAAGTTGACACCGGATGATCCGACGTAGGGGAGAGGTAAACATCGGTGGAATTGATCACAGCTCCAGAAGAGTGAACATCGGATGGACCGATGTTTTTCAAGATGAACTCGTCGGATCATTTTGAGGTTCTGACTGAAATTGGCTTTGAAGAATGAACACTTATTGGACCGATGAGGGTTAGACAAAGGCATCGGATAATCCGATGACAACAGAACTAAAACATCCCATATATGTCCTTTGACCGAACAAACAATTGAGAAGAAAACACATGTCTTAGGACTTTTTGGGCAACCCCTTACCCCTCAAAAAGCTAATATGCCAATAGCTTGGCTAGGCCTTAATGCAAATGGAACACCGAGAAAAATAGAGGAAAAATATCCAAATAAAATGTAAGGCCCATGCTTTGTGAGGTAGAGTATGAAAACTTCTATCTCATTAAAGCGTGTTCCTTTAGAATTTTGCTCTTTCCACATCATATGAGTTGAGATATTGCATTTCAAACAAGTCTCCTTCTCATGATGTGGGTTCCCCTTTGTGACACCTCTACCGTATGCAATGCCAAACAAATTATAGTGCAAGAGATTAAATGAGTGCAAGTTTATATGGCAGGGATCATGCAAGGCATAAAATAAATCTATCTTGCCAAGTTTAAACCTTCCAAAGGCTTCCTCAGGGAAAAACTATTTCTAGCTCACCCCTATCCTTTGGGAGTTAGGCAAGACCTATATGACATGCAACCTTACATGAACATGGCAATTTACATGACGTTAGATGCATCTAGCACATTTAACTCACTTCTAAGCCTAGAAAAAGTTTTCTCATCAAGTGGTTTGGTGAAGATATCCGCCAATTGTTCTTCGGACCTAACACCTTGCAAAGAGATTTCTCCCTTAGCCTCATGGTCCCGTAAGAAGTGATGGCGAATATCAATGTGCTTAGTGCGGGAGTGTTGAACGGGGTTTCTAGCTATCTTAACCGCACTTTCATTGTCACAAAGGAGAGGCACACAACCAAACTTAATTCCAAAGTCCAAGAGGGTTTGCTTCATATATAGGATTTGGGCACAACATGCACCGGCCGCTATATACTCCGCCTCCGCGGTGGACAAAGCCACGGAATTTTGCTTCTTGCTTGACCAAGAAACTAGGGAACGCCCAAGTAAATGGCAACCCCCGGAGGTACTCTTGCGGTCTACACGGCATCCGGCAAAGTCCGAATCCGAGTAACCTAAGAGATGAAAACTAGCGTTCTTGGGGTACCACAAACCTACACTTGGGGTATGCTTGAGATACCGAAGTATCCTAAAGACCGCCTTCTTGTGCGATTCTTTAGGTGCCGCTTGAAAGCGAGCACACAAGCACACACTAAACATAATATCGGGCCTAGATGCGGTAAGATATAGCAATGAACCAATCATGGAACGGTAATGAGATTGATCAATAGATTTACCGTCCATGTCCGCGTCGAGATGACAATTTGTCGCCATTGGAGTGCTTCTTGAGCTACAATCTCCCATCTCAAATTTCTTCAAGAGGTCCTTAGTGTACTTCTCTTGATGGATGAAGGTCCCCTCTTGAAGTTGCTTGATTTGAAATCCTAGGAAGAAGTTGAGCTCTCCAATCATTGACATCTCGAATTCCCTAGACATCATTTTGCCAAACTCATGGCTAAGAGCTTTGTTAGTTGAGCCAAAAATAATATCATCGACATAAATTTGACAAAGAAATAAGTCTCCGTCGATGTCCTTGGTGAAGAGTGTAGTGTCCACCCTCCCAATCTTGAAACCTTGCATTACGAGGAAGTCCCTTAAGCGCTCGTACCATGCCCTTGGAGCTTGCTTGAGTCCATAGAGTGCTTTGTTTAGCCTATAGACATGGTTAGGGTTTCTTGGGTCCTCAAACCCGGGAGGTTGCTCAACAAACACAAGTTCATTAATATAGCCATTGAGAAATGCACTCTTAACATCCATTTGATAAAGCATGATATTATGATGAGAAGCAAAAGCAAGGAGTATGCGGATAGCTTCTAACCGTGCTACCGGGGCGAATGTCTCCCCAAAATCCAAACCTTCAACTTGAGCAAATCCCTTCGCCACAAGCCTAGCTTTGTTGCGGACCACCAGGCCATTCTCATCTTGCTTGTTGCGGTAGACCCACTTCGTTCCAATCACATTCTTGTCCTTGGGTCGCTCCTCCAACACCCAAACTTCATTGCGGGTGAAGTTGTTGAGTTCCTCTTGCATAGCCATCACCCAATTGGAGTCTTGGAGAGCTTCCTCAATGCTTTTGGGTTCTACACACGACACAAAAGAGTAGTGCTCACAAAAAGATGCAACATGACGTGAACGAGTACTTACTCCCCGTGAAGGACTTCCAATGATTTGATCCATTGGATGTGCCTTGGAGATGCGCCCATGTCTCATCAACGGTTGTGAGTCACTTGGTGGTGGTGAAGCATCTTGCTCTTCTTGTGGTTGGACTTCATCTTGGACTTCATCTTCTTCTTGGTGTTGTGTGGCTTGTTGGTCTTGCATAGGCAATGGATCATCTTTGTCTTCTTCTTCATCCACTTGAGGCGCCATGGAGGTGTTGATGTTCGGACTTGAAGCTCCCCCTTGATCATGGCTCTCCTCAACTTCGGGCTTGATGTCTCCTATGGTCATGTTCTTCATAGCTTCTCGTAGAGGCTCATCATCTATATCATCATGACCAAAACTCTCCTCTTGGGAGCCATTAGTCTCATCAAACTCAACGTCACAACTTTCTTCAACTAACCCGGAGGTTTGGTTGAATACTCGATATGCCTTTGAGTTCGACGCATAACCAAGGAAAATACCAACATCGCACCTTCTTTCAAACTTACCAAGTCTTTTCTTGCGGTAGATGTAGCACTTGCATCCGAAGACCCGGAAGTAGGAGATGTTGGGCTTTCTCCCAATGAGGAGCTCGTAGGGAGTCTTTTGGAGAAGTCGATGAAGGTAGACTCTATTTGCGGCATGGCATGCCGTGTTGATCGCTTCCGCCCAAAACTTCTCCGACGTCCCATAATCATCAAGCATGGCTCTCGCGAGGGTGATTAGTGTCTTGTTCTTTCTCTCAACAACACCGTTTTGTTGAGGGGTGTATGTAGCCGAAAATTCGTGCTTGACTCCTTCACGGTCACACCACTCCCCAATATTGTAGTTCTTGAACTCGGTGCCGTTGTCACTCCGGACCTTGATGATGGGAAGTTGGAATTCCCGTTGAGCTCTTTTTGCAAAGGTCTTGAAGACTTCCGGGGTTTCACCCTTGTCACCTAAAAACAAGGTCCAAGCATAGCGAGAGTAGTCATCAACAATAACGAGACAATAGAGATTACCGCCAAGGCTTTGGTAGGTGGACGGTCCGAAGAGGTCCATGTGAAGTAGTTCGAGCGGCTTGGAGGTAGACACCATTGTCTTCATCGGATGGTGCGAAGCCACTTGCTTCCCGGCTTGACATGCGCTACATAGCTTGTTCTTTTCAAACGACACGTCCTTTACGCCGGTCACCATCCCTAGCTTGAAGGACTTCTTGAGCTTGCTCATTCCTATGTGAGCAATCCTCCGATGCCATAGCCACCCCAAACTTGTCTTGGTGAAAAGACAAGTGGTTAGGCTTGCGCTCTTGTTGGAGAAGTCCACCAAATATAGATGACCATGCCTAAAGCCCTTGAATATTAGCTCTTTGCTAGCTACACTAGACACCACAACACCATCTTTGTCAAATGTGCACGTTAGTCCAAGATCACAAAGTTGAGCAATAGAGAGCAAATTAAAGCTAAGAGACTTAACGTAAAGCACATTCGAAATGGACAAATCATTAGAAATTGCAATTTTACCTAAACCAATTACCTTCCCCTTTGAGTTATCACCAAAGGTGACTTGTTCATGATTGTCGGGGTCTTCTATGGAGGTGAACATACCATCATTGCCGGTCATGTGTTGAGTGCACCCACTATCGAGTACCCAATGTTTTCCTCCGGCTTTGTAGTTCACCTACACACATGAAGTTAGTTTTTGAGTTTAGGAACCCAAGCCAACTTAGGTCCTTGTATGTGTGATACAAGTGATTTTGGGACCCAAAGTTGCTTGGGGAGCTTCCCCTTCATGCCCTTGATGTTTTTGCCAATGAACTTCGCCTTCACCTTTCCACCTACTTTGCTCAATAGATAGTGACAATCATTGAAAGTAGATGAATAGTTAGGAGGTAATTTTGGAGAAGGACGAGTGGGAAGAGGGCACTCCCTAGTGTGATGTCCGGTGACCTCACAATGTTGGCAATAGGATCCCACTTCCTTGATGAAGCTTGTCCTAAGCTCCGGTGAGGGCACCTTCCATTTGTTGGGCGTAGGGAAGGTCCCAAGTCCCCTCTTGTTGAAGCCTTTAGCTTGTTGGAAGAGGATCTCCTTGTGCTTGTCCTCTCCCTTGGAAAGTCTAGCCACACTAGTGCGGAGACTTTCGATCTCGTCCATTAGCTCCTTCTCCCTATTAGCTTTCAATGGCAAAGACTCATGCAAATTGTTAGTGGCATGTGAACTAGCGGGTGTTTTGCCATCAAGAGTTTCTTTCTTCAAGTTATTCAATTTTAGTTCCATTGCTTCACAGGAAAGACTAAGTGTCTCATGCTCTTGAACTAACTCGTTATGCTTAGCCAATAATGCCGTGTTAGCTAAGTCAAGCTCATGGAACTCAAGCTTGATTTGAGCCTTCTCCTCCTCGATTTGCTTGACATGTGACTTGAGCGTTTCATGCTCATTAAGTATGGTGACATACTTGTCTTGCAAATCGAGGTTGGCACCCTCTAGCTTGGCGCGAGTTAGCTCAAGTGCCTTAACCTTAGCCTTTTCCCTTTTGATAATGGCATGATATTCATTGATCATAGATGCTAGTTCATCGGGAGAAAGTTCATCATCACTTGAGTCATCACATACCTTTGTGTTACCTTTCGCCATGAGGCACATAGGCGGTGGAGGAAGGGGTGAGTCATTCTTGTTGACGATAGCGAGGTTTGCCAAGTTTTCTTCCTCATCTTCACTATCATCACTTGTTTCTTCATCGGTGACCCACTCATTTGCTTCGCACATGAAGACCTTTTGAGGTCCTCTTCTCTTCTTTGGAAAGAGCTTGGTCTTCTTGCCTTTGTCAAGTTTCTTCTTTCCAAAGGTGCGCTTGGGCTTTGCATCTTCATCATCCTCACTCTCTTCTAGTTTGCGATGCTTGCCCTTGTCCTTCCTCTTGTCCGGTTTTGGACAATCATATGATATGTGGCCTTGATCGCCACAATTGTAGCACGTCTTGTTTTCATCTCTCTTTGGCAAGAAGGCTTTCTTCTTGGGATCAAACGAGTATCCCTTCTTGGCAATCTTTGAGTTGAGACGTGAAAACTTCCTCATCATCAATGCAAGCTCATTGTCATCATCATCTTCACTTGTAGCTTGTTCTTCCTCACTTGAGCTAGGCTCAATCACTTTCTTTTTCTTGATATGTGTCTTCTTGGTTGAGGCCTTGAGAGCAATGGTCTTTGATGATGATGACTCCTCCATCATTCCAAGCACACTCATCTCATGAGCATGTATCTCTCCAATGAGTTCCGAAACCTCAATGTTGTCAAGTGACTCCTTTTGGAGCATTGAGTTTATGATGTTGTACTTGGGCTTGGGAAGTAGCATGAGGATCTTGCGGTTGATGAGTCCCTTGCCAAGAGAAGCAATGTCAAGAGCATTAATTTCCTCAATGAGTACATTTAAGCGAGAAAACATTTGATTAACATTTTCATGAGGAAGCATTTTAAAATCATCATACTTGGATTTAAGCAAGTGATATTTGAGCTCTTTGACACGAGAGGAACCCTCATGGATCTCAATCAAGCAAGCCCAAATTTCACAAGCTTTTTCCTTACTTGCAATTCTAGCAAATACATCTTGACTAATGCACTCATAAATAGCATTCCTAGCCTTAGCATCCCATTTTAGTTGATCACCAATATATTCATGGTTGCCAAACCCCGCATGGGTCGCTTCCCACACTTCGGGAGAAATTGCCTCAAGGTAAGCGCGCATGCGTGCTTTCCAATAAGCAAAATTCTTGCCCTCGAAGGTAGGAACCGAACCCCCATTCTTGGCCATTTTTGCTCTCTAGCGGTGAAGCTAGAATGATCCAATGAGCAACCTCGCTTTGATACCAATTGTAAGGATCGAAATGCCCAAGAGGGGGGGTGAATTGGGCTTTCTTTCAAATTTTAAAGCAATTTAAGATTAACAACCTAAAGCCCAATTCCCTATGCAATTTAAACTATGCAATCAATATAAATTAGAGTTGCGGAATGGAGATTGCATAAGAGTAAAGGAAGAGGGATGCAAACGCTCAAAGGACACGGAGTTTATCCCGTGGTTCGGTAAGATCACAAGGATCTTCCTACGTCCACGTTGTGGCACCCTCCGATGGGTTTTGCCACTCCCAAGTCACCGAGACTAGGGGCTTCTTCACTATTCTTCTCCGTTCGCCAACCTCGGCAAGGTGGAGCTCAAGCCTTGTACACTTTTGGGATCCTCCGGGCTTCCACAAACCACTTGGCAAGCTCCGGAAGTTACACACACCAAGGGACACTCCCTTGTGGCTCTCACTATGCTAGAGACTCCAATCACCTAGAGTGGAGGCACCCAAGCACTATCTCTAGCTAGTTCTAGCCTATCTCTTGGTGTACAATTGATGTGAAATTGATGTGAAAGTGGTAGCTCTCTTGCTTGAATGCTCTAGGATGTGTAGAGTATGTCTGGGCTTCAAGTCATATCGATTTGACAGGTTGAAGGGGTATAAATAGCCAGCCTCCACGAGATAGCCGTTGGAAAAGTAGGCTGACATCACTTGTCTGCGAACACCGGATGATCCGATGTCTCCCCTTCAGTTATCATCGGTCAAAGCCAAATTAGCTGATGTCACTATGTCAGATATGACCGTTGTTAGACCGATGTTGAACTGTCTTCTCATCGGATGATCCGGTGGCTCTTCCTCCAGAATTCTGCTTGATCTTGAAGCTTCCTGGAGTGATCGACCGATGTGTATAAACCTGCACATCGGATGATCCGGTGCTTCACTTGGTCCAATGGTGTTGCAATCTGTGATGATGGACCGATGCACTAAGCCACTTACATCGGATGATCCGGTGAGTGTATTTGTCTGAGGTCTTCTTCTTCAGTTGAACCAATTTGACCGATGCAGTCAACTCCAAGTACATCGGATGATCCGGTGTGTTCAACTTGTTGACTTCAAGTTGTTTTGAGTTGTTCTTTTTGGAATTTTGAACTTGTGACCTCTTTGACATTTGTTCGAAGTGTTGTTCTGATTGTCTTCAAGCATTGATTGATGTCAAGTTAGAGCTTTCACTTCTTGTTCTTCACATGATTCGTTTTGATCTCATTTGTTGATTTCAGATGGGTCTCCAATGTAATTTTGATTTTATTTGATTGAGTGCTATTGAGACCTTGCATTCACAAATTCATTAGTAATATTGAATGGTTGTCATTAATCACCGAAACCGTACCTCATGGGGCCTAGATGCTTTCAGACGTGCTCATCGTCAACAACGTAGGAGGTCACCATTTTCAACATCTCCTCCATCATCTTGGGAGTTGGGGTGTCTGGACCCAGTTGGCATTCGTCAAATTCGCTGTTGTAGACCCAAGCCCTATACAGACGATGCTGGAGAGAGGTGGTACAACAGAGCAAGAAGTCTGCCAACACCATCATGGAGGTCAATCCCTTGCCAGCCAAGAACCAGATCCTCCTCAGGGCGGGCTTATACTCCTCTGGCAAACCCTGGGATGCCTCCCAGGTGGTAGGGTTGGAGCCTGGACCGTCGGACGACATCTTCAGCGAGGGATGTGGGTCTGTCCTCACAATCGCCCAGTCTTCCCTCCAGTCGCTCCATTTGCCCCCTTTGAATGAGGAAATATAACCCCTGGAGGTATTGTCCCGATGGCGGAAGTAGTAGGCCCCCACTTGAGTCGTCGCACTCCTTCCATTTGTCTTCATCAAGAAGAAATGCCAGAACATCTCCACCGTGGGCGGGCAGCTCACGAACGCCTCGCATAGGTGGACGAACACAGCGACCAAGGCGATGGAGTTCGGTGACAGGTGGTGAAGTTGCAGCCCATACTCCCCCAGCACTGCAAGGAAGAACCTTGAAAACAGGAGTACAAGCCCGACAGTGGCGTAGGTGACGAAGAGAACAATCTCGTCCTCGTGCAGACCCCGAAGATCGGGAGACGCGCAGTAGATAATCCATCTGCACTCTGAAGCCGCCCAGCCAAGGAGCCACCTCATCGGCACGAGATCTCTGGCTGATCAGAAGCGGGAAGGAGGTAGCAGGGAAGCCATTGGAGCAAGCTAAGGTGAGAGCTTTGACAAAAGGGTGAAGAAGGTTCGAGCGCTCAAGGAAGAAGGCGAAAACTCAGGCTGCGGGGTTTGAGTAAGGAAGGAAATGTTCCCTCTAACGGAGGTTTTCCTTTCTGATCACCCCCGCGACGCCTGAGTACTCTGAGTGAAGGTTCAGACCGCACCGCTCAACACACGGCACCTATGAAAATGGGTCCTATGTCCCCACTCTAACGCACTAGCCTAGTCGGTCAGTCACCTGGGGAAGCCGCTGAGACGACTCCCATAATGGCGGAGCGAACAAAAGTGCTATAGCTGCATCGGGAACCGTTGCGGTTAAAGGCGCCGCAGAAGACAGAGATATTAAAGCAAGCCAATATCCCATCGCCGTAGTCTCTCAACCAGAAGAGGACGCATGGCGACGATTGGCAGAAGCGCCCACCGCTTCGGCTCTCCAAGACAGAATTCAAAGCATAGTGCGGGAAGACATGGAAAGGGCTCCACCTTTGGGCTCTTCACCATGCCCCAAGGTGGACCCAGGGGCCACTGTCGGTACCCTACAAACGGGGTACCCTTGCACACAGGATGAAGACACTGAGGCACGTCTGGAGTCGCCACGTGTCCTGTAGGCGACAGGGTCTTTGCCTCCCTCAAGGTCGAGTTGTGGTGCTGCCACGTAAGCCTTTAAGATGGGACTTGGCCCCTCCGGTGTGACGAGCTCTCGAGACGCCACGTGTAGGAACGGGACCTCACCCAACCTTGGGGGAGCGCCCTCAGAATAGCCACGTGGCATGGAGCACAAGGACCAGCACCCCCCAAGGGAAAGGGCCTGGAGCTGCCACGTCCCCTGACGAGCCCCGGAGCTACCACGCGTCACAGAGGACCAGGTCTGACCTCCCCAACAGAGATAAGCCCTAACGCTGCCACGTATCTCGCAGCTCGCCTCAAACGATAAGATACGGAGACAAGGGATGGAGCGCCCTGCATTGAAGACGCGCACCCACCTCTGGCGCCCAACGCAGAGAACGCCAGTGGTCACAAACCGCTATGACCAATCGCGTCACAATGAAGGTGTCGCAGGTCTATCCCACTTGGCCAAGTGGGTAGCTTGGGGCAATAAGACAGGCCGACGGGACACCTTCTGCCACCGTCAGCAACGGCGCATGGGCTACTGATAGGAGAGGAGGCAAGACGGCGAGTCTTCACTGCCTCGGTCATGCAAGCTTGTGCGAGAAGCCATAGATCCATAGGATAAGATAGCCCCGAGACCACCTGTTGGGCCCCGATACCCCACATGTAAGGCGTCTGGTCTTGACTATAAAAGGCCCAGACCGCCACTGTTACAAAGGACTAGACCAGACCAAAAACATCACACACGCATACACACATACTAGCAATACCATCCACCGTGGAGCAGGGTGTTACGCTCCTTACGGCCCGGACCATGTAAAATCCACTGTCTCATACTTCCATCTGCTAGAACACTTGTTTGAGGCCTAAGCCCCGCCGAACAAAGAACCTACGCGGGCTGCTCCTTAGCAGATCCAGGGGAAGTGTCGCTCTAACACTTCGACATCGACCATTGTCCACGTTCTGGGGCAATGGGGTGATCTGCCTGTATCTTTAGCTACCTGGGAAGATTATAATGTCCTCCGATCAAGGTTCCCTGATGCGGCAGCTTGGGGACAAGCTGCATCTCCAGGAGGGAGTACTGTCATCACTACTGGACCTTCCAATGGCGGTAGTCCAAGCCAATGAAGCAAAGCGCGACGCTGCTTCGAATTCAAACCATGAAGTGAGTGGCCCACGTCTGGAGGAGAAAGGCGGCCCAGAGTCAGGCGAGGCCCAGCACCAGGGGGGTATATGAATGGGGCATCTGACCGATGGGGTCACACATGTAACCAAATTCATTTTCCCTCATTCTATTACTCTCTCTCTAAATTCTGCTCTCCCGCTACTCTCTCTCTCTCTAGTTCTTACTTGTTCCCCAAACTGATTAATGGAGAGAACCGAAGAGGCGAGATGATCACCGCCATTCTGTGAGTTTATCGTGTGATTGAGCGCTGCGTTAAAATAGATAGTACACCTGGACAGCGGTCAAGTCTGGAGCTCTCGGGTTGGGACACAGGTTGGGGCACAGGATTTACTATATCCGGGCGAAATTAGCAAATCATCCGATCCATTTTCGTTTCTGAATTAGTATATTGTACTGTATATGCTATTACCTTTCATAATGAAAATCTGAACAATTTAAAGGCAATATTTATATATACGTAATTGTCAATGGTGATACAACATTATCAAATCCCAAATAACTCTCGCTCTCACATGGTGAATTAGATCAACCCTTTCTGCAATTGCTCGTGCTAACCCTATGAGGACATGCAAATCAAATAGTCGAAGGACCTTTTGTAGCCTCATCTCATTGCACACATTTCAAGTAAACTTGACTAAAAAGATATCACAATCGTAATAGTAATTTTTGTTTTGGTAGCCAGTAACAACAGAGAGGCTACACCTATCAAATAAAGAAGTTGTATATAAGTTGTAGTAAGGGTAGAGGGTGTCCTGCGATATTAGCTTCTCTAAAAACTGAAACCTGAAAAATGTCATGAAGCTGTAACATTATTTCTGTAATTATTTCATTTGTCAAATATCGACAAGTATAAGGGCTTGTTTAGTTTCTGGCCACAACTCGTTACGGGCGGTTAACGCTGCACCGCAGGTGCGTCAGTCCGCGTTTGGATATCTACTGCGGCTTAATCGCACCGCACCTTCACCACAGTCATCGTAGTTCATTGTCTCATCAACTTCCACGGCATATGTGGTGCCAAAAATGAGCACCACAGCTTAGGCGCCGCTGCACATGCGGCGCGGCGCACTTAGGCTGACGTCCAAACACACCCTTAATAGCTACATGTTATTCCGAATAGACGTGTAGCAATGATAATTATATGTGAAGCGGGATTGAAAATGATATGTGGATTAATCATAGTGAATCCAACATTTCAAATATATACTTATTTGAACATGAGAAAAAAAATGAGATATCATAATATGAATGCACATCTTAGCTCTGCGACAGCTCTCCAGAGCATGTCCTATTATTATGATATATTCGTCACACAATACATAAATAGAAAAACTCGACTGGTGGGGGTTAAGAATGCCCCCCACGACATTATTATAAGAAGAAGATCAACCTTCTTCCGGTCAAGAAAATCCTCGACCTCTGGCATCACCGTATAAGACTGGACATGTACTTGGGTCGGATACCGTTGACCATGCTGATGACTGCTGCAACTATCCCCAAGTAGGAGAGCTCAAACTAGCCCTGATCCGGGTACTAGACACCCAAGTCTGCCACGTCGCCGCTATATTTTATGCTGCCAAGGAGGATTTTTTTATTCCACAAATTGCGCACACCAGGATTTGAACCCTGGTGGGCAGGCCTCACACCTGGAGGTCCTAACCAACTGGGTCAGCTTGCCACAATACGTAAATATGTCGCACAACTTTTAGGTATGTAATGTTCAACTCACCACTGGTACAATAATATTCAGATTAGGGAAACCAATGAAAAAATAACAAAACAAAACTAATGAATTGGTCTGAACAGTTTTTGTAAGATGACACGTTCACACTATTAGCCAATGTGAGGGTGCTAAGTGTGACGAAAATATCATTAACTGCCTTTTTACAGAGATGATAATCTTAGCTATTTGATATCATTGGCAACAAAAAATTATTATTAATGATGTTTTCTAACTATTCAAAATTTGTAATGTATTTTTTTCATATAATTAGAAAAGACTAGAACTTAATTTTTATAAAATAAAAATGTAGTTACTAAACTTAATGTTTTTTCTCAGGCAATGACTAGTATGCAATCTGATTTATGCAATCATCCATCTCGAATCATTGGATGTTCATTCTAAGGTGGTTGTGTTTTTATACTTAACCCCCTCTACATGTGTTTCTCACGTGGAGGGAGTTAAGAGAAAAAACACAATCATCTTAGGATGGATATCCAATGATTGAGGATGGATGATTTCATTACTGCACCATAAATATACTAGTCATTCTCTTTTTCTCATAAGCAATGAAAGTGATGCTTTCCTGTCCTCTAAGGGAGGAAGGCCACATGATTTTTTTAGATAATGGAAAAAAATATTTTCCGATCTTTACATTGTATGCAGCCCCAACCCACACGTATTGACCTACGCATAATTTGGACATAAGCACATTCAACAGCACAATATATACAACCAGTGGCAAAGAAAACTATGATTCGATATACTAATGTTGTCCATCTAGCTGATCCCCAACCAGTGGCAAAGAAAACTATGATTGAATATATACTAATGTTGGCCATCTAGCTGATCCCCACAATGACAGATCACGGACATGATCTATATTTTTACATGTGTAACAACTATATCATGGAAGTTATCAAAAAGAATTTAGTAGACATATCTATAAATAATTCTAAAATAACTATATTATGAACATTCACGCAAATGTGTTTTGCACAATAGCAAGTCACATACAATGTCGTGTGGTATCGGTCTTATCAAGGAACCAATAATTATCAATGAAGATAATTCACCTTTTATTGAACAATTAAATACGGGCTATATAAAGAGCAACATCACAAAACACATTACTCCTAAACTATTTTACCCTCATGAATTATGAAAGAATGAGGAAATATAACTATTGCAAAGTCATGTGACAAACTTGCGGATTTATTCACAAATCTCTACTAATATTTCTGTTCTTGAAATAAGTTCATGGAATACGTTTATGGACCGATCACTTTACTACTGCATAATTCAAAAAGTGAACAAATGATTTTTTATCTGGTTATATTATGAGAAGTTCAAATTACTCTGAAAAGTTTGGTTCGAATTAAGAAAAACGCCATGAACTATAAAATCATCTACTTAATCTTCAACTTCTCTAAAATCGAATCACTTTACACCTTTACTCTAAAACAAAATCAGTTCCACTTGTAGGAGTGATTTGACATACTATGATTGTCATGCGGGGATGCACTCTCGTGAAAACACATCTTTCACGACTCCAACTTTCCATTGTACCATCACATTTCAAAAAAGCAAAAAACTCTACAACATTGCCATAGCCAATCTCATCTTCCTCATCCACCTGTCTGTCGCCATCACGTTCCCGGGTCTTGAGGGTTCGGGTCCCCCCCCCCCCTCACCTTTTGCTCCTCATGACAATAATCCAGCATCGATCACAACTGTCTTAGGTGCTATAATTTTACCATCATGATAGAGGGAGAGTATGACAATGTGAGGGAAATCAATGAATTAAGGTAGGAGACAACATTGCCACTGAGATGCTATGAGTTATGGAAAAATTGAACTCAGGTGGGCTGCCCTCACAATAGAGATGCCAACCACTCGACCACTGGCTAAATCATTTGAATATATGCAAAACTAATTTTGTTTTAAAGTTAAAGGTGTAAAGTGATTCCTTAGGAAAGATGGAGGTTAAATATATAATCTTATAGTTGAGGGGTTATTTAACTCGGGTCAAATTTATAGGGTGCAATTTATTTTTTCTATATTAAAATAAAGCTAAAAAAATACCATTATGTATGCTTTCACCCATTTCGTTTTCTTTCTCCCGTTACCAGTTCACCCCCTCTCTCTTTTCTGGCGGCGACCACTGGCGCTGGCCGACCGGAGACACCCGTATTCGGCGGGAGCGTCGCCGGCGACGAGCACCCTGGTATGTTCGCCACTTCTCCCCCTTCTTGCTGTGTGAAACGGATCACATGCTAACCCAAATGTTGATTTGTATTCGGATCTGAGCCATAAGCATAATCGGATTCGTCTCTGCTAACTTCGATTTTCCTGCAAAGCTTATCGGATGTCCATGTGTACACCCATGTCTAATGCTGGATTCGCCCCCTGCTTGTGTCAGATTGATAGAGTGAAGCTTATCCTCTGATCCGGATCGTTGGGTCAACAAAGAGTATACGCTGTAGATTGAGTTGAATTTAGGAATGCGGAAATAGCGTGCATGTATTTCTGCACATTATCTTCTGGATGTTTAATCTGTACCTGATTCTCATTTGGTACATGCTTTCTTTGTGGGATAAAACAGTCAACATATTTAGAATAGGAAAGTTGATGTTATGTGCTGCGAGTTATTTTGCACTTTTCTTGTTGCAGACACTATATCTAACCATATTGAAACACAACGTGTTGTGAGGAATTTTTGTCTGGCTAAAGCCTAAAGCCAATTTAATACTCATAAGTCCTCACAGTATGACTGCATCTTATCTTCACACTCTGTACCTCACAGGCTTTTCCCAGGGTTATATTTTCCTTTTCGGATGGTATGCATGTAAAGTTGAGTGACTACAAACTGATGGTCTAATATGATCCATATCCTGTGTTTTTTACAGATGGATTCTCTTGAAAAAAAGAAAGAAGAAGATTATCAGGTAGATATATTTGTCTGCACATTATGTTCAGTCAATCAGCTATGTGTTTAGCCATCATGGATTCTGATGTTGTGCCATATTGATTTTATGCAGATGGATCCCATTGAAATCAAGGATGATGAAGAGCCTCCATTAGATATGCTTGTTGACCAGCCTCGATTTCTGGAACCCTTATGTCCGGAGGAGGTCAATGAAGACACACGTGTATTCCCTCGTGTAGGGGAAGAGTACCAGGTGGAAGTTCCAGATCTAGTAACCGAAGAGGAACGCATTGCACAAAGGTCATTTCCAGCATATGACAGCATAAGTTTTGGTTTCGAGTACCCTATGGGTGTAGGGTTAGCTATTCCAGTCACATGGACCCAAAATACAGGCAATCATATGAAAGAAGATAAGAGTGGGTTTTCAGGATGGAGTTCATGTATTTCACAAGATGAAGGAACCATCCATAGCAGTGGAAATGTTCTGGAAAATTTATATCAGCACAACATTTGTTCAAAGTGTCTAGCTTGTAAAGTTGAATACGTTGAGCAAGCTGAGAAATTACTAGGATCTGCTGGACAAGATATGCACTGCTTACAGAATAAATTTTTAGGCTGTTCTTGTGCCAAGAGGAAATCAAACGAGTATATTCCATTGCCTGGGATGCCAAGATACTACTGGTCTGATGAAGAGTCACAGGTTTTTCTCCTTGGTCTCTACATTTTTGGCAAAAATCTTGTTCAGGTGACAAAATTTACAGATAGTAAGACAATGGGAGAAGTGCTTTCCTACTACTACGGAGAATTTTTCAGATCTGATGCATACAGACGATGGACTGCATGTAGGAAAGCAAGAAGCAGGAGATGTATACTTGGGTTACGTATATTCTCTGGTCCTAGGCAGCAGGAATTATTATCACGCTTGCTTACTGGCGTGCCAAGGGAAGTTGAAGCTCCGTTACTGCAGGTGTGCCTTCTTTTCTTCCTATTTCCCTTCTTTTCTTGGGATGGTACTGGGATTTTTTTAGTAGCAAACATCAACGCCTGGGAACTCAATGTATCCAATCATCTTGATGACTCCATACCTCCCATTATCAAACACCTTAATGACACTTTGAGCAGGGTTTTTTCACCAGCATTGCCACAGTATCTATTTGCTTTCATGTAGCACCGAATAAATTTATGGGTTAAAATAAGTGGAATGGTTAAATCCATTGTACAACCATTAACAACTTGCCTCTGTGCTTCTGGAAAAGGTTTGGGTTGAGTAATACCCATTCTTATTTATTACTTATTTTTAAATGTTAAAGGTCATGTGCTGTTATTCTGGTGTATGATCATAGCCGTCTGTTCTAAGAAAATTTTCATCTATTGTGCTATTGCACTGATGTGATTCCATCAGTTTTCCCTATTGGATGACAGTTATATATGGTCTTTCACAGGTCTTTAAAATGTTCAATGAGGGAACAACTACTTTTGAGCAGTTTATTTTGACTTTAAGGTCAACAGTTGGTGCTCAAATTCTTGTAGAAGCAGTTGGAATTGGCAAGGGAAAATATGACTTGACTGGATTTGCATTAGATCCCAGCAGAAATCACGGTATCTTGACTCGCCCAGACATTCCCGTTGGCAAGGCTTGTTCAAAGCTTTCATCTGGAGATATCATAAAGTTTTTGACTGGTGACTTCAGACTGAGCAAGGCAAGATCCAACGATCTATTCTGGGAGGCTGTCTGGCCTCGCTTGCTTGCAAGAGGCTGGCACTCAGAGCAGCCTAATGGAAAGCATGCTATAATATTTCTCATTCCAGGTGTAAGGAAGTTTTCTAAAAAGAAGCTTATCAAAGGAAATCATTATTTTGATTCTGTGAGTGATGTCTTGAACAAGGTTGCTTCTGAACCAAGGCTGCTTGAGTTTGGAGTTGCGGATGGTAATAATGAAAGTGATGTTAAGTTTGAAAATGGATGGATCCATGATTCTGAATCTGACAGAAAAACATTTCCTGACAAGAAACCTCCTTGCTCCAGCCGGCAGAGTGAGGCTGGGTGTTCCCCAGAGCTAATGAAATTTACTGTTGTGGATACTAGTCTTGTTCAAGGGGAAGAACCTTTTAAGGTTAGGTCACTAAGAAATCTACCAACAGATTCCAGTCATGGTTACATGTCCTCACCCCATTCAGGAGATTCTGGGAGTGACAGCTCAGAGGAATACTCAGATTCTGAAGAGAGCTCTCAGCCTTGTGAACATATGAATATTGATAAAAGCACAACTGATGTAAAGTATGTCGATGATGAAAAAAGACATAAGGCCCCAACAACTGATAAAATGCATCATAATGCAGTTCAAAATTCTATTCTTTCAGGCACATCAACATTGATCAATGGTCATGTTTCATTTGATAAAAATTATAGCACAATGAATAATGTGTGCTCCTCAACCACAACTATTCTTCCTGTTGATGTTCAAAGGGTCCATGCTACTACCTCTTCTGCTGAAATTAGCTTTCAGTTTGATCAAAGGATAAATGATGAGTCCCAAGTTTTCTTGGCACCTTTGTCAAAGAGAAGAAGGTTAGCTTCCTGTAAGACTGAAAAAGTTGTTGTCAATAAAAACCATTACTGGAAGCAAGTTGACAAGCCACTGCAACCTGATGTGTCAACAAATGAAGCAAGTGGAGAGGCTAGCACTTTTTTATGGAGCACAATTCCAAACTCATCAGCTAACATATCCTTCAATGTGAGTAACAAGCAGTCATATGGCAGACAGCTTCACAATGTTCGCTCTAATGATGGAACAGTGGTTCACAAAGAAAAGCTCCAAAATAAGCATGGCATTGATTTGAATGTCCCACAAATGCCTTCTGATTATGAGTTAGCTGCGAGCTACTGCGTTCCTACATCTGACCGGAGCACACAAACCATGGACAGACCTCTACGTCCTTCAGAAACTGAGGGGATTGTTCACTGCCTTCCAGACATGGATGCATCTAGTAATGCGCTCTATGGGGAACTTTCTTTCAACTCAAGAAGGCACAGTAGCAGAAGCCGCCCACCAACAGCCCGAGCTCTGGAAGCTGTTGCTTGTGGTTTTCTAGGGACCAAACAGAAGGGCGGGGAAGGAAATTTTCCATCTTCAAGCAGGAGCAGCAGGCCCGTTCGGCGACCACGAAGATCAACTGATGGTGCGCTGCCATTCCCTTCTGAAGGCGAAGAAAGTGTGTCTTGTTTTACTGATCCGCCCATGGATGTCAACGAATGGCGCATGAGTAATCCTCCATACCAAGTGATTCACAGCAGCCCCTCAGATAAATCCACTGATAAAATGAGTCCTGGCTTGTTTGGGGCAGACAAGTCCACTGATACCAAAGGAACTCATGAATTGTTTGGCATGCCTTAGATCGCATGAAAATGAGCAAACTCTACCCATATCAGGAATATCTTGGATTATTCGAACTTTTGTTGCATGGATTAGCCTCTGGTGAAGCGAATAAGGGGATCTTATAGTCAGAATGCAACGCTTCAGGAAGTGTTGGGCACTACTCGTCCAAACTTTGGTTTTTGATTAAGGAACAAGTGGAGGGGGCCTGTTCAATTAATTCTTCAGTTTCTTCTACAGTTTTGTGCATGTCTATTGCCTAAAACTTCGATTTCGATACTTGTCAAGAACAGATATGACAACTGAACTACAAAGATGTGATGGATGATTGCCATTTCAATTGCATCAGCGCTTCTTCCAGTGGCATATCAAGTCTTTTGCAATAGCATCATACGTTTCTTTGTTTGGAAGCCCATGAGGAAACCTTTTCCTTTTTTTCTTTGAGGTTTTTGGGTAAAACCTTACCTGGAGTTATACTCGTGCTTTATTTACATGTACTATGTGGGGTGGCTGGACGAACTTGTAACAATGCGCCCATATGCAAAACCATACCTGAACTAAATTTGGAACTCTGTACCTATGCGACAGACCTAGAAGGCTGGATTTCAGCGAGAAGCCAAAATGCATATGGTCTAAGCATACTTGTAAAAATCTTCACGCTTATGATTTGACGAGGCTTAAAAGGGGTTCAAATCTCCTACAGTATTGCAGGTGCAGTATAGGTGGTTGACATGTATGTCCTATTAGGTGTGGGACTAACATGTCAGCCACCTCTACTGCCCCTGCCCCTGCAGTAGTGCAGAGGATGAGCACCGCTCAAAAGTTTTACCAGATAGCAGGCGTGTTTAGTAAAATCATTATTTTATTTTTCACATACGTTTGGTGTATGCTGTGAAATGTGTTTTTTGTCTGTTACTCTTTGGTTTACTCGTGCCATTCTTTGGCTCCTACCGAACAGTTTCTTCGTTTGAAACAAACATCTGCTCATCAATACTTGTTAAAAATTTATCCCCATTGTTGATCCTATACTATAAATTTTTGCTCATGCAGAAACAAGAGCAAAAGAAGCAACAGGAATAAATTCAGCAGCATAATAATTTCACACCGTGATTGAGGTGCAACAGGAGTACTATACTCCCTTCGTATTTGACAGTATGTCGTTTTGTAATTTATTTTTAAATTACAAAATGAGAAACTTTTAAAGATGAAAAGAGTATTTTGCAGCCTGAAGCAGAAGTGCCCAGGCCGTGCTGCACTTTCCGCCGTAGTTGCAGCCACTGGAAGAGGCGCGCGGCCGCCCCGTCCCTTGCTGCAGCGCTGTTCATTGCAGCTGCACCGCCTGGCCTCCCTGCTTCTATCCCTGCACGTAACCGTATCGATTTTCTGTGAATCCCCGTTTCACAATTGCAAAGCAATGTACGAGAAACATGTTGATGTTAAAAATTGCATCTTGTATTAGGCTGACACCCTATACAGCAGGCCCGGGCCTATGGGCGTGCAGCCCGTGCGACCCTACAGGGTCCCCATTTTTCAGGGGTCTCTTTTTTTCTACAGTACCAGACGTCCAGCCCAACTTCTATTTGAGAACTTCAATCGTATCCGTTCATGAGCACTGCTGCAGCCGACGCAGGCACAACCCAGCAGGCGTCGATCCAGCG
Source organism: Tuctoria greenei (assembly GCA_036927565.1). Taxonomy (NCBI): domain Eukaryota; kingdom Viridiplantae; phylum Streptophyta; class Magnoliopsida; order Poales; family Poaceae; genus Tuctoria; species Tuctoria greenei. The sequence goes on along the minus strand of JAYESD010000004.1, from coordinate 212,726,211 downwards.
CAGCCCAATGCCCGACAGCCCTCGCGAGTTGATTAGGTTTGGCTTCTTGTCCGTCCGATCGTATTCTCGGCGAATCGCCGAGGTCAAAGCTTGGAGACGCCGCCTTAGCTCATACGGCGTCCGGTTAGAACACCTCTCGCCGGCTGGCGCTGACCACAACAAGTCTGCTGCTTCTGTACTTCAGCACCAGTAAGTCTACTGATCGCGGAGCAAGTCTGTTGCTTCGGTACTTCAGCCGGTAAACTGATATCCCTTATCTGTCTTGTGTTGAAAAAAATAAAACTTCTGGTTCTGGCAACTAGCATCGTGCATATATTACTAGCAATCCAAATCATTTTTTTAGTCTGAATTAATAGTGACGTTTAGTGATTATTTCGTACACTTGTTTTCGCTACAATATCATTTGAGAGTGATTTTTTGAAGATTTAATATGAGCATATAATTTAATATTTCATTTCAAATAATACTAAAAGAAATAGGTCTATTTGGATACACATTATGCATCAAGAGGCAAAATTTCAACATAATATGTACTTCTTCCGTCCCTAAATACTTGTCGTCTTTTTATTCATTTTTATACTATAAGTATTTAGTACGAAAGAGTATGTTTCTTGATACAATCTATTGTTATATAAGAGGTTATTATATTATATGCAAATTTATAGTGCTACTTTTTTCTATAGAAATATGAACACTTTTAATATTTCGTATGGGGCCTCGAATTTTGCCGGCTCGGCCCTGCTATACAGACACAGTAGGCGGAAGAATATATAGGGCTGTTGCGGCTGCTTTGGCAAACGGCACATGGATCACCGACATTTCCAGGGGCGAGAATGAAACGGTGAGCGAAATGGTTGGTGCCATCTACCATCCAGCATGAACTTGAAGTGGCATTCTGGACTTGGGTTGGAGCAAAGCACCTATCCTTGTTGAGGAGTGCTCATATCGTCTAGGTGCTTTGCTTAATTTCTTTTTCTTTTGTATCTCCAGCGTCATGCTTGTTATTTTTACGTAATACCATTCTGACGTTTAGGATAAAAATTCAGAACAGATGGAGTAAACTATCCGTATCAGCGCCCTCTAAAGCATACTCTATACATTATTCTTCTTCTATTTTACAGTATGTACTCTAACTTACACTGCGAAACAGTGTATCCAGTATGCTTTACAGTGTGTCACTGCGGACGGTCTAAACAATTCTTCTTATGTATACACACACATCCGAACGCTGTCTGGATCGTTTTCTAGAGATAATCTGACATTCCCGTGGCGTCGAGATTAAGCGACTATTGTTCTGGTTAGTTGATGGACAGTGACAGCATGCATTCTAATCATTCCCATATAAATTGAGGCCGTAATGAACTTAACTGTTTGCTGTTGGAATTCTCTTCTTATTAGGAGGAACAGAGGTTGGTGAAATGAATAAAAATTAGAACGGAGTTCAAATGGAACTAGCGGAGGAACATAAGTAGTATACTCCCTCCATTCTAAAAAATTTGTAGTTTTGTAGTTCAAAAATAAACTACAATGCGACAAACTTTTTAGAACGGAAGGAGTACTCTTCAATGCATACATGTAATATTACAATTTCCTTTCCCTTCCCTTTCGCCCCTTTATGCAGCATTTGCCCAACCAGCTTGGAACCGGAAGGCATGCATCGGCTGCCATGACATGGGAGCAAACATCCTACAGCCAATGAGTTTGCCGCGATCCTTGTGCGGCTCAGGTTACAAGCTTTGATATGGTTTGTTATCATCTTGCTGATTGATCACCCCCAGGGAGCTACTATTTTCCTGAAGGATCTCGAGATGTACAACCATATTTCCTTGTATTATGGCAAACTGAAATAGGAGTATGTTCTTATGCACCGTTCGCTGTAAGACCGAGGCGAATCTGCTGCAGAAATTGGAGTTGCCTGGGAGGAGGAATTATATACCACCACATACTACAGGGAGGGAAGAATGCCGGCAAGTTAACTAGGGTCATGCTTTGGTTCATCCTTCCGTGGCCACTCTCATTCTGTCCAATTACCAGATGCAATGTAAAAGGCGAAGTGTGATAGCAGTTTGATTCATTTGTTGACAAATTTGCATAGGGTTTCGGAGAGGAATCCAATTATCGGAAGACGATATCCAGCTTCTATCTTCGTTTGTCAAGATGCAAGCCGAGACCGAGTGGCCAAAGATCGAAGGTGATGGAAATTGATCAGATGCAGAAGGGACGGGAAGACGATGCTCGTATTGTTCGGGACATCTGAACTCGTAACCGTTTTCATTTCGATTGCTCTGGACTTGTAACCTGATCATGCTCTGTCAAGACTACTGAATCTGAACTTCTGAAATTGTGCCAAGGTTCATCTCTGTTCCAGTCCATCAAAAATTTCCAGGGCTCATGGTTCTGAGATTTTCTAGTGGCAAGTCAGCTGGTTGTGACCATGATTGGTGAAGGCTGGTTGGTGACGCCGCGCGAACTGCTACCAGGTGTCGGCATGGAATAAACACGAAGAAACCCACGTCTGCCTACGCGCGGCTGCTGGCTCGCACCGCCCCCCGCCCCGAACCGCCGAGGCATCCATGTTGCCGCGCACGCACCCCCACCCCGCGCGGTGGCGCTCGGGGCTGGGTCCACAGCTCTGTGCCGCGGCCGCCGCGCTCCTTCTCCTTCTCTCCCTCGCTGTCCTCCACTCCCGCCTCTCCTCCCCGTCCACGTTCTCCTTCCCTACCTCCCGCTCCTCCACGCCCGCGGCTGACGCCAACACCTCCGCGCGCCTCGCCGATGAGGAGGACGGGGACCTGGCCGCCGCGCTTGACCCGTTGCTCACCGTCACCACCACCATCGCTACCACTGCTATCACCGAGGGAACAGGCTCCGTCGCCAACTCTGACGATGACCGCATCGACGAGCTCGACGTGCTGGACGAGGACGCCGACGCGTCCGCCTCCGCAGCCGCGGCCGCCACGTCTCTCGTCTGGGACCACGCCGTGGGCGCCGCCCGCCTGCCCTTCCGCCTCCCCACCGCCGTCGATGCCCTGCCGGTGGGGATACTACCACACCACGCCCCGCGCGGGATCGCCGCCGCGGTCTTCGGATCGGACGACGGGCTTGTGGATCTGGACCTGCGAGTGGAGATCTCGTCTGTTGGCGGCATCGAGGACGCGCTGCTGCTGAAGCCCACCTCCGGCGGTCTCCGCGCCGGGTGGGCGCGCTGGCTGGAGGGAAAGGCAGACTACCTCCGGCGCGATCGGATGTTCCGCTCCGACCTGGAATTTCTTAATCCGCGCAACCATCCGCTGCTCCAGGACCCAGACAGCCCCGGCCTCACCTCTCTCACCCACGGCGACCGAATGGTGCAGCGGATGATCCTTGCGGAGATTGAAAAGCCTGCGACCAAGGATTTTGGAAGGCGTAGGCAGGCTCCAATCGATTGAGAACAAGGAGGACATGGGAGTAACTGCCATGAAGAAGCAAGTGAAGGGAACAAGGTGGGGATGTTTCCCCGGAATAAATCCACATTTGGTTTTTCGGAATAATTTCAAATTAGAAATTTCATATTCCTCCGTTTTTTACTTGTCACCGGCTAATCTAAAAATGAATTAGCCGGTGACAAATAGAAACGAAGAGAGTATTTTGTATTGTAGCAGTTTTGTTTCATGATCTTGCATTGCACTCCTTATTTGACAAGTTAAACTTATATATATGTACTGCTTTCATGTAAATGTCATCTCTTCATAGTTCATATATGTGGTTGGTTGGAGATGTTCATACTCATCATGATGTTGTACCACAGGCACCCCTCAGAGCCAGATAATGAGATAACATGGTCGAGAGAGCACACCATGTTGCAGTATTTCCCAGGATTATGAATGACTCTACCACTTTCCATCTTTGGAACAGCATTATTTCTGCGTTGGTGCCTGAAACCAACAGTCTTGTTGAGAGAATCCTTAACAGTCACTGTCTCTGTTGCCTTGATGTTTTATAGTTGTACCAGACTGAAGTTCCTGGAAAGAGCTTAATTTTGGTTTAGAACGCAAACATAGGTTCATTAGTGGGTGCTCAAATTTCCGGTGGTATATTGCTGAAATTCATAGGGGAAGCTGTAGCGGGGCACTATTGGCTAGAGATGACAATTGTACCTGCAAGTTCGGGTATCCGATGAGTATTGCATCCGACGGGTACGGATGAACTTTTTTACTCGCGGGTACATACCCAACTCGAGTTATTGCGGGTACATGTACGACTTTTATTTCTCACCCGCGAGAACCCGTCGGGTTATCTGAATTCTATAAGTTGGCAAGAATAGCCCAACGAACTTTAGAAAATCAATTCAAGTGGTTAGCCCTATTGAAAGTCGCCTAGAGGGGGTGAATAGGCAATAATATCTTAAATGACTTAATCAAACGAGATTAAATTCATGTGGCTGGACTAGTCTGGATAGGGCCGGACTAGTACGCTCAGCACAGGGTAAAAACCTAAAAACTTGGTTTTTACATGTTATTTGCGAAATTTAAGTTCACCAAAGAGATAGACAATATGTGATAAACAAGTACAATTCAGATTGTGAAGTTAAAGCGCTTAGATCACAAGTTTTCAATAATGATCAAAGTAAAGGGCGATATAAGTAATATGAACCCTAATAGCGATACTAGTGATTACGAAACATAAAGGCAAGTGAGACAAGATTTATCTCATGGTTCAGCTCCACGAAGAAGCTTACATCCACGTTGAGAAGTCCACACAAGGACCGGGTCTCACTTGACCCTTCTCTCACCAAGCCACCACAATAGCCGACTTGGTTTCCACTATATCAATGGGTAATCAACAAGTTTGATTGGGCTACTCACAAGTTGAGGCTCCCACAAATCAATACAATGAGGAGCACACGAAGCTCAACTCACACAAGCAACAAAACACAACCACAATGTGCAAAGAGATCAAACCGAGAGCCAAAGCGCGATGATCTTCCTCTACTCTCCTTCCCAAGCCCTAATCTCTTCAAGATTTGCTCTTAAGGGGTTAGTAGGACGAGTGGAAGGCTTTGGAAGGCTTTAGGATGCTTGTGGTGGCGCTAGGGTTCAAGACTTATTCAAATGAGCCCCGGGTCCCCTTTTTATAGGGGTCCTGAGCCCCTTCTACTGACCTTAGCAGAAGGGCAGACTAGTCCGGCCTTATGGGACCACTGACCTCTGGTCAGTTCCCGACAACTGCCACACTGTGCGACGATCGTCATGCTACCCGCCAAATTTTCAAATTCAAACGGTCACTAGACAACGGACTAGTCCGGTCCTAAGCGGACTAGTCCGAAGTGGAACAGAACCATTTGGTCCGTCACAAAACGAACTCTTATGGGTTGGTCCGGACTAGTCCGGCCATAGGGATGGACTAGTCCAGCCCTCTAGGGTTTCTCTTGGTTTTTCTCACTAAGTCTCAAACGGACCAGTCTGTACCCAAACGGACAAGTCCGAACTTTTCCAGAGAGCTTTAGTCCATCCAAAAACGAACAAGTCTGGACTTCTCGTACTTAGCTCCAAATTCACTCGGAATTACTCCAGAGACGTTTGGTCCGTCTCAAAACGGACTTGTCTGCCCGGCCCGGACTAGTCCGACCTCCTAGTGTTTTTCCTCATTTTGGCTTCTCACATAGGTTTTTCTCTAAACCACCACTTTGAGCACTCTAGAATGATCTCATTGCACATGATACATCCACCCTCTTTCATGACACGGCTCATATAAGCTCAACACCATAGAAACCCTAATTTCTACGCTTGAGTCTTTGACGCTCATTTTATCCTTTTCTTTTTGAGGGTTTTCATCTCATTTCAATCTTTGTACCTGTGCTTAAGATCACTTTAGCTCATTAGCCTCTTAAGTCGTCATCAATCATCCAAAACCCACGAGGATGCCTAGATGCACTTTCAATCTCCCCCTTTTTGGTGATTGATGACAACACATTAAGACTTCAACAGAAGGGATAATAATTTGTTTTCATAACGTGTATTTGTATGAGTGACTCCTCCTCAATGTATGCTTCATGAGTTAGAGAGATTGAGAGAGTTCTCATACATATACACGTTATGGTGGGATGCCTAAGTGATGTGTTCATAAAGTGTGATAAGGCAACGATTATGCAAGATAGACATGTAAATAAGGCAACACATCACAAATTTAGGCAAGATACATAAATATATAGATTAAGTCTTACAATACAACTGGAAATGAGAGTTTAAAACATAAGTTCTTAATAGATCAAATACTCTCAAACTCATAACTAGATAGAGACTCTCAAACTCTCCCACCTAATCTCTCCCCCTACCTAAGTGCCCCATCCACTAATCTCTCCCCCTTTGGGATCAAGACACCAAAAAGGAAAAGAAGAGAGGAGGAGCCCGTAGGTCTACTCATCATCGGAGTCACCATCGTCATTGCCGCCTTGGCGCCCACTGTCGCTCTCCATGGCCTCCGGGTCAATATCGGCATCATCATCATCAGTCGGGGCCGCGGTGGAAGTTCCATCTTCACCAAACTAAGCGAGCTCCTTGACAGTGAACTCCGGGAAAGAAGTGAGCTCCCCATCACTCTCCTCGGCGGGAGACATAGGAATGTCCAGCTTGTCGCACATCGCCTTGAGATACTTCTCGTTGCGACAATCCATGCGACGTTGTCGAATTTCTGTCTTCCGACAAGAGGAGAAGAGAGCTTTAAAGCACTTGAAGAATCCACTCGATGATGAAGGAGGAGGTAGAGGAGGTGAAGGCACAAAGAAAGAGGAAGAAGCGGGAGGATCCACATTCTTCCTCCTAGGAGCAGCCGGCTCTAGAGGAGGGAGTTGAGGTCGAAGCCTCCAGTGAGTGATATTCTTCTTGAAGTTGAGCCCCGAGACCTTATCGATCATATACATGATGTATGGAGCATATCCACATGATCGATTAGGAGTGTGCGAGATGTTGAAGATGTCATCGAAGATGTAGTCCACCACATTGAAGCAAACATCTCCATCAATGAGGACCATCAAGTGCCTCAAATTTCCTTGTATTATCTCCGCATCTCCATCTTTGGGGGCAATGGTCTTCCTGAGGACACTGTAGAAGGGTTTGACGTTCCTTATGTGCCCCGCCTCAAAGGGTACGTGGCTAGGATACATGTACTCCAGGGTGTCCCGATCAACTGGCTTCAGATTTGAAATGATAATCTCATTATCTAGTTGGTCCTCCAAGTCAAGCAACTGAGCAAACTCGCGATATGTGGTGGAGTATTGCTCGCCATGAGTCATCCACGTGATCCGGCGATCCCCATCAGTGTGGAAGTAGACTGTAGAGTAGAACTGGGCAATTACTTCTACATTCCAGTCATACTGGAAAGCCATGAACTTCTTTAAGTTGTGCCTCTCGACGACCTCAATCACAACATTGAAGCCTTGATGATCCTTCTGAACCATGTAATCTCAGTCTATCCATTGAGCATGTGTGATAGGGGTCTGCTTGGTCATGTAGACCGTCCGGTAGTAGTCACAGTGGAAGTCACACCAGAAATGGGGATTTACTGTGTTCCTGTCTTGCTGATAGACATTGATCTTCCTGAGCTTGCATGCCTTCTCAGCCCCTTTGCCCTTGAAGATGTTAGTGTCGAAGGCAGTTGCACGGTTTGAGTTCTGTGCAGGAGAAGACATCCTCAAGGGGCCTATGGGTTGGGAGGCACCCTTCTTGACCTTGCTAGCAGCCTTCTTGGCCACTATCACCCTCTTCTTGGGTGCAACATCAACAGGGGCATTGCCTTTATCCTTGGAGGTCCTCACCCCTTGGGCTCTAGCCTGATCCCCTAATGTCACAAGCCTCTTTTTCCTTGGGACTGCCTCGGCTGCTGCAGAGTTATGTGCTTCTTGCTGTGTCTGCTTTGCTCTCTTTGATGAAAAGTATGCAACAGCCATTTCTTGATCCCCTCGTTGCCTTCAGCGAAAAAGAGCTTGTTTCTCCACTTTGGTCTCAGAGTCGAAAGGTGGAACATACCCATTATCCGACATGGTTGCTGATAAAAGAAGCAAGGGAATGTGTATGAGTCCAAGGAGTCAAGATAAAGTAGTAAAATTCACAGAATTGATCAAGGATTGGATTTTTACTGTGTAATCTGGACTTGTCCGCCCAGGGGCCGGACTAGTCCGTACCCAACCGGACTTGTCCGCCCTGAATCCAGACTAGTCCGGTTCACATAGCAAGAACCCTAATCTAGAGAATTTTTGTGAAAACTATGGATCCTACCACAAAAATGGAGGTACATGATCACAATGATGTGCAAAACAATATTTGTGAAGAGGTTTCTATCAATAGACCTAAAAGAATTGAATTTTGGAGATTTTGGGTTAGGTCAAGAATACCTCTTCAAGTCTTTGATTCGATAAAATGTGGGTGAGGAATCGGCCTCCGATGCTTGGGAAAAGTTTCCTAAGCACCCTAGGGCTTCAAACCGCGGATTGAAGTCGAGATTTGTTGGTGGGAATCGAAAATCGCCGTTTGGGAGGCGGTTTTCGAGCATTTTGGGAGCGAGAGTGTTTGAATGGAAGTGGAGAGGTCGAGGGCTCACTGGGGGGTTAAGTCCCCAAGGGCCGGACTAGTCCGGTCAGGGACCCGGACTTGTCCGGCTATCAGACTAGATCCGGACGGATCTGAGCCACCGGACTAGTCTCGTCCTAATGCTGAAAACTCCTATATATTGAGTTTTCAGTGGAGATTTGATCCTTTTGGACTATATTTCACAAAAGATCGTTCTAAACATGGTCAGTAAGCAATCAACAATCAAACTATGACCATGATTCACAAGAATTCAATAATTTTTAAAATAATTTGTAGAAAAATCGAGGAGGATGAGTTTTTTGAAAGCATGTGTGAATTTTAAATATAACAATCAGATGTGCAAGACTTAAGCCACATTTCGAGAATCTAGGATATTTAGCTCACTCCTAAATTCACAAAACCTTTTCTTATCTAGGGGCTTGGTAAATATATCGGCCAATTGTTTTTTGGTTCTCACATGGGAAATTGCAATGTCTCCTTTGATGGAGTGATCTCTCAAGAAATGGTGACAAATATCGATGTGCTTGGTCCTTGAGTGTTCAACTAGATTGTGGACTATTTTGATGGCACTCTCATTGTCACATAGGAGAGGAATATGGCGCAAGTTTATGCCATAGTCCCTAAGAATTTGTCGCATCCAAAGAAGTTGTGCACAACAACTTCCGGCTGCGACATACTCCGCTTCAGCTATGGAAAGTGCAATGGAGTTTTGTTTCTTTGAGGACCAAGACACTAGAGATCTACCAAGAAATTGGCAAGTTCTCGATGTGCTCTTCCTATCAACTTTGCACCCCGCATAGTCCGCATCGAAATATCCAATGAGGTTGAACTTGGAGCCTTTGGGGTACCAAAGTCCTAGGCTTGGTGTGTGAACCAAATATCTAAGAATTTTCTTAACAGCGGTGAAATGACACACCTTTGGAGCGGCTTGAAATCTAGCACACATACACACTAAGCATGATATCGGGCCTAGATGCACATAAGTAAAGCAATGAGCCTATCATGGAACGATATACCTTTTGGTCCACACTTGGACCATCTTCATTGAGATCGAGATGCCCATTGGTTGCCATAGGAGTCTTGATGGGTTTGGCCTTGTCCATGTCAAACTTCTTGATTATATCTTGTGTGTACTTTGTTTGACTAATGAACGTGCCTTCCTTGAGTTGCTTCACTTGAAAACCTAGAAAGAACTTCAAATCCCCCATCATGGACATCTCAAATCTTTCCATCATTATCTTAAAAAACTCATCACAAAAAGCTTTGTTAGTAGAACCAAATATAATGTCATCGACATATATTTGGCAAACAAACAAATCATTATTGAAGTGCTTAGTAAATAAAGTATAGTTCGCCTTCCCAATTTTGAAACCATTTTGAGTTAAAAAATCTCTAAGGCACTCATACCAAGCTCTAGGAGCTTGTTTGAGTCCATAAAGTGCCTTACGCAATTTGTACACATGGTTTGAGAATTATTCATCTTCAAATCCGGGGGGGGGGGGGGGGGGGTTGCTCCACATACACCTCTTCCTTGATTGGACCATTGAGGAATGCGCTCTTAACGTCCATTTGATATAGCTTAAACTCATGGTGAGTAGCAAAGGCAAGTAATATACGAATTGATTCAAGCCTAGCTACGGGAGTAAAGGTTTCTTCGAAATCCAAACCTTCGACTTGTGAATACCCTTTGGCCACAAGTCGTGTCTTGTTTCTTGTAACCACTCCGTGCTCATGTTACTTGTTGCAGAACACCCATTTGGTTCCTACAACATTAGCGTTAGGCCTCTTCACTAGCTCCCACACTTGATTTCTTTCAAAGTTGTTGAGCTCTTCTTGCATGGCCATCACCCAATCCGGATCTCGTAGTGCTTCTTCAACCTTGTGAGGCTCAAAGTAAGAAACAAAAGAGTAATTTTCACAAAAGTTTGCAACACGATATCGAGTGGTTACCCCCTTGGAGATGTCTCCAAGCATGTTATCAATGGGATGGTCCTGTTGGACGCTTTGATGCACTCTTGGGTGAGGCGCTTGAGGTCTTAAGTCATCATCTTGGTCTTCCTCATCTTCATTGTCTCCCCCTTGATTGATCCCTCCATTTTCATCTTCTTGGAGCGCATCTTGGGGAACTTGATCTTGATCATTTGAGGAAGAGCTTGCTTGATGTGTGGGATGGTCACTTGCGTCTTGAGGTTGTTCTTGTGGTCGTATATCTCCAAGTGTCATCATTCCTATCACCACTTGTGGAGCTTCTTCTTGATCTAGCACATGACGGTCAACTTTCTCCACTTGGGAGCCATTAGTCTCATCAAACACTACGTCACGTGCTACTTCAATAATTCTGGAGGATTTGTTAAAGACACGATAAGCGTAAGTGTTTGAGTCATAACTAAGTAAGAAACCTTCATCAGACTTAGAAGCGAACTTCGAAGTCCTAGGCTTATTGTTAAGAATGTAGCATTTACTCCAAAAAACACGAAAGTAAGAAATATTGGGCTTGTTACCGGTTAGGAGCTCATACGACGTCTTCTTAAGTATGCGGTGAAGATACAACCGATTTATGGCATGGCAAGTGATGTTACCGCCTCCGCCCAAAACCGGTCCGACGTCTTGTACTCATCAAGCATGGTTCTTGACATCTCAATTAGAGTCCTATTCTTCCTCTCGGTCACCCCATTTTGTTGAGGGGAGTAGGGGGCGGAGAACTCATGCTTGATGCCTTCTTCATCTAAAAATTCTTCAGCTTGAGTATTCTTGAATTCAGTGCTGTTGTCACTCCTTATGGTCTTGATACTCAAGGAGAACTCATTTTGAGCTCTCTTCAAGTATCTCTCTTGAACACCTTGAGTCTCGCTCTTGTCATGCAAAAAGAATACACAAGTGAACCGTGAAAAGTCATCAACAATAACAAGACCATATTTGTTACCACCAATACTAATGTAGGCGATTGGACCGAAGAGATCCATGTGTAGAAGCTGTAATGGTCTTGATGTTGTCATAATGTTCTTGGATGAATGTGGTGCTCCAACTTGTTTTCCGGCTTGACATGCGCTACATGGCCTATACTTTTCAAACACAACATTCTTTAAACCACGGATGTGCTTGCTCTTAAGGAGTTTTTGCAAATTTCTCATCCCAACATGGGCTAGCCTCCTATGCCACAACCATCCTATGTTATTTTTTGCAATTAAGCATGTATAAAGTTGGGCTTTATCCGCGGAGAAATCCACAAGATAGAGCTTTCTCTTGAGTACACCCTTAAAGGCAATTGAGCCATTGTTTCTCCTTGTGACGGTCACACCCTCATTAGTGAATAAACAATTTTAACCTTTGTCACATAGTTGTGATATGGACAAGAGGTTATAATCAAGTGAATCAACATGTAAAACATTTGATAGAGTATGATTAGGGGATATAGCAATTTTACGGGTGCCAAGGATTTTTCCTTAGCTATTGTCCCCAAAATAGATTCCTTCACTTGGATCTTCATTTAGCTCATACTCCACAAACATCTTCCTCTCTCCGTTCATATGATTAGTGCACCCACTATCAAGAACCCATTTGGTTACACCGGAGGAGTATGCCTACAAGAAAGATTTAAGCATTGACTTTTGGTACCCAAGCGGTGTTGGGTCCTTTGGTGTTAGTCAAGAGGTACTTGGGCACCCATACACAAGGTTTGAGACTCTAGCGGTATGGCCCAACATACCTAGCATAAATTTTACTAAACTTGTTCCTTAATAACACATATGAAGCATCAAAATCATAGAACAACAGATGAGGTTCTTTCTTAGGCATTTTAGGAGATGTTGCAACATTTATTTCCTTATTATTGTATGAGCCTCCTTTGACAAAAACAATCAAGTCTTTGCTATTCTTGGGTGTTTTGGCATTTTGCCTCATCTCTCTAGAATAACCAAGACCATCCTTGACAAGGGGATGTATTGTGTTGGTATATGCACTACGTGCATATGCCACCTTCTCCTTGTCAAAGATACCACCCTTTGGTGCTTGATTAGTTTGTGCCAACTTAAGCTCATCTTTAAGCTTTATGATTAAGTTTGAGCATTTACAAGGTTGAGATGCTTCAGTTTTAACATTTGTAGAAGGTGAGCTTGTAAAGGAAGAAGGTGCATTGACCTTAAGAGACTTCACTTGCGTCTCAAGGATCTTGTTAGCTTGTGTCAAACTAAAAAGTTCATCCTTGAGCACAATTGTAGTGTTCTCAAGGTCTGAGCAAGTTTCCTTACTCAAAGCAAGTTCACGCTCAAGTGCCTTGATTCTTCTCTTTCAAGCTCCAAGAGCTCCTCAACCTCTTGACATCTCTCCTTTTGTTGTATGAGCATGTCCTCTTGACGGTTGATGAGTTCTTCCTTCTCAAATATTTCCTCCGTTAACAATCTCAATCTCTTCAAGGTACTTTTACTCATGTCCTTAAGCATATGTTCATTTTCACTACTACTATCAAAATCATCATAAGAAGAAATTGAAGAAGAGGATTTAGATTTAACCTTCTTTCTTCCCTCCTTGGCCATGAGACATGTTGGCCTTGAAGTCTCCAAGTTGGGGAAGAGCTTGTTTTCTATAGTTGTCTTCTTCATAGCAATTGTTGCTATCTTCTGTTCTTCATCGGCGGAGGATTCCTCATTTGAATCTCACTCCTTTCTGAGGTGGGCATGTCCGGATTGCTTCTTCTTCTTCTTCTTGAAGTACTTCTTCTCCTTGGACTTGCCCTCCTTCTTCTTATTGTTTTCTCCATGTGGACAATCCACAATAAAGTGACCATACTCCCCACAATTGTAGCAAGCCCTCTTTGATCATATCTTGGGCTTGTCTTTGCTCTTTCTTTCATTTTGGTAGCTCCCCCTCCTTATTCTAAACATCCTCTTAAAGTTGCTGATGAAGAGAGCTTCCTCCTCATCGGTGTCGAGACTCTCTTCATCACTCTCTTCCTTTTCTTGTGATCTTGAGGATGTTTATTTGAATGCAACATCCCTTTTCTTGGAGGAGGAAAGCTTTTGTAGATCATTGTAAAACATGGCTTCTTGCTCCATCATCTCATGGTTGGTGATCCTCCCTAGCACTTCTTCGGGGGTCATCTTGTGGAAGCCCAAACTTTCACGGATTAGTGAGCAAAGAGTTACGTTTTGAGGCTGGAATGCTCGAATCATCCTCTTTACCACCTCGTGGTCGGTCCACTGGGTGCTTCCATATGACCGACTCTTATTGATAAGAGTCTTGAGGCGGTCATTCATGTCTTGGGGAGACTCACCCTCCATGATGGTGAACCTCCCAAGCTCTTCTTCGGTCATCTCGATCTTTGCCTCCCTAATGACGCGGTTGCCTTCATGCGCCGTCTTGAGGGTATCTCATATCTCCTTAGCAACCTCCAACCCTTCAATGCGGTTGAACTCCTCTCGAGTCAATGAGGAAGAAATCACTCCAACGGCTTGAGCATTGCGATGTAGAAGAATGGCTTGCTTCGGAGTGATGTCTTCCTCATTCTTCGTAAGATGAACACCTGTCATAACAATTTTCCACAAGCTAGGGTTTAAAGAAATGAGGTGCATCTTCATATTATGCTTCCACATAGAGTAATCATTTCTGTCAAATTGAGGAGGTTTGCTAATGGGAATAAACAAATAATGATTGCTCGCGGTTAGTTGCTCATAATTATAAGGATATCGGGAGTAGTCTTGTGAACTACTCCCATTGTCGATGTTGGTCGCAGCAATTGACTTGATCTCCTTCTTGGGCACGTTGAGCTTCTCACGAAGTCGTGCCTTGAGCATCTGAACTTCTCCGTCGTCATTTGGATCGTCTTAGAGAACATCGATGTTCTTCGTCTTGGTGTCGTCGACGACCACCAGAACTTCGTTGTCACCCCTTCCGGCCATTCCATCTCCGAGTTGTTAGACTCTTTTGGAGAAGTCTGCTCTGATACCAATTGAAAGTCACCTAGAGGAGGGTGAATATGCAATAATACCTAAAATGACTTAATCAAACGAGATTAAATTCCTGTGGCCGGACTAGTCTGGATAGGGCCGGACTAGTCCGCTCAACACAGGGTAAAAACCTAAAAACTTGGTTTCTACAGGTTATTTGCAGAATTTAAGTTCACCAAGGAGATAGATAATATGTGGTAAACAAGTACAATTCAGATTGTGAAGTTAAAGTGCTTAGATCACAAGTTTTCAACAATGATCAAAGTGAAGGGCGATATAAGTAATATGAACCCTAATAGCAATACTAGTGATTACGAAATGTAAAGGCAAGCGAGACAAGATTTATCCCATGGTTCAGCTCTATGAAGAAGCTTACATCCACGTTGAGAAGTCCACACAAGGACCGGGTCTCACTTGACCCTTCTCTCACCAAGCCACCACAATGGCCGGCTTGGTTTCCACTATATCAATGGGTAATCACCAAATTTGATGGGGCTACTCACAAGTTGAGGCTCCCACAAATCAATACAATGAGGAGCACACGAAGCTTAACTCGCACAAGCAACAAAACACAATCACAATGTGAAAAGAGATCAAACCGAGAGCCAAAGCATGATGATCTTCCTTTACTCTCCTCCCCAAATCCTAATCTCTTCACGATTTGCTCTTAAAGGGTTAGTAAGACGAGTAGAAGGCTCTAGAAGGCTCTAGGATGCTTGTGGCGGCACTAGGGTTCAAGACTTATTCAAATGAGCCCGGGAGTCCCCTTTTTATAGGGGTCCCAAGCCCATTCTACTAACCTCAGCAAAAGGGCAGACTAGTCCGGCCTTTGGACCCGGACTAGTCCGGCCTTATGGGACCACTGACCTCTGGTCAATTCCTGACAACTGCCACACTGTGCGGCGATCGTCACGCTACTCGGCAAATTTCTAAATTCAAACGGTCACTAGACAACGGACTAGTCCGGTCCTAAGTGGACTAGTCTGAAGTGGAACAGGACCATTTAGTCCGCCCCAAAACAGACTCTTATGGGTTGGTCCGGACTAGTCTGACCACAGGGGCGGACTAGTCCGACCTCTAGGTTTTCTCTCGGTTTTTTTTTTTCACTAAGTCTCAAACGGACCAGTTTGTACCCAAACGAACAAGTCTGAACTTTTCCAGAGAGCTTTAGTCCGTCCAAAAACGGACAAGTCCGGACTTCTCAGACTTAGCTCCAAATTCACTCGGAATCACTCCAGAGACATTTGGTCCGTCTCAAAACAGACTTGTGTGCCCGGCCCGGACTAGTCCGGCCTTGAGGCCCGGACTAGTCCGACCTCCTAGTGTTTTTCCTCATTTTGGCTTGTCACATAGGTTTTTCTCTAAACCACCACTTTGAGCACTCTAGAATGATCTCATTGCACATGATACATCCACCCTCTTTCATAACTTGACTCATATAAGCTCAACACCATAGAAACCCTAATTTCTACGCTTGAGTCTTTGACGCCTATTTTATCCTTTTCCTTTTTGAGGGTTTTCATCTCATTTCAACCCTTGTACCTGTGCTTAAGATCACTTTAGCTCATTAGCCTCTTAATTGTCGTCATCAATCATCCAAAACCCACGGAGATGCCTAGATGCACTTTCACCTATCCATTAGGTAACCCTAATCAGACGTATGACACCACCAGGCCCCCATGGCAGCCGCAGTGCCAGTGCCGCATGCCCGCACTCCCCCATTCGGCCGCCGTTCCCCTTCCCCAATCCCCATCACCAGTTTGCCATTGCTACCATGTACCACCTCGTGGCCCTGTCGCCCGACCTAAACCTGTCGGGTACTAGTTCAGGTAAGAAAATTTACCCACGAGTACGGATTTGAGTATGAAAATTTACCCGATCACTATTTCATTTCAGACGGGTTTTTGTTCTACCTGACTCGTACCTGACCCATTGTCATCCCTACTAATGGCACCATTGTAGACATATATATTCTTTTCAAAAAGGCTTGTGTTGGAGCTGCAAATAAATGCAAATCTGCTTACTAGGTATACAGAATGCAAAAGGTATTAGGAATTGAGAGGTTTGATTGCTTCGTCTTTGTTGCACCTGTACTTATATCTCTATATTTATTAAATGAAATTTCATGATTCATCATGACAAGTTTTTGGTAATGGCCCATGTGAATTCCCCAAACTTTTAAGATACTACCTCTGTTCTGAAATAATTATCGTTTCAGACAGTTAAAATAACTAGTATAAGTTGTACTAATGACAAACAAATACTCCTAGAACCGGAGGGAGTCTCTTGTAACCATTTATTTCTTTGAACTCGAATATATTTGAATGGACAGCGACTCATGAAAGAAAACTTTGAAACGAGTATCTGCACGTGATGTGTATTACAATCCATAACATACTCATGCAGAGACGAGAGTTTGGATTGTTCTGAATTATACATTTTTCGAAGACTCACACTTGGAACATGTAAGCTGAAAGCACCAAACATGTCCGGATTCCAGGAGGATGCACTTGGAAGAACACAACAAGAGATGATTGACAACCAGAGCCGTAGTTCAACGTTATTTGCGGAACAGAATAAAATGACACGATTATACAATCAAAAGTAAACTTAATACGTATAACCAAAGCTGTAGTCTAATCACTGCAGTGTGACAACGAAAGCGCATTATTTGAAGATCTAGTAGCTTGGAACATTGTAATTCTTTCACTGCTTGAAATGAAATTCCTGCAGTTTAATGGAGTTCTAGTTTGTGTGCAACTGCAAGGGTCGTCTCTTGTACCTGACCATCACCTTCCCCTTAGGCCCTGGCATGACCACGTTCCAATCCGTCTGTGGAAAAGGTGACGCCAGCTCCAGCTCAAAATTCCTCAGCAAGTGGCTCCATATCACCTTTATCTGCAAGTACGCGAACGCCTCACCAACGCACGCGTGCCGGCCGCCGCCGAACGCCGTGTACGCGAACGCGCCGCCGGCCCTGTCCTCCTCCCTCCGCGGGGCGAACCGGTCCGGGTCATACTTGTCTGGTTCTTCGTAGACGTGAGGCAGCCTGTTGTGGATCACCAGTGGGCTAGCGACCGCGTGGCCCCTGGGGACCTCGTACTCGCGGCCGTCCCTCGTGCGCACGGCGAAGCTCCGCCGCGCGTGGCGGAGCAGCATCAGCGCCGGCGGGTGGAGCCGGAGGGTCTCCTTGACGCAGCGGTGCAGGGTGTCCATCTCCAGCTGGAGGACGTCGTAGTCGATCCGGGCGCCGTGCCGCGCCACGATCCGGTCCTGCTCGTCCGCGGCGGCGCGCAGGTGCTTGGGGTGCGTGAGAAGGCGCGCTCCGGTCCACGTCCCGGTGCTGGAGCTCGTGTGCTGCCCCGCGAACAGCGCCGAGACGAGCATCCCGCTGACCTCCGTATCCGTTGTTCCGCGGCCGTCCTTGTAGCGGGAGTCGATTAGGCACTGCAGCATGTCGACGTCGGAGCTGGAGCCGCTGATCTTTCGGGACCTGACGATCTCAGAGAATATCTCGCCCAGCCTGGCCCGCGCCGCGTCGCGCCGACGGTGCGCCGGCATCGGCAGGTGAGGGAACAGGATCGTGACGAGGCGCATGCCGTCGTTGAGCTCGCGGAGCAGCTCACCGACCTCGCCGAATAGCTTCTCCCGGACCGCCGGCCCGAACAGGCACCTGCTGGCCATGAGCGTCACGACGTGCTCCAGCTC
Organism: Tuctoria greenei; assembly: GCA_036927565.1. Taxonomy (NCBI): domain Eukaryota; kingdom Viridiplantae; phylum Streptophyta; class Magnoliopsida; order Poales; family Poaceae; genus Tuctoria; species Tuctoria greenei. Next base: position 212,707,997 of record JAYESD010000004.1, on the reverse strand, counting down.
CCGCTTGAAATCAACCATTCCGTGGTCTCCCCATCTCGCAAAATGACTCTGCACAGTGTGCACATGAGAGTTGCATGGTTATGAAATGAAACCCAGTTTAACTTGGAACAGTACTGTTCTTATGAAATTGTTTGAATACTGCATGCGTACCTCAACTTCATGAACCATGAGGCCAACGTACGTCCGCAGCTTCGCCGGCTTCACGGCATCGCCGAAGAACCGGAATTGCTCGCGCCGAGTAGGGTAATCGACGTCGAAGGCGACGCCGGGGCCGAACGTGGGGATGGTGAACTGAGAGACCTCGTCTTGGCTGATCTCGGAGTCCAATCCCTGGTAGAAATGGCTCGACACTTCTGACCCGACCAGGAAGGTCACCTTGAGGTGAAACAAGTGCACGGTGAAGACGCTTCCCAGCCTCGTATAGTTGTCTCGGATCAGTTCCAACGGACCCTTGACGAGCAGGGCTGGAACGACGCCGAGAAAAGGGACCCCCGCAGCCACCGGTGGCGGCGGCGGCCGTTTCGTCGTCGAACCGCCGCCGGACTGCCGCCGTCTGGCAATCTTGGTCGCCATTTTGGCGACGAAAAAGAGAGCAAAGGCCAGGCATAAAATCCTTGCTAAATCCATGTCCGACCTGTGCAGCGCAGCTAAGTGTTAGAGGCGCGGCCGCGGGTGATAGATGAAGTACAACAGAAAACGTGATGACATGACATTCAATTAGGCGAACTGCAACACCTCGATTAGAATAAGAGGCTGTCTGTATTTCATGTGTCTGAAATTAGAAAATTTCAAGCACCCGTAAATTAACTGCTAAATACTATTATTAATCACTAATCTCTATAAATAATCATTAACCCTTAATTTTATAAGTTAATCAATCACAAATTTATTTATTTGATTATTTTACAATTAACATAATCTTTACAAGTTACAAATTAACAATTAACAAAATAAATAAATAGTTAATTATCTTTCTAGCCAGCACGGCCCCTGAGACGCCGGATCAGACGCCTGAGAATTAGTATTCCCTTTATAATAATTATAACAGATCATTATGCGCCAAATCAATTTACTTACCTATTAATTATAGGAAAAGTCAATATTACCCCGACAGACTATTAACTTTGTCTATTAACCCCTTTAAATAAAATCTTGATTCAGTTTATCCTCTTATGCATTTACACACGGTGCAATTTACTCTCTTATATATGTATTTTATGTCATTTGTTTCACCGTGTATAATTTGAGTTAGAGCTTAAATTTTACATCATGATAGCTGATATAGTATCATGAATAATTGATGATGTATATACAGTGCATGTAGAGAGGGAGAGAGATAGAGAGAGCTCTTACAGCAGGTAGAGAGATTGAGTAATTTTTTGCTGCAGGTGTGGCTTCTGCTGCCGATGGAAGCAAGTAAGAGCAAATGAACGCAAAGACGTGTGTTAACGTGGAGAGATGCGAAGTTTGCTCGGTTTAGACCTACTTGACCGGGGATGCAGGTTGCAGGGAGACGGAGAACGATATTTATAGGCGAAACCTTGTGAAATGGAGCGAGGCCACCTCGAAATTATTCAATGCGTCCGCAAACGTTGTTTTTCTTCTGATGCGCAGTACTCTGTTTTACAAACCAACTATAAACTGAAACACATACAATGCGCACACAAAAGTTGTTGTACTCCTATCTCAAAAGTCTGTCACGTTTTAGTTCATTTTGAAGTAAGACATGACAATTTTTCGAGAACGGTATGAGTACTCTTTTTCAAAACATGGTATAAATATAACCACTCACATATGCATTGCATTAGTACTCATCTTTACGAACGCACATCTCTATCTCCATTAGTATCAACGAGATATTAAATCGACTAATCATAAAATTCATAAAGCTACAACATATATTCAACATAGATATCTACTGTCTATCGTAATAATAATTAATCATAAATACAATACACATCCTAATTTTAGAATTTGAACATGTATGGATATTTCCAACACAAAGAACCCAACTAATTGAGCTATATATACTCAGTTTGCTTCCTGATGCATTCCTACTTGTATAATAAGTTGGACCACTACTTCAGTTCTAATATTATTACTAATACGTATATATAATTACTTTCTTTGTTTCAAAATTAATTGACTGATTAGTTTAATTTTAAATTAATCAACGTCATTCATTTTAAAATGAAGGGAGTATTAAAGACAAAATGTACACCCATATCATTTTCAGCCACAACATACAGTGTGGTTAGAGAGACAACTGCCTAGTGGGTAATAAATACATGTAAAATAAAAGTAAGATACGTAAGCTTTTTTAGGCTTGTGCTGTTTTGTTTGTATGCCAAATATATTTCCTAGATATTGTGTCATTTTTATAAATTATAAGTATTTTTCTCAAGGAATTCTCGTACGATCAAAAAAATATGTATTCCTTCCATCCCCAAAATATTATCGCTTGTTAGGCTCGTGCTGTTTTGTTTGTATGTCAAATATATTTTCTCTTACAAGTATTTTCACATGGAATTCTCGTACGATCAGAAAAATATGTACTTTCGTCCTAAAATATTGTCGCTTGTTATTTTATTTTTTAACTAACAAGCGACAACATTTTGAGAACGGAATAAGTACCAAGAAAACCATGCATAGCGGAGGAGATAACAATGAGTAGCTATCACCATGGCAATGACTGCCGTCCTTTCAGCAGCCATGAATCATCCTGAGGGATAAGGATCCCCTGACTTAATCTTCAGTCACCGACATGTGGATCCGGGACCACATGTCAGTGACCAAGTCACGGACTGCACTAAGTTAGGGGATCCGTGTCCCATCCTGAGGTCCTGCCGACTGCCGTGCAGCCATGGCCTATACCCGAAAGCAAGCGACAAAAACGTGGCAAGACTCAATTTCTGCTCGTGCAACGCATGGTTGATTGCTCATTCATTAATTACGATCAGTCTCAACCTTTTTATCATGGTTGCTACCTGTGGTCCTCTGTGTTGTTGCAATTCAAGGTCGTTGCTTGATTTGAAGTTAAATGCAGGCGGTTGTGTTCACGTGGTTACCGCTGGTGCACGTTCTGGGACTAGAGAGTAGAGAAACTTCAAACGACGGGTCAGCGTCGACCAAATCCTTGCAGATTGAACGTGCGATGCTAAGGTTTTATTAGGAAAAAAGCTGTCTATTTGTGAGGTGCTTGAAATTTTAAAAAAATCCAGGCATCTTGTAATTAGCAGTTAATTACTGTTACTAACTATATTTTTTGTAATTAATCATTAATCTTAACAATTAACAATTTTTCTATCTCTATACAGTCACAAATTTGTTTTGATTAACTATTTTACAACTAACATAATCCTTACAAAATAAACAAACGTATCTTCTTCCTTGACAATGGCTGCAGCGGCCGCGGCGCCGCGCGCCGCTGCGACCCACCACACCTCCGTGAGCTGCTGTGTTCCTGGTATTCACCCTGCCGCCCCTGGGATCCGCTGCGCCACCACCGAGATCTGAGGTGCCGCCGTCGGGATCTGCCACACGCGCTGCGGCCAGTCTACGCGCCGCCGCCGTAGCACAGCTGCCCCACTGAGCCGGCTCCGCCGCCTGTCGCGCGGTTGCCTTGCGCCGACCCACGCCTCTGAATCCCTGGTGTCGTGGGTGGGGATTAGGGTTGAGAGAGGAGGTGGGGGAGATAAAGAAATTACGCATGAATCTAAAAGCACGATGGACGGTTGAAAACGTCGCTTGAAATATTCTTTAATTTCAGACACCAGATGGGGAGGATTTCCGAAAAAAAAAGAACATCTCTAACCTGACCTTATGAACGCATTATTTTAACTTCTTCTAAATTTCCCTTACTTGTAGCTATAAATAAAGGAAAAGTTGGTACCTCCAATCCTTCTTCTAAGAAAATCAATTTTGTTATTGGCATGATACTGACGTGACCCAATTAAAAGTGTTTTCGAATTGAATTTAAGAGAAATTGTTGGAGATGGGGAGAAATTGTCTCTTACAATTTTAAAAACTGAGTTTAGAGGTTAATTTTATGAGGCTCTTTTGCAGATGTACTAAACAGAGGTAAGAAAAAGATGCAGGGTGTTGATGTAAAAATATGTCATTAAACATAAGCACACGTCCTTATATACAGTTCGCAAACAAGCAAACAAGTGTACAATTTGTTTTGTTAATTGGATTCATTCAATTGACTATGATCATGAACAGATACTAGTTGCATCTAGTTGGAGAGAGAGAGAGAAAATTGATTGTGACCCTTTCTATTTGTAGAGTAGGGTGGAGTTAAAATACATTTTGTTCTCTCCTAATGCCAAAAGTCGATCCGACTGATTTTTGAAACTGATCTGACAGATTTTACGGAATCAATTAAACTAGTTCCAAAAACTCACCTGACCAGTTAAATCGTCAACAACATGCCCACGGCGGATGCAACCCGAACGGTTGCGGAGGTAGTTACGCTATAAATTGAATGAGTTAGACTGTTCGCACTGGTGTTGCTGGAAAGATTGCTGGATAGTGTAAATTTAGAGTAAATATTGTAAAGTAGAAGGAGAATAGTGCATAGAGTAGTGTATAAAGTAACGAGTGCGGATAACCTTAGACAACGAGGTAATTATGTTATAAATTGAAAGAGTTAGACTATGGACGTGGCCCTGGCCGTGGCCGTAGGAAGATCGATCAAGTCTTGATCATATTAATTGTGTGATGCTATCTTGCCTGTCGTGACATAATAATTTTTTTGAAAATGCGTCGTGACATAATAATAAGTGGTATATAATGAGACCATGACAACTCAGTCACGTTGAGAATTTGAACAATTCGCAGACAACGTACATGAATTTGTATTCAGGCTAAGCTGAATTAATATTGTGGATTAGCTGAAGGTAAATGATATGCTGAGTGACAAGTGTCGAATCTGGTACTGTATCTCTGTAAGCTCATCTTGCACACGAATCTGGCTATGTAGGTTCGAGAGTTTCGAGCTGGGTATAAAAGTAAAACGTGGTGTTCAATTGTTAGCAAAGCAGTGCTGGCTGTTCCTAGAACAAAACGCTTTGGCGTCCCAGGACGGATGGATCAATTTGATCCATGATCAATTTATTACGACGGATTCAGCTCCCATGTCAAGTGGGAGCATGTGTTTCTCATTGCCCTTTGAGTAGTTTCCATAGAGTTGTTAGATGGATGCAGGAGTACCAGTGCGTGGAGCACCTGATATGTTTTTTCATGTTCAAGGCACTAGCTAAAGCTAGTCATCACGAAGCAGGATCCGTTAGCTTTTACCACTGCTACAATAAGCCTCATCACAGGCGGCTCCAAACCTATTATCACATACGGCTTTTAAAACCGCCTGAAACGAAGAGTCTGTGATAATCCGCAATTTCACAGGCGGAGAAGTGAAACCGTCTGTGAAGACTAATTATCATAGGCGGTTCTTCACTTAGGCTAGCCGCCTGTGAAGACAGATTATCATAGGCGGTTCTTTACTTAGGCTAACCGTCTGTGAAAATACTTTATCACAGACGGGTCGTGCAGCATATATAACCGTCTGTGATAAACGTCTTATCACATACAGTTATTGAAGCATAACTAACCGCCTATGATAATAAGTCTTCACAGGCGGGTATTGAAGCATAACTAACCGCCAATGATAATTTGTCTTCACAGGTGGGTTTTGAAGCATAACTAACTGTCTATGATAATGTGTTTTCACAGACGGATTTTGAAGCATAACTAACCGTCTATGATAATGTGTTTTCACAGACGGGTATTGAAGCATAACTAACCGTCAATGATAATGTTTCTTCACAGATGGTTATTGAAGCATAACTAACCGTCAATGATAATGGTGTTATCACAGATGGAGTTTACCTATATCAGCCGTCTGTGAAGACCCTTTAACGCAGCCGGTTTCTACCATAACAGTCACCGCCTGTGAAAATTTGGTTATCACAGATGTTTCTTTACTTGTATCTAGCCGCCTGTGATAATTGTTTTTCACAGCCATGCCTAGCCATTGGTTAATAACCGCCTGTGATAAGGTATAACCTATGCAGTACTACTGTTGTTATTTCTAATTTCTAGGTCAATTCAATATAATCACAGAACAAAAAACAACAATATCATCACAGAACAAAAGTCAACAATATTATCATCACAGAAGTCAATTTCGCTAAAACAATATATATATGTACGAGTTACAGATACAATTCATCTCAAAGTTTACAAGTTTTCACTAAAAACTGTTTAAATTGGCATAGTCGCAAAGTTCTAGCACATCAGCTGCTGAACCATTCTTATCAAAGAACTTCCCCTTTTTGTGAAAAATTTCGCGATGTATGAACTGACAGAGTTCAGAAGCAATCCTGTCGGCTCCTCCATCAGGAATACTTCTACAAACCGGCCATTCTTCGTTCAGATTCTTCTTATGCTGCAATATAACACATAACAAGGTTTAGAATGTGTTGGTTTGAACAATCTCAAAGTATAGATCAAAGTGAGAGTATACAAGAATTTAGTTGGTATTTTTGGAGCAGTTGTACTATGAGCAATTGAATTTTGAAGTTGGAATCAAAATATGAAAATAATGTTTCTGGTAATATTGAACAGCAGAGAATATAAGCATTAAACTATGCTAGTTACAATGAAAATGAAACACAAAAGTAAGAAAATAAGGTATCGACATTAAGGATAACTTACATCCTCACGATTGACTCTATATACGCTGGCGGTCTGAAGATGCTCGCATATATAATACCCGCATAAGACACTCCCAGCAGGCTGCTTCGGACAAGCATAATACGTTTTAATGTCCAATGCATTCGTATTAGGAGGTCTCTGACCGCCAAGCTCCGCGTAAAACTGCCAAGCGCTGTAATACAAGAAATGTCATATAAAATTTGTCAACACATTCTAAATGTGCGTAAATTAAAATTATTGAATAAACGTACCTTTTCAAAATGGAAAGGAAATCTTTGTAACGATCTGGTGGGTAATCGGCCGAGTTCAAGACTGTTGCCATTCCCTGCGTTGGCTTGATGAAGATCATTATGTAGTGATTACTGCAAACATACAAACACACGTGTTAATAATTACCAATAATTGCTATTTTAATGTCATGTGTCGAACTTACTCGAAGTGGTACGGAGCCTTTACGAGGTCCTTGCCGTCTCTGACAAAGTTAAACATCGCATGTCCTATGTAAGCTGTAACTTTTGTCTTTCTATCCTTCTTAAGTTTTGCAATTGCTTTTTCAAAATCTTTTTTTTTCATGTGTTTGTACTGGCTTGATTCTCGATTCGCCTGGACGTCGAATAGCGACTTTGCAATCCTAGTAGGGTCAAGGATACCTGTCTTGCGCGCCAACTTTTCATTATCCATGTATTGCATCCTATTGAAGAAGTCCAGAATTGTTATAATCTCATGAAATGCGTATGCGTGTAGTAAGAAAAGCAAATACAAAATATTAGAGCACTTACAAGCACCAGACGAGCAGCAGGTTGATATCGAGCATGCCCCGATGGAAAAGGGAAAGCATCTCTTCAAATAAAATGACTCTTTTATCTACTCCAGTGCTCCAGAATGCTTCTTTTGGAATACAAAATGTGACGCAATCAAGACCAAATTTTGTGCTGGCAGTGATGTACCACTCATGCATTCTTATGAGCTGGACGGGTTGTTTGCTAAGTTGTACGGATGTCATGAACGGCTTCCCATTCTCAAATTTAGAAGGAACATCCTCAAGCTTGTATATTGGAACTCCTGGTTTAACTAAAGCCGTCCGCCGATTATACATGACACCGTCTTCTTCCCACTCCTCGATATCTTCTAATGCTGGCTCATGAGAAGAACGAGATGCACTCGATTTTCTAATATTTTCCTTCATAGCTTCCAAATACTTTGACACTTCTGATGAAGGTTTATTAATTTCGTATGAGCTAACTTTGATAGGCACTGATGATCAAGGAGTAGTCGTCGGAAGTTGGACACTGGCTTGTTGTTGAACCTGTTGTTCAACTGATTGCTCTTTACTCCCAGCAGTTGGCTCTAGTACTACTTCAAGCTGTTGCTCAACTAGTTGCTCTTTACTAGCAACAGCTTGCTCTGGTACTGCTTGAAGTTGTTGTCCAACTTATTGCTCTTGGATATCATCCTTGCTGAGACATAGGGGAAGTGGATCTTCCCGGACTGGGAGTGAATCTTCATGCATTTTCGCCTTAGAAGATGGGGTTGCAGTATTTGGAGATGCGACGGGGCTAGAAATTGGCTCATCATCCAACGCGATATCGCGTCGGTGCCAAAGGATTAATTGGTTGACAGCCTGCCCCAGAGTCGCGATCCCCTCAGGTGTGACGTGGTCTATTTCATAATCTTCATAATCATTATCAATGATCTGAAGAACTTGCACCATAGAATAATACAACGGAAGTGGATTCCCGTTGAAGTCACGATCAGGCTTTGCCATAGCAGTGGCAACCTGTTTGGCTTTGTTCCCTGCTTTGCCTATCGGGACAAGACGACGACAAGATTTGTCGTTAGCAATATCATCGACAGGGAACTTATGGGCTGACCCTGAGCCTGGCACGGAACCAACGCTGCTAGGTGAAAGTTGCCTAGAGGGGGGGGGTGAATAGGCTAATTGACCTGCAAATGACTCAATAAAACGAGATTAAATTACAGGGGGCGGACTAGTCCGGTCAGCCTGCGTGAATAACCCTAAAAAAATTGTTTCTAGCAAGTTTTAGGGAATTTTCTCGTTGCTACAAGTGAGTATATGTTTAAGTCAAGTTGAGCAACAACCTACACAAGAGCAAGTCAAGTTTCCACAAGTTTGTAGCAATGCGGAGTATGAAACGAGACTACCAACCCTAGAACAAAGTAATCAATAGAATGAATGCGAAGAACACAAGGGGGCAAGGATTTTATCCCGAGGTTCGATTCCACACAAGGAATCTACGTCCCCGTTGAGGAGTCCACAAAGGACCGGGTCCAACAACCCTTCCCTCACCAAGTTTACCGCACGGGCCTAACTTGGTTCTCCACTAATCACAACGGTGATTACAAAGTTCGTTGGGGCTTCTCACAAACTGAGGCTCCCACACCACAAAGGTGATCAACACAATAAAACAAACTCAATACACAGCCCACAAAGACTCAAACGAGTGCAAGAGATCAAACCGGGAGCACAAGCGCGATGTTCTTCCTCTTCTCCACCTCACTAAACCCTAATCCACTCAAGAATTAGTTTTAGAGGGAAAGTAGGCAAGAAGGAGGCTTAGGAGTGCTCCAAGTTGGCTGTGGCGGCGCTAGGGTTTGAGTTTTTCCAAAGGTATTCGAAATGAGGCCGGGGGTCCCCTTTTTATAGGGGTCCCAAGCCCAATCTGCTGACTTCAGCAAAAGGGCAGACTAGTCCGGCCACTGGCCCGGACTAGTCCGGCCTAGGGGACCACTGACCCCTTTGTCAGGTCCCGACAGCTGACACACTATCGTCACGCTACCCGCCAAACTTCAAATTCAAACGGTCACTTCCAGAACGGACTAGTCCGGTCAACACCGGACTAGTCCGATCTCACACAGAGCCTTCTGCTCCGTGTGAAAACGGACTAGTCTGAGGACCACGGACTAGTCCGGCCCCTAGGGCGGACTAGTCCGGTCCTCCCAGACTTAGCCACAGAAGCACCTTTTCCTAGCCAACCCGGACTAGTCCGGCCCCACGGGCGGACTAGTCCGTTCTCACTCAGGACCTCTTGGTCCGGTCCAAAACGGACAAGTCCGTGATTTTGGGACTTCATCCCCAAAACCCACTCACAGCTACCCGGACTAGTCCGGTCACAAACGGACTAGTCCTATCTCGGTCAGACCCTTCTGGTCCGGCCGATAACGGACTTGGCCGGCCAGGGGCGGACTAGTCCGGCCTCCTGCACGGACTAGTCCGGCCCTACGGCCAGACCACTCATTCACTCATTTCTTTCATAGGTTTGACCTCTAAACCACTTTGAGCTCCCAAACTTGATCTCAATGCACTTTACACACACACCCTCCTATTACTACGACTAGTCTAACTCAATCACGCTAGAAACCCTAGTTTCTACGCTTCGAGTTGACTCCGTTTCCTTCCTTTTCCTTTTTGAGGGTTTGCGTCTCCGATTGAGTCTTCACCTGTGCTAAGATCACTTGAGCTCATTAGCGACTTAATTGTCGTCATCAATCATCCAAAACCCACGGGGAACCTAGATGCACTTTCAATCTCCCCCTTTTTGGTGATTGATGACAACACATTAAGTCCTTCACAAATAAGAGTATAAAGTTTTGGTTTTCATAACATGTGTGCGTATGAATGACTCCCCCTCAATGTATGCAACATGTAAAAGAGATGGAGAAGTTCTTTCATATCCACACACGTTATGGTGGGGTGCCTACGTGATGTGCTCAACAGTTTGTGACAAGACATGAATAACATCAATACATTCATAAGATTGACAATAAGAGCAATATATTGATAGTAAGCAACATTAACGAGTCTTGCACAAATGTAAACATCCAAGAGCATAAATATGTTACATGAAAGTCATACATCACAAAACACACTTACATGACAGTCATACATCACAAAACACACCCACAAAAGGACTAAACTCACTAAACTCCCTTAACTCTCCCCCTTTGGCATCAAGGCACCAAAAAGGAAAAGAAGGGGGAACAACTAACTAAACCTAGTCCTCATCTTCTCCACTTTCGCTCTCAGTGGCTTCGGAGTCTTCAATGTTTGCCTCTGGCTCTTCGTCGTTGTCGTCGTTGTCGGAGGATTCCCTTGCCGAGGGAGCTGCCCGAGAGGAGCTTCCATCCTCCTGGAGCTGAGCAAGCTCATCGGCAGTGAAGACGGGGAAAGGAGTGATCTCCCCATCACTCTCCTCAGGAGATGACATCGGAACTTCAAGCTTCTCACACACCGCCTTGAGATACTTCTCTTGGCGCTTGTGTGCCCTCTGAGCGTGAATCTCTTGCTTCCGGCACGAGGTGAAGATGGCCTTGAAGCATTTGAAGAACGCACTCATGGACTGAGGCGGAGGCGGAGACGGAGGCGCCACTGGGCGAGACGGAGGATCAGCATTCTTGCGTCTTGGAGGCACCGGCACATTTGGCGGCTTCTGGGGGCGCAGAGGTCGGTGCGATACATCCTTGACAAAGGACACGCCCGACACCTTCTCAATAAGGCACATAATGTAAGGGGCATACCCGCACGCCCTGTTGGGGGTATGCGAGATGTTGAAGATGTCGTCGAAGATGTAGTCGACGAGATTGAACTTCTCTTCCCCATCAATCAGAATGAGCAGGTGCCTTAGGTTTCCTTGAATGACCCCTGCATCACCGTCCTTGGGTGCAATGGTCCTCCTAAGTATCCGGTTCATGATGCTGTAGAATGGCTTGATGTTCCGAGCTAGTCCGGCATCAAACGGGAGATGGCTTGGATACATGTAAGCCAGCTCCTCACGATCCACTGCCTTGAGGTTCGAGATAATGATCTCGTGGTCCATGTGAGCCTCAAGACCAAGGATCCTTGCAAACTCAGCATAGGTGACAGAGTATTGTTCACCATGAGTCATCCAAATTATCCTCCTGTCACCTGAGCTTGTGAAATAGATTGTGGAGTAGAATTGGAGAATAACTTCCACATTCCAATCATATTTGAAGCCCATGATCTTCTTGAGATCATGGCGCTCGGCAGCTTCAATCACGGCATCAAAGGCCGAGTGCTCCTTCTTCGCCATATAGTCCCAGTCCACCCACTGAGCCTCTATCACTGGCTTCTTCATTTGTTGGTAGACTAGCCTGTAATAGTCACAGTGGAAGTCACACCAAAACCTGGGATCAGCTGTGCTCCTTTCAAATTTATAGACCTTCTCGGTCCTTAGCCTTCGGTCCTTTTCAGCCCCTTTGCCATGGAACACATTTGCCGACAGTTCCTTTTGCCGGTTGGGATTCCTTTCCGGTGTGTGGACTTCAAGGGGGCCAATAGAGGTGGCCTTCCCCTTTTCCTTGATCACAACCCCACCAGCAGCCCTCTTAGCTGATATCTTGACTGCGGGGTTCTTCTTCTTTGGCTCGATAGGAGCCGGAGCTTTTCCCTTCTTCGGGTCACGCTCGACCCTAGGGACAGCCTCTTCTTGGGCTGGCTCCTTGCCCTTAGCCTTCTCGCCAAGAGTGACGAGCTTCTTCCTCTTTGGGGCATTGGCCTCAGCGGCCTTGGAGTTATGGGCCTCCCTATCCTCTCTTTTCTTCTTTCGCAGCTCATTCAGTGATTCTGTGGTGGCACGGGCAATGGCTTCATCCTCATTGTAGATGCTCGCAGCCACCTTGGATGCTTCGAGTGCCTTGAGCTTTCTTTCCTCCTTGGCCTTCTGCGCCTCCATTAGCGCAGCCTTAGTCCGAGCCTCGGCAATTTGGGCCTTGGTACGCCCCTCGAGGTTGACACGCGGAGGAGAGCGCTCGGAGTTCGACATTCTGTGCAAAGGATGGAGAGAGGAAGATATGAGCCTAGGAAGAAGAAGTATTGCCGAAAAGATCTCGAGAACCAACTAGAAGTAGGGTTTGCCCTGTGCAAACCGGACTTGTCCGCCCCAGGGGCGGACTAGTCCGCCGGCCGGACTTGTCCGCCTGGTGGCCGGACTAGTCCGGGTTACACAGGAAGAACCCTAACCCTAATCGATTCATCGAAAAATTTGTGAACCAATGCGCAATACTCCTAGGCTATGATCGCAAGGGTGTATAGAACAACATTAATGAAGGTGTTCCTATCAAAAACTTGAAGAATCAAGAATGGGGCTAGTTTTTGAGGAACGGTGAAATACCTTCAAAAATCCGCTTGAGTCGTTGAAATCGGCGTGGATCTCGAAGGTGGAGCGCGGGGAAGTGATCCCTCACTCCCAAGGACTTCGATGCGCGGATTGGAGTTGAGTTTTGGTGGTTGGAGCGCAAAATCGCCGATTTGGGGGCGGTTGTGCGCGCGTGGAAGCTTGAGAGTCAAGTGAGAGAGAGAGAGAGGGGGTCCGGGCCGCCTGGGGGTTTAAGTCCCCAAGGGCTGGACTAGTCCGGTTGAGGGGCCGGACTAGTCCGGTCTGCGGACCAGACCGAGACTAGTCCGGGTCCGGACTTGTCCGGTGGAAGGCCGGACTAGTCCGGTGTGCGGACTAGCCGCGGACTAGTCTGACCCGGACTTGTCCGGCCATAGGGGCGGACTAGTCCGGTCCAGCTGGGTTGAAAAACAATATATTTGGGTTATGCCCATAAAGATAAGTCCTTTTGGACAGATATAGCAAGGAAAACATGACAAACATGATTATGAGTCAATAAAGAACAACTTATGAACATTTTCATGAAGAAAATAGATTTCTCAAACAAATTTGAGGAGAAATCGACATAGAGAGGAGTTTTTCGAAATGTGGCTCAAAATATATGAGGAATGTGGTTTAAGCCACGTTCCGAGAATCCAACACGTTGAGCTCACTTCTTAGCTCACAGAAACGCTTCTCGTCAAGAGGCTTGGTGAAGATGTCCGCAAGTTGATGTTCCGTCCTCACATGCGAAATCTCAATGTCTCCCTTCATTGAGTGATCTCGCAAGAAATGGTGTCGAATGTCTATATGTTTGGTCCTAGAGTGTTCCACCGGATTATGGGCTATCTTGATTGCACTCTCGTTGTCACACAAGAGTGGAATTTTACGCAGGTTAATCCCATAATCCCCAAGCGTTTGTCGCATCCAGAGAAGTTGTGCACAACAACTTCCGACTGCAACGTATTCAGCTTCGGCGGTGGAGAGAGCAATAGAGTTTTGCTTCTTAGAGGACCAAGACACAAGAGATCGACCTAAGAATTGGCACGTACCCGATGTGCTCTTCCTATCAACTTTGCACCCCGCATAGTCCGCATCGGAATATCCGATGAGGTTAAACTTGGATCCTTTGGGGTACCAAAGTCCTAGGGTAGGTGTGTGTACAAGATATCTCAAGATCCTTTTAACGGCGGTCAAATGACAAGCCTTGGGTGCTGCTTGAAAGCGTGCACACATACAGACACTTAGCATGATATCGGGCCTAGATGCACAAAGATAGAGAAGTGATCCGATCATAGACCTATATAGCTTTTGATCCACACTTGGACCGTCCTCATTTAGGTCTAGGTGTCCATTTGTCCCCATAGGGGTTTTGATGCGTTTTGCTTTGTCCATGTCAAACTTTCTTAGAATATCTTGAGTATACTTAGTTTGACTTATGAACGTCCCTTCTTTGAGTTGTTTCACTTGAAATCCTAGAAAGAACTTCAACTCACCCATCATGGACATTTCAAACCTCTCCGTCATTATCTTGGAGAACTCGTCACAAAACACCTTATTTGTGGAACCAAATATGATGTCATCCACATATATTTGGCACACAAAAAGATCCTCGTTGAAGTGCTTTGTGAAAAGGGTATAATCCGCTTTTCCTATCCTAAAACCATTCTCAACTAGAAAGTCTCTTAGGCACTCATACCAAGCTCTAGGAGCTTGCTTGAGGCCATAAAGGGCCTTTCGCAATTTGTACACATGGTTAGGATAGTCTTGGTCTTCAAATCCCGGAGGTTGCTCTACAAAAACTTCTTCCTTGATTGGACCATTTATGAATGCGCTCTTAACATCCATTTGGTAGAGCTTGAAATCATGATGAGTAGCAAAGGCTAATAGTATCTGAATTGACTCAAGCCTAGCTACGGGGGCAAATGTCTCATCAAAATCCAATCCTTCAACTTGTAAGTATCCTTTTGCCACAAGTCGTGCCTTGTTCCTAGTTACCACGCCATGCTCATCTTGTTTGTTGCGAAACACCCACTTGGTTCCAACAACATTAGCTTGAGGGCGCTTGACAAGCTCCCAAACCTTGTTCCTTTCAAAGTTGTTGAGCTCCTCTTGCATGGCAACTACCCAATCCGGATCCCTTAAGGCATCTTCAACCTTATGTGGTTCCAAGGATGAGACAAAAGAGAAATGCTCACAAAAGTTTGCAACACGTGAGCGTGTTGTTACTCCTTTTGTGATATCTCCTAGAATGTTGTCAACGGGATGGTCCCGTTGAACACTTTGATGAACACGAGGATGCGGGGGTTGACCTCTTGAATTACTTGGTTCATCTTCTTCACTTTGGTCTCCCCCTTGATTCATGCCTCCCCCTTGATCTTCATTCTCATTATCACTTTGGGGAGCATCTAGAGGATCTTCAACTTGTCCAATGGGGTTTTGACCTACTTCATAGAGAGGATGGTCACTTGAACTTTGAGATGGTTCTTGTGGGCGAACATCTCCAAGTGCCATTTTCCTTAGAGCTTCTAGTGGAGGTTCCTATTGATCAAGGGCATGTTGATCAACCTGCTCCACTTGAGAGCCATTGGTCTCGTCAAACACTACGTCACGTGCTACTTCAACAATTCCGGAGGATTTGTTGAACACACGGTACGCATGAGTGTTTGAGTCATATCCAAGCAAGAAACCCTCATCGGACTTTGAAGCAAACTTCGAAGTCCTAGGCTTCTTGTTGAGGATATAGCACTTGCTACCAAAGACCCGAAAGTAAGAAACATTGGGTTTCTTACCAATGAGAAGCTCATAAGGAGTCTTCTTGAGGAGGCGATGAAGGTACAATCGGTTCACGGCATGGCAAGCGGTGTTAACCGCTTCCGCCCAAAACCGGTCCGATGTGTTGTACTCATCTAGCATCGTCCTTGACATCTCAATAAGCGTCCTATTCTTTCTTTCGGCTATGCCATTTTGTTGTGGAGTATAGGGAGCGGAAAACTCATGCTTGATGCCCTCCTCATCTAGGAACTCTTCTACTTGCATGTTTTTGAATTCGGTGCCATTGTCACTTCTTATAGCCTTTATCCTCAAGGTGAACTCATTTTGAGCTCTCCTTAGAAATTTCTTGAGGACACCGGGAGTTTCACTTTTATCATGCAAGAAGAACACCCAAGTATACCTTGAAAAATCATCAACGATAACTAGACCATACTTGCTGCCACCAATGCTAATATAGGCAATGGGGCCGAAAAGGTCCATATGGAGTAACTCTAAAGGTCTAGTTGTCGTCATGACATTCTTAGAGGGGTGTTGATCTCCTACTTGCTTTCCCGCTTGGCAAGCACTACATGGCCTATCCTTTTCAAATACTACATCCTTTAGGCCACGAACATGCTCACCCTTAAGGAGCTTTTGAAGGTTTCTCATTCCAACATGGGCTAGCCTTCTGTGCCAAAGCCATCCCATGTTGGCTTTTGCCATTAAGCATGTGTCAAGTTGAGCTTTATCCGCGGTGAAGTCCACAAGATAGAGCTTTCCCTTGAGCACTCCCTTAAAGGCTATCGAGTCATTACCTTCTCTAATGACACTCACTCCCTCACTAGTAAACACACATTTATATCCTCTATCACATAGTTGTGATATGGATAGGAGATTATAGTCTAGAGAATCAACATGCAAGACATTTGATAAAGTATGTAATGAGGAGATAGAAATTTTACCGGAGCCAAGGATTTTCCCTTGGCTATTGTCCCCAAAGAAGATTCCTTCACTTGGGTCCTTATTCTCCTCATACTCTATGAACATGCTTCTCTCTCCGGTCATGTGGTTGGTGCATCCGCTATCCAATACCCATTTCGATCCACCGGAGGAGTAAGCCTACAAAACAAGTTTTATGCCTTTCTTTTAGGTACCCAAGCGGAGTTGGGTCCTTTGACGTTAGTGGTTAGGCATTTTGGCACCCACACGCAAGGCTTGGGGCTCTTGCGGAGTGGCCCAACATATCTAGCAAACACCTTGCCGTGTTTGTTCTTCTTCAACACATAAGATGCATCAAAATCATGAAATAAATGATGCGGTTCAGATTTAGGCAAGTTTTTGCTAGAGGGTGAGTTCTTTTCATTTTTAGTTTGGGATGAACTCCCCTTAACAAAGACAATCATGTCTTTGCCATACTTGGAGGTTTTGGCGTTATGCCTTGCACCTCTAGTATAGCCAAGACCATCCTTGACATGGGGTGGTCTTGTGTTGGTGAATGCACTTCGTGCATATGCCACCTTTTCCTTGTCAAAGATGGCACCCTTAGGTGCTTGTTTGCCTTGTGCTAGGTTGAGTTCATCCTTAAGTTTAAGGATCAAGTTGGAGCACTTGCAAGGTGATGTTGCCTTGGATGAGGCCTTTGAGGGGGTTGAGCTCTTGAAGGAAGAGGCTACATTGTTCTTGAGTGACTCAACTTGAGTCTCAAGGATCTTGTTAGCTTTTGACAAGCTTCCAAGTTCATCCTTGAGCTCAATCGACTTCTCCTCAAGACTTGAACACGTTTTCTTGCAAAGAGCAAGTTCGTGTTCCAATGCCTTGCTCTTCTCTCTTTCGAGCTCAAGGAGCTCATCAAGCTCTTGACATCTCTCCTTCTCAAGGATGAGCATGTCCTCTTGTCTATTGATGAGATCCTCCTTCTCAAAGATCTCATCCATAAGCAATTTCATCCTTCGTAGGGTGCTTTTACTTATGTCCTTAAACATACTTTCATTTTCACTAGCGCTATCAAAATCATCATGTGAGGAAGTTGGGGAGGAAGGATGAGATGTTACCTTTCTCTTTCCTTCCCTTGCCATAAGGCAAGTAGGCTTGTGGTCGTTGTTGAGGTTGGGGAAGAGCTCGCCTCCCTTGGAGTTCCTCCCGATGGCTATGGTGGCCATCTTCTCCTCTTCTTCTTCGGAGGAGGACTCATCGTTAGAGTCCCACTCCTTCCCCAAATGGGCTTGTCCGTAGGGCCTCTTCTTCTTGAAGAATCTCCTTTCTTGAGGCTCCCCTTCCTTCTTCTTCTTCGTTTCTTCGTGTGGGCAATCAGCGATGAAGTGCCCATACTCGCCACAGTTGTAGCAAGACCTTTTTGATTTGGGCCTTGCTCTTTCCTTTCCCTTGCCCTCATAGTTGTGCCCCCCTTTCTTCCTCCTCATCATTCTCTTGAATTTGTTGATGAAGAAGGCCTCTTCCTCATCGGTGTCGAGGCTCTCCTCATCACTTTCTTCTTGCTTCTTTGAAGAGGGCGTTGCCTTGAGTGCAACGTTCTTCATCTTGGAGGCGGTGAACTTTTGGAGGTCATTGTAGAAGAGCGCCTCCTTCTCCATGATTTCATGGTTGATGATCCTCCCAAGGACCTCCTCCGGGGTCATTTGAGTGAACCCCGGGCTTTCCCGAATCATGGAGCACAGAGAGACGTTCCTAGGCATGAATGCCCGGATCATCCTCTTCACCACCTCGTGGTCGGCCACTTGGTGCAGCCATATGATCGGCTCTTGTTGATCAGCACCTTCAACCGGTTGTACATGTCTTGGGGGGATTCACCATCCAAGATGGCGAATCTCCCAAGCTCTCCTTCGATGAGCTCGATCTTGGCCTCCTTGACCACTCGGTTTCCCTCATGCGCCGTCTTGAGGGTGTTCCATATGTCTTTGGCCACTTCAAGGCCATCGACACGGTTGAACTCATCTCTAGAGAGAGATGAGATGATCACACCCGCAGCTTGAGCGTTGCGGTGGATGAGGATGGCTTGTTCTTGAGTTATGTTGTCCTCATCCTTTGGAATCTCCACCCCGGTCATGACAATTTGCCACAACGCTGGGTTGAGTGACACGAGGTGGATCTTCATGTTGTGTTTCCACATACCGTAGTCCGTTCCATCGAATTGGGGAGGTTTCCCCAATGGGATGGACAGGTAGTGGTTGTTGGCGGCAAGGCGTTCATAGTTGAACCCTTGCCGGTTGTAGTTGGCTCCGCCACCACCACTTGATTGGTTTGACGGATCAATCTTGGAGATGTTCAACTTCTCCCAGAGCTTCGCCTTGAGTTGGCGAGTCTCCTCATCGTCCGTTGGCTTATCTTGATAAGCCAACGTCTCCTCACGGGTCGCCTCGTAGTTGCTGCTCGATGCATCTTCATTCACCACTCCGGCCATCTCTCCGAGTTGTTAGACTCTTTGTGGAGAGTCCGGCTCTGATACCAATTGAAAGTTGCCTAGAGGGGGGGGGGTGAATAGGCTAATTGACCTGCAAATGACTCAATAAAACGAGATTAAATTACAGGGGGCGGACTAGTCCGGTCAGGGGGCGGACTAGTCCGGTCAGCCTGCGTGAATAACCCTAAAAAAATTGTTTCTAGCAAGTTTTAGGGAATTTTCTCGTTGCTACAAGTGAGTATATGTTTAAGTCAAGTTGAGCAACAACCTACACAAGAGCAAGTCAAGTTTCCACAAGTTTGTAGCAATGCGGAGTATGAAACGAGACTACCAACCCTAGAACAAAGTAATCAATAGAATGAATGCGAAGAACACAAGGGGGCAAGGATTTTATCCCGAGGTTCGATTCCACACAAGGAATCTACGTCCCCGTTGAGGAGTCCACAAAGGACCGGGTCCAACAACCCTTCCCTCACCAAGTTTACCGCACGGGCCTAACTTGGTTCTCCACTAATCACAACGGTGATTACAAAGTTCGTTGGGGCTTCTCACAAACTGAGGCTCCCACACCACAAAGGTGATCAACACAATAAAACAAACTCAATACACAGCCCACAAAGACTCAAACGAGTGCAAGAGATCAAACCGGGAGCACAAGCGCTATGTTCTTCCTCTTCTCCACCTCACTAAACCCTAATCCACTCAAGAATTAGTTTTAGAGGGAAAGTAGGCAAGAAGGAGGCTTAGGAGTGCTCCAAGTTGGTTGTGGCGGCGCTAGGGTTTGAGTTTTTCCAAAGGTATTCGAAATGAGGCCGGGGGTCCCCTTTTTATAGGGGTCCCAAGCCCAATCTGCTGACTTCAGCAAAAGGGCGGACTAGTCCGGCCACTGGCCCGGACTAGTCCGGCCTAGGGGACCACTGACCCCTTTGTCAGGTCCCGACAGCTGACACACTATCGTCACGCTACCCGCCAAACTTCAAATTCAAACGGTCACTTCCAGAACGGACTAGTCCGGTCAACACCGGACTAGTCCGATCTCACACAGAGCCTTCTGCTCCGTGTGAAAACGGACTAGTCTGAGGACCACGGACTAGTCCGTCCCCTAGGGCGGACTAGTCCGGTCCTCCCAGACTTAGCCACAGAAGCACCTTTTCCTAGCCAACCCGGACTAGTCCGGCCCCACGGGCGGACTAGTCCGTTCTCACTCAGGACCTCTTGGTCCGGTCCAAAACGGACAAGTCCGTGATTTTGGGACTTCATCCCCAAAACCCACTCACAGCTACACGGACTAGTCCGGTCACAAACGGACTAGTCCTATCTCGGTCAGACCCTTCTGGTCCGGCCGATAACGGACTTGGCCGGCCAGGGGCGGACTAGTCCGGCCTCCTGCACGGACTAGTCCGGCCCTACGGCCAGACCACTCATTCACTCATTTCTTTCATAGGTTTGACCTCTAAACCACTTTGAGCTCCCAAACTTGATCTCAATGCACTTTACACACACACCCTCCTATTACTACGGCTAGTCTAACTCAATCACGCTAGAAACCCTAGTTTCTACGCTTCGAGTTGACTCCGTTTCCTTCCTTTTCCTTTTTGAGGGTTTGCGTCTCCGATTGAGTCTTCACCTGTGCTAAGATCACTTGAGCTCATTAGCGACTTAATTGTCGTCATCAATCATCCAAAACCCATGGGGAACCTAGATGCACTTTCACTAGGGTAGGCAGTTGGAGATACTAATTGCTCCTTTTGCACCGGAACCATCATTGTACTCGGTGCCACTAATTGTCCTGATTGTCTAAGTTGTTCAATTATTTCTTGCATATTTTCTTTGACCTTTTGAGCAATCGTTTCATCAAGTGTTTTCTTAAACTTCTCACGTCTTCTATATGTGTCTTTATCTTTAGGGAAACCATCTAGCCAATACATTTGAGAAGAGACCGCTCAAACCCGTCCGCTGTGTTCAGGGTTTCCTAAGATAGCGGTAAGTTGGTCATTCTCCCTCTTCGTCTTGAAGAGACCCTTCTGTTGCTTTTCAATTACTTCTTTCATTTTATCCTCTACTTCATTCAGAGAGTCAGGCTTTTCAAGTTTGCCCTCGCTGGTCAAACCTGACCGAGCAAAGACCCAGCGTTGAGTTCGCTCATTGCACCCTTCTAATGGGTGAGGAATGCCCTTACTGGTAATTTCGTCTAATATCTTATTCCATTTCTGGACTTTGGGGCCATATCCGGCAGACCCCAAGCGATGATGGTATTTGTTCTTCTTTGCAAGCTCTGACCTAGTTGCACTTAGAGCTTTAGCATCAGTTGTGCTCTTTTGACGAACAAACTCTTGCCACTGAGCTTGTGTGATTTTTCCCATCTTCATCGGGCTAGGGACCTTATTGGCCTTAACATAAGCATTCATTTCACTCTTCCAGCATCGAAACTTCTTGCCGCAAGAGACCATTGTTGCTTTCTTTACAGCTTCTTCTGTGCCTTTCGGGAACTTGAATTGTTTCTTTATCTTTTCCCACAACTCATTCTTGGTCTGCTCGGGTAATTTCCTCCAATTCTCGGTTGTGATCGGCACAACCTCCCTAACAAGAAAACCGCATGCATTACGGTACTTGGTAACTGAATCCAGTGGTTCTTGGGGAAGCCCACCTGGACCGACCCTTGTTATGTACATGATGCGGTCCAATGCACCCTTATTGGGACCTCGTTGCCCTCGTTTCCGCTTGAGTGAAGCTGAGGATTCATCCATTGGAGAACCTTCTGCGGTTTTAGGAGCCGATGTCACCTCATTGTCTTCGAGATTAATCTAGGTAGAAAAAAATTATAAGACTTCGTATACTTGACAACCAACATTAACTTGAACTGCTGAAGTTAAGATTCGTGATCCATACCTCGTCGGCAGGATCATATTCCGGGTCTAGATCCACTGAAGTCTTTTTAATTTTTATATTCAGAAAAGGATCCGAAGGACTGTGATAGGAGCCTGAACTGCTGGAGTCAGTAAACTCCATATTGTCTTCTTTGTTGTTACTATCAGGACCAGTCTTCTTAGGGCTTTCCATGCTAGATCTAATAAGACAAAAAATCTAATAAATGGCATATTAACTCTACATGAAGTGTTGCATGAAGAAAAAGATGGAAGCATTCTAGGATTTGATAAGGCATTCTAGGGTTTAAGGCGACTGACCAAAAGGTTCCTATACATTGCGAGGGTGACAAGCATGTTAAAGTTGCTCATCAATGGCAATTATATCTTTTTATTCTAAATAGGCTAGCTTCGTTCAGAGTGGCGACCACGTTCTTGAGGTTTACTAGGCGGCGCCTAGCTCCGGACCTATAACTGATCAACCAAGGGACAAAAAGCAAATCCCCGCACAACTCCTACCTAGCTTAGAGGGCATTATCGTCCCCGCTCTCAAGTTTCCTCTTATTCCCTGTCACTGATTCTTCTACCTACTAAATGAAAAACAACATGCTGATGCGTACTTGTGCAGATGCAGTGCCTAGAAGAGACTGATAGCAGCAGCAGCAACTAGCAAGCTCACTTTACACCGACAACCCAAGGCATAACTTAGTCAAAATTAGTCAAGTATAGCTATATCTAATGTAACTTAGCCAAAATTAGCCAAATTTGCTCAACTTAACCAAATATAGCTAAATCTTGCCCAGCATAGTCAAACATGCTTGATTATGCTTCAGTTAGCTAAATTTGGTCATATTTAAAACAAATTTTCTGAATTTTGGCTCAATTAAGTAAATTTAGCCAAAAGACATTTTTGAAGTTATATAGGTCTTCATATGCTCAGACTCCATCGCCACACCTAGTGGTACCTAGATATGGGCGTGAGGATGCTCCTGGCATCACAAATGAGTTGGCCAGCAACTTGTTTGGCTTCAGAGCTAAATATAGCATAACTTTGGTAGCTCAGATTAGGTACAATTGCTCAAATGAAGCTGATGGAGCCACAAGTGCAGACATCTTTGGTAGCACAGATTATCTACAATTGCTCAAATGAAACTTAGAGAAATAAAAGCAAACTTAGCCAAACTTAGTCTAGCATAGCTAACTCTAAGCAAAAGTAGCCAAATATAGCTAAATATAGCATAACTTAGTCAAAATTAGTCAAGTATAACTATATCTAATTAACTTAGCCAAAATTATCCAAATTTGGTCAATTTAACCAAATATAGCTAAATCTTGCCCCTAATTGAGAATTATGTGGCATATGCAAGGCCGATGACAGAAATAGGGAATATACTACTGTTACTAGAGTCTAGAATCATGTTTACCACTAATGTGTCAGAACAGTTTCATACACACAGAACCAACTACCAATTTATCGTGATATAACCATCCACGATGAAGGGAGTAACTCCTATTCATTCGAACTTGACAGTTTTATCTCTGCAAACTACCAGAAGATGAAATGCTACTGATTTCACAGTTTCAGACACACAAAACCAACTACCAATTTATCGTGATATAACCATCCACATAAATCTTGCCCCACCGAACCCTAACCAAAGATGCCACCGAACTTGACAGTTTTTCGAATTCCACCGAACCCTAACCAAGGATGCCTACCATTTTCTAATTCCCGAACCCTAACCAAGGATATGCAAGGCAGCAGCGAGGGCGGGGAGGGAGGCGGCACGGCGAAGGAGGATGGAAGGTCGAAGGGTTTAGGGTTTACCTTGAAGCTCGGAGGCGGCGACAATGGCTTTGCTCGGCGTACCTGGAAGTGAGGAGGGCGAAGCTCGATGGTGACGGCGAAGCTCGGCGACGGCGAAGCTCGGCGGCGTACCTGGAAGTGACGAGGGCGAACACTTGGCGGCAAACGAAATTTTGGCAGCCTAACGGCGTCTAAGTGTTTCGCCCGGGTTAGGTTTTTCCAATGCTGCCGAGGGGTATATATAGACTTTCATTTTCTCAGGCGGATTTTAAGTACCGATCGCCTAAGAAGATTGTTACCTCAGTCAGATTTTACTTACCAACCACCTGAGAAGATAATTATCTCAGGCGATTGGTTAGTAACACCCGCCTGAGATAAACATGGGCCTGTGAAGATATTTACTTCTTCTTAATTAATATATGTTCATTATAATTTGATGAACGCCTACATAAAGACCCCTCACCAACCGTGCGCGACCTTTCTTTTCCCCGAGGCGTGACCTTTCAATGCGCGGTAAACCAACTGCTCCATCTTCCACTCCGCGCGGTCTTAAAGACGCGCTATTGCTCACAAGCGCATCGCTCACTTTGAATCCTCTTGTTTTCTTCGTCTTCCTCCGCTCCGACGACCCAACACCACTATGGCCGACCTTCCGCCGCCAAGCCCTCCGAGGGAGCCACCTTGCAAGAAACTATGTTGCAGCTCCCCCGAGAAGATCAACACCGAGCAGCGCCTCCTCATGGCACGAGAGGCGTACAACAATACGTCTCGCGCCATGAGTGCCTTGGGGCTGGGTACCCTTCCAGAGTATACTGGAATGGGTACCATGGGCCACTACCTCTACGCCCTCACGGGGGTGGCTGATCGTCTCGACATTCTGTTCACGATGATGGCCCAGGTTCTTGGCCCCGAGGGCCGTAGAACGCTGGTGGAGGCGACGGCTAGCAACCTCGGGGTTGCACCGCCGGTGCAGCCGGTGCAGCTGGTGCAGCCGGTGCAGTCGGTGCAGCCGGCCCTGTCTCCTGTTGCACCGGTGCCGGAGTCGCCGCCGGAGGACGAGGAGGAGGAGTAGGAGGAGGAGTAGGAGTAGGATTTAATTAGTTTTTCTTTTTGTTGTTTTTAGTTGCTTCTGTTTTGTAAATATTGTTAATGAATGAAATCTATCTTTGTTCATCTATGTGATTGAATATTACTTGTGTATCTTGTGTGTTCTTGTGTAAATATTGTGCATCTTGTGTGTTCTTCAACTGTGTGAATGAATGAATGTGTAGTGTGTTCATCGTTAATTAGAATTTCACGTCTAAGAAGAAGGTTATCTCAGGCGGTTGTTAAGTAATGCTTTTAAAAAAATTAAAAAAATTCATACATGTATAAATTATACAAATATGTTCATACCAACAATTTTGAGTGAAGGAACTTTTTTTATGAGATACACAAATGTGAATAATATGTGAGTAGAAATTAATTTGATATTTACCAAAACATTACAATGTCAGCTATACAAGTTTTAAAAATATTTTGTTCAGGTGGTAGATGTTAATTTTATACAAATGTAGAAGAAAGAATCATCGAATTTGGACACAATTTGCAGAATCTAAACATGTTTGAGTATTTATATTGGAATCTAAATAAAAAAGAAGCAAGGGATAAGGAAACTGAAGAACAGTATCAGGTATTATCTCAAGCGGTTGTTAAGCAATACCCATCTGAGATAAAATATATTTTCAGGCGGTTGGTAAGTACCAACCGCCTGTGAAGATATTTACTTCTTCTTAATTAATATTCTTGATTAAATGTGGTCCTTTAAAAGGCAAAAATCAACTTTTCTTGTAATATTATTGATAAGTAAAGGTTACCATTAAATTTCACTTCATAAATCCTTTGAAATTGGTCAGAACATAAAAAACATACAACAAATGATATTTTTCATTTTTCTATCTTGATGAATATAATGTTTTTTTTCATTTATTTTTTCAGTGGACATATTTACTCATCATACCAACCTCTACGAATATTTTCATATTTTTTTAAGTTTTTTTGAATCAATGTGTGTTCATAATTTGATGAATGCCTCATATGTATATGAGCATTTAGTTAGAATGGTGGACAATTTGAAGTTTGACATGTTGGAATGCTTTTAAAAAAACTAAAAAAATCATACATGTATAAATTATACAAATATGTTCATACCAACAATTTTGAGTGAAGGAACTTTTTTTATGAGATACACAAATGTGAATAATATGTGAGTAGAAATTAATTTCAGATTTACCAAAACATTACAATGTCAGCTATACAAGCTTTAAAAATATTTGGTTCAGGTGGTAGATGTTAATTTTATACAAATGTAGAAGAAAGAATCATCGAATTTGGACACAATTTGCACAATCTAAACATGTTTGAGTATTTATATTGAAATCTAAATAAAAAAGAAGCAAGGGATAAGGAAACTGAAGAACAGTATCGGGCATTATCTCAGGCGGTTGTTAAGCAATACCCGCCTGAGATAAATATATTTTCAGGCGGTTGGTAAGTACCAACCGCCTGTGAAGATATTTACTTCTTCTTAATTAATATTCTTGATTAAATGTGGTCATTTAAAAGGCAAAAATCCACTTTTCTTGTAATATTATTGATAAGTAAAGGTTACCATTAAATTTCACTTTATAAATCCTTTGAAATTGGTCATAACATAAAAAACATACAACAAATGCTATTTTTCATTTTTCTATCTTGATGAATATAATGTTTTTTTCATTTATTTTTTCAGTGGACATTTTTACTCATCATACCAACCTCTACGAATTTTTTCATATTTTTTTAAGTTTTTTTGAATCGATGTGTGTTCATAATTTGATGAATGCCTCATATGTATATGAGCATTTAGTTAGAATGGTGGACAATTTGAAGTTTGACATGTTGGAATGCTTTTAAAAAAATTAAAAAAATTCATACATGTATAAATTATACAAATATGTTCATACCAACAATATTGAGTGAAGGAACTTTTTTTATGAGATACACAAATGTGAATAATATGTGAGTAGAAATTAATTTGATATTTACCAAAACATTACAATGTCAGCTATACAAGTTTTAAAAATATTTTGTTCAGGTGGTAGATGTTAATTTTATACAAATGTAGAAGAAAGAATCATCGAATTTGGACACAATTTGCAGAATCTAAACATGTTTGAGTATTTATATTGGAATCTAAAAAAAAGAGATAAGGAAACTGAAGAACAGTATCGGGTATTATCTCAGGCAGTTGTTAAGTAATAACCGCCTGAGATAAATATCTTCTTTGACGGTTATTAAATACCAACCGCATGTGAAGATATTTACTTCTTAACTAATATAACCTATAGAGTACAACACGTTATGGGAGAACAGGTCATACTCGCGCTCAATCCTACAGTTCTCAGTACAGAAGACGGTCTCGGACCACCCTCGCCTGCCGCAGCGGGCAGGCCCCTGGTTCCCCCCTGTTGGGCAGCGGCAAACGCCATCATCAATGTCGGGCAGCGCCACCGGCGGCGGTCCGGGAGGAGGCCTACGCAGTAACCTCCAGCTCACGAAAACGTCGAGCCTCTGCATGGCTTGATTCCGACACCGGCAACACTCCTTGTTGGTCCTCTTCATCGCGACGGACCCGACCGCGTTATCGCCGACATGGGCCTCGCCTTCGACCTGCCGGATATACTCGAGGGCGTCGCGGTCCCCGCGGTCGGCGTCGTAGCGGAGCATGGCGAGGATGTAGGCCGCCACCTTGTGGCCGTTCGCGGCTGCCCGGGCAAGGAACTGGGTGCCCTGCTGCGCCTGCGCGCGGCCGTAGTTGAAGACGAGGTCGAACCCGGTGACGTAGCACACATGAGGGTTGCCCACGTTGGCCAGGCGCTCCACGAGGGCGTCATAGCTCCCGTTCCCGTGCCGTTGGAACCACTCCCAGCTGCTCTCCCACTCCAGCGCCACGCGCCTGCCCACGGTGGGATCACGGCACGCCGCGTGCATGGCCTTGCAGGTGGCGCGCAGACTAGAGAGGTCGTCCATGGGCTGGGTGGAGGTTGCGGCGACCCACCCCGCGATCAGGACCGCAATGTCGTGCGGCAAGGGGAACTCCATGGGCTTATCTCAGGCGGTTGGTAAGTAACACCCGTCCCCAGATAAATATATTCTCAGACGGTTGGTAAGAACCAACCGCCTGAGAAGATGTTAATTAACTGACGTGCCGCACGAGGTCTGCGGAGAAGTTAAGAAGCCGTGGTGCAGGGACGCGTGCGACGGAAGGATCTCTGAAGATCGTCTTCCACAGTGGTTTAATTGTGCGCCGCACGAGGTCTGTAAAGAGTTCAATGCGCAATGAACAAAATATTTTGTTCAGTTGGTAGATGTTAATTTTATACAAATGTAGAAGAAAGAATCATCGAATTTGAACACAATTTGCAGAATGTAAACATGTTTGAGTATTTATATTGGAATCTAAATAAAAAAGAAGCAAGGGATAAGGAAACTGAAGAACAGTATCGGGTATTATCGCAGGCGGTTGTTAAGTAATAACCGCCTGAGATAAACATTTTTGAAACTACAAGATGTTAATTAACGGCCTGAGAAGATGTTAAGTAACAACAAATGCTATTTTTCTCAGGCGGTTTGTAAGTAATACCCGCCTTAGATAAATATTTTTGAAACTACAATATGTTAATTAACGGTCTGAGAAGTGTTAATTAACTGACGCGCCACACGAGGTCTGCGGAGAAGTTGAGAAGCTGTGGTGCACGGACGCGTGCGACGGAAGGATCTCTGAAGATCGTCTTCCACAGTGGTTTAATTGTGCGCTGCACGAGGTCTGCAAAGAGTTCAATGCGCAATGAACAAAATATTTTGTTCAGTTGGTAGATGTTAATTTTATACAAATGTAGAAGAAAGAATCATCGAATTTGAACACAATTTGCAGAATGTAAACATGTTTGAGTATTTATATTGGAATCTAAATATAAAAGAAGCAAGGGATAAGGAAACTGAAGAACAGTATCGGGCATTATCGCAGGCGGTTGTTAAGTAATAACCGCCTGAGATAAACATTTTTGAAACTACAAGATGTTAATTAACGGCGTGAGAAGATGTTAAGTAACAACAAATGCTATTTTTCTCAGGCGGTTTGTAAGTAATACCCGCCTGAGATAAACATTTTTGAAACTACAATATGTTAATTAACGGCCTGAGAAGTGTTAATTAATTGATGCGCCGCACGATGTCTGCGGAGAAGTTGAGAAGCCGTGGTGCAGGGACGCGTGCGATGGAAGGATCTCTGAAGATCATCTTCCACAGTGGTTTAATTGTGCGCTGCACGAGGTCTGCAAAGAGTTCAATGCGCGGGAAACGAACCGCTCCCTCGTCTACTCCGCACAGACCATATATAAGGCGCGTCGTCGGTTATGTACAAGCACAAAACTTTTCCACTCCTTTCTTCTTCTTCCATTGTTCCACCTATCCTAGCCCGGCGCCGACTAACCACCACAACCATGGCCAACCTTCCGCCACCTAGCCCGCCGAGGCAGCCACTCTGCAAGCGGATACGCTGCAGCCCCCCCGAGAGGGTGAATGACGACCAGCGCGTTCCACCGCCGGTGCAGCCGGAGCCATCGGTACAGCCGGAGCAATCGGCTCAGCCGGAGCAATCGGCTCAGTCGGAGCAGCCGACCCTCTCTCCTGCTGCATCGTCGCCGGAGGAGGAGGAGGAGGAGGAGGAGGAGGAGGAAGAGGAGGAGGAGGAGGTGGAGGAGGAGGAGGACGACTTCGACGACAACGACGACGACGATGATGACGATGATGACGATGAGTCGTCCTCCAACAACGGCGACGACGAGTCGTCCTCCGACGACGGCGACGACGACGACGGCGACCACCACCATGGTGACGACTACGACGACGACGACGACGAGTCGGAGGAGGACCGCTTGGCTTGGTTTGAGAAGTTGGCGGAGAGGATGGAGGAGGCGGGGCCGTAGTGTAGTTTTAGGATTTCAATCAAGTGTTCTTGTACATATTTCTTGTGTTTTGTACATATTTCAATCAAGTGTCAATGAATACTGGTGGATAATTTGAAGTTTGGCATGTTGGATTGCTTTTAAAAAAAATTAAAAAAATTCATACATGTATAAATTATACAAATATGTTCGTACCAACAATTTTGAGTGAAAGATCTTTTTTTTATGAGATACACAAATGTGAATAATGTGTGAGTAGAAATTAATTTGATATTTACCAAAACATTACAACGTCAGCTATACAAGTTTTAAAAATATTTTGTTCAGTTGGCATTATCTCCGACGGTTGTTAAGTAATACCCGTCTGAGATAAAAATCTTCTTAGGCGGTTATTAAGTAACAACAGTCTGTGAAAATATTTAATTCTTAATTAATAAACATCTTCTCAGGCGGTTAGTAAGTAAAACACGCCTGCGATAAAGTTAAAAACCGCCTGTGAAAAACTGACGTCTATATAAGGACCCCTCACCGCAGTCAAAACGCAACCCTGGAGAATTTATATCGACGCCGCAAGGCTGTTGAATTTCCCCTGCGCTGCGCCGCCACTCCGCCGCCCAGCCCATACTGCCGCGCCGCCGCTCAACCCCGCACCACCACTTCTCCACCTAGCCGGCCCACCGTGCTGACGCCTCCCCACCGTGCTGACGTCTCTGCAAGGTAAATGTAGTTTCCTTACTTTTTCTTTGTATATTTTCATTAGCTGATAAGCTGTTAGTTTTGTGTGTTCTGGTATATGGATTTTGTCCTTTTGCATGTGTAAGGACTGTATGGATTGTGTTCTGGTATATTGATGTATGGACTATATGGATTGTTTCCTTTTTGTACCTATTATGTGACATGAATATGATTAATTAACAGATGCTATTGTAATATATATAAGATGCATCTGGGCCAGTTTCCCAATATAACGGACCGAATCCCACCCAGACCTAGCCCATGCTGCTGGGCCTGTTTCCCCCTTTGACTCCGTCCGCCTCAAGACGTCGCCCGTCTCCTACATTAGTCGTCCTAATCATACTTGTTATATCTCCATAAATTCATTCTATAGAAGACCTTTAGAGAATATTTGTGGCCAAATTTTGTAAATCTGACAAAAATTCTATTATTGAAGCATGGACCGTCGAGCGTGGATGTATAACATGCCAAGACCAGATCCTATGTACATTTGTAATGTTGCAAATTTTATTGAAGCATACAAGAGACATGCGAAGTTGCAAAAGATAGATGACATATTATGTCCATGTATCAACTGCGAAAATAAGATTGCTTGGACGGATACTATAGTAATCCAATCTCATTTGGTGAAAAGAGGTTTCAAAAATAACTACACAATATGGACAGAGCATGGTGAGTTAGATACACATGATGTGGATAAAGATGATGAGAGAGGCTTAGATGATGATAATGTTCATATCGATGATGGTAGTGACAATCAAGCTGGTGATGATGATGATGAGTTTGATTGTGAGGAGATGTTGCGTCACATTGAACCACATGTACTGACTTCTATGGGAGCAAGCAAAGGATTAAGTAAAATGGAGACATTGCAGAATGCGGCGACAGAGCTTTTATATGATGAATCAAACGGTTGTGATAAAGAGTTTACTACATTGCGTGCAGTCTTAGAACTACTAAAGTTGAAAGCTACGCACGGATGGTCTGATTGTAGTTTCTCTGATCTTTTGAATCTTCTGGCAGTAATTCTTCCAAATCCAAATAAACTGCCCAGAAGCACTTATAAAGCGAAGAAACTTCTTTGCCCGATGGCACTAGGTGTGACAAAAATACACGCTTGTGTGAACCATTGTATTCTGTATCGCAAAGAGCATGAGCTCGCAACTAGATGCCCCATTTGTGGTGTCAGTAGATACAAGAAGGACTACAATCACCCGTATGTTACCAACATGAAAAAGACTCAGAAGAATAAGAAGTTTATTATTGGTCCTGAAGGTGACGATGACGATACTTCTGGCGATGCAGACGGGAAGAATAAGAGAAAAATTCCTGCATTGGTGATGTGGTACCTTCCGGTAATTGATCGCTTGAAGCGTTTGTTCTCAAACCCTAGGGAGGCTGAACTTATGCGTTGGCATTCTGAGCAACGCAAGAAGAATGAAAAACATATACGACACCCTGGTGATGCAACGCAGTGGAAAAATTTTGATATTCAGTATCCAGAATTTGCGAAGGAAATCAGAAATGTGAGGTTTGCCTTGGGTACAGATGGAATGAATCCGTTTGGTGAAAAAAGGAGCATACACAACACATGGCCCGTGGTCTTAACTATGTACAACCTACCGACGTGGTTGTGTCACAAAAGGAAATATATCTTATTATCTGTTCTTCTCCAAGGTCCGAAACAACCCGGCATCGAAATTGATGTGTTCTTGGAACCTTTAATGGAAGATATGGCGAAACTGTGGAATGAAGGGGTACGTACATGGGATGAGTACAAGCGGGAGTATTTCACGCTAAGAGCAATGATATTCGTTACCGTGCATGATTATCCCGGACTATTTACATTATCGAAACAAATGAAAGGGAAGAAAGGTTGCGTTAGGTGCGTGGATAGAACTGGATTTCTATACCTCACTTCATCTAGAAAGACGGTGTACATGAGACATCGACGGTTCTTGACAGATACACACAAGTATAGGAAGATGAAAGAACAATTTGATAACAAAATCGAAAAAGATACTGCACCGAAACCTTACAGTGGAAAACTTGTGTTTGAAATGGTCAAGAACATTCATATTGCTTTCGGTAAGGGAAAAAAGAGTAAAGGAATTAAGAGAAAGAAAAGTACATCTTCGGATGATACAACTGACAATATACCAGAACATTCATATTGCTTTCGGTAAGAGAAAAGTACATCTTCGGATTGCTTATTTTACTCCTAAATAATGCTTGTCTCGATGAAAAGTTTCTCATCCAATATCCGCAAACTAGTCTCGATGAAAGACTTGTCTTTATTCGGTTATAATTCTCACGACTGTCACATGATGATGACAGTTTTCCTTTCCATTACAATAAGAGTAATCAAACCTGAGCATATAAAAGTTGTCATCACACGTTTGTGTTACTTCTTCAATGCAGTATCGCAAAAGGTGATAGCACGTGAAGATTTAGACTATCTGAAAACATACATCGTCGAGACAATGTGCAAGCTTGAGATGTGTTTCCCACCATCCTTTTTTGATATGCAAGTACACCTAATCATACATCTTGTTGATCAGATAAAAGCATTGGGGCCACTATATTTACATCATATGTTTTCGTTGGAGAGATATTTAGGAGTATTAAAAGGTTATGTGCGGAACCGTTCTCACCCAGAGGGTTCAATTATGGAAGGATACACCACTGAAGAAGTGATTGAGGGTTGCGCTGATTACATCAAAGATGGAAAATCGATAGGTGTGCCTATACCGGTACATGAGGGTAGACTACGTGGGAGAGGCAAAGTGGGTAAGAAAACTTTTATTGTTCAAGATTACAAGAATGTACACCGTGCACATTTTGGTGTACTACAACAGCTCGCAATAGCTGAGCCGTACATAAAGGAACACCAAATTGAGCTTCGTGATAAAAACCAAGACCGCAAAGAGGACTGGATCATGAAAGAGCACAAAAGATGTTTCACTGAATGGTTAATGGACAAAAATATATCATACGGAAACACTATAGAAGAGGCAACAATGAAGAAGTTAGCTTGTGGCCCATCTGCTTTGGTAACATCATGGCAAGCATATGACATCAATGGTTACACATTTTACACTAAAGAAAAAGACGGTAAGAGTGTTGCACAAAATAGTGGTGTTCGTATTGAGGCTTATGATTCACAAGGGCAGAAGACCACATACTTCGGGTTCATAGAGGAAATACGGGAACTCGATTATGGCGAAAGAATGGTAATGCCCATATTTAAGTGCCAATGGGTCAAACATCCTGATGGTTTGAAAGTGGACAATTACGGGATGACACTGGTAGACTTGAATAAAGTGGATTACAAAGATGACCTGTGGGTTCTCGCCGATAATGTTGCACAAGTTTTTTATGTTCAAGATCCAGAAACTGAGAAGTTGCACGTAGTTGTTTCTAGAAAGCAAAATATTATTGGGGTTGTCAATGTGGGAGATAATGAAGAGGAATATAATCAGTATGAAGAGATGTACCTTTTCACCGAACCAGAAAACATCAAGCGCGTAGAGAGAAGCATTAAAAAGAATTTGAAACCCTATATGCAAGAAGATGTCAATGCTGGAAAAAATGTGTATAGCAATGCGAGATGATATATATTGTTATATTTGTATCTTCTGAAATCAACTTAGAACAATGTTGGTATATGGATTGTGTCCTTTTGCATTTGTGTACACATATGCGTTTGGACTTAATGATTTGGAAGTTTGGAAGTTTGGTCTTTCAGATAATGATGTCTCGGGCGTGTAGCCGATTGAAGGAGGAGCGCTTGGCGTGGCGCAAGAACCATCCCCATGTATGTACATATGGCACACCAGTCATATGGTTGTATATACATATGTATCTGTAATGGACTGATGAACTTAACTGTAGTTTGTTTTTCTGTCTTGTTTGTTTTTGGTATTTTCAATTTCTCCGCGTAGGGTTTCTCTGCGAAGCCTGAATTGGGAGATTTATTGAAGTGGCAGTGCATCGTACCCGGTAAAGAAGGGGTAAGTCATGAAGAACAAGCACAATATGAGTTTAGCCATCGTCCTCCTATTAATAAAGTTCTTTTGCAGACTGAATGTGAAGATGGTTACTACCCCCTGACAATCTCCTTCTCTGAGGACTATCCCTTGGTGCCTCCAAGATGCACCTTTCTAATTGGGTTCTTCCACTCAAATGTCCATCGTTCGGGAGCACTCTGCATCGGGATTCTTGATCAAGAGACTGTAAGATAGACCTATTTTGTTCATGTAATTATTACTTATAATTGTTGTCGAACTTATTTGAACTGGTTTCTTATATTGCTTAAATTATATTTCGTAGGGGTGGTGCAGTGCTTTTACAATCAAAACTATACTACTTGAAGTTCAGCGTTTGCTGCATCAGCCAAATGTGCCTGATGTTGAAAATGATTGCTATAATCTACTTATCAAGGTTAGATGACACTTTGACTTAGTGACCAATGTAGGTTATTCATTCCTCCTTCAACATTTGTTAATTTAAATAATGTCAATATTTAGGATCCAGCGGAATATAAGAGACGTGTTCGGGAGCAAGCAGGATGGTACAATTTAGATTGATCGATGGGAGCTTCATCGTCGATCTACAATGAATGTAGCATGATTTTTGTTCAGTGTATAAAGAAATTATCTTTGAACAATTGTAAAGCCTCTAATGGTGTATTATCACAATTAAGCCAGCATCACTGGTGATCGAGCATTTCCTACAATGCATTACTGTACTAGTATCCGCTCATCTGTGTTTTTTCCTGATACAATTTTCCCTGCAACGACTACATACGGTTGTGATAATTGCAACGACTACACCCATATAATTACAATGAAAACCGCTTGTGATAATTGAACAACTACATACATGATCTTCTCAGACCGTTGTTAACCAAGAACCGTCTATGAAGTTCATTGCATTACAGACGGTTATTAATTAAGAACCGTCAACGAAGATCATGTATTTACCCAGACGGTTGTTTTTTAAAACCCGTCTATGAAGTTCATTGCATTACAGGCGGTTATTAATTAAGAATCGTCAACGAAGATCATGTATTTATCTAGAAGGTTGTTTTTTAAAATCCGTCTGTGAAGTTCATTACATTACAGGCGGTTCTTAATTAAGAACCGTCTATAAAGATCATGTATTTCACTAGACGGTTGTTTCTTAAAATCCGCCTGTGAAGTTCATTGCATTACAGACGGTTCTTAATTAAGAACCGCCTGTGAAGATCATGTATTTACCCAGACGGTTGTTCTTTAAAATTCGTCTGTGTTGTTCTGTCATCATAGGCGGTTATTATATCATTTGTCATCACAGTCGCATATTTTTAAGAACCGCCTGTGTTTGAAAATTTGAGGCACCTATAAAAATGCTTTTTGTAGTAGTGTACGTTCGCCTGGTCAGGCTTTGGCAAACATCAGAGAACTGTTTAGATAGGCTCTTGGACATGGGCCTCGTTGCAGAGTGTTGTCTCAGTGGCCCGGGAAACAAGGCCTGAATGAAATTACATTTGCACAGAGTAAGAATGGTTCAAAGTATCTTAAAAAAGTTGTCCGTACAAAAACAATATCGCAAGACCTATAATGGGAAAATAATGATAAGAATGAAATGGTTCAAAGTGAATTTCAGCGTTAGATATCACTATGCTAAAAAATTGGAAGGAGGATCACCTTGTTGACAAAAAAGGAAAAATGCAACTTAAAAATAACGCTGCCTTCTATAAAGGCCAGACAACAAAGCAGTGTTCTTTTCTACTCACCAATATATACGGAAAATTGAATGATTGTAGTAATTAGTAGTTTAGTAATAACTGGTGCGGTCCTTGCTGTACAAGCACGGCAACCTCGAAGTTTAAGCGATACATAATCACTCTGAAGTCGCCATAAATTTTCATTTTTTCCGTAAATCTCATTTACCTACCAGTGGAAACATCAGTTTGATTCACTACATGAAACAACACATTTACGACATCCAAATTAATTTACGACGGCAAATGAACAAGCTGTCGTAGATAATTTTATATACGACGACAATAATTGACCATCGTAAATAAATCGGTTATTTACGACGGTAATCTAAACCATTGTAAATAAGAAGGTTATTTATGACGGTTAAACACCATTGTAAATAAATAATAAAACGGTTATTCGCAACAGTCTTTGATGATTGGGTCGTCGTAAGAACGGGCCTTATACCCTACCCAAAGCTCCCGCTCTCCTCCGCCGTCATCGCCACCACACTACAGGAAACAAGCAAACGGGCGTCAGTTTGAAATAAGACTGTCGGGGCCGTCGGATTTAAAAATATAAAAGCATCGGTTTTTATTACTCGACGTTTATAAGTTTATGAGCGTCAGCCAACCGACGGTCTTAAGACTAAAGCTGTCCGTTCCTCGTCAGAAACCGACAGCTCTAGTAAGGCTGTCGGGGCCCGAGGTCCACCCGAAGGTTTTAATGTGGGCCCGATGAGCGGTCGAGAATGGTCCCGTGGTTGGAGGGTTATGGCCGTCGGGGCATGAGAGAGGACCGACAGTGTTAATTTATTGGCGTCGGTGTAGCGCCACCGATGACCATAAGTGGGCCCCCCTCACACGGAATGTTAACCCTAACTCCCTCCCGCCGCTTCTCACTCCCCGCCCGTGCGCCCGCCATCCTAGCCCGCCACCCGTGCACCGCGAGCTGCCGCCCTCCGCTCCGCGTGCTGCCGTCCGAGCATTGTCGACCTTCGGCGCCCGCTTGTCGGCCCCCGACGCACGTCCTCCGCCCGCGCGCCGCCGCCCCCCGCCCTAGTTCCGCCCGCGCGACGCTGCCCCCCGCCCTAGCTCCGCTCGCGCGCCGCCGCCCTCCATCGGGC
The DNA here is from genome assembly GCA_036927565.1 of Tuctoria greenei. Taxonomy (NCBI): domain Eukaryota; kingdom Viridiplantae; phylum Streptophyta; class Magnoliopsida; order Poales; family Poaceae; genus Tuctoria; species Tuctoria greenei. The sequence goes on along the minus strand of JAYESD010000004.1, from coordinate 212,670,711 downwards.
GCCGCCGTCCTCCGCCCCCCCCCCCCCCCCCCCCCCCCCCCCCGGCGCCCGCCCCTCCGGTTGCTTCAACAAAAAAGAATCGGGCAAGGTAAAATCTAACTATTAGTTTTATTTCTAGCTATTAGTTGAATTTCTAATGTATATTTCTAGTTATTAGTTGCATTTGTAGCTATTAATTAGTTGAATTTCTAATGTCTGTTTCTAGCTATTAGTTGCATTTGTAGCTAATAATTAGTTGAATTTCTAATGTATGTTTCTAGCTATTAGTTGCATTTGTAGCTATTAATTAGTTGAATTTCTAATGTATATTTCTAGCTATTAGTTACATTTCTAGATATTAATTAGTTGAATTTCTAATGTATGTTTGTAGCCATTAGTTGCATTTCTAGCTATTAGTTGAGTTAAAATGTATGTTTGAAATGTATTTTAACATATATTTTTAGCTATTAGTGATATCATAATTGATTGATTTTTTCTTTCTAGACTCTTATTACAAAATTGCGATTATTTTTAGTGTGTTATGTTCACTAGGTAATGTAGAGTGAGTCTCCGTGTTGTCATCCATAAAAGAACGATACATCTTATATATAGTTATATGATTTGTGTGTATTATCTATTAGATTTTTTTGCATTTTCCGCTTTGAAGGTATAATCTAAAATGAGTGACGATCGTAAAGCGATGTATGATGATTGAAGTTCAAGTGGTGCGCACACTATGGAATGAGCTCGTATCGCGAATGTTTTCATCAAATAAGCCTTTGCTAGTGGTGCCCATCTTGTGAAGTGTTCGTGTAGCAAGTGTCAGAATCGTCGACACCTATATAAGGATGAAATTGAGTTGCACCTTTGCAAGCACGGTTTTATGCCTGACTACTTAGTATGACATGAGCATGAAGAGATGGTTCATGATAATTAGTCGGACAAAAATGAGGATGATGATCGAATGGATGAGATGTTAGCGGACATTGGTAGGGAGTACGAAGAGGGGTCAACGCCGAAGGAGGTGAAGGAGTTTTAGGACCTTTTTGCCGCCTCAGGTGAAAAAGTGCATGAGAGCACCAATGTGACCATTCTACAGGCGGTGACACGACTTATGGCATTGAAGTCCAAGTTCAATTTCGCAAACAATTGCTATAATAGTATCTTGAAGCTGATTAGTGATCTCCTTCCGTCTGGGCATAAGATGCCGAAAGACATATACCACTATAAGAAGATTTTGAGCGATGTCGGCATGAACTATAAGAAGATTGATGCATGCGATAATAATTGTATGTTGTTTTAGAAGGAACACATGAACAATACCCATTGTATGCATTGCGATGCATCTAGATATGTCAAGGTTATGAACGATGATGGAGAGGAAATAACTACAAAAGTACCGATTAAACAGCTTCGGTACATGCTTGTCACAACAAGGCTAAAACAGTTGTTCCTGTCCCAAGAAACAACGATCATATGAGGTGGCATTCTGAAGGGATACGTGAGAGTGATGACAAAGCTATTATCACACATCATTATGATGGCGCGTCATGGCAAGATCTAGACCGTTTTGATCCGAAGTTTGCAAGAGATCTCAGAAATGTTCGTCTTGGATTGTCAACAGATGGTTTCACTCCTTTCAGCACCAGTAGCGGCCCATACTCTTGTTGGCATGTATTTATCATGCCATACAATCTTCCTCCCAACATGTGCATGAAAGAAGGATGCATATTTCTCACGGCTATCATTCTTGGCCCTAAACATACTGGGAAGAAAATCAATGTGTTTATGCAGCCGTTGATTGAAGAGCTGAAAGAGTTATGACATGGTGTAAAGGCATATGACAATCATCTAAAATGTAAATTTACTTTACGTGCCACGTATCTATTCTCGATCCAAGATTTGTTGGCATATGTCATTTGGGATGGTTGGTGTGTTCACGGACAATTGTGTTGTCCCATATGTATGGCTGACACTGATGCTATCAGGTTAAAGTATGGAAAAAAGTCAGCTTCTTTGATTGTCATCCACGATTCCTTCCTTCAAACCATCCTTTTAGGAGTGATACACAATCATTCTGAAAAGGCAAAATGGTTAGAAAAGGTGATATGCCCACGTCGAACACACCATCAAGTATACCGATTACATCAAGCAAGATGGAACAATCATCAAGTCAAGCTGCACCAGCTCATGTTGTCGATGGACCAATTACTCGTAGCCGAGCTAAACAACTACAACAAGAGGTGCACGCGCTACTTTGTGAAATTCCATTTATTAATGAGAATTATATACTTCCTAAATCGTACATGTTTCTATTACTCAGGTTCACCAAGGAGGATGACAAGGACACGCCAAGACTAAACCAGAGAGGAGAACTACGTCGAACCAGTTCGGCCTGGCAAAACTGTCATGAAGAAACAGTCATATTTCTTGATTCATAGAAGCTATGAAGGTCCATGAATACTTGTTGGAAAGGTGTTGAAGTCAACTTTCTAATGCCACTAAGTGCCGAGTGCTTTAGAGGTTCCAGCTTGGCAGCCGAGTGCTTTTGGTGCAGACTGTTCAAAAGATCAACAGTCAGCCTGATATCCAAGTTTCCGTGAGAAACTGTATCACTCTACAATATTTCGTGAAGCATGCTACACATTGTGTGAAAGGTTATCAAATTATCTTTCCAACGCATCTGGTCCCATGTCTTTTGGATGTCCCTAGGTGGAGCTATGATTAAAACACTGAAGACCACCCAGAAGGACAGAAGACATGCGAGAAATTGATGACCACTGCATGAATGATCAAGCCAGTTGGCGTTCCACCTTCCCACGTGGATTTTTCAGTTCACATTTATTTTTAGACTAGTTGTTGGTATAAATATGCCTCTTTTGTAAGCCAAGGGCAACTCTTTGATGAATTAAGATTATTCTAGTGAAATTTGCAGCCGAGCTGCTTGAGTGTCTTACTCAACCCATGTTCTTCCTTGTTCTTCTTGAACTTGTGGAGAGATCTCTCTGAGATCCACTAATTCGTGCTCTGCGGGTTCCAGTACGGCTGCCCCGTCTTGTGTGGATTAGCTCCGGTTGTGGTTCTGCGGTCGTTCGGAGATCGAGTCGAAGTCTTCGCGGTTTCGGTGTCTCTCTCCCCGTCGCTTGGTCGCATCCAACCTTGGTCAGGTATAAAGCTAGTTATCCGCATTGTTTCTACAACAAGTTATCTTGTTCTTGAACCTCCTGTCGTGAAGATCGGGCCACCCTTCGCCGAACCAAATTCAGTGCATATCATGTGGTAATCAGAGCTATCGTTGTCACGGTAGGTTCATTTTTTTTTATCACTCACCCTCCCACCCTTTTTCAATCTGTTACAGTTTTCACCATCCACATATTCATCCCTGTGTTTATCTTTTACATATATTTGTTTGTCCTGTAGTCCAAATCCTAAAAAAAAATACCTATAGCCCTTTTGACGGTACTGTTATCTTGTGTGTGTTCTTCCAGTTGCTTGTCACCACCATTTACCTATATCTTTTGTAATCAGCACCCATGTTAGTGTTATAAAAAAAAGGAAGAAAGAATATAGTAAAAAAAAGAGAGCACAAGTGAAAAGATTCTGAAGAATTTTGTGTTACGGTTGGGTGTTGAAATTTTCAGTTTTCATATCCAAGTTGGTGGTAATCTTGATAGCAGCAAAAAAAAATTCTTTTAAGCACATCTTTTTTTTCACTTGATTGGCAGTACCGTAGCCCGCCTTGTTCAACCACCTATAGCTCCACCGAAAACATAAACCGAGACTTTCAATTTGTACTCCTTACGGCCTCTTTACCACCTCCGTTGAAGCTGTCACACCAGCACCATCACAGTTCTTGAGATCAGGCAAGAACTTGGGTAAGTAAGAGGTGAGATCGAGTGTGTCCACATATTTTTTTTTCTTGCTGCTCCTAACATGGCAGGCTCAGATTCAAGTGTTCATGGTGGACACCATGGTGATAGGGAACCCCCTGTCTCACGGGATGTGATGCGTCGCATGGCTGATTCACTCATGGAGGCCATGGGCAGGCTCCTCGATGAGCGTCTTCCCGCGGCTGGAGGACGTCGAGCATTTCTTGATCAAGAGGACCGTCATCGAGAGGAGTCCGGCGATGAGAATTCTGGTTTCAGCCATGGATTCAATCGCTTCGGACATGGCCCTGACGGATCGGGTGGTGGTCACCATGCTGATTTTAATAATTACCATGGTGGGCGTCGCGCACATAGGCGCAATGCTGATCGTCGCCACGTGCATTTTGAAGACGAAGAGTTTGAAGATCAAGATCATGAAGAAGGATCTCATGATGATGAAAATCCTTTCGGTCAAGGTGGCAGGTTTGTTCGGTGTCATCATTGCCGGCCTGCTGATTTTGAAGAAAGGGAATACCATCGTGGTCGACGTCCTCATGACAACCCAGATAACATCACTCGTGTCAAATTGAGTATTCCAAAGTTTACTGGAAAGGAGAATCCTGATGAATTTCCTGAATGGGCTGAGCAGTGTGATCAAATATTCCGAGTACATAATCTTTCGGCTCAGCGCCGTGTGAATCTTGCTACGGTGGAATTCTCTGGATACGCTCTCACTTGGTGGAACCAAGTGCAGGAGAATCAACATGATTTGGGACGTGGATATATCAATACATGGGAGGAGATGAAGCAAGTGATGAGAAGGCGATTCGTGCCATCTAGCTATCAGCGTGATCTCAGGAACCGGTTGCAAATGTTAAAGCAAGGGAAGAGATCAGTTGATGAGTATTTCAAGGAGATGGAGCTGCTGTTGGTGCGGGCGGGAATAAGAGAAGATGCAGAGTCAACAATGGCAAGATTTCTAGGAGGTCTTAATGATGAAATTTCTGGTTTTGTGGAGATGTTTCCATATCATACATTGCAGGATCTTGTTGATCAAGCTATGCGAACAGAGAAAAAGATTCAGCAAGAGTCACGTGGAAAATCTTATGGAAGTTATTCTATTGCTGCCCCATGGCGCAAACCGCAGTCAAATACTTCCTATGGTGGTGGACGATCTCAAGGGGCTGCAGCCAAGTCTTCTCAATCATTTGTTCCATCGAAGATGGCAGCCTCCACCGCGTCATCACCAACAACTCAGCAGCGACCCGCTGCAAGTTCAGCAGCCCACAGCAATGCCTCGGGAGCTACATCTTCTTCTCGAAGTAGAGAAATTGTATGCCATAAATGCCACGGCCGTGGGCACATTGCTGCCCAATGCCCAAGCAAGAGGACCATGTTTTTGAATGAGAAAGGTGAATGGGAATCCGAGAGTGATCCGGAGGATGCTGGACAGATATGTGATGAAGAAATTGAGGAGGAAGGGAATGAGATCCAGCCTGAAGAAGGAGAACATAATTGCTTTATTTCTCTACGAGTGCTTAGTGTAACAGCAGAAAAGGGAGACAACGGGCAGCGACATAATTTGTTCCATACCCGCAGAATAATCAAAGATAAGGTGTGTCGCATCATCGTTGATAATGGTAGCTGCAACAATATTGCTAGCCAAGAATTGGTGGACAGATTGGGACTGAAACCACGGCGTCATCCTAGTCCATACAAGATACAGTGGCTTAATGATTGTGGTGCACTACGTGTCAGTCATACTGTGACTGTACCATTCTCTGTTGGTAAATACAATGATCATGTGGAGTGCGACGTGGTTCCTATGCAAGCCTGCCAGCGTCTGCTCGGTCGACCATGGCTATATGATCATGATGTCCAGATTTTTGGAAGGACCAACAAGCTGTCTTTTGTGTACAAAGGAGAGCGAATTTCCTTGCTTCCTTTGACACCGGAAGAAATTTTGAAGGATGATATCAGGAAGAAACAGCGCGAGAGCGAGCACCACTTGCGAGTGAGCCACAAAAATAGTAAGGAAGAGTGTCCACAGCCAAATCAAACCCCACAGCTGCAAGGAACCCAGAAACTGGGAAAAGAGGGTTTAGTAATGATGGCTAGGAAGGGGGATATTAAAGCATTGAGTGAACCCAATGTCATGTTCTTTGTACTTATGTACAAGGACACTTTTCTTTCTACTAATGCCTTACCCTCTACCCTGCCGAGTACTCTTTTGAATGTCTTGCAGGAATATGAAGATGTCTTTCCGGACGAAGTACCACCAGGACTGCCACCTAAGAGAGGGATTGAGCATCAAATTGACTTGGTTCCTGATGCGTCACTTCCGAATAGGGCTGCATACCGCACCAACCCAGAGGAGACAAAAGAAATTCAGCGACAAGTGGAGGAATTGATGAAAAAAGGGTATGTACAGGAAAGTCTTTCCCCTTGTGCTGTCCCTGTTCTTTTAGTGCCTAAGAAAGATGGGTCTTGGAGACTATGTGTGGATTGCCGTGCAATTAACAACATCACAGTAAGATATAAGCATCCCATTCCTCGCTTAGATGATATGCTTGATGAACTTAGTGGTGCTAATTTTTTCACTAAAATTGATTTAAGAAGTGGCTATCATCAGATTCGTATGAAAGAAGGAGATGAGTGGAAAACAGCCTTTAAAACAAAATTTGATTGTATGAATGGTTAGTGATGCCCTTCGGTTTAACCAATGCACCTAGTACATTTATGCGATTAATGAATCATGTGCTTAGAACTTTCATTGGTAAATTTGTTGTGGTTTATTTTGATGACATCCTAATCTACAGCAAGACTCTTGAAGAACATGTTGCACATATCCAGAGCGTACTTGTTGTCCTGTGTAAACAAAAATTGTACGCTAACCTTGAGAAGTGCACCTTCTACACCGACAAGGTAGTTTTCCTTGGTTTTGTTGTTTCAGGACAAGGCGCGGAGGTGGATGTTGAGAAAGTCAAGGCTATACAAGAATGGAGGCCCCCACAGAACGTGAGCCAAGTGAGAAGCTTCCTTGGACTTGTTGGTTTCTACCGGCGCTTCATGAAAGATTTCAGCACGATCGCTGCTCCAATCAATGAGCTGACCAAGAAAGACGTACCTTTCAAATGGGGAGAAGCACAACAAAAGGCTTTTGAAGAATTAAAGAGGAAGCTCACAACATCCCCAGTCCTTGCACTTCCTGATTTCAACAAGACATTTGAAATTGAATGTGATGCAAGTGGAGTTGGGATTGGAGGCGTGCTGATGCAAGAAAAGAGACCAATTGCATTCTTCAGTGAAAAGCTAAGTGGTCCGACTTTAAATTATTCAGTTTATGATAAAGAATTATATGCTCTCGTTCGGAGTTTGGAAACTTGGCAACACTACCTTTATTCTAAAGAATTTATAATACATTCAGACCATGAATCATTGAAACATATTAAGGGACAACTAAAACTGAATAAACGACATGCTAAGTGGAGTGAATTTATTGAGTCCTTTCCTTATATTGTCAAATATAAGAAAGGTCAAGACAATATTGTAGCTGATGCTTTATCTCGACGTCATGCTTTGCTCACACAACTTGATGCTAAAATTCTCGGATTGGAAAGTATAAAGGACTTATATGCCACTGATTCGTACTTTGCTGAACCATATGCCAAGTGCCGTATTGGCAAAGGATGGGAAAAGTATCATGTGCATGATGGATTTTTATTTCGCACTAACAAACTTTGTATTCCAGATTGCTCTGTTCGACTTTTACTCATGCAGGAAGCTCATGCAGGTGGCCTTATGGGCCATTTTGGAGCCAAGAAGACGGAGCAAGTGCTGGCCGACCATTTCTTTTGGCCAAAAATGCGACGAGATGTAGAGAGACATGTTCTTCGCTGCGAAAACTGCCACAAAGCTAAGTCTCGTCTGGACCCTCATGGTTTATATACTCCCCTTCCTATTCCTAATGCACCTTGGGAGGATATTTCAATGGATTTTGTTCTTGGGTTACCACGAACCAAAGGGGGAAGGGATTCAATTTTTGTCGTGGTTGATCGTTTCAGCAAAATGGCACATTTTATTCCTTGCCACAAGAGCGACGATGCTTCCCGTATTGCTGAATTATTTTTTAGGGAAATCGTGCGACTACATGGAATGCCACGTACCATTGTGTCGGATCGTGACACCAAGTTCTTAAGCTACTTTTGGAAGACATTGTGGGGCAAACTTGGGACAAAACTGTTGTTCTCCACAACATGTCATCCGCAAACGGACGGCCAAACTGAAGTTGTGAATCGAACACTATCAATGTTGCTCCGAGCTGTCCTTAAGAAGAATCTGAAACTATGGGAAGAAAGCTTGCCACACGTTGAGTTTGCATACAATAGGGCAGTACACTCAACCACTAAATTTTGTCCATTTGAAATTGTATATGGATTCACACCCACTGCTCCCATAGATCTTTTGTCTCTACCCATGCAGGAACGTGTGAACTTCGATGCAAGCAAGCGAGCTGAATTTTTCAAGAACATTCATGATAGGGCTCGGGCCAATATTGAAAAGATGACCAAGAAGTATGAGAAGCACGCTAAGAAGGGTCGCAGGAAGGTGTTGTTCGAACCAGGGGACTTGGTTTGGGTGCACCTTCGAAAGGATCGTTTTCCAGAGCCGCGCAAGAACAAGTTGCAACCCCGGGCTGATGGACCATTCAAAGTTTTGTGCAAGATCAACGACAACGCTTATGAAATTGATCTGCCAAGTACTTATGGTGTAAGTACCAATTTCAATGTGTCCGACCTCTCTCCATTCTTTGGATTGGAAGAGTCGAGGACGACTCTTTTTCAAGGGGGGAGGATGATATGCCCACGCCGACCACACCATCAAGTATACCGATTACATCAAGCAAGATGGAACAATCATCAAGTCAAGCTGCACCAGCTCATGTTGTCGATGGACCAATTACTCGTAGCCGAGCTAAACAGCTACAACAAGAGGTGCACGCGCTACTTTGTGAAATTCCATTTATTAATGAGAATTATATACTTCCTAAATTGTACATGTTTCTATTACTCAGGTTTACCAAGGAGGATGACAAGGACACGCCAAGACTGAACCAGAGAGGAGAACTACGTCGAACCAGTTCGGCCTGGCAGAACTGTCATGAAGAAACAGTCACATCTCTTGATTCATAGAAGCTGTGAAGGTCCATGAATACTTGTTGGAAAGGTGTTGAAGTCAACTTTCTAATGCCACTAAGTGCCGAGTGCTTTAGAGGTTCCAGCTTGGCAGCCGAGTGCTTTTGGTGCAGACTGTTCAGAAGATCAACAGTCAGCCTGATATCCAAGTTTCCGTGAGAAACTGTATCACTCTACAATATTTTGTGAAGCATGCTACACATTGTGTGAAAGGTTATCAAATTATCTTTCCAACGCATCTGGTCCCATGTCTTTTGGATGTTCCTTGGTGGAGCTATGATTAAAACACTGAAGACCACCCAGAAGGCCAGAAGACATGCGGGAAATTGATGACCACTGCATGAATGATCAAGCCAGTTGGCCTTCCACCTTCCCATGTGGATTTTTCAGTTCACATCTATTTTTAAACTAGTTGTTGGTATAAATATCCCTCTTTTGTAAGCCAAGGGCAACTCTTTGATGAATTAAGATTATTCCAGTGAAATTTGCAGCCGAGCTGCTTGAGTGTCTTACTCAACGCATGTTCTTCCTTGTTCTTCTTGAACTTGTGGAGAGATCTCTCTGAGATCCACTAATTCATGCTCTGCGGGTTCCAGTACGGCTGCCCCGTCTTGTGTGGATTAGCTCCGGTTGTGGTTCTACGGTCGTTCGGAGATCGAGTCGAAGTCTTCGCGGTTTCGGTGTCTCTCTCCCCGTCGCTTGGTCGCATCCAACCTTGGTCAGGTATAAAGCTAGTTATCCGCGTTGTTTCTACAACAAGTTATCTTGTTCTTGAACCTCCTGTCGTGAAGATCGGGCCACCCTTCGCCGAACCAAATTTGGTGCATATCAAAAGGTCTATCTCGTCAATTGACAAGCGAATAAAAATGGCATGGCATGCAAAGTTAAAAGAGTTTGCTGAAAGTGGTCTCGAAGGGTATGGTACAGAACACGACTGGACTCATATTTCTTTTCTTTGGGAGCTACCATATGCAAAGGCATTGCTTTTACCGCACAACATATATTTTATGCACTAAGAGCGTAATGTGGTTGAAAGCATCATGAGCATGTGTTTTGTTTTCACCGGTCAAACCAAAGATATGAATGTGAGGAAAGACTTAGCTGATCTTTGTGATCGTCCTGGGCTTGAGATTATAACTAATACAAGTGTAAATGATAGTAGGCCACGAGCTCCTTACTTTGTCAAGCTAGAAGAAAGGAGGAGGCAAATAATTACTTGGTTGGAAACATTGATGTTTCCAGACCGCTATGCAACTATAAAACGATGTGTTAACCTTAGTACCGGTAAACAAATGGGTTGAAGAGTCATGATTACCATATTATGATGATGATACTTGTGCCCGTAATGTTCCGTGGCTACTTCAAACCTGATTTGTGGAATATATTTGCTGAACTTAGCTACTTCTATAAGCAGATATGCGCTAGGTAAGTGTCAAAGAAGATAATGCAACAATAGGAGAAAGAAATCATTGTGCTTGTATGTAAGATGAAAAAAGTCTTTCCACCTGGTTTTATGAATGTTATGCAACATTTGCTGGTGCATTTACCTTATGAAGCATTAGTAGCGGGTCCTGCACAGTTCAGGTGGATGTATAGTCAAGAAAGGAAATTGAAAAAAACTTAGACCTACAGTGTGCAACAAGGCAAGAGTTGATGGGTGTATTGCAGAGACATTTGCAGCTAAAGAGATTACAAATTTCTCTATGAAATATTTCTCATATGCCAACAATGTGAATGCATCTAAGACACGATATCATGATGTAGAAGAGCAACATATGGCTGAGCTTAAGATTTTTAATTGGAAGAGTAAAGGTGTTGCAGCTGTCAATTCTCATCATATTTCAAAGCAAGAGAGGAACTACACCATGCTTTACATGTTTTTCAACATGGAGGAAGTGTTACCATATTTTAAAATATCTGACTAGTTGTATTGGACATCTTCTCTAAGACCTACACAAAGTCAATTGGATAAGATGCGTCAGGATGGCATAAATGGTGGTCTAAGCTTTGTGGCATGGTTCCGTGAACATGTAATGTTTCTATCTGTCTTTTGTCTTCAATCATAGTTCACATGCTTGTCTTAAGATTCTAACTTTGTCTATTTATGTATTGTATGCAAGATCGCAACATCTCAGGTGACTTGTGATAGATTTCGCATGGTCAACTAAAAGCAAGAGAATTTAACCGATACAATATCAACAAATACTATTTTCGTACGGCAAGTTTGGAAGCAAGTCGCCCACTTGCAACCACATCAAACAGTGGAGTAATCATAACAACAGCGGAGGGTAGTGGATAAGTCAGTGCTTACTACGGTGTTATTTAAAAAATAATCGAGTACACATTTGGTAGTCCGAAAGAACTGAAGCTTGTGATTTTCAATTGTCAATGGTTTGATCCAATATCGGGCATGCGAGTCGATGATTTTGGAATGGTGGAGGTTAACCACAACTCGTGGTACACAACTCATAACAACAATGTTGTACTTGCCCATCAAGTGGAATAAGTGTACTATTTAAGTTATTCTCATCTAAGTTTTAAAAATTTGTGGGTTGTATACAAAGTTAATCCTGAAGTGGATCATCGTTGTTATGATGGATACATAAAGAATCAGGAAGATGATGATGGTGGTATGTATCAAGATGAAGTCGAGACAATAGAAGATTTTAGGATATCTTACGGGACGGGACTAGTAGAGATAGCTAGTGGTACCTTTGAGTTAATGTTTGAAGAACATACTGGCATTTCGAGGAAACGTATTTGAGAGTCACAAAGGATTATTGAAAAGCAGAAAATGATTATTAAGGATCAAAAAGAATTTGATCAAGACAGTGAAGGAGAAGAGTTTGAAGAAGATATATAAGAAGTAGAGATACGTGAACATCTTCAAGCATGTGTGGCAGAAGCAGATTCTGATGCTGATGATTTTTTATTCTTATTGTACGCATTCTTTTAGATTTTGATTCTTATTGTAAGCATTATGTTAGATTTTGATTCTTATTGTACGCATTTTGAGTATCTTTTATTATTTATCATTTGTTTTATATAAATAATCATTATTTTGAAATTTATGCAGATGTTCAAGCATATCAAACTTGGCAGAAAAAAGTGCAGTGATAGTTCGAACCACACTAGTAGTCGGAGCACACAAGCTTGTTTCAGGTACTTGTTTATTTTTAAATACATATTAGTATTATAATTAATTATCTAATATTTGTTACATGTTTATTTTCATTTGCAGTGTACAAGCGTAAGTGTAGATAGGCAGAGGCGGCTCATGCGATGTGTCGTAGAGTCTGAGCCCTCACGATAGCCAGAGCCCCCACGAGAGCCAGAGCCGAGTTTGGCTCAGTACTTGCGCGAGGAGGAAATATATACCGTGAGACAGTCATCATAGCAGGGAGGAGACTCTCAAGTTCGGACATGAGAGACCGTACGATTGAGGCGGTCTTTGGTGGTCCTCCTCTGAGGGTGGTGATGAGGTGGACGATGAGGGTAGCAATGATGAAGAGGGTGATGATCCCGCATGAGATAGGAGGTTGGCAAGACTTGCAGAGCTAGCTGAGGTAGGTCAGCCGCCCGCTCGATGCTCTTTCAGGTACTATTTCGGGTTAATTGATAAGCTATCTTTTATCTTTGTTTTATTATTAACTAATATTATTTGAACAGGCTACGGAGGCACCTTTTATGTACTCCAAGAAAAAGCTCGGATGAGCGGATAGTTATAAAGCCGAAGGGTACTAGGTGCTCGGTCGAGGTTAGTTGGAGTGGCAGGGGGCATCAACGAGTAATTAACACGGAGCTGGGAAACACCATCTGGTTTTGCTTTCCCGGGATGGTTGTGTTGGACGGTCGAAGAATTGCCGCGCATAGTTGGGATCACTATCGTCGAAGTGTTTGATACGACACTTCCCCCAGACCCGCTGAGAAGCAGTCCGCGGAGGTTCTTTTGTGGTTGGGGCATGCAAAGATCAAGATCAAGATGATGACCTCAGGGATTTACGTGGTTCGAGCTGCTTGAGCGTAACACCCTACTCCACGGGGATTGTGTAATTGTATTGAGCGAGTGCGTTCGCTAAGGTCAGGTCGAAAATTCGCCTTTTTCCATATTCATGCAGTGCAGCCCTTTTATAGTTCTAAGGACTGACTGTTACAAAGCTGGTCTGGCCCGACATGTGGCCCTAGCGTGCTTAACAACCTAATACACTGTCTAAAGTGTATTAAGTATAATTAATAGTGTGGTAACGTGCCTTCATTGCAGCGTTACCCCTATTAATGATGCACTGATCGTGTGTCATTAATATGGTATTAATGACACATTATCAGACCTTGTAATTGCTACTTTAACCGTCCTTGAATGTTTGTAACGGACATGATCTGCTCGTATTTCTGTTGGAGATGAAGGTCTGGAGGCTCCACACGTGGCAGATCCGGAGCTTTCCCTTACGGGAGGGTGGGTCCAGGGTTGCTGTACACGCGTCGGTACCAGAGATCATCTTTGACGGGGGCGAGGTACGGGGCTTCTCTTGGTTGGGAGTTTTGTTCCGGTCTTATTTTACACGCGTTAACCCGGGAGCCAGCCATGTGAGGGGAGCAGGTCCGGTGCAACGTGACATGTGGGACCTGCGAGGGCCTTCGACTCTGACGGGTGGAACTTTATTACACTTTTTGCGGTATCATGGGATACCCGGTACGTAGGGTACCGACAGTGGCCCCCGGGCCCACCTCTGGGAGAAACTCTTTGGGTTAAGTTGTTCTACCAGAGGTGGGGCCATTCTCGATTCGCGCGCTTTGATTTTCCAAAAGTCCTCTGATGCGCCGATAGAGTGACAGTCCAGGAGTGAACCTTCAACATGTGGCTTGTTATGAATACGGCAGGTGAGATCTTTGAGTGCGGATACCATGCAATTGAAGGTCGCCGGTTCCCAATACAAAAACTGTATCGGTTCCGGGCGCCTTGTCAGAGCGACGACTTTGGGTTCCCCGCTGCCCATCATGGCAACGGTTGGCCTTGGGTAAGGATATCGATATCTTCGTTAGGGTGGCCCCAGGCCCACTCGCCATTGTCGGGGTAGATTTTTGAAAAGTGCCTTCAATCTCTATGTGGTTTCCATCCAAGCGTCGCAGAGGCTTACATAAGAACGAAAGTGCGTACGGTTTAGGGACTCTTTACGCCTTCAATCATCTTTGCACTCAGAGCCTCCCAAACTCCGCCTAACTTTCCATCCTTTGCTCCACTTTGCCGCGATGGAGTTGGGTCTCCCCAAGAGCCGCCTCAAGAGCGATGATGATCTTAAGAAGGTATGGACCTACATGGGATGGTCCAACAACTCCTTCAACCATCTGGTCCGCGCCGACAAGCTCCCGTTCAAGAAGGAGCGCAATGGCGATATGGTGTACTTCACCGCGTACGCCATGGTGGGATTCATTCCATCTTTCTTGACTTTCCTTTTGATGCTGCTGAACATCTATGGTCTGCAGCTGTACCACCTTGGCCCCCATTCTCTTCTTCTTGTGGCGACATTCGTCCACTTCTGCGAGATGTGGGTGGGTATCCCCCCCCCCCCCCCCCCCCCACGTTGAGCTTTTCTACACCTTCTTCACCATCCACACCACCGGCAAGGGGTTCGAGTTTCTTGGCTTCTACTATTTTGTGAAAAGCAAGAACTGCCCCTACAAATACTTGAGGTCATTTCCTTCCGACAAGTGGGACGACTGGAAGAAGGATTGGATCATCGTCACGGTCGAGGAGCACGAGAAATTGGAGCTACCCGAAGGTCTCTTCAATGTTGACACTGACGCATGGAGTGTGGTTCCAGTGTTGTCAAATGCCTTCAAACCTGTCTTTACCAGGATCCGCGAGTGCGTGGATGGTGGAGTGACACCCCAGATGGTCTTCTGCAACTTCCTGGTCAACAGGTGGGCTCCGCTGAAGAAGAGGGAGAAGCTTGTGTGGGCCCTCAACAGCGTGATGGATGAAGATCGGATTGAAACCGGTCTGAAATCCAACTTGGATGATGAATCCTTGGAGTTTCATTTGAAGAAATTCCAGCATGGGATTAATGTCAACGGCAATGACTTGGCCCGGCCAGTAGCCTTCCTCCTCCTGAACATGGAGGCACAGTTCAGTAGGGAGCTCCGGAGGAGCATGCTGGTGCTTGACGACCTTGGCGAGGTAGAAAGGCGTCCGACCATCGGATTGGCGATTCCCGGAGCTTTCGAAGGTGGTCCTGCCTCCGCCCCGAGCTGAAGGACTGAAGACATCGCCAAAGTGAAGGGCAAAGAGCCAGTTGAACCTTCTAGCCAGAAGAGGAAGTTGAAGCATGCTGAAGGGAGGTCCGTCAGGCCTGCTCCTTCCACGACGGCTGCTTCTCTCCGGAGGGGGAGGTCTTCTGTAGCTACTCCTGCTCCGGTGCAAACGTCTTCAAGAGGCGTAAGCTCCGGGTAGTCAACCCTGGCCTCAGTGTCAGCTAGAAGCTCCAGGTCTGGGAGTTCTTCCCGGCGAAGGGAAGTTCTGGCTGAAGGAACTTTGGCGGCTGCGAGTGTTCCTCAACTGAGGTCCAAAGCAGTTGTCTCATCAGATTTGGTGGGCTCTAGCTTCGGGCCTCAGAAGAAGAGGTTTCGAGGTGACTGGGGTGGTAGCATCCCGAGGTAAGCATTGGTCGCTTACCCTAAAATGCTAGTCTTGTTTTTGATGTGTTCTTAATCTTCTCTTCCCTTTGTTTCCAGGGTATCGAAGAAAGGACCCGGAGCTTCAGCGCCTATTGCAACGGTTGGGGCTGCACCTTTCGAAGCTCCGACTTCGATCACTTAGCCTCATCGTCAAGCAGAGGCAGAAGTCGCGATAGCTCCGGCGCCAGCTGTCGTGAGCTTGGACTC
Organism: Tuctoria greenei; assembly: GCA_036927565.1. Lineage (NCBI taxonomy): Eukaryota > Viridiplantae > Streptophyta > Magnoliopsida > Poales > Poaceae > Tuctoria > Tuctoria greenei. The sequence goes on along the minus strand of JAYESD010000004.1, from coordinate 212,654,789 downwards.
GGAGTCCTCACCTGAAGCTCCTGTGGTAGCGTTGGACCGCAGGAGGGAAGTTGAAGATTGCCCCTGGCGGCGGAGGCTGATGCTCCAGCACCAGCGATGCCAGAAGTTCCGGCTTCCGATCCGGAAGTTGCCGGAGCCCTGGCTACTGAGCCAGAGGTAGCTGAAGCCCCGACTATTGAGCCGGAGATCACCCAAGCTTCAACCCTTATGCCGGAAATAGTTGAAGATCCGGTGGCTAAGCTGGAAGTGGTAGAGGGTCCGGCTGCTGAGCCGGAGGTGGTTGGAGCTCTGACGGCTGTGCCAGAGGTGGTTGGAGGTCCAGCAGCTGTGTCGGAGGTGGTCGCCGTGCCGGAGCCCGAGCCAGCAGTGGTTGAGGCATCAGCCGAAGCTTCGGCTGCTGCTCCAGAGGTGGTGGTCCCGGAGGTACCTGGGCCGGAGCCAGAGCAGCTCAAAGAGAGGGCGACAGGTCCCCCGACTTCGGAGTCGTCGACTGAAGTCCTGGAAGCGGCGCCTTCAACTGCTCCAGAGGTGGAAGTTCCCCCCGAGGGTTCTTCTGGTGCCGCTGAAGGGCTCCAGGAGAGCGGCCTTAGCGCTGCAAGAGTACAGGGAACCACTAGAGTGGGACCCAATTTTTGTGATGGAGAACCCTTTCGAGCCTGCGGAAATGGTCCCAGCAGGCCTAGAACCTATCCCTCTAGCATTGTCCATAGACAACGCCTGCTCAAGTCTCTGACAGGTCCAACTTGCCTTCGAACATGAGAGAAATGCCTTGGAGGAGGAGCGCAACACCTTGAGGCTTTAACGCAACAGACTCCATTTTGAGACCAGGCTTGCTCAGACGAGGCTGGCTAACTAGAAGGAATGGATCAAAGGGGAGAAGGCTCGGTTAGAGTACTGGGATAAGTTGATGGAAGAGAAGGAGGCCACCATCCGGGCGCTCGATGCTAACTCCAGAGAAATCCTGGAGCAAGCCAAGGAGAGACGTGACGCTGCTGACGAGCATTACGAAAAGCTCATGGAGTTGAAAGAAACTCTCCTAAAGCGTCGAGCGGACCTGGAGGCGAGGGAGGAAAAACTCCTAGGGCAGCAGGAGGATGTGGTGACGAGAGAGGCGGAGGTAACCCAGAAGTTGACTCTGGGTGAGAAAAATTTGGCAGATCGCAGCAAAAAGCTGGATCTATGGAAGGAGGAAGAGAAGAAGAAGAACTGGAAGGTGGGGCAAGAGCTCTCGAAAAGAGAGTCTGACGTTGCCGCTAGGGAGGAGAGAGTCAAGGGCACGGAAAAGGCCTACCTGAGAGGCGGAACCACATCCACCTGTGAGAAACGGAGCTGGCCGACCGGGAGAAGCAGGTTGCTGAAAACATGCAACAGCATGCTAAGTTGTCCGAGCGGCTTGCGGCCGCCCAGAGGTCACTAGAAGAGCTGCGGATCTCAAAGGCGACTGTGTCCTTGATGGTATGGGACTTCCAGGGATGTGCGGACAGGGCCCTTGTGCCTCTTGGTTTCAGTCCAGTACGCCCAGAGGACCCATCGCAGGAGTTGGACCAGACACTAGCGGCACTTGGCTCTGCTAGCAGCAAGCTCGACGCGATGGGTGACATCATTGCCGATCAACTGGAGACGGAGGGTAAATCCTTGGCCAAGAACGTCACTGAGTATGTTTTGGCATGTTATCGGAGCCGAGACCCCCAGTTCTCCCTTGATCCGGTCTTTGAAGGAATCATCGCGGAGGAGGAGGATGCCGCCAGGGCTAGTGTCCAAGAAGCTGCTGAGAAGGTTACTTCGTTTTTCCACAGGACCTAGATCCTCCAGTAGCTAGGACTTTTCTCCTTTTGTCCCTTGTAATACCAATTTTGTAATCCAGTTCCTTTGACTAATGAAATCCTCGTTTTTGCCTTGAATTTCACTTTGTCTTCAATATATTATGTCGTGTCTTGTTGACCCCCTGGTACATGTGTACAATTGAGGTGTGTACATGTACCAAAGGTTATGGTAGTATGTTGATGAGCACTTGTAGATTTTATGCCCGAAGTCTTAAATTTTAAAGCGTCGAAGACAGGCCCCCTGGAATGGTCGGAGCTTGGTAGCTCCGGCATCAACATACTAGACGTTGATGGCGGACCTATCTTGGGAGATGTCGGAGCTTAGTAGCTCCGGCATCATCCACCATCGCTATGAATTTTTGCTTTTCCTGCACATTAAAGGCAAGAGAAAAAGTAAAATTTGTCCTCTTGCCTATAAATTGGTTGTGGCTTATTGTTCTTATTTGAACTTTGAGCCTGAAGAAACTCAGCATGATAACGAGCATTTTGATATAATCTTTTTGGATCTACATGCCTTTTTAGTACTCACTCTACTAAGGCCTGTTAGGGTGTAGGTAGAATGGCGTACTTAGGGTGCAGGACCAAGCTAAGTCGATAGCGCACTTCGGACCTATGTTGGCTTGGCGTTCAGGCAAGTAGACTATGTAGCAATGTTAATGTCGGTACCCTGCGTGCCGGATACCCCTTGGAATCGCAAAGACCATAAGGAAACTCCATCTACCAGATTTGAAGACCTCCGAAGGCCCCACATGTCAGCCGTAACCGGACCTTCTTCCCCGACATGGTTAGTCCCAGGGCCGCCACGTGTATCATAAGACCGGAGCTATCACCCACACATGGGAAAGCTCCGAACTAGATACCATTATGGCACCCCCGGACCTAACCCCAGACAGAGGGAAGCTCCGGTACTAACACGTGTCCAACAGCAGCGGACCTACCCATCCACGATGGTAAGCTCCAGAGCTGCCACGTGTCCGAACCGCCGGACCTTCAACTTCAACAATCAGGCTGGTGGACCCCCAACAACTCGAACCTTCAAGGGGCAATCAAGGACTTCAAGGCCCGATTAAGTGTCATTAATACCATATTAATGACAGACGATCGGAAGGCCCTTAATACCAGTAACGGCACTATCAAGGCCCGTTACCACGCTATTAAGGGTAATTAATCTTATTAATTGTGTATCAAACATTAGTAACCGCCAGGGCCACTTGTCGAGCCAGGCTAACTGTGTAACGACCGGTCCTTGTACTATAAAGGGCTGGTCGACGATACACAGAGGAACCTCTCTGGACTCTCTCTGAGCTCTCGAGACACTTTCGCCCTCACACACTTACTCACTCGCTCAATACAACATCAACACACCCCGTGGAGTAGGGTATTACGCTCAGGCGGCCCGAACCATGTAAACCTCTGTGTCAATTCGCCACCATCTCTTGAATCTCTGCGCGCCCATTACCGAACAACAAACTCCACGGACTACCAACAGTAGTGTCGGGAGATCTGCCGGATTCAACCACCTACAGTTGGCGCGCCAGGTAGGGGCGCCCAAGATTTCAAGAATGGTGAACTCAGCTACTGGATCGTCCAACGGCGACCCCGCTGTGCAACCTGCTGGAGGCAACCCCTCCAACATGCAGCAACCAGCGGGTGCCACAGCTCCAGCTGGAGTCATGCCACCGCCTGCACGAGCAAATCAAGTTGGACAACGAGACAGAGCATCCGCATCGGTCACGGCGTCGGCGAATAACAACAACCCCGAACACGCGCTCCATGCAGCGCGTGGCCTTCTCCAACGCCTACAACCTTTGGGTGCATCCCAGGGTGCAATGGAGCAGTGGAGGGCTGACGTGGAACACTTGGTTGCAGCAGCAGCCGATCACATCAGCAACCAAGGTCCTCCCCCCTCGGGGCAGGTCCCATCGCAGCATCGGACTTTGTCGGGCAGACTTGGTCCGCACGCTTCCCAAAATAGGAGGCGTGTTGCATCTTAACAAGTGACGTCACTGCCTTTCGGGGCCCGACAAAGGTAGCGACATCACTACTTCCCCGAAAGGCTTTAACTAGGGAACGAGGCTGTAATGGCCAACTACTTCCCCGTGGCTTTAACTGGGACCGCCAGGTCCTGGTTCATGAGCCTCCCGCCCAACTCCATCAATAGTTGGACGGAATTGTGCCAATAGTTCACCGCTAATTTCGGGAGTTCATACACCCGACCAGGCACTGAACTGGACCTTTTTGTTGTAACGCAGAAGGGGGGAGAATCCTTGCGTTCCTTCATCCAGAGGTTCTCCCAGGTACGAAACACTATTGCTTCTATCTCCAGCGCCTCTGTTATTGTGGCATTTAGACGGGGCGTATGAGATAAGAAGATGTTGGAGAAGCTGGTGATCAAGGAGATCACCAGCGTCACAGAGCTCTTCAGCTTGGCTGACAAGTGCACCAAAGCTACGGAGGGCCGTGAAATTCACTCCAAACCACCTCCAAAGGATAACAAAAAGTCCTGCAAGGGCGAGTCCACTACCTCCTGGAGCGGCAAAAAGTAGAAAAAGTCCAACAGCAAGAAAAAGCCGTCGACTGGCACACCTACTGCTGCAGCTGCTGCAGCTCCGGGTGGCCGGGGGCCATGCCCCGAGAAACAACCTCGACCTTCATCTGAAGATGGCAGCAACTCCAAAATGTGGTGTCCTATCCATAAGTCGAAAGGCCACATCTTGAAAGACTGCCGAGAGGTCCAGAACCTTGTCGAGCGCTACAACAAGCGCCGGGAAGAAGTTCCTTTCTGACAAAGGGAAGGAAAACATAAAGTCGGCGAAGCTCCAGCTGAAGAGAAGTTAGGTTTTCAGGACCCTAAAATGGTCCTAAAGGCTGTATACACCTCCATCAATGATGATTCTGACGTCTCCGACAATGAACGTCGGAAAACTATGAACACCATCTTTGGTGGTTCATGGGACATCACCTCCCGCCGTGTCCTTAAGACCATGCGGCGGGACATGGATTTGGTAGCTCCCACTGCCAGGGCGGAGCCGCACTGGAAGTGGATGGATACCGCCATCACTTTCAACGCGTCGGACTGCCCTCAGAACATGATGGGGGCTGGCCAACTCCCATTGATGGTATCTCCGACCATCAACAACATCCAACTCCACCATGTAATGGTGGACGAAGGTTCGGGGCTGAACCTCATAAGCTTCGAAGCTTTCGTCAAGCTTCAGCTCCGGCCTTCGGATCTTCGCCCCTCCCGACCTTTCTCTGTAGTAGGTCCGGGGGCCATAACCCCACTTGGTGCCATTACTCTCCCCGTGACCTTCGGGACTCGGGAGAATTATCGCACTCAGAAGTTGGTCTTTGATGTTGCTCAGATCAACTTACCCTTCAACGCCATTCTGGGCAGACCAGCCTTATACAAGTTCATGGCTGCTGCTCAGTATGGCTACCTGGTGTTGAAGATGCCAACACCAGCTGGTGTTCTCCAGATCCGCGGAGACCGCACTGCCGGAGTGACTGCTTTGGGAGAACTTCATGCGCTTGCTACAGCGCAGGAGGAAGAGTCCACGTAGGAACAAGCTCCAAAACCCTCGAGCATTCGTCAACAAGGCTCAACCTCCGCACCTCGCGTGCAACCAACCGGCAACACTGACATTCCCATCAAAGTCGTCCAAATCGGTTCTGATGCCACTCAGACCACCCGTATATCGGGAGGTCTGAAGACAAATAGGAACTCACGCTCATCACTTTCCTTCGAGCAAACGTTGACGTGTTTGCCTGGCAAACGTCACAAATGCTTGGGATCCCTAGGGAAGTGATCGAGCATAATCTGAAGATCTATCCTGACGCTCGGCCTGTACATCAGAAGCCTCAAAAGCAATCAATAGAGCAATAGAACTTCATACGACAAGAAGTGAAGAAGTTGCTCGAAGCTAGATTCATCCGAGAAGTCTTCCACCCAAAATGGCTGGCAAACCCAGTCGTTGTACCCAGTGTGTCTTCGGAGTTAGCTCCGGAAAGCTTCTTGGATTCTTGGTGAACCACCGAGGCATAGAGGTGAATCCGGCGAAGATTAAAGCTATTAAATATATGCGGCCACCAGCCCGCATCAAGTACGTCCAGAAGCTGTCTGGATGTCTGGCTGCCCTCAGCCGTTTCATCTCAAAACTGGCGGAACGAGCACTACCCATCTTCAAGCTATTGAGGAAGACCGAACCATTCCAATGGTCCGAAGAAGCAGAAAAGGCGTTCCGGGAGCTAAAGCAGCTCCTCACCACTCTACCAACCCTGGTAGCTCTGAACCCTAGTGAGCCTTTACTGCTTTATATTTCGGCAACTGACAAAGTTGTTAGCATGGTTCTGGTTGCGGAGAGACCAGAACCCTCACAAGGTCAGGAATCTAGACCCCTCTGGGAGGCTCAGGAGGTTCCTGAAGGCGAGTATGGGTCCCAGCCCCCAGACTTGGATCTACAAGGAGTTACTCTTGTCGAACAAGAGGATTCGGAACCCTCCGGGAGGGTTTGGGTCACTCCAGAAGAAGCTTTGGGTTCCTTCAGCAAGGATCCAGAGGTCCCCGAAGAAGGTCCGGACCCCTCCGGGAGCGTCCGGGTCGATGAGGAGGAAGCTCCAGGCCCCTCCGGGAGGGTCAGGACAGTCCAACGCCCAGTGTACTTCGTCAGCGAAGTACTCCATGGCGCCAATACTCGATACCTAGAGGTGCATAAGCTGCTCTATGCAGTTCTTATCGCCTCTAGGAACCTTCGCCATTATTTCCAAGCTCATAAGATCTCGGTGGTGACCTCTTATCCACTGCGTGCGATCTTGCATAATCCCAATTCCACTGGGAATATTGCAAAGTGGGCAGCAGAATTGGCCGAGTTTGACCTAGAATTCGTCCCAAGACAAGCGATCAAGAGTCAAGCATTGGCGGACTTCATGGCGGAATGGACCCCCTCTCCATCAAACCCTGGGTGCCCTAGTGAGCAGAAGCTAGAACTCAAGGCTCTGGTCTTCACTGAGCCTCACTAGACTCTCTACTTCGATGGCTCCATGCAAAAGCAGAGGGCTAGAGCTGGAGTCCTTCTCCTCGCTCCAACTGGGGAGAAGGTAAAATACATGGTCCACCTTGACTTCAAGGCGACCAACAACATGACGGAGTATGAAGCACTCATTTACAGACTAAAGGTGGCACTATCATATGGTGTCAATCAACTGTTGGTCAAGGGAGATTCGCAACTCATCATTAAACAGGTGAAGGGTGAATGCTCGTGCAACAATCCCCAACTAGATGCTTACCTCCTTGAAGTCCAGAGGCTTCAGAAGGACTTCAAAGTCCTAGACCTCCACCATGTCCAACGTCTCCATAACGCTGAAGCTGACGAACTCTCGATGAAAGCGTCAACCGGAGCTCCGGCTCCTGATGGAACCTTCGTCCGGAGGTTGTCAAAACCCACAGCTCAGCCCGCCGAACTAAGCGAAGGGGGCGAGACCAGCATCCTGAAGCTGGCGGTCCCGATGGCCCTGTTACCATGGCAGCCATCAAGGGTCGTAGGTGCTGCCGGAAGCTCCGATCAACCTAGCACGCAAGACTAAAATGCTCAAGCAAGCTCCGATGCATGGATCTCGGAGATCTGGAGCTACTTGAAAGACAATATCCTTCCCGACGATGATGTATCCGCTGACCGGATAGTCAGATTGGCTAAAAGATACACGTTGGTAGAAGGGGATCTCTACCGGTGCGGTGCCAATGGCGTCCTAATGCGGTGCATCACAAGGGAAGAAGGCCGTGAGCTCCTCACGGAAATCCATGGAGGCGAGTGTGGGAACCATGCGTCTTCCCGCACGCTGGTTGGTAAAGCCTTCTGGGATGGCTTCTACTGGCCTACAGCGATCCAGGATGCAACTGAGCTGGTGAAGAAATGTGAAGCATGCCAGTTTCACGCAAAACAAATTCACACACTGGCTCAGCCTCTACAAATGATACCTCCTACGTGGCCTTTCGCTGTGTGGGGAATGGACATCTTGGGACCTTTCCCAAGAGCCGTCGGAGGTTACAAGTTCCTGTATGTTGCCATTGACAAATTCACCAAATGGTCGGAAGCAACTCCAGTTGTGACAATAAACAAGCAATCAGCTATCAACTTCTTGCAGTCCATCGTATGCAGATTTGGAGTCCCGTACAAAATCATAACAGATAATGGGACCCAATTCACAAGCTCTGCTTTCCAAGGATAATGCGAATACCTCGACATCCAAGTGAGCTACGCTTCTGTAGCTCACCCAACAAGCAATGGCCAAGCCGAGAGAGCAAATACAGAAATCCTTAAAGGACTCAAAACGCGCACTTATGAGTGCCTGAAAAAACATGGAGCCAACTGGATCGAAGAGCTTCAGCCCACTCTATGGGCCAACAGGACAACTCCAAACCGGTCAACTGGAGAGACACTCTTGTTTCTGGTGTAGGGAGCTGAAGCCGTCCTTCCTCCGGAAATCACCTTGGGGTCGCCTCAGGTCCGGACCTTCGACGAAGCCACGCAGGACCAGCTCCGGCGTGAAGACCTTGACCTCCTTAAATAGGGAAGGTGCCAAGCAGCTGTTCGGAATGCCTGATACCGCCAAGCTCTTCGGCGCTATCACCAACGACATGTTCACAACTGACAGCTTGAGGAAGGCGTTCTGGTGCTACGGAGAATACAATCCAGAGAAGGGTTAAACAAACTCTCCCCCGGCTGGGAAGGACCCTTCCGAGTGATTAAAGTATCCCATCCCGGATGCGATCGCTTGGAAACTGAGGATGGTACACCTCTCTCAAATCCTTGGAACATTGAGCACCTCCGTAAGTTATACGCTTAATATCACGGAGGTGAGTTTGTAATTACATGTGATGTATGTTATAGAGTCATTGTGCAGAGTCAGGTAGTTCCTCCGGGAGGATAGTCGGACCTACCCCGTAAGGTCCGCAACATCCATGCAACACTTTTCACAGTCTCAGAACTAAAAGTGAAGCTAGCTACCTTGGGTCAAACGAGAAATAAAACACACTTAGTCTTGTTCCATACCCTAAGAGTGTACTTGTTTCCCCTATACCCCGGACCTATAATGAAAGACATCATTGTGTGAAAACAGACTCCACGTGCATTTATTTTGTACAAGCTCAACATTTTTTATTTTTCTCTTTCTTGTATATAACAAAGTTGTGCAGTTCTTAAGAAAATTTAGCTCGACCAGTTCATGTACAATTCGAGTTGCATTGTCTATTCTTCTGGGTCCAAACATTGTTGATGATCTACTCGTCTGAATGCCGCCAAGCTAATCTAGGGCCGGAGTGTGCTATCGACTTAGCCTGGTCATGCACCCGAAGTATGCCACTCTACCTACACCCCGGCAGGCCGAAGTAAGGCGAGTCCAGAAACGATCGGACCTGAAGGAAACAAGACGACACTCTTGATTGTATTTAGAATTGTGTTCGACCTAAAACTTTCTCGGGAATAGTAAGCCGCAATGAATTTATAGATAGGAAACAGATTTTACTGTTTTTCTTGACTTCGGTGTGCATGAAAAATAAATATTTCATGATGATGATGAATGAAGCCGGAGGTGCCAAGGCTCCGACATCCTCTTGGCGGCTTGTGGTCGATGTTCAAACATTGATATCGAGCGTCGCTGGAGCTACTCAGCTCCGGTAAAGCTAGGGGGCAAGCCGTCAATGAGAAGAAAAGATGGTGGAAAGACTCTATAGTGGAGTCTGCTGTCAACACACCACGTGTTGACAGAGGTCACTGCCGGAGCCACCAAGCTCCGACATCCTAGAGGACTAATCGTCGATGCTTTACGCGTTGATGGAGACTACTGCCGGAGCTACTAAGCTCCAACGATGGTCAATGCCGGAGCCACTAAGCTCCGACAACCTCAGGTGCCTTCACTATCGAATACTTCGGACCTACATTCTACAAGTTCGAAGCGCGCAAGTCTTCAACAACTGTTATATCCTCTTGGTACATGTTCACAATCAAATTGTGTACATCTACCAGGGGGCCAAGTGCGAAAAAAGGTGTTGAAGACAAAAAATGAAATTCACAAAAAACTTGGATTTCATTCATCAGGAGACAAGAGATTATAAAATTGGAGAAAAAGAAGAGAGGATACAAGTGGGAGCTACAAAGAGATGGTCCTAGACCCTATGGAAGAACGAGGCGACCTTCCGGGCAACTCTGATACACTGGCTTGGGTAGCTTCTCCCTCTCCTTCGATGGGGCCTTCAAGCACCGGGTCCAGGGGGAATTGAGGGTCCCGGCTTGTGTAGCACGTGAGCACAAATTCTGCGATGTCCTTCGCCAGGGATTGTCCCTCGGTCTCTAGCTGGTCCGCGATGACATCGCCCATTTTGGTGAGCTTGTTACCTACTGAACTCAACGCATTCAACACCAGGTCCAGCTCCGGCTCCGGATCATCCGAACGCACGGGATTGAAACCCATTGGCGTCAGCGCGTCGTTGGCTTTGCCCAGGAAGTCCCAAACTTGTTGGGACTCCATAGTCCTCGAGCCTCGCATCTCCTCCAAGGATCTTCTGGTCGCCGCAAGCTCCAAATTCTCACGGGCAAGGCACTCAACCTCTTTGGTGTTCTGCTGAATCTTTTCAGCAACTTGCCTTTCGAATTTTCCAAGCTCTTTCTCTCGGAGGTGGATCTTGTTCTCGTGGTCGACCAGGTCCTTCTCCCTGCCCCACACTTTCTTCTCCCTGGCAGCAAAGGCATCCTCCCTCCTGTGGAGTTCCTGCCCTCGCTCCCAGGCCTTTTTATCCTCTCTCTCGCTGTGCTCCTCCAATTTCTTGGAGCGCTCCTCGAGACTCTTGTCACCTAGAGTTAGCCTCTGAGTGAGCTCTTCCTCCATCTTCACGACGCCGTCCTGCAGCTCCAAAAGTTTTTGCTCTTCATCCTCGAGCTTTGTCTCCTGCACCTCAAGAGCCTCCCGGCGCTTGACGAGACTAGCGTGGATGGCATCGAGCCTTTCCTGGCGATCATCCGCTGCGCTATTAGCACCTTTGGCCTGCTCGTAGATGGCCCGGGACTGGTTGTCAAGGGATTGTGTCATGCTTTCCCTCTCATCCAGCAGCTTACCCCAGTATTCCAGGCAGACCTTCTCCCTCTGCACCCACTCCTTGTCGTCAGCCAGCCTCGCCTGTGCCAGCTTGGTCTCGAAATGGAGCCGGTTGCGCCACCTCCTAAGAGTTTGACACTCCTCCTTGAGGGCCTTGCTGTCGTTGTAGAAAGCCAGCTGGACCTGACGAAGACTGGAGCAGGCGTTGTCAATAGCAACGACAGGGGGATCGGTTCAGGACCTGCTGGAGTCATCTCCGCCGGTTCCAGCGGTTTCTCTGTGACAAAAATTGGGTCCCACTGTACAAGAGTGACCCCCTGAGCTTCCACGACACTAGGTCCATCCTCCGGGATAGCCTCGACTGCCGCCAAGGAAGGTCCTGCAGTAGAAGTTTCAACCTCCAAAATTGGCTCCGAAGGTCCCGCCGCCAGATCATCAACAACTGACCCCTCAGGCGGGGGGTTGGCAACTTCATCTTGGCACCCTGGCTTAGGTGCGGGCACCTCCTGGACCACTACTTCCGGGGCAGGCGTAGAAGATTCCGCCGGAGCTGAAGCCACGTTCGGCTCCAACGTTGGCGCCTCCTCCACCACCGGTTCCAGAGCTGACGCCTAGACCATCATGGGCTCGAGCACCGGCGCCTCTACAGCAACTGGCTCAGGCGCCAGTACTTCTTACACAACCGACTCTACCGCCGGAACTTCTGCGGCAACCAGCTCTACCGCTAGAACCTCCTCGACAGCCGGCTCAAGCGCAGGATCTTCATCAACCACCAGCTCGACTGCTGGGGCATCAATAACATTCGGCTCTAGGGCCGAAATTGCAGATACCTCCGGCTCTGAGGCCGGAACGTCCATCATTTCAGCATCCAAGCCCGGAGCTTCAACCTCCGGGGCTGGTGCCGCTGGTACATCTTCATTCCCGTGGTCCAGCGCTACCACGGGAGCTTCTGGGGATGATTCGAGGTCCAAGACCACGACAGCCGGCGCTGGAGCTATCGCAGCCTCAGCCACCTCTTGGGGCGGCACTGGAATTGGAGCCGGAGCTTCCGCCTGCACAGCTTCAGCTGCTGCTGCAGGAACCAGAGCTTCAGCCCCTTTCTTGGGCACTCTTTGAATGAAGGATGAAGACACTCAAAATGCAGTTACAACAAAAAACAATCAACTGAGGTAAAAAAATCAAAATTACCTCGGAAGGCTCTTGCACCAGTTAGCACAAAACCTCTTTTCCGGACGCTCGGAGCTGGACCCTGTCGCCACTGACGTGGTGGCTCCGAAAGGTTCCCCAAAGCTTGTTGCTGCTGTTGGCGTCACTCGGGTTGAGGCCCCCCTCGACCGGGAAGGACCTCCGGACCCAGAGCCTTCAGCTGGCCCTGGTACTGGAGCCGCATGGCCAGAGCTAGCGCCCCGAGGAGATGCTGATGCTGGAGTAGTTGCCGCCGATGAAGACCTTCCCCTCCGGGGAGAAGGAGTCGCTGCGGAAGAAGCAGGCCTGACGGACCTCCTGTCAGCATGCTTCGACTTCCTCTTGCGGCTCGAGGGCTCGACCAACTCTTTGCCCTTGCTCACGACTTCAACTCTCTGTTCCGGGACGGAAGGTGGACCAACCTCGGAAGCTCCGGAGATCGCCAACCCGATGATCGAACGCCTCTCAACGACACCAAGGTCGTCAAGCACCGGCATCGTCTGTCGGAGCTCCCTGCTGAACTCCACCTCCCTGTTCAGAGGGAGAAAAGCCGCTGGCGGATTCAACTCGTCACCTTCGACGTTGATGCCGTGCTGAAACTTCTTGAGGTGAAACTCCAAAGTTGCACCCTCCATGTTGGACTTCAGACCGGTCTCAATCCAGTCATCATCCAGCACACTGTTGAGAGCCCGCAAGCTTCTCCCTCTTCTTCAGCGGAGCCCACCTGTTGGTCAGGAAGTTGCAAAATACTGCCTCAGGAGTCACCCCTCCTTCCACACACTAGCGGATCCTGGTCAGAGCAGGGTTGAAGGCATCCGATAACACTGGAGCTTCACTCCAAACTGTAGTGTCGATGTTGGGGAGGCCTTCAGGCAACTCCAGCTTCTCATGCTCCTCCACCCCGATGATGATCCAATCCTTCTTCTAGTCGTCCCACTTACCAGAAGGGAACGACCGCAAGTACTTGTACGGGCACTTCTTGCACTTCACGAAATAATAGAAGCCAAGGTACTCGTCACTCTTGCCGGTGGTCTGGACAGTGAAGAAGGTGCGAAAGAGCTCAACACAGGGGGGAATGCCCACCCACATCTCGCAGAAGTGGACAAAGATCGACACTAGAAGAATGGAGTGGGGGCCAAGGTGGTACAGCTGCAGACCATAGCAGTCTAGCAGCATCAAGAAGAAAGAGGAGAAAGGTGGGATCAGTCCTACCATGGCGTACGTGGAGAAGTACACCATGTCACCGGCGTGCTCCTTCACGAAAGGAATCTTGCCGGCACGGACCAGATGGTTGAAAAAGTCAGGAGACCACCCCATGAGGGCCTGGACCTTATTCAAATCACCGTCAGTCTTCAGTCGGCTCTGGCGAAGACCCAACTCCATCGCGGCACAGCGAGGCGAGAGAGGAAAAGCAAGCGAAAGTTTGGAGGATTTGAGCTCAAGTTCGAATGAAAGGCGTAAAGAACCCCAAACGGTGCGTGCTTTCCTTCTTAAGTAAGCCCACGCAACGCATGGATGGAAACCGTAGAGGAGCCGATGATACCATTCAAAAACTTCACCCTGCCAATGATAAAGGGGCCCGAGGCCACCCCGACGATCAAATCGAGGTCCTTACCCCATGCGAACAGTTTTCATCGTGAAAGGCGAGAAACCCGAAGGCGGCAGCCTGACAGGGCGCACGGAACCGATGACCTTCAATGGCGTGAGATCCGCACGCTAAGATCTCGCCTTCCGCATCCAAGATATGCCACGCGGCGGTGGTTTAACTGCGAACTACCGCCAACGGCACATTCGAAGACCCTTGAAGACACGGCTCAAAAACCGAAGAATGGACCCACCTTCGGCAGAATGACTTCATCCAAAAGGTCTCTCCCAGAGGTGGGCCCATGGGGCCACTGTCGGTACCCTGTGTACCGGATACCCCTTGGGATCGCAAAGATCATAAGGAAACTCCATCTACCATATTTGAAGACCTCCGAAGGCCCCACATGTCAGCCGTAACCGGACCTGCTTTCCCGACATGGTTAGTCCCAGGGCTGCCATGTGTATCATAGGATCGAAGCTATCGCCCACACATGGGAAAGCTCCGGACTAGATAACAGTATGGCACCCCCGGACCTAACCCCAGACAGAGGGAAGCTCCGGTACCGACACGTGTCCAACAGCACCGGACCTACCCGTCCACGACGGTAAGCTCTAGAGCTGCCACGTGTCTAAACCGCCGGACCTTCAACTTCAACAATCAGGCTGGTGGACCCCCAACGGCTCGGACCTTCAAGGGGCAATCAAGGACTTCAAGGCTCGATTAAGTGTCATTAATATCATATTAACGACACTGTCAAGGCCCGCTACGACGCTATTAAGGGTAATTAATCTTATTAATTGTGTATCAAACATTAATAACCGCCAGGGCCACTTGTCGGGCCAGGCTAATTGTGTAACGACTGGTCCTTGTACTATAAAAGGACTGGTCGTCGATACACAAAGGAACCTCTCTGGACTCTCTCTGAGCTCTCAAGACACTTTCGCCCTCACACACTTACTCACTCGCTCAATACAACATCAACACACCCCGTAGAGTAGGCTATTATGCTCAGGCGGCCCGAACCACGTAAACCTCTGTGTCAATTTGCCACCATCTCTTGAATCTCTGCGCGCCTATTACCGAACTACAAACTCCATGGACTACCAACAGTAGTGTCGGGAGATCTGCCGGATTCAACTACCGATAGTTAAGATCCAAAAAGACAATCAATAAGGCTTGTAATGCATGTGAATTACTTGAAACCAAGTTCAAATAAGATTTGCACGACTTCATTATAGACAAGTGACGTAAAAACAATTTGATATATTGAGCCTTGTACAAAAATTAAATGCACGTGGAGTCTGTTTTCACACAACAATGCCTTTCATTATAGGTCTGGATTACAGGGGAGACAAGGACACACTTAGGGTGCTCGACCCTGCTAAATGTGCTATACATCTTGTACTAGCCCAGAGCAAGTAGTTACACTTTTAGTGCTGTGACTGTATCAAGTGTTACTTGAACTTCCCGGACCCTCCTAGAGGGGTCCAAATGTTCTCCCGGAGGACTTGCTCGTCTCTGTATAATGACTCTACAACATGCATTGTGTGTAATTGAAGACTCACCTCCGTGATTCTAAGCATATAACTTACAGAGGTGCTCGATGTTTCAAGGATTGGGAAGTAGGATCCCATCCTTAGTTGCCAAGCGAACACACCCTGGTCGGGATACTTTAATGACTCGGAAGGGACCTTCCCAGCTGGGGGAAAGTTTGTTCATCCCTTCATGGCTTAGTATCTTCTAAAGCACCAGGTCACCTTCTTCAAGTTGTCGATCACGCACATGCCTTTGATGATAGCGCCTGAGCGCTTGGCGATAACGTGCATTCCGAACAGCTGCTTGGCCTCTTCCCTCATCGACGAGGTCAAGGTCTTCATGCCACATCTGGTCCTGCGTGGCTTCGTTGAAGGTCCGGACCCAGAGGGACCCCAAGGTGATCTTCGGAGGTAGAACTGCTTCAGCTCTGTACACCGAGAAGAATGGAGTCTCCCCAGTTGACCGGTTAGGTGTTGTCCTATTCGCCAATAATGTGGACAAAAGCTCTTCAATCCAGTTAGTTGCGTGCTTTTTCAAGCGCTCATATGTGCGTGTCTTGAGTCCTTTTAAGATTTCTGCATTTGCTCACTCGGCTTGGCCATTGCTTGCTGAATGAGCTACCGAAGCGTAGCTAAGCTGAATACCGAGGTCCTCGCAATATTCTTGGAATGTAGCGCTTGTAAATTGAGTTCCACTGTCAGTTATGACTTTGTTTGGAACTCCAAATCTGCATATAATGGACTTCAAGAACTTGATTGCATATT
Source organism: Tuctoria greenei (assembly GCA_036927565.1). Taxonomy (NCBI): domain Eukaryota; kingdom Viridiplantae; phylum Streptophyta; class Magnoliopsida; order Poales; family Poaceae; genus Tuctoria; species Tuctoria greenei. The sequence goes on along the minus strand of JAYESD010000004.1, from coordinate 212,638,809 downwards.
GTTTTTTGTTTGTTACTACTGGAGTTGCTTCCGGCCACTTGGTGAACTTGTCGATGACGACATATAGGAACATGTAACCTCCGACGGCTTTTTGGAAAGGTCCCAAGATGTCCATGCCCCACACAGCGAATGGCCATGTAGGAGGTATCATTTGAAGTGATTGAGCTGGTGTGTGAATCTGTTTAGCGTGAAACTGACACGCTTCACATTTTTTCACTACCTCAACCGCATCCTGAAGTACTGTAGGCCAGTAAAAGCCATGCCGAAAGGCTTTACCGACCAGCGTGCGAGAAGATGTGTGGTTCCTGCACTCACCTCCATGGATTTTCGTGAGGAGATCGCGACTTTCTTCCCTTGCAATGCATCGCATTAGGATGCCATTGGCACCACGTCGGTAGATATACCCTTCTACCAACGTGTATCTTTTAGCCAATCTGACAATCCAGTCAGCAGATACACTGTCTTCAGGAAGGATATTGTCTTTCAAGTAGCTCCGGATCTCCGAGATCCAAGCATCGGAGCTAACTTGAGCTTCTGAGTCTTGCGTGCTGGGTTGCTCGGAGCTTCCGATAGCACCTACGACCCTTGGTGAATGTCATGGTAACAAGGCCACCGGGACCGCCAGCTTCGAGGTGCTGGTCTCACCCCCTTCACTCAGTTCAGCAGGATGAGCTGTTGGTTTTGACAACCTCCGGACGACGATTCTGTTAGGAGCCGGAGCTCCGGTTGAGGCTTTCGTCGAGAGTTCATCGGCTTCGGAGTTATGAAGGCGTTGAATATGATGGAGATCCAGGACTTCGAAGTCCTTCTGAAGCCTCTGGACTTCAAGGATATAAGCAGCTAACTGAGAATTGTTACAGGAGCATTCACCTTTCACTTGTTTGATAATGAGTTGTGAATCTCCCTTCACCAACAGGCTTTTTACACCATAAGATAGTGCCACTTTGAGTCCATAGATGAGGGCTTCATACTCCGCCATGTTGTTGGTTGCCTTGAAATCAAGTTGTACCATGTACTTAACCTTCTCTCCGGTCGGAGCCAGGAGAAGGATTCCAGCTCCGGCCCCCTGCTTCTGCACGGAGCCATCGAAGTAGAGGGTCTAGTGAGACTCGGTGAATACCGGAACTTTGAGCTCTGGTTTCTGCTCACTGTGGCCCCCAGGGTTTGATTGAGAGGGGGTCCATTCCGTCACAAAGTCAGCCAAGGCTTGACTTTTAATTGCTTGTCTCGACACGAATTCTAGATCAAATTCTGCCAGCTCCGCTGCCCACTTTGCAATATTCCCAGTAGAATTAGGGTTAAGCAAAATTGCACATAGTGGAAAAGAAGTTACCACTGATACTTTGTGGGCTTGGATGTAATGACGAAGCTTTCTTGAGGCGATAAGAACTGCGTAAAGCGGTTTATGCACCTCAATGTATCTTGTCTTGGCGTCGTGGAGTACTTCACTGATGAAGTACACTGGGCGTTGGACTGTCTGGACCCTCCCGGAGGGGTCCGCACCTTCTTCTGGAATTTTCTGGTCCCTGTCAAAGGAACCTGAAGCTTCTTCTACAGTGACCCGGACCCTCCCAGAGGGGTCTGGATCTTCTTGTTCGGTAGCAGTTACTCCTTCGTTTGAAGGAGGTTGATCCTCTAGCATCTCGCCTTGAGGATCCGTGCCTGAGGGTTGGTACCCAGACTCGCCTTCAGGTAGCTCCGGACCCTCCCGTAGGGGTTTTGACTCCTGAATTGGGGATGGCTCCGATCTTTCCGCGACCAGGACCATACTGACAACCTCCGTAGTTGTCGAAATGTAAAGCAGTAAAGACTCACCGGAGTTCAGAGCTACCAGGATTGGTAGTGTGGTGAGGAGCTGTTTCAGCTCTCAAAATGCCTTTTCTGCTTCTTCATACCAATGAAATGGTTCGGACTTCCTCAAGAGTTTGAAGAAGGGTAGCGCCTGTTCTGCCAGTCTTGATATAAACCGGCTGAGCGCAGCTAGACATCCAGTCAACTTTTGGACATCTTTAATGCGGGCTGGGGGCCGCATTTCTTCTATAGCCTTGATCTTCGCTGGATTTGCTTCGATTCCTCGATGAGTCACCAAGAAACCATGAAGCTTTCCGGAGCTAACCCCGAAGACACACTTGTTCGGGTTCAGCTTGGTGCGCGTAGTGCACAGCTTGTCAAAGACGGCTTGTAAGTTGTCAAGGAGTGACTCCTTGTTTTTTATCTTCGCGACGATGTAATGAACATACACCTCCACCAAGTCTCTAATAATCCCTCCAAATGTTTTATACATGGCTCGCACAAATGTTGAAGTGGCATTTTTAAGACCAAATGGCATGGCAGTATAACAATTTAATCCATCTACTATTATGAAGGAAATATGCTCTTTATCTTCCTTAGACATTTGGATTTGATGATATCCAGAATATGCATCTAAGAACACAGTAGTTCACACCCGGAGGTGGAGTCCACTATTTGATCTATTATAGGTAGTGGAAATGGATCTTTTGGACATGCCTTATTTAAGGTGGTGTAGTCGATACACATCCGAAGCTTCCCATTGGCCTTGGGTACAACAACTGGGTTTGCCAGCCATTTTGGATGGAAGACTTCTTGGATGAATACTGCTTCGAGAAACTTCTTGATTTCCTATCGGATGAAGTTTGGCGCTCGATTGATTGCTTCCGGGGCTTCTGGTGTACAGGCCGTGCGTCTGGGTAAATCTTCAGATTGTGCTCAATCACCTCCCTCGGGATCCCAGGCATTTGTGACGGTTGCCAGGAAAACACGTCGACATTAGCACGGAGGAAAGTGATAAGCGCAAGTTCCTATTTGTTGTTCAGACCCCCCGATATACGGGTAGTCTGAGCAGCATCAAAACCAATTTGGACGACTTTAACGGGAATGTCGGCGTCGCCGCTTGGTTGCACACGAGGTGCGGAGGTAGAGCCTTTGTGACGAATGCTTGAAGGATTTGTAGCTGGCTCCTTACCGGATGCTTCTTCTTGCGCTGTGATAAGTGCATAGAGTTCTTCCAGTGCAGTAACTCCTGCGGTACGATCTCCGCGGATCCGGAGAATGCCCGTAGGTGTTGGCATATTCAACACCAAATAACCATACTGGGCAGCAGACATAAACTTGTATAAAGCTGGCCTACCCAAAATGGCATTGAAAGGCAGACAGATTTGTGCTACGTTGAAGATCAATTTCTCGGGTCCCAAAGGTCACCGGGAGTGTAATGGAACCAAGAGGAGTAATGTTTCCCGGATCTACTCTGGAGAAAGGTTAAGATGGGCGAAGGTCCAAAGGCCAGAGTTGAAGCTTAACAAAATCTTTGAAGATTATGAGGTTTAGCCTGGAACCTCCATCCACCATTACATGGTGGATTTGGATATTGTTAATGGTGGGTGACACCATCAATGGGAGTTGACCAACCCCGATCATGTTTCGGGAGCAGTCTGAAGCATAAAAAATGATGGGTGTATCCATCCACTTCCGATGTGGTTCTACCTTAGCAGAAGGAGATACCATGGCCATGTCCCGCCGCATTGTCTTGAGGATGTGACGAGAGGTCATGTCTCAAGAGCCACCATAGATGGTGTTCAGGGTTTTCTGCCGCTCGTTATCAGAGACATCAGAGTCATCGTCGACAGTGTTGTAGACGCCTTTCAAAACCTTTTTGGGGTCCTGGAAACCTAGCTCCTCTTCAGTCGGAGCTTCGTCGACTTTTTGTTTTCCTTCTCTTTGACAGAAAGGAGCTTCTTCGCGGCACTTGTTGTAGCACTCGACAAGGTTCTGGACCTCCTGGTGCTCTTCCAAGTTGTGTCGATTCATCTTGTGAATCGGGCACCATGCTTTGGAACTGTTGCCATCTTCTGATGAAGGACGAGGTCGCTTCTCGGGGAATGGCCCCCGACTTCCAGGGGCTGCAGCAGCAACAGCTTTAGCGCCGGCCGATGGCTTCTTTTTGCCATTGAGCTTCTTCTTCTTACCACTACCGGAGGTAGCAGTTTTAGTTTTGGAGGACTTCTAGTTGGCCTCCAGAGTTGTCTTGGAGTGCATTTCACGGCCCTCCGGAGCTCTAGCGCATTTGTCAGCTAGGCTGAAGAGTTCCGTGACGCTGGTAACTTCTTTAATAGCAAGCTTCTCCAGCATCTTCATATCTCGAACTCCCTGTCTGAATGCAATGATAACAGAAGAGCTCGGGATAGATGGAATGGTATTTCGTACTTGAGAGAATCGCTGGATGAAGGACCATAGCGATTCCCTCGATGTTTTCTTTACAGCAAACAAGTCCAATTCAGTGCCAGGCCGGGTATAGGAGCTCCCGAACACGGCAGTGAATTGCTGGCATAGCTCCGCCCAACTATTAATGGAGTCGGGTGGAAGACTCATGAACCAGGACCTTGCAGTCCCAGTTAAAGCCACCGGGAAGTAATTGGCCATCACAGCCTCATCACCCCCCCGCTGCCAGTATGGCAGTTGAGTAGATTTGAAGAAATTCGGCGGGGTTCACTGTCCCGTCGAATTTTTCTGGCAAGTTAGGCCAGAACTTCTGTGGCCATCCGACCATGCATAAATGCATGGCCAGGGCAGAACAATCTCCTCCTACTCCTTGAGGAGCAGGGTTGTCCCGAGCCTCTCGCCTTTTGCGAGCACGCTCGATATGGACACGGCCGTCCTGTTGCCAGTAACGGCGATCCAGTTCCGACCGTAGGTCATGAGTCGGAATCCTGGTGATAGTATGGGTGCGTCGCGCCCCGGGGGGCAACGAAGTCACCTGCTGGGAGGCAGCACGTCTCCTCTGTTGTGAGACTTGCGGACCAAGTCGGCCAGACATGGTCCATCGTTGTGAAGGTGCTCGCCCCGAAGGAGGAGGACCTTGATTGCTGATGCCTGCAGCCGCAACTGTGACCAGATGGTCGACATCAGCCCTCCACTGCTCCATAGCACCCTGGGGTGCGCCTAGAGGTGGTGGATGTTGCAGAAGAGCTCGCGCAACAATGAGCGCGTGCTCGGGGTTGTTGTTTGCCGATACGGTGATCGATGCAGATGCCCCATCTCGTTGATCGTCATTGTTTGCTGGAACAAATGATGCTACAGTTCCTGCCGGAGCATTGGCACGTGCTGGCTGCTGAACGTTGGAGGGGTTGCCTCCAGCAGGTTGTTCAGCACGATTGCCGTTGGATGATCCAACAGCTGAATTCACCATCTTGTGATCTCGGACGCCCTACCTGGCGCGCCAGATATCGAAGTGTTTGATACGACACTTCCCCCGGACCCGTTGAGACGTAGTCTGCGGAGGTTCTTTTGTGGTTGGGGCACGCAAAGATCAAGATCAAGATGATGACCTCAGGGATTTACGTGTTTCGGTCCGCTTGAGCGTAACACCCTACTCCACGGGGATTGTGTAATTGTATTGAGCGAGTGCGTTTGTTGGGGTCAGGTCGAAAATTCGCCTTTTTTCCATATTCGTGCGGTGCAGCCCTTTTATAGTTCTAAGGACTGACTGTTACAAAACTGGTCTGGCCCGACATGTGGCTCTGGCGTGCTTAACGACCTAATACACTGTCTAAAGGGTATTAAGTATAATTAATAGTGTGGTAACGTGCCTTCATTGCAGCGTTACCCCTATTAACGATGCAGTGATCGTGTGTCATTAATATGGTATTAATGACATATTATCAGACCTTGTAATTGCTGCTTTAACCGTCCTTGAATGTATGTAACGGACATGATCTGCTCGTATTTCTGTTGGAGATGAAGGTCTGGAGGCTCCACACGTAAAAGGTCCGGAGCTTTCCCTTGCGGGAGGGTAGGTCCGGGGTTGCTGTACACGTGTCGGTACTGGAGCTCCTCTCTAACGGGGGCGAGGTCCGGGGCTGTTGTACACGTGTAGTCGCTGGAGCTTCCCTTGGTTGGGAGTTTTGTTCCGGTCTTATTTTACACGTGTTAACCCGGGAGCCAGCCATGTGAGGGGAGCGGGTCCGGTGCAACATGACATGTGGGACCTGCGAGGGACTTCGACTCTGATGGGTGGAACTTTCTTGCACTTTTTGCAGTATCGTGGGGTACCTGGTACGTAGGGTACCGACAACTATGCACTGGAAGAGTATTCCTCTGTGGGTACTTGTCAGAACAGAGTTTGGAATATGTTTTGGGTAAGTGTATTCATAGTCCTTCAATTATATTACATCTTGTTTTAATTGACATAAATTGTTGTTTGTATTACAGGGTGTGTTTCGTTTGCAGGAAGGTGAGAGCGAAGCATATGCAAGAGCAGTTTTCCATGAGTTAGCAAAAAGACGCACAAATGACTCCTTATTAAATGCCCGAATCAAAGCTGTGATTGTGTACTACAAGACTAAGTTGTTGACACACATATCAAAAAATGAAGTAGTCAAATTACATCTAACTAAGGAGTAGTACTTGAATAGCAACGCGGATTGGATATGTGTGAATCTGGAAGCTTGAGAATGGTTAAGTGAGTACTGGGCATCGGATGAGTTCAAGTTAGCTGCGGATAGAAACTGAAAAAACCGAACGAGGAAGCCTAGAAATCATTACTATGGGCCAGATGGACATTCGCGGATGAAACAAAGAGTGATATGAATTCTTAAAATCATACTTAGATTGCTTCAAATAATTGTATTGATTAAACTTCAAATTTTGTTATTGCAGCATGCTGAAACTGGTATCCCTCCTATCTTTTTTGAGGTTTACCTTAAGGGATATAGAGGTCCAGACCCAAATCGCCCGGAGCAATTGTGTGACGAGGCAGCAACGCAACAAGTGGTAAGTATGATCTATCCAAGTCATTTACCTTTTATTACATCTACTCATGAACTCATTGTATCCTCGTAGGCGAAATATGTTGAGTGCTTCAGGAAAAATCATGGAGATGAGGCAGATTTTGTAAGAGCGCTGTTGGATGAGGGTGCGGCGTACTAAGCCGGTGGAGGTGTACCGCATGGGAGGTATGTGTAAAGATAATGATGTTTCTAAGTTAGTGAATATCAATTCATCGTACTTGTATCTTTTGTAGACTTGGGTTGGGCAACGGGTATCTGGAGCGTGAGTCCTATGTTAGGCGACGACACTCCAGTGCTAGTTCTAGTAGGTCCCAATCTACTGCAAAGACAGATGCATTAGGAGAAGAATTGAGACGCACTCAGGAAGGGATGCAGATGAAGTTGCAATAGTAACAACAGCAACACTAGACAGAGATGCAGATGCAGATGCAGCAGATGCAACAACAGATACAACAACAGATGCAGCAAAAGATGAAGTATATGTACATGACACAGGTATCTTAATAATTGAGCTATTTATTGGATTTTAAAATGTTTCACTTAAGATCTAACAAATAATTTACTTGATGCAATTTTTGGGTCATGATAGCACCAGTTCTCTGTTCAGCACACCACAACCACCTCAGTTTGACATGATGTTGCATACAATACTCTTTACTATGTGTTAAATTAACTTAACTGAATATCTTTACTTGATGTAGTTCAAGGTGGTATGCCTCGTCCAATGCAGCCAGGACAACATATTGACTTTTCGTCACAGTTATCACCGCGTGTCTTATTACATTCAGTTATAGTACAAAATTCTAACCATATGTGTAATAGAGTTCTGAGAGTGGTCAACCATTTGTTCCACAATCTCAGTGATTTATGTCGTTGTTGGCTCCTAGATTGTAGCCGTATCTAGGTGTTCTACCACTGATGCCCTTTAGTCCAGGACAGACTAACCCATAACAACTCCGGCCGCAGCGGTATGACTTCTAAATCGTTATTTCTCATAAAAACATAGGTTAATTTGAATAATACTTAACGATTTTGAGTCAAATTAGCATATTTGTGAGTTTTGTAACAAATAAGTCAATTAGCACATTTTAGAGAGATTAAAACACTCGAATTATAAGTATAAATGCAAAGTGTAACTTGTATTTGTTTCTTGCAGGGTTCCGATCATCCGCAAGGTTGCGATAATTTTCTGAATTTGAACATGGGGAGTGCGAGTGGTGGAGGTTCCAACAACAATGCGTGAATGTCATTTTTATTGCCACTTTGTGAACTTTATGTGAACATGTGACCTTTGTTTTCATTCTCATTATGTGTTGAACATGTCAGATACTTTGTGATGAACTGGTGGTGCTTGTTTATATATATGTGTGAACTTCGATGAATTGTTGAACTGTTTTGATCTAGTGTTGTGATGAACTGCTGTTTTGAATTGTTGATTTGCTATTTTGATGAATTGTTGAACTGCTGTCTGGTTGAAATGGAGGGAGCCGTAGGCTCCTGGAGGCTGCCCACCCGGGCGGGGAGAAAACAGGCGGTTATTTTTTTTAAAAAGGCCTACTATAGGTGTCGGTTTTTGGTCCGACCGACAGACTTAACTGGCTTAAAGGCGTCGGCTCTGGCCCACGACCGACGTCCTTAGATGCCTTAAAGACATCGGCTTCAACAGGCGGCGGACGCTCTTATGCGCCATAAAGGTGTCGGGGACGCAACCGACGGCTGTAGGTGTTAAATGCATCAGTTCCTTTAACCGACAACTTTAGATGTTAAAGGAGTCGGCCTTGACGTTCATACGAGTTAAAAACGTCGAATCTGAGTCGTTAGATATGAACGTCGATTTACCGACGTATATAACGTATGTATGTCGATTTCTTCAGGTTAGCAACGCCTATACTGCCGACGGCCTTTTGCCCGATTCCTGTAGTGCCAGACGTCGTCGTAATCCCGCCACCTGGTATGAACCCGCCTCTCTCGCCCACAAGCGCCGCTGCCGCTCCCTCCCTTGTGCGCCACAACCGCCTACTTTCTCCCCGCTCCCCCCCCACCCCCACCCCCACCCCCGCGCCGCTGCCGCCCGCCACCGCCCTCTCCCACTTGGCGTGGTTAGTCAACAACTTGCTAAATGGTGCTTTAGGGGAACTTGGCGCCAACTCATTCACCGGTCCGTTGGGATCTTCGTATACAAAGTAATGTTCAACCTGAAAATATACATTTGAAGTGAATACGTGAGCTAATTATCAAAGGATAAACATACTTGAGATATGGATATGTACGACATGATAAACATATTTGAGATATGGATACGCATGGCATGACTCTGTACTAAAACATAAAGCGATTGATGAATAAAACAACATTGAATAAGGCTAAGAGTAGACTATGGAGATGCAAATTCATTCCAAGTTACAGCAATGCATGTCGGACGACGACCAGAGTCCACACGCTGGAAATTTTAGTGTGGCAATCCAAATGTTACGGTCTAACTGGTGACGTCACGAGTAACTTTACGAGAGCTAAGAAAGGTGGACCTTAACTTACCCTATTAGGCGTACGTGATGCAGTCAAAAGGCGTAGCTTTGCCCCGTCGTACAAAACAAACGGGGAGATTATTATTGTCTACGTCTTTGACGTTTGGGTATTAGGAGGAAGTAACACGAACACGTCCAAATCGATCTTCGATAGAGTCCCCGTCGGCGTCAGCAGATACACCTTAGTCTCCACGGACCGGTCTCGAAGAATTTTAAATAATTTATAAAACAAAATTTCTGAGACGGCAGCATTTTAATCACCGTCTGAGAAGCTGAGTAGTCGCTCTTAAAGATACGTAGAAATACTACAAAGATTTTATACATCAACAATGTGTAACACATTCATTAATACGACAAATAGTCCATTAGTTTATTTTTATTTGTCGTTAGGACATCATCTATTAGAAAGATATCCTTTCGATGATCGATTAACGGTTAAAACTATTTTTGCACAGATAGCACATCGATGAACAATAACATTAAGTTGATTAACTTGAAAACACTACATTACAAACACAAGAAAAAAACATCAACTAAAACACATGAAAAGAAAACAACATAAACTAAAAAAAGAAAAATAATTAATTTCTACTACTCCTCCTCCTCGGGCTCCTGGCCCTCCTGGGGTGCCTCCGGCGGCGGAATCGGGATACCTAGTTTCCTGACCGTCATCGCCACCAGATTGCTGCGGCCTTCGACGCCGAACTCGGCCGCCATCGTCTCCCAGAGAGCGCCGAGATGACCGGCCACATGCGTGAAGCCGAACACGTAGTGGCCCTTGGTGCCCATTCCAATACGTTCTGGAAGGATACTGAGCTCAAGGTGTCGCATAGAGCGAGATGTACTGCATAGAGTGAGATGTACTGTTAAATACATCTCACACCATGTTGCAAAGGGCGAACTCCATTTGCATGGAGTTCGAGGGGGAATTCGGTCGCGGTCGCTTACCCTTCGGGTCCCTCGGCAGGCTTGGTGGCAGCGTTCTTCTTGTCAGCCATTTGGTGTTCTCGATCGTTGATGGGGCGAGACACAGTTTTTGTGAAGAAGAGCAAGAGTGGTTGTGCGGAAAAGACGATGGCGCAGGTGATCTTATAGCATCATAGCCTCCCGGCGGTTCGTCTCTCGACGCGCGCAGTCGTGATGGTTGATTAGACACGCGGCGGTTCGAATTGAATTTAAAGGACGCGCATGCGCTGTGCGCATTTAAGTCTCCTCGGTAATCAGCGAACACGCCCGGTACGACCGGTTGCATCAGCCACCTGTATTAATGGCTACTATGCAGGTGGCTCGTTATTCAAAGCCCGCCTGTACAATTAGATTTGTTTGCACCGGCGGTGTGATTATGTGAGCCGCCTGCGAAGTTCTATCATCACAGGCAGCTACTAAATCATTTGACAACACATGCAGATTTTTAACGGACCACCTGTAGAAAAATCGAGGCGCATGTGGATATGCTTTTTGTAGTAGTGTAATGCTTTATCACTGGCGCAGTTGTATGTTAGGACCCGTCTGAGATAATGCTTCATCACAGTTGGCACGATGTACGTAAACAACCGCTTGAAGAAAATAATTAGCACAGACGGTTTGTAGAGGCCGCCTGTGAAAGTGGTCGATATTCACATAATATTTTTTCAGGCGGTTTTGAAGTCCGTTTGTGATAATATGTTTAGACCTGTTCGAAATAAAGCTTTTATATTAGTGGCAGAAGCATTGAATAGTCCGAGCCTCTTTGCTTAACGAGAATTTAGTAGAAATTTAGAACGAACTGACTATTGTTATATAAAGTATAGCCAGTATTATTCACCAGTCAATAATAAATAGCTGTGGAGTTTCTTCCTCTTCCTTCCGAGTGCGAGGGGAAGAGATTAAAACATGCAGTTCATTCAAAGTTACAGCAAGTCAGCAATGCATGTCCAACGACGACCAGAGTCCACACGTTGCAAATTTTGCTGTGGCCATCCAAAAGTTACAGTCTCATTATTGGTGACGTCACGAGTAACTTTACGAGCTTAGAAAGATGGACTTTAAGAGAGCGTTTGGTTGTACGAATTGGAACAATTTTACGTTAGAATCAGCTGCTGCGCAGCCAAACGGGCAAAAGTGCGAAACCGGTTCACCTCAAATCACCCAGAGCGATTCGGTAAATATAACAGGGGAGCAGAAACGGGCAAAAAAGTGTCCTATGGGGTGGAACGGAATTGGGACTCTACCCTGGCTAGCAACTTCGGACCATTTACGCGGAATTGCCACCGCACACGACTCTTCAACGAACTCGCCGAAGCTCCCGCCGAGATCGATCTCGTCTTCTTCATCCCGCGGTCAGAAATCCCGTACCGTCGTGCAATGAGCCCGCAGCAGAGGATCACGCGGGGCGCCTCCAATGCACCTCCCCCCCCCCCCCCCCCCCCACCCCCCCATACACGCGGGCGCCTCCAACGCCACCCCACGAATCCACACCGACGTCTCCAGCACCACCCCACGGATCAACGCGGGCACCCCGGAGGATGATCGCCGCCACCTAGTCGTGTCCAGAGGCCGACCGATGGAGGGCCGAGCGATGGACGTCGTCAACTTCCCTCTATGCCCGGACGCCTCCCCGCTGTGAGGTGCCTCTCCGCCGGCGCCGTTTCCCGTCGAGGTGCCTCTCAACCAGCACCGCTTCCTGTCGAGGTTCCCACAGACATTGCCGCACGATTGAAGTTCCCACAGACATCAACGCCGATTGAAGTCCCCACGGCCGTGACCGCAGATTGAGCTTCTCGTCGAGTTGCCTCTCTGCAAGGAAGGTAGTGACAACATCCTCTATTGATTTTCCCCTCTGTTTATGAAGATTGAATATACTGCTCCTGTTGATGATGCTTGAATATATTGCTAATGTGGATGATGCTGCCCTCTGTCGATGATGCTTGAATATATTGCTTCTGTCGATGATACTTTCATCTGTCTATGATGCTTGATTGTAGCCATCTGTTCCTAATTTTAACTCCATGATAATAGTACAATAATAATGGTTACATATTTCAGTACTAGTGCTAGTATCTTTTCTTCATGAGTTTGTGAATGAATGTGTATAGATGGCTGACACGACTGATTGGTCAAATGAGAAGTATGTTGAAATTGTTTGCGAACTCTTTGACGAAGAAGTGAAATTTGGAAATTGATCAAATACCCATCTGAACAACATAGGGTACAAAAATGTTATTGAGAAATTTAAAGAATGGACTGGTATGCTATTGTTGGTACTCAGGATACTGAGCACCCCCGCACACAGGATAAAAACGCCTAAGTACCCTGTATCCCCGCTGAGGCAGTGTCCGATGGCGCCATGTCTCCTGCAGGCACGGACCCCGTCCCTCCTCAGAGATGGACTCCAGTACTACCACATGGATCTCAAGATGGGACTCGAATCCCTTGAAGAGACGAGCTCCCAGACTGCCATGTGTCGAGCAGGGTGGGATTCCGCTCCTCAACAGGAGTGGGCTCTGGTACCACCATGTGGCTCGTAGCTCCGGACTGACCTCCCCCGTAGAGGCAGGCTCTAGAACCGCCACGTGCCCAGCAGTTTGGTACCCCCGACTCCCCTTGGAATTTGGGCTTTGGGGCTGCCATGTGGCCCGCAGTGCAGGGCTCGACCTCCCACTCGGAGGCAAACTCCGGTGCTACCACACATCCTGCAACTTGCCCTAACCAGTAAGTTGCGGGAGTAAATGGACGGTGTGCCTTGTCCAAGTCAGGCATTGAAGACACATGCCTTCCCCAGACGCACGACGCGGTGCACGCCTCCTGTCAGGTACCGCTGCGTCCAATCGCATCGCAGTGAAGGCACCGCAGGCCTACCCCACTTTGCCAAGTGGGTAGCTTACGACGACAAGACAGATGGACGAGACGTTCCCTGCCATCATCAACGACTACTCATAGCCATTAGCGTTCGATGTGGCAAGACGGCGGGTCTTCAAGCCGCGATTAGAGGCAACTTATGCAAGAAGCCTTAGATCTTGTATAGGATAAGATTGCCCTTGGGCCGTCTATCGGGCCTCGGACCCCAATTGTAAGGCATCCGACCTTGACTATAAAAGGACCAGACTGCCACCATTACAAAGGACCCCGAATCCAATCTTTTGCACTCACACACACTCATACACTCAAGCAATACAAACCTCACCATGGAGTAGGGTATTACGCTCCGGTGGGCCGAACCACGTAAAACCACCGTCTCACCATTGTACATAGTTCTAAAAATGCGCAACCTCACCGAAGACTAAGCCCCTGCCGATCAAAGAACCTCTGCGGGCTGCTCTTAAAGCTGGTCCTGGGGAAGTGTCATTCGCACACTTCGGAAGCTATACACAAGAATGTAATTCAAGAACAAGTGGTCCAAATTGAAGGTATATTGTACTTGTTGGAGGACATTGTTGAAGCAAACGGTTCTAAGCTGGGATGAGCAAAAACCATCCATTGACATGCCAGAGAGTTGGTGGAAGAAATCTAGGAAGGTGAACATATTAATGTTACATCGATAATTTATTTCATTATGTTATCAAAATAAGTCTATATTTTTTTCATGTTTATAGGATATACCTGGTTGTGATAAGTTCAAAGGCCAATGACTTCAAAATGAGGATAACTAGAGGATAATGTTTGAAGACCATAAAAACACTCATGACAATCATTTTTGTGCAGCATTGTGTGTTATGCCTGAAGAAAGCCCAATGATCAATCTAGATCGTGTAGAAGATTGAAGTGAGGATGAAACTTCTAGTGAACAAGAAGTTGCTCCTCCTTCCAAAGGGAAAGGCCAAGAGGTCGGCTGCTCCTATTATTGAAAATGCTAAAGGCAAGAGACCTAGGACAAGTGGAGGACTGTGGATGCAAGACAAGTTAGTAAATTTGTTGCTTTGCATGAGAAATCAGCAACTTCAGTAGAGGCCATAGCAGCCAAGAAGGATGATAACGGGCCATCTATCAAGGATGTCATGGACATTGTGAAGGAGTGCAAGGCTGCTCGGGGGATGAAGGAGCATTTTATTGCTACTTAACTTTTTACAAAGAAGGCGAAGAGGGCACCGCTACAATAAGCCTCATCTCAGGAGGCTCCAAATGTATTATCACACGCGGTTTCTAAAACCGGCTAAAACGAAGAGCCTATGATAATATGCAATTTCACAGGTAGAAAGTAAAACCGCCTGTGAAATGGGTTTATCACAGGCGGTTATTTACCTATGACTAGCCGCCTGTGAAGACATTTTATCACAGGCGGTTCTTTACTTACGACTAATCGTCTGTGAAGACACATTATCACAGGTGGATCGCACATTATAGGTAACTGCCTATGATAATCTTTTATCACAGGCGGATTTTTACCTATGGCAAGCCACCTGTAGAGATAATTTATCGCGGCCGGTTTCTACCGTAATAGAAACCGCAGAGTTATCACAGGTTGTTCTATACCTATTTCTAGCGGCCTGTGATAATATAATTTCAGAGGCAGGTCTAGCCGTAGGTAAAGAACCGCCTATGATAAAGTATACCCTATGTTGTACTACATGTTGTTATTTCTAATTTCTAGTGCTGTTCAATATAATCACAGAAGTCAACTATATAATCATAAAAGTAAATAAAATAATCATAGAAGTCATCTTACAGAAGTCAATTTCATTGAAACAATATATATATATATATGTACAAGTTACACATACAAGTCATCTCATAGTTTACAAGTTTCACTAAAAACTGTTTCTATTATCATAGTCGCAAAGTTCTGGCGCATCAGCTATTACCCCATCCTCATCAAAGAACACATCTCTTTTGTGCAAAATTTCGCGACGCATGAATTGACACAGTTCACCGGCAATCTTATCGGCACCTCCACTAGACATACTTTTACAAATCGGGTATTCTTGGTTCGCATTCCTCATGTGCTGCAATGAAATACATAACAAGGTTTATAATGTGTTGGTTTAAACAATCTCAAAGTATAGATCAAAGTGAGTATATAGGAATTTATTTGGTATTTTTGGAGCAGTTGTACTATGAGCAATTGAATTTTGAAGTTAGAATCAAAATCTGAAAATAATGTTTCTGGTAATATTGAACAGCAGAGAATATCAGTATTAAAATACGCTAGTTACAATGAAAATGATACTCAAGAGTAAGAAAATAAGATATCGACATTAAGGATAACTTACATCCTCACGATTCACTCTATATTCGCTGGCAGTCCGAAAATGCTCGCATACATAATACCCGCATAAGGCACTCCCAGCAGGCTGCTTTGGACAAGGATAATATGTTTTAATGTCCAATGCATTCGTATTAGGAGGTCTCTGACCGCCAAGCCGTTTCGCGTAAAACCGCCAAGCGCTGTAATACAAGAAATATCATATAAAACTTATCAACATATTCTAAATGTGTGTAATTAAAAGTATCAAAAAAACATACAGTTTTAAAATGAAAAAGAAATCTTTGTAACGATCTGATGGGTAATCGGTTGAGTCCAAGACTGTTGCCAAACCCTTCGTTGGCTTGATGAAGATCATTATATAGTGTTTACTGCACACATACAAACACACGTGTTAAGTTAACAATTAGCAATAATTGCTATTTCAATGTCATGCCATCTCTGACAAAGTTAGATATAGCATGTCCTATGTAAGCTGCAACCACAATACTTTTATCCTTCTTTTTTTTACAATTGATTTATTAAAAAAAATTCATGTGCTTGTACTGTTCTGAGTCTCGATTCCACCTTAACGTCGAATAGCGTCTTTGCAATCCGTGTAGGGTCAAAGATACCTGTCTTGCATTTCATCTTTTTATTATCTATATATTGCATCCTATTGAAGAAGTCCAAAATTGTTAAAATCTCATGAAATATGTATGCGTGCAGTAAGAAAAGCAAATGCAAAATATTAGAGGCACTTACAAGCACCAGACGAGTAGTAGGTTGATTTCGAGCATGCCCTAATGGGAAAAAGACATGTAGATCTTCAAAGAAAAGGTCTTGTTTCACTGCTCCAGTGCTCCAGAATGTTTCTTTTGGCACAAGAAATGTGACGTAAGAAAGTTCATTTACTATGCTGGCAGTAATGTACCGCTCGTGCATTCTTTTGAGTGAGACAGGTTGTTTGCTAAGTTGTACTGATGTAATAAACGGCTTCCCATTCTCATATTTAGGAGGAACATCCTCAAACTTGTATATTGGAACTCTTGGTTTAACCAAAATCGTCCGCCAATTATACATGACACCGTCTTCTTCCCACTCCTCAATATCTTCTAATGCTGGATCATGAGAAGAACAAGATGCACTCAATTTTCTAATATTTTCCTTCATATTTTCCAAATACTTTGACACTTCTAATGAAGGTTTCTTATTTTCGTATGAGCTAACTTTGATACGCGCTGATGATCGAGGATTAGTCGTCGAAAGTTGCACACTGGCTTGTTGTTGAACCTGTTGTTCAACTGATTGCTCTTTACTACCAACACCTTGCTCTAGTACTACTTCAAGTTGTTGCTCAACTGGCTGCTCTTTGCTAACAACAGCTTGCTCTGGTACTGTTTGAAGCTGTTGTTCAACTTATTGCTCTTGGTTATCTTTACTAGTAAGGTTACTATCATCCTTGCTGAGACATAGCGGGAGTGAATCTTCCTGAATTGTGAGTGGATCTTTCTAGACTTTCGCCTTAGAAGACGGGGTTGCAGTATTTTGAGATGTGACGGGGCTAGAAATCGGCTCATCGTCCAACACAATATCGCGTCGGTGCCAAAAGATTAATTGGTTGACAGCCTGCCCCAGATTCGCGATCCCCTCATGTGTGATGTGGTCTATTTCATAATCTTCATAATCATTATCAATGATCTGAAGAACTTGCACCACAACATAATAAAACGAAAGTGGATTGCCGTTGAAGTCACAATAAGGCTTTTTATATTCAGAAAAGGATTTGATGGATTGTGAAAGGAGTCTGAACTGCTGGAGTCACCAACCTCCATATTGTCGTCTTTATTGTTACTACCATCAACACTCTTCTTAGGGGTTTTCATGCTAGAACTAATAAGACAAAAAATATAATGAATGACATATTAACTCTACATGAAGTGTTGCACGAAGAAAAAGATGGAAGCATTTTAGAGTTTGATAGTGCATTCTAGGGCTTAAGGCGACTGACCAAGGTGATTGACGAAGTTCCATTGTAGGGTTTGAGGCGACTGGCCAAGGTATTAGCTAGGCATGTGTATTGCTTGTATCAAAAGCCGACAAGAACAATTATATTAAATAATAACAATGCATAATTCACAATTCGTATTGATTAAATCAAATATTAAACAATAACCAATATTTTCAAGTCGCCTAGTCGATCCTAGTCGCCTACCCACCGACTAGGTCAACTAGGACGACTAACCGTCGACTAGGGTGACTAATCGATCCTAGTCGACCCTAGTCGGTCCTCTAATCATCCAGGCTATTTTTTATGGCAATGTCTAGTCGAACTTATATATATCAACATATATAACTATATATTAGGAGTATAGCACACATACCTTTAGTGTAGCAATTAGCAAACAAAATTCAGAAGCAAATTGATTCAAAAATAGCAACAGTTTACTATTTTAGAATAGAACTTTATAGTTCAGATAACTTTAGATTTCACTTTTTCGGTTTCAGATAACATCAGAGTTCATGTTCTTCTAGCCCGCAACTGTTCTCAAATTATTTTAAAGCCCAAAAGATTCTAAGTTTGTAACGGATTCAAAAAACAACAACAAATTCTAACATATTCAACAACAATTCAAAATGCACAATTTAATCAATAATTAAACAATACTGCATAGCATATTGCGGTCATGGATGAGGAGGGAAATGTTGGTGGGGGAGTAGAATGGGTGGGGAGGGAGGGGGCGCTGAGGAGGCCGGGTGGGAGGGGGGCTCAGTGGGGGGAGGAGGGAGCGGGGGGAGGGGTTCTCGATTGGAGGCCGACGTGGAGGGGAGCTCGGCCGGCGTCCATGGACGGGGCTTGGGTGATGCCAGGTAAGATGGGGAGCTCGAGTGAGGTCAGGTGGGGGCCGCTGTGGAGGAGGGTGAGAGGGAGATGAGCTTACTTGGCGTAGAGGAGGGAGAGAGGGCGGCGACAAGTGCGGGCGCGGCGGCGGGTGAGGGCAAAGCTCGACGTACTTGGATGGAAAGGAAGGAAGCAGCGAGGGTGAAACTTGACGGCGAGATCGAAGATCAGCGACGACGGCGAAGCTCGGCGACGAGGGCGGCGAAGCTCGGCGGTGAGGGCAGCGAAGACGGTGAAGACTTGGCGACAAATGAAATTTTGGCAGTCTGACGGCGTCTAAGTGGTTTCGCTCGGGTTAGGTTTTTCCGACGTAGCTGAGGGCTATATATAGACGTCTATTTTCTCAGGCGGTTATTAAGTACCAACCACCTGAGAAGAGGATTATCTCAAGCGATTATTAATTACCACCCGCATGCGAAGATGTATTTATCTCAGGCGGTTGGTAAGTAATATCCGCCTGAGATAAAGACTTTTCTCAAGCGATAATTCAGTACCAACCGCTTGAAAAGATCTTTATATATGCTTAATTAATATTCTTGATTAAATGTAGGGCTCTTAAAACCCCAAATTCCACTTTCTTGTAATATGCTTGAGTATTAAAGGTTATCATTAAATTTCACTTGGGAAAACCTTTAAAATTGGTGAGAACTTAAAAAACAAATAACATTAGTTATTTGTCATTTTTCTATCTTGTGAATATAATGATTTTTCATTTAGTTTTTCAATAGAACTTTGTAGTCATCATACTAACCTCTACGATTTTTTTCAGATTTTTCAATTTTTTTTGAATCAATGTGTGTTCAAAATTTGATGAATTCCTCATATGTATATGAGCATTTGATTAGAACGATGGATAATTTGAATTTTGACATGTTGGAATGGTTTAAAAAAAATAATAAAATTCATACATGTTTTATAAGACAAATATGTTCATAGAAACCAATTTCAGTAAATGGTCCCTTTTTTTAGGAGATAAAGAAATGTGAATAATATGTGAGTATAAATTAATTTGATATTTACCAAAACATTATAATGTTAGCTATACAAGTTTTAAAATATTTGGTCCAGATGGTAGATATTAATTTCTGAAAAATATAGAAGAAAGAATAATCAAAATTGGACTCAATTTGCAGAATCTATTCATGTTTGAGTATTTATATTGGAATCTAAATAAAAAAAGCGAGGGAAAATAAAACTGAAGAAAAGGATTTGGCCATTATCACAGGTGGTTGTTTAGGAACAACTGCCTGTGCAACTATTAAAAACCGTCTGTAAATAAAATACTGAGTCTAGACATTATTAATATTCTTGTTTAAAATGTGGGGCCTTTTAAAAGCACAAATTCCACTTTCTTGTAATATGCTTGAGTATTAAAAGTTACCATTAAATTTCACTTGGAAACCTTTGAATTTGGTCAGAACTTAAAAAACAAATAACACTGTTTATTTTTTTATTTTTCTATCTTGATGAGTATAATGATTTTTTCATTTAGTTTTTCAATGGAACTTTACAGTCATCATATCAACCTCTATGATTTTTTTCAGATTTTTTAATTTTTTTTGAATCAATGTGTGTTCAAAATTTGATGAATGCCTCATATGTATATGGACATTTGATTAGAATGATGGATAAATTGAATTTTGACATGCTGGAATGCTTTAAAAAAATTAACAAAATTCATACATGTTTTATAAGACAAATATGTTCATACAAACCAATTTCAGTGAAGGGTCTCTTTTTTTAAGAAGATACAGAAATGTGAACAATATGTGAGTATAAATTAATTTGATATTTACCAAAATATTACAATGTTAGCTATACAAGTTTTAAAATATTTGGTCAATGCGGTAGATATTAATTTCTGAAAAATATAGAAGAAAGAATCATTGAATTTGGACTCAATTTGCAGAATCTATACATGTTTGAGTATTTATATTGGAATCTAAATAAAAAGAAGCAAGAGAAAAGAAAACTGAAGAACAGACTCTGGCCATTATCACGGGCAGTTGTTTAGGAACAACCGTCTGTGCAACTATTAAAAACCACCTAAAAAAACCGTCTGAACTTAATTAATTTTTATCACAGGCGATTTTTTCGTTAAAACCCGGCTATGAACACGGACGCCTATATAAAGGGCCCCTCGGGCACCACAGAAACCTAACCCGGGATATTTCCATCGACGCCGCCAGACTGCCAAAATTTTCCACCGTGCGCGGGCCGGTCCTGTATTCATCAGTTGATCAAGCTTCGAAAGGAGAAAATGTTAGTAGAAGAGACTTCTTCTTCACTGTCATGTTTTCAATTTGTTGTCCCGTTTTCAGTTTCGTTTAGTTGAGTTTGCATGCTTCCAGCCCCCCTCCCCCTCCACTTGAGATTTGTAGTAGATTTGAAGGATTACAAGTTGAAAGATGTAGTTGAGTCTCCTCATGAGCTCACCCTTGAATTATGTAGAACAAGAAGTAGATTTGAAGGATTAAAGGTTGAAGATAAATACAAGCACATCACTTGTTCGATGAAATGTTTCAATGAATAAGCCTAACTTCAAAATTCCATTATGGCCACTAGGAAGCTGAGAAAATTATGAAACAAATTTCCTTGGAACCCTCATGAACAGACCTACATGATACCAATATTCACTCATATGATACAGGCTGGTTATGTCTCTGTAAATTCATTTTCAAGAAGACCTTTGGAGAATATTTGTGGCCAATTTTTGTAAATCTTACAAAAATTCTGTTATTGAAGCATGGACCGTCGAGCATGGATGTATAACATGCCAAGACCCAATCCTATGTACATTCATAACGTAGCAAATTTTATTGAAACATCCAAGAGACATGCGAAGTTGTAAAAGATACATGACATATTATGTCCATATATTGACTGTGAAAATAAGATCGCTTGGATAGATACTATAGTAATCCAATCTCATTTGGTGAAAAGAGGCTTCAAAAAAAAACCACACAATATGAACAGGGCATGGTGAGTTAGATACACATGAAGTGTATAAATATGATGAGAGAGGTTTAGATGATGATAATGTTCATATTGATGATGGTAGTAACAATCAAGATGGTGATGATGATGAGTTCGATTGTTAGGAGATGTTGCATCACATTGAACCACATGTATTGACTTATATGGGAGTAAGTAAAGGTTTCAGTAAAATGGAGACATTGCAGAATGCGATGATAGAGCTTTTATATGAGGAATCGAACGATTGTGATAAAATGTTTACTACATTGCATGCAGTCCTAGAACTTAAAGTTGAAAGCCACACACGGATGGTCCGATTGTAGTTTCTCTGATCTTTTGAATCTTTTGGCAGAAATTCTTCCAAATCCAAATAAATTATCCAAAAATCACTTATAAAGCAAATAAACTTCTTTGCCTGATGACACTAGATGTGACAAAAAAATACACGATTGTGTGAACCATTGTATTCTGTATCGCAAAGAGCATGAGCTTGCAACTAGATGCCACATATGTGGTGTCTATAGATACAAGAAGGACTACAATCACCAGTATGTTACCAATATGAAAAAGTCTCAGAAGAATAAGAAGTTTATTATTGGCCCTGGAGGTGACGATGACGATACTTCTGACCATGCAGACGGGAAGCATAAGAGAAAAATTCCTGCCATGGTGATGTGGTACATTCCAGTAATTGATCGCTTGAAGCGTTTGTTCTCAAACCTTAGGGAGGCTGAACATATGCGTTGACATTCTGAGCAGCGCAAGATGAATGAAAAACATATTCGACACCCTGATGATGCAACACAGTGGAAAAATTTTGATATTCAGTATCCCGAATTTGTAAAGGAAATCAGAAATTTAAGGCTCGCCTTGGGTACAGACGGAATGAATCCGTTTGGTGAAAAAAGGAGCATACACAACATATGGCCCGTGGTCTTAACGATGTACAACCTACCGACGTGGTTGTGTCACAAAAGGAAATATATCTTGCTATCTGTTCTTATCCAAGGTCCGAAACAACCCGACATCAAAATTGATGTGTTCTTGGAACCTTTAATGGAAGATGTGGCAAAATTGTGGAATGAATGGGCACGTACATGGGATGAGTACAATCGGGAATATTTCACGCTAAGAACAATGATATTTCTTATTGTGCATGGTTATTCCGGATTGTTTACATTATCGGGACAAATGAAAGGGAAAAAAGATTGTGTAAGGTGCGTGGATAGAACTGGATTTCTATACCCCACTTCATCTCGAAAGACGGTGTACATGAGACACCATCGGTTCTTGACAAATACACACAAGTATAGGAATATGAAAGAACAATTTGATAACAAAATCGAAAAAGATACTGCACGAAAACCTTACAGTGGAAAACTCGTGTTCGAAATGGTCAAGAAGATTCATATTGCTTTCGGTAAGGGAAAAAATGTAAAGGAACAAAGAGAAAGAAAAGTACATCTTCGAGTGATACAACTGACATGATTTTCAAGAAACAATCAATTTTTTTAAGTATCTTCCGTATTGAAAGAATCTGGAATTTTGCCATAGTATTTATTTGATGCACGTTACAAAGAATGTATTTGACAGCATCATTGGGACCTTGCTGGACATGCCGAGGAAAACAAAGGACGCATTAAAATCACGTATGGACCTAGTAAATCTTGATATGAGACCAAAGCTTCACCTAGTAGAAAAGGTGATCCGAAAACATTCCCTCCGCCAGCTACAACTTGACCCTAGAAGAGAAAAAAAGCAATTCACGAATGCTTGCGTGGGATCAAAGTGCCCACAAGTTTCTCATCCAATATCTGCAAACTAGTCTTTATGAAAGACTTGTCTTTATTCGGCTATAATTCTCACGACTGACACATGATGATGATAGTGTTCCTTGCTATTGCAATAAGAGACATCAAACCTGAACATATAAAAGTTATCATCACACGTTTGTGTTAATTCTTCAATGCAGTATCGCAAAAGGTGATAGAACATGAAGATTTAGACTATTTGAAAGCGTACATCGTCGAGACTATGTGCAAACTTGAGATGTGTTTCCCACCATCCTTTTTTGATATGCAAGTACACCTAATTATACATCTTGTTGATCATATAAAAGCATTGGGGCCACTATATTTACATCATATGTTTCCGTTGGAGAGATATTTAGGAGTATTAAAAGGTTATGTGCGGAACCGTGCTCACCCAAAGGGTTCACTTATGGAAGGATACACCACTGAAGAAGTGATTGAGGGTTGCGATGATTACATCAAAGATGTAAAACCGATAGGTGTACCTATACCAATACATGAGGATAGACTACGTGGGAGAGACAAAGTGGGTAAGAAATCTTTTCATTTAAGATTACAAGAATGTACACGTGCACATTTTGGTGTACTACAATAGCTCGCAATAGCTGAGTCGTACATTGAGGAACACCAAATTGAGCTTTGCAAAAAAATCAAGACCGCCCAGAGGACTGGATCATGAAAGAGCACAGAAGATGTTTCACTGAATGGTTAATGGATAAAAATATACCATACGGAAACTCTATTGAAGAGGCAACAATGAAGAAGTTAGCTTCTAGCCCATATGCTTTGGTGACATCATGGCAAGCATATGACATTGATGGTTACACATTTTACACTAAGGAAAAAGATGGTAAGAATGCTGTACAAAATAGTCGTATAAAGGCTTATGATCCACAAGGGCAGAAGACCACATACTTCGGGTTCACAGAGGAAATATGGGAACTCGATTATGGCAAAAGAATAGTAATGCCCGTATTTAAGTGTCAATGGGTCAAACATCTTGATGGTGTGAAAGTGGAGAACTACAGTCTGACACTGGTAGACTTGAACGAAGTGGGTTATAAAGATGACCTGTGGGTTCTCGTCGGTCGTCTTGCACAAGTTTTTTATGTACAAGATCCAGAAACTGAGAAGATGCACTTAGTTGTTTCTGGAAAGTAAAATATTGTTGGGGTTGAGAGTATGGGAGATAATGAAGAGGAATATAATCAATATGAAGAGATGTACCTTTTCACCAAACCAGAAAACATCAAGCGCGTAGTGAGAAGCATTAAAAAGGATTTGAAACCCTATATGCGAGAAGATGTCAATGCTCAAAAAATGTATGATATATATTGTATATATTTGTATCTTCTAAAATCAACTTAGAACAATGCTCCATTTCAGCTTTAGATAGCATGTTTCAAACATTATTAAATTTATCTTCTGTAGAGAAGACTAATTTGGACATGTGATCTTTTTTGGCTTGTTGACTATCATATTTATCACCTTCATATGTTCCATAAGTTATCAAATTGTATGTGTACATAAATTTCTTCTGACCTATGATGATCAGGCTTGCCTTCCAATAGCTTGGTTCGAAACAACATCTAGAAGCACAACTCTTGAAGCTCCTGTCAAGCTAATCCCTTCACAGCAAGCTCTTGTAGATGCAACTAACACCCATGACTCATCATTTGGATTGTTAAAAGCTTCAATTGAAGTCTGACGATACTTCCTATCCATTTGAGAGCTTGTTTGGATATGAGTGGATCCACTTCAATATAAGTGGATTGAGGTGGATTGAAGAGAAAATTAGTTCATTTTCCACTCCAATCCACTTCAATCCAATTAGATTGAGTACACCCAAACAAGCCTTGAAGGATTTATTTCTCTTCTCTCTATTTTAAAAACATACGAAGATGCTACTTTATCAGTTCTAATGGCTGAAATATTGACTACAAACCAGTACCATCTCTCTTAGTGCTTCACACAAGCGACGAAGCGAACAACTTCAATCACAAATCTTGTTTTTACCTTTTTCCTAGGAATTTGACCTTAATATTTCAAGCAGAGATTTATCAATAAGTGAAGCTTCCTCATGAGACATGTTAATGGCAGTTACAAGCGAAGGGTGTGTCGAAGCTAACAAAATCTCAATGGGACTGAAGATAAAGAGATGTTGCATATGAGTGACAATGTCCAGGTTAGACAACATGAAGCTATGATGACAGCCTTCATCAATATGAAAAGTGATGCCAAGGTTATGCTTGCATCAACCAAGGCATGTTGTGAGGGCATAACACTTGTTGGGGCACCACGGTTATGCTTGCCCCAACAAGTGTTATACCCTCACAACATGCCTTGGTTGATGCAAGCATAACCTTAGCATCACTTTTCATGTTATTGAAGGTTGCCATCATAGCTTCACGCTGTCTAACCTGGATATTATCACTCATATGCAGGATCTCTTTATCTTCAGTTCAGTTCAAATTTTGTTAGCTTCGGCACATTCTTTGTTTATAACTATCATTAACATTTGTGATAAGGAAGCTTCACTTATTGATAAATCTATGCTAAAAAGATTAAGGTCAAATCTCTATGAAAGGGTAAAAACAAGATTTATGATTGAAATTGTCCGCTTCCTCGCTTGTGTGAAGCACTAAGAGACAATGTACTGATTTTTAGTCAATATATTCAAGCATTAAAACTGATAAAGGAGCATATTTCTAGGTTTTCAAATGGACAGGAGGGAAAGAAATCTTTCAAATGGATGGAAAAATCCTTCCAAGGGATTTTCATGCTTCAATAGAGGCTTCCAACAATCCAAATGATGAGTCACGGGTGTTACTTGCATCTA
The DNA here is from genome assembly GCA_036927565.1 of Tuctoria greenei. NCBI lineage: Eukaryota > Viridiplantae > Streptophyta > Magnoliopsida > Poales > Poaceae > Tuctoria > Tuctoria greenei. Next base: position 212,612,796 of record JAYESD010000004.1, on the reverse strand, counting down.
CAAGAGCTTGTTGTGCAGGGATTAACTTGATAAGAGCTTATCAGCATCACAGACGATTTTTAATTAACAAGCAGTCTGTGAAAACAATGACTTTGCCAAGGCGGTTCTTCAATGAAAACCTCTTGTGATGTTTGAACCAGTACATACGGTTCTTAAACAATGATCGCCCGTGAAAATATTGTATTTACCCAGGCGGTGGTTAAGTAAGAACTGCCTATGAAGTTTGTTACAGTAAAGGCGGTTCTTAATTTATAGCCGCTTGAGGAATTCATATTTTTACCCAGACGGTTGTTCTTAAAATCCGCCTGTGATGTTCTTTCATCACAGACGGTTATTGTATCATTCGTCATCACAATCGTATTTTTTTACAGACCGTTTGTGTTTGAAAAATCGAGACGCATGTGAAAATGCTTTTTGCAGTAGTGGAGAGATGTTCATGATATTGGAGGATCCTGTACAACACTTCCATGTGTTCATTTTGTGTTTGTTTTGTCGCTGTCCTTTATTGAACTATATGTGTTTACGGTACTTCTAGTTAGTGTGATGCTGAGATGCTTTACACCTACCTTTCCTTTTTTTCTACAAGCACTAACACCATATTATTGGATTGTTTATTCATGTTGGTTGGGAAGTATATATTCTGTATATTTGTGATCACTATATATTCAGTGAAGTATGTTGTTTGTGCTTCATCCATAGCTACAGTAAAGGTCTAATTGATCTATTTGTCTAAGCAGGCCTGTACGTGTTGTTTGAATAGAAGCATCCCAAGGTCAATATATCCATTGCAAGTGCAAGACACCAGCAAGTGAGTTAATCTTCTTTTGGAATTACTATGTATGAATTTGCTTGAGTGGTCGACTCAAATGTAATAAACTTTCTTGTTTATGTAGGTTGGGCATGTTCCAAGGAGTGGTCGACTCCAGACAGGTGTGTCCCTCCTTGTCTAGTGGCTCATCCTCCAAACAATATAGCAGACGGGCCACTCACCTGGAGCTCCAGATTTTCCAGGATGAGCTCCGCAGGACACAGGAGGAGCTCCATTTAGAGAGGGAGAGGCGAGACCGCGAAGCTGCAGCCGCCAGGGCCAGGGACGAGTACCTAACCTCGTATATGATGTACTTTCATACGGCGATGGCGGTAAGTGATCATCATCCAACTTTGCTTTTAAAAGTTATGAAAGAAATATATGCTAATGCTTCATGATCGTAGGCTATAACAGCTGGACAACATGCTGCCCTTCCACGGTGAGAGCCACCAGTGGTTGAGCAAGAGTCGCCACAACAACCTACTCTAAGAGCTCAGGTATATTCTAAGTAACCTTAGTTAAACTTGCTCAAATCTAGTTAAATCAGCTCATTTCTAGCTAAACTTGCTGAAATCTAACTAAACATAGTTAAAATTGCTCAATTCTAGCTAAACTTGCTGAAATCCAACTAAACTTAGCTAAAGTTACTCAATTCTAGCTAAACTTGCTGAAATTCTAGCTAAAATAGCTCAAATATATCAAAACTAGTTCATCTTGCTTAATTCAACTAATATATGAACTAACTATACTTATCCATAACAGGATCGGGGCGGAGGCTCGCACTCTATAACGTACTGGGAGCGCAAGGACGGCTCCATGTTCCCGGGTTCCACAACTAGCGGACGGGATAGTTCATAGTTTGTTGCATGTAAATGCTTGTTTTGGACTTGCGTTATACTTTTGTTTCAATGCCTATGGTATATGTGAATACCTGTGATATATGTTAATGCCTGTGTGAGTTGTCCAGGGCTGGTTTCGAAGGCTGTTCTCGAAACATTGAATATAAGGGTAGTGTTTTCTGTTTTTTTTTTAAATTGCAAAACTTATTTACAACGGTTATCGTCGTAAATAAGCACACAACATTTACGACGGTGCGCAAACCGTCGTAAATAATCACACAGTATCTACGACGGTTGGCGGCAACCGTCGTAAACAATTCAAATATATTTACGATGGTTTCTGTCGTAAATAGGTTTCTCGCCCCGCCACGGGGCAGAAGGGACTTATTTACGAGGGCTCGCTTCAACCCTCGTAAATAACTATATTTACAACGGTAACCGTCATAAATAATTTTATTTACGAGGTTTATTTAACATCGGCTAAAAACCATCGTAAATAAGCTAAAACCATCGTAAATAATCTATTTATGATAGTTATGCCCTTATTTATGACAATTTCGAAACCTTGTTAGTTAGCGAGATTCCTGTAGTGAGTGCAAGACGCCAACAAGTGTTGTTTGTCAGTACGTGCTGTTTGAATATCTCCATTGCTGTATCATGCCTAAATTAAATCTTTTTGCATCCTAAAAATGAAAGAACTTTATCAATATTACTTTGTGTTTGTTTGATGTTTGTACAGGCTATGTCCTCTGCTCAAAGTGATGGGAGTTCCTCTGAAGATGATGATGTGTGTGCCTTGGATGTACAATTTCTGAAAGATCATATTATTCGAGAAGCTTCATTGATCCCGACAGTAAGCATTATTTACGAATATTACATGGCATATTATGATAAAAATCCGCAAATAACTTCTCAACTCAGTGGGTTCACAAGGGTAATGGAAACATTGAATACTCCTAGTGAGTCATTGAATATTCAGAATGAATGACATGCTCTTTATCCAACTACATGATCTTCTAGTGAATGACTATGGTCTGAAATCAACTGAGTTCATTAGAATCTCTTGCTATTTTCCTGTGTGTTTGTGGTCAAAATAGATCAAATTCTTCAGTCCAAAATACATTCAAGCACTCAGGTGAGACAATTAGTAGGAAATTTGATGAGGTCTTACAATGCTTGATCAAAATGGCGAAGGATTATGTTATACCACATGATCGCAATTTTAGTATTGTGCATAAAAGAATTTGAGATGATCAAAGGATGTGGCCGCATTTCAAAGATTGTATTGGAGCTATTGATGGAACACACATTGGTTGCATACCACCTGTACGAGATTATGTGAGATATATTGGCAGATCTAGTAATCCAACTCAAAATGTGCTCGCGATTGTTGATTTTGATATGCGCTTCATATATGCATCTGTTGGGCAACCAAGTCTGTTGTTCCATGCTATTGAACATGATCGATCAGTATTTCCACATCCTCCACAAGGTACATATTTTCTATTTTCTTTTCTGTATATTATTGATTTTTTCTAACACTTCTATATAATTGTGTAAATAGGCAAATATTATATGGTTGATGCGGGTTATCAAATAGACCGGGATACTTGGCGCCCTACAGGGGATATAGGTACCATGTTTCAGATTGGAGGAGGGGTGTCACACCTATTGGGAACAAAAAATATTCAATTTTTTACACTCAAGTATTCGCAATGTTATTGAGCGCACTTTTGGTGTATGGAAGATGGAGTGGAGAATTCTTTTGAAGATGCCAAGTTATCCAATGAGAAAGCAAAAGATGATAGTGGCTGCAAAAATGAGTCTTCATAATTTCATTCGCAAAAATCATGCATTAGATAAATATTTTCAGAGATGTGATCGGGATCCAGTGTATGTGCCTACAATACCTCATAGATATGCAAGACATGCACCACCATCAAATGCAACCGACGTCTCCACAACTTCGCTAGTCACAGAAGCATGGATAGATTTCATGATGAATTTGCAGCTGCATTAATACAATCTAGATCGTAGATGTGTTTTTTGTATTTCTTATCCATCCACATTCTTTGTAATGTCTCTAATATCATTGACTTTGCGGTTTGAGAGTTACAAATTGCAGCTGCTAAGGCATGTGTTAAATTTCTTGCCGTAAACATGTGTCCAAGCGATCAATAAGCAAGTTTATTGCCGTCAGCATGATCATTCTGTGGGCTTGCCTGTTCGTTGCCGTACATACCGTAAACATGCATGGATGCATGGATAAATAGGGAGGCGTAAATATGTCAAGCTCTTATCACCTTTCAGCTCGAAAAAATTAGCCAAACAGTTTTCGAGTGATTATGTTTCATGTTTTGAAACTGTTTCAAGTTAAAATTGAAATTATTTCTGATTCTCATCGAATCTGGAACCGTATCAAACGCGCCCAACTTAGCCTATTAGGCGTAGGTGATGCAGTCGTCAAAAGGCGTAGTTTAGTCGCCCCGTACCAAATAAACGGGGATATTATATTGTATACGTCTTTGACGTTTACGTATTGGGAAAAAGGAACACGAACACGTCCAAATCGATCTTCGATCGAGTCCCCGTCAGCGTCAGCAGCGACACCGTACTAGTCTCCATCGACCGGTCCCGAAGCAATAGTCTACGTGGACTCCACGTCAGATCATGCAGCGTGCTCGATTCACCATCGTACCACGTTCCATTGACGTCCGGTTAACCAAGCAAGCGTCCCTTGGGTGAAACGTTGAAAAACATATCGCTTTCCCCGTCCACACCCGACGCACGTCCGGTTAAAAGAACACTTTTTTTTTACCGTGCCGCGACGCAGGTGGAGAATCGTTAAACGAGCACGAGCTACAGCTACATGTTGAACGCATCAAAACTGCAGAGCGCGCAGGAAGTGAGGGAGTACTCCAGGCCGGATGACGTCACCCACGCCCCCGCGCGTCACCCCCGCACACGCGGAGGCGTGGAGGTGGAGCGCGTCTATCTCTGAAATGGTCGTGGTCTCCGGCTCGATCGCCTCTGGATCCATGGAGTGGGCGACGGATTTCTCTCTCTCTCTCTCCGATCTCTCGGCACTGGCACTGCTGGAATTGTGACGACGACGACGACGCGACTCATCAAAACGTTTGAGTTTGAACGAGTTGCACCGTGGACGCGCGACAAATCAAACCACGAGAATTCATACAGCAGACTGCATGCTGGAGGACCTGCTGCTAGCTGCTGCCACGGACACGGACGCCGGTTGCTTGGGGCAGGAGGAACTGAAGCTCGGGAACGCGGCCTCTTTGATCTGTATTTTGGATACTGCTGCGCTGTCACTGTCATGATCCATCTCGACCTCCTCCATGCATGGAGATGTTTCTTGAGACCCTTGCACTAGTGTGTTCTCATGCCTAGCTAGCTCCATCAATAAACCTGGTCCTGCTCTCCAGGCCTGTCCCCCTTTCGCGGGGCTTCTGAACCCGCGCGCTATACGTCAGAGTCAGACTCGTTTAAAATTCAAACCGCTGGCCAGGAAATCAAGAGAGACTGAAACCGATTTTTTTTTCGAAAAGCTAGACTGAAACCGATTTCATCCCCCACGAAGAAGGCCGACGCGCACATTCAAGCGCGGGTACGTAGAGCTATATAAACGGGCGGGCAGGCACATCCTGTCCATTCACCAGTTCACCACAGGCTAACAGACAGAATCGAAGCTATTTGCAGCGTAACCGCGATTCGATTCATTCGACCTGTTCCATCAGCTGCTATTAGCGCGTAACCTGCCTTTTGCTTGTTCCCGGCCATCTCGAAGAAACCAATACGTACGCTCTATCGCGCGATCTCGTCGCGGCTTGTAGCTAGAGCTGGCTAGCTAGCTAGCTGCCATAGATCACGCGCGTGCCCTACACGGTTCGGGAGCCGCCGCGCATTATTATAGCTACTAGTGCATTGTCATCGACCATGGCGGTGGCGGCGTCCGGGCTCGCACGCAGGTCCACGAGCCGGTCTATTGGCTCGCGGCTGGACGCGTCGGCGGAGGCGGTAGCGGTGGCCGCCAATGGGAAGAAGAAGGGCGAGCAGGTGCGACGGGTGGAGTTCGAGTACGACGAGGAGGAGGACGTGGTTGCGGCCGGACGGCAGCCGCGGAGGTACGACGTGTTCATCAACCACCGCGGGGTGGACACCAAGCGCACGGTGGCGCGGCTGCTGTACGACCGGCTGGAGCAGCTCGGCGGCGGCCGCGTCCGCTCGTTCCTCGACAACGTGTCCATGCGCCCCGGGGACCGGCTGGAGGAGCGCATCGACGAGGCCGTCCGCGAGTGCGGCGTCGCCGTGGCCATCTTCTCCGAGCACTACTGCGACTCCGAGTTCTGCCTCCACGAGCTCGCCATGCTCGTCGAGGCGCGCAAGACCATCATCCCGATCTTCTACGACATCAAGCCCTCCGACCTCGTCCTGCCGGAGGCCGTCGTCGACTCCAAGGAGCACCTCCCCCGCGACATCGAGCGCTTCCGCTTCGCGCTCCGGCAGGCCAAGTACACCGTCGGTCTCACCTACGACTCCGCCACAGGGTATATGCGCATGCGTTATTACGCCATTATAATGGAACTATATATTAACCGCATGCATGGATACTTGCTTTGTTCATAAAATGCGACCACAGCAGGAACTAACCGTGCTTGTGTGCAATGGCGATCTGCGTGCAGGGACCTGGCCGAGCTGGTATCAACGGCAGCCAACGCGGTGATGGAGAGGATTCAAGAAATGGAGAAGAGCGTGCAACTAAGACAGACGACGATCGTGTCCAGGCTCTGACGATTTTTGAACGGAACGACAACTACTATTCAAAGTTTCGAAGCCGAAAGCTGGTGCGACCGTACCAGATACCGTTCGGTGCATAGTTAATTCATTAACACGCGGGAGGGGGATTTATTTCGTTCAATTTTTCTTTCTTTAAGAAAATTAATATAACCATTCAATTTGTTTTATTTTTGGGGGTAAATCTTGGGCAATAAATTAATCTGCCATTGTAGGATGAATAAGCTATAGTACAACTGATTGTACGACAATTCTCACAAATATGTGGTTCCGACAATAATGTCGCACACTTGCAAATGTATGTAATAAATTTGTTAAGTGATAATATTTTTTCCCAAAAGCCAGTGCAATGTGACTCCTTGCATGGTGATGTTGGATTCGAAACATCTCTGTCTCCCGTCAGTTTCGTCGCTTTATAGTTTATTTTTAATAAACAGCAAAGAGAAACTTTTTGGAACGGAAGGAGTATGTCGCCCCTCTACATCCTAGTGTTACGTATGCATAGAGAACGTTTGAAGCTGTTGTATTAGGATTCACATTATAATTTTGTCAGTTTAATTTATTATTTTGTTCCTTCATAGTGCATTTATAATAGCAACATTTTGGACAAAGTCTACTCGATCTCTCAACTGCACATGTATGGCTGACTTTTTTTCCTTTTAATGTACTAGAGTGCCACGGTGCACTTGCAAATCTCAGAGATCTCTGGAATATTCACTCAGGCTTATGGTACTCCGTAAAGCAATATATTGGTACTAGATCGCTCGAACAAAATCGTTGTTGAATGTTTTTCATGTTGATTGAATCAAATATGTTTAAATAATGCACACACGAATTTTGGAATGGTGAATGTGCTTTCAATTTTGTTACTAGATGGCATTTTTAGACAACTTATCAGTTGCTGATTAATTGAGGTTGATAAATCCTGCTCTATCAATTTTATCAACTCTGCCTGCATAGACGGATCGGAAGCAATCTGGTAGACAAAAGCATGAAGCATGATGTATGTTCCTAAAGATATTCATCATATATATGTATTCCTCACATAATGCTAAATGATGGAACTTTGTAATGAAGGGGAACTGCATCGCAAGCAAGTTAATTTTTTTCTAGCCAAGTCGATGCCTGATACGTTTGGAATTTTTAATCATGGAAATACACATTCCCTCTCGACATCTGTCGAATTCTCATTGGTCAGTAGATTTTAAGGTTGGACTTCCAGGATTCTTTAGCAATATATGATTTTTAAATGTTTTTAATATAAGCAACACACAAAATGAAGAAATTTAAAACTGACTCACTTTCATCCTTGGCATGGACGAAATTAAAATTTTGTCAATGCCAAGAACGAAATTTATTTTAAGCTGGCGCACAGGTTTGTTTTATTGAGTTTTGAACCTCATTTTATTAAGACTTAGAGTAAGAAATTGCAAATTTTCCATAATACAAAATGTAGAGTAGATTGTGAAGAAATTTATGCAATGAAGAACATATTGTTGTAGTGTTCGGAATCAAAAGTTATTGAATATTGAATTATATAATACGATCATAATTGTTCAGTTTAATAAATGTATTCCATTTTGTGTATTAGTTTTGAAATATTTAGAGGCACAATTGCTACAAATTTTTAGGTAATTTATTATAGTGTTAGTTTTGATAAGTCTAAAGAATGAGTTTCCATTATATTTGGTCCATTGAATTGAGAGATATAGATTTTCAAAGTTGGTATGACGATCACATAAACTGAACACTTGTGACCATATTACATAATTCAATATTCAATAACTTTTTATTCCGAACACTACAACAATATGTTCCTCATTGCATAAATATCTTCACAATCTACTCTACATTTTGTATTATAGAAAAATTTGCAAAAACTTACTCTAAATCTTCATAAATGAGGTTTAAAACTCAATAAAGCATACATGTGTGCTACCTTAAAATGAACTTCATTCTTGGCATGTACACAATTTTAATTTTTTCCATGCCAAGGACCAAGGTGGGTCAGTTTTGAAAAAAAATTCATTTCGTGTGTTTTTTATAGTAAAAACATTTAAAAAACGTATATTAATAAATAAAAATTCGGACTTCCAGTTGCAATAAAAAGGTAAAGTTTAAAACGTCCGTGTGGTGATTTCTTCCATCAAACTAATCAACTTCATGTTCTTGAAGATTAGTTCTAACAAACTGACTATGTTATTAGAATTTCAATGTAGGTGGAGATCAACCTTTGTTGCTCATTTAGTCATTTGCGGTGAAATTGACTCGTCCTAGGCATTTCTACAATAAAATCTGTTCGCTTTTAGAAATTTAGATAAAGTAAACCTTAAATTGGTCCACCTTTTCAAAAAAATTGAAAATCATTTATCTATTGTTACTTTTAATAGTACAGTATACGAATCGGGACAATTAATCATTTTCTTGAAAGAAATAATAATCATAGTGCATACACAAAATGACAAAAGTTTTACAAACGACCCAAGGTATTCCAGTTATTTGGTCTCAGTTGTATGTGTAATTATATCCAATTTTTAAAATGAATAGAAATATTACTAACTTATGAAACATATTTATACACTTAATAAATGGTAGGTCTCTTGCCCACTGTCCATATTTCAAAAAGAAATGATCGTAAAAAGTTGTCAGATCTACCATTTGAATAAAACGACCAATGAGCTCCTTTTTAAAATTATGGTATATATAGCATTTCTCCATAATTGATTGTCAGATTTTGATTTTAGAATTTAATTTGTAAAAGATCAAGTTACCGGGTATGTCCAGGAATCTTAGTCGTCCCCCCAATTAAACAGTCAAGAGAAAGGAACATTTCCAATGAGCTGATTCAAAACATTATGTTTATAGAAATTGTGCATCATTGATGCTTGAATTTTGGTTTTAAATTTAATTGTAAAGTATCAATTGAACAACATGACTAGGAATCAGTCCCAAATAAGCCAGTCAATCAAAACATTATCTTACGCTATTGCTTGTACATTATATAAATCCATTTGATCACTTTAGCAAAAGAAACTCCATAATAAAGATCAGTTGAAGACCTAGTCCATATGAATGGTTTCAGACAAGTCTTATGAGCTTCAAAAATGATATTTTTTTACCTTAGGCTGAGGATGCACGTACATATTTTACATTGGAAAGTAGCTAAAGTTTTGAAAAGGTACACCATCACATGGTTTTATAAAACCTTTAGACGCTAAAAATGTATTGATCCATACAATCCTTAATTGTCAAAGTAGGTGCTAAGACCCAAACTTTCATATTCGATGGAATTCTTGCCTCTTGGTTGAGGTTGCAGGCTGTTTCTTACCTACACGTTTGTGGTCACCCCTTTTATGTGTTTAATTTTTTGCAGCCAGAGACAGTTGAATTGTTGCCCCTGAAAATTGGAATAGTCCATGCCATGGCTGTGTTGATGCCGCCCTTATCTTTTTACTGGTGATGGTGGGCGAAGGACCGGTGATCAACCGTACACAGTTAAGATCACTCGTAATGGTATGCTGTAAAAGTTATTGAACATAGTAGATATGCAAAATGAACATATTGGAAGTTTAAAGGAAGAGTAGAGTATAAAGTATGTTTTAGAAGAAATAAGTGTGGATAACCTAATAAATAAAAAACACATGACAATGATCTTGTTAAATGAACTTACTTGCTAGTATACTTGGAGCACAAAAAAAGGGACAATTGTGATTTAACCCTGGTTTTGAAGCTCAATTATGATTTTACCCTCCAAATTGTGACTTTGTGAATTTGCCCCTCCTTTTCTAGAACGAAGCTACCGTTTTGCCCTCGGTTTGTAAAACTATTAGTTTGCCTAGGTTCAAATGATTTAAAAAAATAAAATAAGAAACTAGAATTGGAAAAAAGAAGACTACAATACCCTTATGTGAAATTTACCGTACAAATGCAAATTAAATTAGGGGTAAAATCACATGAGCATTTTAGTCTTTTTTTGTCATCTTTAACACCGTTAACACCACTAACGGAATAGGTATATATTTTGTCTTTGTATTAAAAAATCGAGGGTAAATTCACAAATTCTCAATTTGGAGGGTAAATTCACAATTAGCTCTCAATCTATGGGCAAAATCACAATAGGCCAAAAAAAACGGCTGGTTTCATTGCTGAACAAGTCAGAAAATAAAAACGACTGCTCCTGTCAGCTGTGTGACGGTTCACTCCAACTCCGGTCAAGGGACAGCCGTACGTACGTAGCTGCCGGCAAGCCACCTTGTGCTTTGTGCGTAGTGCAGTTAAACTGTGGCCGGAAATGCTGTTTTTCAGCTAACAGCGACGTGAGTCGTGAGGTACACCGGTACACATGCGTCAAGTATGTGAACGGGCTAAGATATGGTCAAGTATGCAGTTGAACGGAGCAACGAGCATGAGTTCACTAGTATGTTCCTAGCTAGCGCCGTTTCATACATATAGGACATGGGAAGACCATTTCCAGTTACAGTGCAGTGCAGGAAACCCAGCTGCAAAAATTTCTTGCAACAGCCGTGTGCGTTTTTCTTCATCTACCCCGAGTAGGTACGGACGACAGGTTCTTTATTTTCTCGGCACGTGGCGGCTCACACGAGATTGGAATCAGAATCAGATTCAGATTCTGCATCATCCTCGAATCAGCCCCGTCCCTTTCAGCAGCTGCAGCCGCGGAAGCTCGCCGCCTTCTCGTTCGTTTGCCCCCATGGTTCAAGCCGGCTGCCGGCTTGATTCAACGCGTTTAACCCGTGCTCCGCGCTCGGCATGGACGCCGTCGACCCCATGCTGCAAGAGAGCGTGCCCGGTCAAAAGCGTGCGACAGCGAGCGACGGCGACGCCACGCTTCCACCAACAAAGTCACCAGGTTTCTTGTGAGGACGTACGCCACCGCCGCCGCGCGTCCCTCGACATCCATCGGTCCCGCGCCCGCCAAGAGCTCGTTTTACGGGTTGCGGTCAGCCAAGCAAGAGGCTGGCTGCTATCCTTGTGACGCCGCCGAGTTCGAGACACACCGCTGCCATGATGCGGAACGGAAGCCCAACGTGTCCGATGCTGACCTCTGAATCTCTCCAATGTTTTTCTCTTCAATTCTTGGCGGTCACAGTCCAAACTGAAGCGTTCACGGTGATCAACGGGTCGTGGTTATTATTACGCGCTTTTCAGAACTTGTGAGGCAGCTTCTCCTGCATGTTTTGCCTGAGCGGCGACCAGCATTGGTTGTTGCCGATTCTCTCAAGATGGAGCTGGAAATGCGGTAGAAAAGATTGAACATGGCCCTGTTATTCTCCATGATGAACTCCATAAAACGTTAATGCTCGACAGTTGAAAGCCATTGCTGTTCGTCTAACGTTTCTGTGACTGGATTATGTGAAGAAGGTTGGTCGTAACCGGCAAGTTTACAGGACGCGTAACGACCTGACAATACAGCATGCGTTGATTGAAGTTGCTTGCAATTCAAGTTTAAACGATAGTCTGATCCCCATCGTTTTCTAGTCAGGCAAGATCTCATCCGTTCACTACAGGAATCACGATAATAGACAACGTCCAGAAACCGTCGTCTATAAAAACAATACCGTCATCTATAAGTTATAGACGATGGTATAAGCTTATCGACGAAGGGTTTCAGGCCGTCTACGACTATTAATCGTCTATAAGCTTATAGACGACTGTCGAAGTGGTTGAACGACACTTCCCCCGGTACTACTAAATATAGCCCGCGGAGGTTCTTGTATCGGTTTGGGCGCACGGAGATAAGGAACAAGATGATAACACGTGGGATTTACGTGGTTCGGGCCGCCTCAGCGTAATACTCTACTCCACGGGGTGTGTGTTTTGTATTGAATGTTTCAGTATAGCTTGTGTGCCTCTGAGCTTGGATTAGATCAAATCAGATGTCTCTATTACGTGCGGCGCAATCCTTTTATAGTCTAAGGACTGGCCGTTACAACATTTGTCTGACTCGACATGTGACCCTGACATATTTAATACCTAATACACGGTCTACGAGTATTAAGAGTGGTTAATAGTGTGATAACATGCCTTAATAACAGCGTTACCCCAATTAACAACCCACTGATCGTGTGTCACTAACAAAGCATTAATGACACGTAATCAAGTCTTGTAACTGTCGTCTTAAATGTCCCTTGAATGCCCGTGCTGTTGGAGATCAGCCATACACGTAATTAGGTCTTGTAACTGTCATCTTAAATGTCCCTTGAATGCCTGTGCTATTGGAGATCAGCCATATTCCCGTTGGTGTGAGGTCCGGAGGTTCTACACGTGGCAGCTCCAGAGCTTCCCTTCGCGGTGAGATGGGTCCGGAGCTATTATACACGTGGCGGCACCGGAGCTTCCCTCTACGGGGGGTTAGGTCCAGGGTCATTATCCACGTATCAACCCTGGAGCTTCCCTATATTGGGAGTTTAGCTCCGGTCTTACATTACACGTGGTGCTCCCGGAGCTACCCATATGAGAGAGGCGGGTTCAGTGTCGTGTGACATGTGGGGCCTGAGGAAGTCTTCAACTCTGACAGGTGGAACTCTCTTGCACTCCTTGCGGTATCATAGGGTACCTGGTACACAGGGTACCGACAGTGGCCCTCGGGCCCACCTCTGAAAGAAATCCCTTAGGTCAAGTTATTCTACCAGAGGTGGGGCCATCCTTGATTCTCGTATTGTAACTTCAATGGTCTTCTGATGTACGGTTGCGGTGATGGTTTGGGGTTAAACCATCACCACGTGGCTTGTATTGAATACGGCAAATGAGATCTTTGAGTGCGGATCTCACGCAATTGAAGGTTGTCAGTTCCCAATACGAAAACCGTATCGGTTCCGAGCGCCTTGTCAGGGTGTCGCCTTTGGGTTTCCCGCTGCCCATCATGACAATGGTTTGCCTGGGGTAATAACCCCGACCTCTTCGTCGGGGTGGCCCCGGGCCCATTCGTTATTAATGGGGTAGGTTCTTTGTAATTTGGACTTGCTCTCGTTGCGGTTTCCATCCAAGCATCTTAGAGGCTTACTTAAGAAGGAAAGCGCACACGGTTTAAGGACTCTTTACGCTTTTGATCAAACTCGCGCTCAGAGCCTCCCAAACTTTGCCTAGCTTTCTCCTCTTTTGCTCCACTTTGCTGCGATGGAGTTAGGTCTTCCCAAGAGCCGCATCCAGAGCAAGGACAATCTGATGAAGGTCCGGACCTTCATGGGATGGTTCAGCGACTCCATCAACCACCTGGCCTGTGCCGGTAATCTCCCCTTCAAGAAGGAGTATCGCGGGGAGATGGTGTACTTCTCGGCGTATGCCATGGTGGGATTGATCCCACGATTCTCGAGCTTCATCCTAATGCTGCTGGACTTCTACGTCCTCCAACTCCATCACCTCGGCCCACACTTCCATCTGCTCATGGCCACTTTCGTCCACTTCTACGAGATGTGGGTGAGCGTGCCTCCCTGCGTCGACTTGTTCCGAACCTTCTTCACAGCCCATTCCACTGGCAAAGGGACTAAGTTGATTGGCTTCTATTACTTCGTGAAGTGCAAGAATTGTCCCTTCAAGTACCTGAAGTCGTTCCCCTCTGGCAAATGTGACGACTGGAAGAAGGATTGGGTTGTCATTGCAGTGAAGGAGCATGACAGGTTGGAGCTACCCCAAGGACTCCCTAATGTTGACACTGACGCCTAGAATGTAGTTCCTAAGCTGTCGGATGCATTCAAACCTGTCCTGACCAGGATCCAAGAGTGTATGGAGGGTGGAGTGACCCCCCAGATAGTTTTCGGGAATTTCTTGGTGAACAGGTGGGCTCCGCTGAGGAGGAGGGAGAAGCTCGCCTCGACTTTCAACAGTGTGATGGATGATGACCGGATTGAAACTGGTTTGAAATCCAACTTGGATGACAAAGCTTTGAAGCTTCATCTCAAGAAATTCCAGCATGGGCTTGTCGACGACGATGCCTTAGCTCCGTCTGCTGCTTTCCTGCCTTTAAACATGATTCTAGAGATCAGCAGGGAGCTCCAGAGGAAGATGCCGACACTAGACGACCTTGGCGAGGTGGAAAAATGTCTGACCTTCAGGATTGTAATCCCCGGAGCTTCCGAGGACTTGGACGCCCCTGCTTCGAGCCATAGGGTTGAAGACATTGGCAAGGGCAAGGGCAAGGAGCCAGCCGGAAGAGGAAATTGAAGCATGCTGATGGGAGGTCCGTCAGGCCTGCTCCCTCTACAACAACCCCTTCTCCCCGGTGAGGGAGATCTTTTGCGGCTACTCCTTCTCCTGTACAAGCGTCCTCGAGAGGCCCCAGTTCTGGATAGTTGACTCTGATCCCAGTGCCAACGAGGGGCTCCAGGTCTGGAGGTTCTTCCCGGCCGAGGGAGACCTCGACTGGGGCAACATCAATGACGATGGTAGGCTCTGGGAAACATTTCGGAGCTCCCTCCGTGCCAACCACGGCAAGCTCCGGCTCTGAGCCTCCGGCAAAGAGATTCTGTGCCGATTGGAGTGGTAGCTTCCCAAGGTAAGCTTTGCTTTTTCTCTTTGATTTGCTACTTTTATTTTTGTCATGTTTTGAATCTCCTAATTTTTTAACTGCAGGGCATAAAAGTCGGGGTCTAAAGCTTCGACCTCTGTCGCAACTGTCGAAGCAATGCGGACGGAAAGTCCAGCTTCAACCCCCGTGCCTCCTCAAGTGGTGGCCGAGGTCATGGCAGCTCTGGCGCCAGCTGTCGTGGATCTGTATTCAGAGTAATCGCCAGAAGCTCCCGTGGTAGCGCCGAACCACGGGGAAGAAGTTGAAGATGCACCGCCGACAACATCATCAGAGGCTAAGGCTCTAGTGCGGGAGTTGGAGATGCCGGAAGCTCCAACGTCTGAGCCAGAGCTTACCGAGGCTCCGGTTCCTGCACCAGAAGTACAGCGGGGCCGGTGGTGCCAGAAGCTCTGGTCCTTGAGTCGGAAGTCGTTGAAGCCCTTGCCACTCAACCGGAGATGATCGAAGCTCCGGTCATTGAGCCGAAGGTTGTTGAAACTTCAGCCCTCGGGCTAGAAATTGTTGAAGGCCCGGTCGCTGAACCGGAGATGAGTGAAGCTTCGGCTGACGAGTCGGAGGTGGCTGGTGTATCGGCACCTGAGCCGGTGATAGGAATGGCTTCGGGTGAAGCCCCGACGACCACCGCGGAAGTAACTTCTCCGGAGGTGCCCACGCCCGAGGTAGAGCGCCATGAAGAGGTGGAGGCAGGCTCTTCTCCCGCGGAGCCAGCAATTGAAGTTCCTGCAGCAGGACATTCGGCGTCGGTCCCGGAGGTAGGAGTTCCCCCAGCAGGTTCTTTCTCTCCTGCAGCTGAAGAGCTTCCAGAGGGTGGTACTAGTGCCGCAGAAGCTAAGGGTACCTCACTTGTAGAGTGGGACCCTACTTTTGTTATGGAGAATCCCCTAGAACCGGTAGAGATGACCCCAACAGGTCCGGAGCCTATCCCCTTGGCGTTGTCCATAGACAATGCCTGCTCAAGCCTCCAACAAGTTTAGCTTGCCTTCAATCATGAGAGCAAGGTCCTTGAAGAGGAGCGCCACACCTTGAGGCATTGGCGCAACAGGCTTCATTTTGAGATTGGGCTTGCTCAGACGAGGCTTGCTGATCATAAGAAGTGGGTCAAGAGGGAAACGACCTGGATGGAGTACTCGGGCAAGCTGATGGAAGAGAAGGAAGCCGCAATCAGGGCGCTCGACGCTGATTCTAGGAAGATCCTCGAGCAAGCCAAGGAAAGGCATACTGCTGATGATGAGCATCTCGAAAGCCTTAAATAATTAAATGAGGTCCTCCTAAACCGTCGAGCGAACCTTGATGCATGGGAAGAGAAGCTCCTGAAACACCTGGAGGATGTTTTGAAGAGAGAGGAGGAGCTCATCCAAAAATTAACTCTGGCTGAGCAAAATTTGGCAGATCGCACTAGAAAGTTGGATCTGTGGAGTGCGGAAGAAAAATAGAAGTACTGGAAACTGGGGTAGGAGCTCTCAAAAAGAGAAGCTGATGTTGCCACCAGAGAAGGGAAAGTGAGGGGCTGGGAGAAGGACCTGGCGGAACGGCGGAACCACATCCACCTCCGGGAGACGGAGCTAACCGACCGTGAAAAGCAAGTAGCTGAGAATATGCAACAACATGCTAAAGCGGTTGAACGTCTCGCTTAGGAGAGTTCGGAGCTAGCAGCTGCCCAGACGTCATTGGAGAAGCTGCGGAGGTCGAGGGCAATTGAATCCCTGATGCTATGGGATTTCCTAGGACGTGCGGACATGGCCCTTGTGTCTCTTGGCTTCAATCCAGTACGCCCAGAGGACCCAGCACACGAGCTGGACCAGACGCTGGTGGCACTTGGTTCTGCTGGCAGCAAACTCGATGCAATGGGTAATGTCATCGCTGATCAGCTGGAGACATAGTGGAGATCTCCAGCCAAAACAACGACGAGTATATCTTGGCGTGTTACAAAAGCCGAGACCCCCAATTTTCTCTTGATCCAGTCTTTGAAGGACTCAATGCTGAAGAGGAGGACGCCGCCAAAGCTAGTGTCCAAGAGGCTGCTGAGAAGGTTGCTTTGTTTTTCCACAGGACTTAGATCCTCCAGTAGCTAGGGCCTTTTTTTGTCTCTCACTGTAACCCTGATTTTATAATCCAGTACTTTGAATTAATGAAATCCACTCTTTCTGCCATGAATTTCACTTTGTCTTCAATATACTATACTTTGTCTTGTTGGCCCCATGTAGATTTTAGGTCTGAAGTATTTAACTGCGATACCTCCGGAAGCCCTTTGTCGCATCGACGGTGGGCCCCCTGGGGTTGTTGGAGCTTGATAGGTCCGACGACACCATCTATCAACGTGTAAAACGTCGAAGGCAGGCCCCCTGAGGTTGTCAGAGCTTGGTAGGTCCGACGGCAGACCCCCTGGGGTTGTCGGAGCTTGGTAGGTTCGACGACACCCACTATCGATGTGTAGAACATCGACGGCAGGCCCCCTGGGGTTGTCAAAACTTGATAGCTCTAGTATTGTCCACCATCGTTGTGTTTTTCCTGTACATTAAAAACAAGAAAGAGAGTAAAATTTGTCCTCTTGTCTATAAATTGTTTGTGACTTATCGTTCTTATTTTAGTTTTAGATCTGAAGAAATTCAATATGATAACAAGCATATTGATGTAATCTTTTCAGACCCATATGCTTTTTTAGTACTCACCCTACTAAGGTCTGCCGAGGTGTAGGTAGAGTGGCGTACTTAGGGTGCAGGACCAGACTAAGTCGATAGTGCACTCTGGACCTATGTTGGCTTGGCGTTCGGGCAAGTAGACTATGCAACAATGTTAAGATCCAAGAGGTCATCAATATAACTTGTGACGCATATGAATAACTTGGACCAAAACATAAAAAGAATTGCACAACTTCATTATAGACAAGAGGGATAAAAATAATAATTCAAAATGATGAGCCTTGTACAAAAATAAATGCACGTGGAGTCTGTTTTCACACAACAATGTATTTCATTATAGGTCCGGATTACAGGGGAGACAAGGACACACTTAGGGTACTGGACCATGATAAGCGTGTTATACATCCTGTGCTGGCCCAGGGCAGTTAGTTACACTTTTAGTGTTGAGACTGTATTAAGTGTTACTTGAACTTCTCAGACTCTCCCGAAGGGGTCCGGGTGTTCTCCCGAAGGACCTACCTGATTATGTATATTGACTCTATAACATACATTGTGTGTAGGTACAGACTCACCTCCGTGATTCTAAGTATAAAACTTACGGAGGTGCTAGATATTCCAAGGATTAGGGTGTGGGGTCCCATCCTTAGTTGCCAAGCAAACGCATCTAGGACAGGATACTTTGATCACTCAGAAGGGGCCTTCCTAGCTGGGGGAAAGTTTGTTCATCCCTTCCGAGTTAGTATCTTCCGCAGCACCAGATCGCCTTCCTCGAGCTGTTAGTTGCGTACATGCCTTTGATGATAGTTTCAGAGCGCTTGGCGATAGTGTGCATTCCGAACAGCTGCTTGGCACCTTCCCTCGTCGACGAGGTCAAGGTATTCACGTCGGAGCTGGTCCTGCGCGGCTTCATCGAAGGTTCGAACCCGGAACGACCCCATGGTGATCCCCGGAGCAAGGAACGCTTCAGCTTTGTACACCAAGAAGAAAGGTGTCTCTCGAGTTGACCGATTAGGTGTAGTCCTGCTTGCCCATAGTGCAGACGGAAGCTCTTCGATCCAGTTGGCTCCATGATTTTTTAGGCACTCATATGTGCGCGTCTTGAGTCCCTTTAAAATTTCTGCATTTGCTCTCTTAGCTTGACCATTGCTCGCTTGGTGAGCTACTCATGCGTAGCTGACTTGAATGCCAAAGTCTTCACAATATTCTTGGAATGCAGCACTTGTACATTGGGTTCCATTGTCAGTTATGACTTTGTTCGGAACTCCAAATCTGCATATAATGGACTTCAAGAACTTGATTGTTGATTGCTTGTTGATTCTCACAACTGAAGTAGTTTCCAGCCACTTGGTGAACTTGTCGATGGCGACGTACAACCTGTAACCTCCAACGGCTTTTGAGAATGGTTGCAAGATGTCCATACCCCACACAGCGAATGGCCATGTAGGAACTATCATTTATAGTGATTGAGCTGGTGTGTGAATTTGTTTTGTGTGGAACTGGCACGCTTCACAATTTTTCACTAGCTCGACTGCATCCTGGAGTGTTGTAGGCCAGTAAAAGCCATGCCAGAAGGCTTTACCAACCAACGTGCGGGAAGATGCGTGGTTCCCACACTCGCCTCCATGGATTTCCACGAGAAGCTCGTGACCTTCTTCCCTTGCAATGCACTGCATTAGGATGCCGTTGGCACCACGTCGGTAGAGATCCCCTTCTACTAGTGTGTATCTTTTAGCCAACCTAACGATTCGGTCAGCGAATACATTGTCTTCAAGAAGGATGTTGTCTTTCAAGTAGCTTCGAATCTCTGAGATCTATGCATCGGAGCTAACTTGAGCTTCTGAGTCTTGCGTGTTGGGTTGCTCAGAGCTTCCGACAACACCCATGACCCTTGGTGGACGCCATGGTAACAGGGCCACCGGGACCGCCAGCTTCGAGGTGCTGGTCTCACCCCTTCGCTCAGTTTGGCAGGCTGAGATGTTGGTCTTGATAACCTCCGAACGTAGATTCCGTTGGGATCCGGAGCTCCGGTTGAAGCCTTCGTTGAGAGTTCGTCAGCTTCAGCGTTGTGAAGACGCTGAACATGGTGGAGCTCGAAGACTTCGAAGTCTTTATGGAGCTTCTGGGCTTTAATGAGATAAGCGGCTAGTTGGGGATTGTTGCAGCAACATTCACCTTTGACTTGTGTTATGATAAGGTGTGAATCGCCCTTCACCAACAGCTGTTTGACACCGTAGGATAGTGCCACCTTGAGCCCATAGATGAGAGCTTCATACTCTGCCATGTTGTTGGTTGCCTTGTAGTCAAGGTGAACCATATATTTGACCTTCTCCCCGGTTGGAGCGAGGAGAAGGATTCCGGCTCCGGCCCACTACTTCTGCACGGAGCCGTCGAAGTAGAGAGTCCAGTGAGGCTCAGTGAATACTCGGACCTTGGGTTCCGGCTTCTGCTCACTGGGGCCCCCAGGGTTTGATGGAGAGGGAGTCCATTCTGCCACGAAATCAGCCAAAGCCTGTCACTTAATTGCTTGCCGCGACACAAATTCGAGATCGAACTTTACCAACTCCGCTGCCCACTTTGCAATGTTCCCAGTAGAATTAAGGTTATGCAAAATAGCACTTAGTGGATAGGAAGTTACCACTGATATCTTGTGGGCTTGG
Source organism: Tuctoria greenei (assembly GCA_036927565.1). Lineage (NCBI taxonomy): Eukaryota > Viridiplantae > Streptophyta > Magnoliopsida > Poales > Poaceae > Tuctoria > Tuctoria greenei. Next base: position 212,592,496 of record JAYESD010000004.1, on the reverse strand, counting down.
AAATAGTGACGAAGTTTCCTTGAGGCAATAAGCATTGCGTAAAGCAGCCTATGCACCTCAATGTAGCGTGTCTTGGCGTCGTGGAGTACTTTGCTGATGAAGTACACTGGTTGCTGGACTGTCCAGACTCTTACGGAAGAGCCCGAAGCTTCCTCTCCATTGACTCAGACCCTCCCAGAGGGGTCCGAGCCTTCTTGTTGAGCTTCCTGGACCCTACCGGAGGGGTCCAGATCTTCTTCGTGTTCAACTCGAACCTTCCCTAATAGGTCCAGATCTAATTGAACGGTCGTTAAACCTCCCTCAGATGAGAAATGTTGATCTTCTAGCACTCTGTCTTGAAGATCCGTGTCTCGGGGCTGGGACCCAGACTCACCTTCAGGTGGCTCTGGACCCTCCCAGAGGGATCCAGGCTCCTGAACTGGATGTGTCTCTGGCCTTTCCGCGACCGAAACCATGCTTACAACTTCCGTAGTTGCAAAAATATAGAGCAGTAAAGGCTAACCAGAATTCGAAGCAACCAAAATCGGTAGGGTGGTGAGGAGCTGCTTTAGCTCTTCAAATGCCTTTTCTGCTTCTTCAGACCAATGAAATGGTCTGGACTTCCTCAAGAGTTTGAAGAAGGGTAGCGCCCGTTCTGCCAGTCTCGAGATGAACCAACTGAGCGCAGTTAGGCAACCAGTTAGCTTATATGGATGTCTTTGATGCGGGTTGGGGGCCGCATATCTTCAATGGCCTTGATCTTCGCCGGGTTTTCCTAAATTCCTCGGTGAGTCACCAAGAAAACAAGGAGTTTCCCGGAGCTAACCCCGAAGACACACTTGTCCGGGTTCAGCTTGGTGCGCGTGATGCGCAGCTTGTCGAAGACAGCTTGTAAATTGTCAAGGAGTGACTCCTTGTTATTGATCTTCACAACGATGTCATCGACGTACACCCCCAATAAGTCTCTAAGTAGATCTCCAAATGTTTTGTACATAGCTCGCACAAAGGTTGAAGCAGCATTTTTGAGACCAAAGGGCATGGCAGTATAACAATATAATTCATCTACTGTTGTGAAGGCAGTATGATCTTCATCTTCCTTAGACATTTAGATCTGATGATATATTGAATATGCATCTAAGAAACACAATAACTCTAACCCGGAGGTGGAGTCTACTATCTGATCTATCCTAGGTAGTGGAAATGGATCTTTTGGACATGCCTTATTTAAGGTGGTGTAGTCGATACACATCCAAAGCTTACTGCCGGTCTTGGGTACAAAGACTGGGTTTGCCAGCTATTTTGGATGAAAAACATCCACGATGAAACCAGCTTCAAACAACTTCTTGATCTCCTGTCGGATGAAGTTTTGCCGCTCAACTGATTGCTTCTGGGGCTTCTAGTGTACAGGTCGTGCGCCAGAATAAATCTTCAGATTGTGCTCAATCACCTCCCTAGGGATCCCACGCATTTGTGACGATTGCTAGGCAAACACGATAACATTCACCCAGAGGAAAGTGATGAGCGCGAGTTCCTATTTGTTTTTCAGACCTCCTAATATATGGGTGGTCTGAGTAGCATCGGAACCAATTTGGACGACTTTGATGGGAACGTTGGTGTCGCCGCTTGGTTGCACATGTGGTGCAGAGGTTGAGCCTCGATGATGAGAGCTCGAAGGTTTCGAAGCTTGCTCCTCACTGGATGCTTCCTCCTGCGCTGTAGCAAGCGTGTGGAGTTCTTCTAATGCAGTGATTCCTGCAGTGCGATCCCCATGGATCCGGAGACCGTCCGAAGGTGTTGGCATCTTCAACACCAAGTAGCCATAGTGGGAAGCGGTCATGAACTTGTACAAAGCAGGTCTACCGAGTATGGCGTTGAACGGTAAACTGATATGCGCCACGTCGAAGACTAGCTTCTTGGTTCTGTAGTTCTCCCGAGTCCCAAAGGTCACCGAGAGTGTGATGGAGTCGAGAGGGGTAATGGCCCCCGGACCTACCCCAGAAAAAGGTCAGGAGGGGCGAAGGTCCGAAGGTCTGAGCTGGAGCTTGACGAAGGCTTCAAAGCTTATGAAGTTCAGCCCTGCACCTCTGTCCACCAATACATGGTGGAGTTGAACATTGTTAATGGTCGGAGACACCATCAACGGGAGTTGGCTAGCTTCGATCATGTTACGAGGGCAGTCCGAAGCATCAAAAGTGATGGGAGTTTCCATCCACTTTCGACAAGGTTCTGCCCTGGTGGTGAGAGCTGCAGTAGCCATGTCCCGCCGTATTGTCTTGAGGATGCGGCGAGAGGTGATGCCCCAAGAACCACCATAAATGGTGTTTAGGGTCTTCTGACGCTCGTTATCAGAGACGTTAGAGTCATTGTCAACGGTGTTGTAGACAGCCTTCAGAACCTTCTTGGGTTCCTGAAAGCCTAGCTCCTCTTCAGTCGGAGCTTCATCAACTTTTTGTTTTCCTTCCCGCTGGTGAAAAGGAGCTTCTTCTCGGCGCTTGTTGTAGCACTCGACAAGGTTTTAGACCTCTTGGCATTCTTCCAGATTGTGCTTGTCCGTCTTGTGGATCAGACACCACACTTTGGAGCTGCCGCCTTCTTCTGACGATGGTCGAGGTCGTTTCTCGGGACGTGGCCCCTAACCACCCGGTGTTGCAGCAGCCACAGTAGTAGGTGTGTCGGCCGACGGCTTCTTTTTGCCGTTGGACTTCTTTTTCTTTTTGCCACCTCCAGAAGTAGTGGCTTCAGTCTTGGAGGATTTCTTGTTGGCCTCCGGAGGTGGTTTGGAGTGCATCTCACGTCCCTATGCAGCTTTGGCACATTTATCTGCTAAGCTGAAGAGTTTTGTGACACTGGTGACTTCTTTGGTCATCAGCTTCTCCAGCATCTTCTTGTCTCGAACATCCTGTCTGAATGCAACGATAATAGAAGCGCTCGAGATTGAGGGGATGGTATTGCGTACGTGAGAAAACTGGTGGATAAAGGACCGCAGTGATTCCCCCATCGTTTGCTTCACAGCAAACAAGTCCAGTTCAGTGTCGGGTCAAGTGTATGAACCCCTGAAGTTGGCAGTGAACTGTTGTCATAACTCCGCCCAACTGTTGATGGAGTCAGGCTGAAGACTCATGAACCATTACCTTGCGGTCCAAGTCAGAGTCACCGGGAAGTAGGTTGCCATCACGGCCTCATTGCCCCCCGCTGCAAGTATAGCAATGGATTAGATTTGAAGAAACTCGGCGGGGTTGATAGTCCCATCGAATTTCTCCAGCAAATGAGGTCACAACTTCTGCGGCCATCTGACCATACGTAAGTGCATGGCTAGGGCAGAACAGCCTCCCCCTACTCCCTAAGGAGCAGGGTTGTCTCGAGCCTCTCGTCTTTCGCGAGCATGCTCGATATGGATGCAGCCGTCCTACTGCCGGTAACAGCGATCAAGCTCCGACTGCAGGTCATGATTCGAAAGCCTGGTGATGGTATGGGTGCGACGTGTCCTAGAAGGCAGCAAAATCACCTCCTGGGATGCAGCACGTCACCTGTGCGCGAAGCTTGTGGACCAAGTCTTCCCGACAAGATCTGTCATTGTGATGGTGCCTGCCCCGAAGGGGGGGGACCCTGATTGCTGATACCATTGGCTGCAGTTGTAACCAGATGCTCAACATCATCTCTCCACTGTTCCATCGCACCCTGGGGTGCTCCTGGAGGCGGTGGGCATTGTAAAAGAGTACGCACGGCAATGAGCGCGTGCTCGGGATTGTTGTTCGTCGATGTTGTGTTTGATGCAAATGCCCCATCTTGTTGCCCATCATTATTTGCCAGAACAGATGGTGGCAGTGGTGGCATGACGCCCGTCGGGATTACGGCGCCTGCTGGCGACTGCATGTTGGAGGGATTGCCTCCAGCAGGCTGTTTAGTGTGGCTGTCGTTGGAAGATCCTGCGGCGGAGTTTACCATCTTGCGATCTCAGGCGCCCCTCTTCCTGGCGCGCCAAATGTTGAAGTGGTTGAACGACACTTCCCCCGATACTACTAAATGTAGCCCGCAGAGGTTCTTGTATCAGTTTGGGCACGAGGAGATCAAGAACAAGATGATGACACGTGGGATTTACATGGTTCGAGCTGCCTCAACGTAATACCCTACTCCACGGGGTGTGAGTTTTGTATTGAATGTTTCAGTATAGCTTGTGTGCCTCTGAGCTTGGGTCAGATCAGATCAGATGTCTCTGTTCCGTGTGGTGCAAGCCTTTTATTGTCTAAGAACTAGCCGTTAAAACATTTTCCTGGTCCGACATGTGGCCCTGGCGTATTTAATAGCCTAATACACGGTCTACGAGTATTAAGAGTGGTTAATAGTGTGATATCGTGCTTTAATAGCAGTGTTACCCTTATTAACAGCCCACTGATCATGTGTCATTAACATAGCATTAATGACACGTAATCAGATCTTGTAACTGTCATCTTAACTGTCCCTTGAATGCTCGTGCTGTTGGAGATCCACCATATTCCCGTTGGTGTGAGGTCTGGAGGGCCCACACGTGGCAACTGCGGAGCTTCCCTTCGTGGTGAGATGGGTCCGGAGCTGTTATACACGTGGCGGCATTGTAGCTTCCCCCTACGGGGGGTTAGGTCTGGGTTCTTTATCCACGTGTCAACCCCGGAGCTTCCCTATGTTGGGAGTTTAGCTCCAGTCTTACATTACACGTGATGCTCCCGGAGCTACCCATATGAGAGAGGCGGGTCCAGTGCCGTGTGACATGTGGGGCCTAAGGAAGCCTTCAACTCTGACAGGTGGAACTCTCTTACACTCCTTGCGGTATCATAGGGTACCTGGTACACAAGGTACCGACAATAACGATTACCCTCATCTATAAGCTTATTGACGACGGTCGGAATTAGCTGTCGTCAATAACGTAACTCCATGCAGCGGGGGATCCTTATTGACGAGGTGGCTTAGACCGTCGTCTATAAGGGTCCTTATAGACAACGGTCGTCCAAAAACCGTCGTCTATAAGAGCCCATATAGATGACAGCCAGATAGAACCATCGTCTATAAGGACTCTTATAGACAACGGTCTGGATAATACTGTCATCTATAAGGTTTGCATTAAAAAAAAGAACAAAAAATGTTGCCCTCGCTTTGAGGCCAGTCCTGGCTCGATGACCAGATCACACAGGCATACAAACAAACATCACAAGCATATATATCACAATAAGCATTTCAAAACACTATAACACACGCTACTACACACTTTGCGAGTTTGTGAAGCCAAAACCACAAAGACAAAGAAGCAAAATACAACTGCGATTGCCCAATAGCCAATATGAAGACCTGCAAAACATGAAGAGTGTCAAAAGTAGAAAAATGACTCAATATTGCATAGAAGAGTGTCAAAAGCAAGAAAATGACTCAATATTGCATAGAAGAGTGTCAAAAGCAGAAAAATGACTCAATATTGCATAGAAGTGTCAAAAGCTGGAAAATGACTCAATATTTCATAGAAGAGTGTCACAAGCGAGAAAATGACTGAATTTTTTTTGTTTCATAATCCAAATGCAGAGGCAATATTAAATATTTTAACCGAAAATTCAAGCGAAGAGTTGACCTGACTATGAGACGCTACCCCGTCCGCTTCCATCGGAGTTCAGAAAGTCATCCTCCTGCAGTCATCCAAGCACCAGAATCTGAGGCGACAGAGTTTGAGCCTCCGTTCCCGATACCTGTGATGTGCAAGTGTGGTTAGACATGTTACAAGTAAAAAATGCATATTTTACTAAATTTGAACTAGTTTAACTATTTTAAGCTATTTTGAATAATTTTGTACTTGGGCTGCTGGCATTGGCACCAGCGGTAGCTTTGTCGCTGGCGATGCCCATTGCAAAAAGACAGACGGTTGTTCTGAAAACATAGTCTGCAAATACAAAGCAAATTATTATACATGTCATTTATATATTAAAAATGTTAATTACAACATCCAGAATGTACCTGCACGACAGCTTGCATCTGTAGCATGAACGAGTTTTGATACTCGTCCCTAGCCTGCTGCGCCTCGTCCCTAGCCCTGATCTCCGCTGCCCGCGTCTCGTCCGTAGCTCTAAGCGCTTCTTGAGTCCTTTGGAACTCCTCTCGAAGACTCTAGAGCTTCAGATCTCGGCTCGCACGACTGGTGCTGGACCTGCCCTGATGCGATGAAGAGGCCCTCGAGGAAGCCCGCACCTGCCTCGAGTCGACCACTCCATCGAAGATGGCTAACCTGCACAGCGAAGTAATATTATTAAATTTTTGTATCTCGTAGTTGGTAACAGTAAATGAAAACTAACAATGCTCACCGTCCGTGAGGTTTCCAACCACCGCTTGCATACGCGGCTTCGGGGACGATTGGCGCGCTCTGCCAATCAAACTCTTCGCCTCGAATCCTCCGCGCCTCCTCCCCATACTTTGCCTGAAAATATTGAAAAATAACATCATTAGAACCATTAAAGAGAATTCAATTAAGTTGAAAAAATAACTCACCAAAGTTTGTGTCGCCATCTGAGAAGACAGCTGGTCAGGCTGTGACGGGTCACTTCCCAAGTGACCCCTCTTCCACACCTCGATAGATGTCGGCTACTGACCGCTATCACGCTCCTATCAATACATGTTAATACAATAAAGATTATAAAATTACTTAATAGAATGCGAGTAGCACTTACCATCCATTTAGCAAGGCATATGTAGTCGTCCCCACTCAAACGATGTTTTCCGTCCGTCCCTCTACTCTCTCGACTGGTTTTAGAAATTGCCTCAAAGCCCTCGCTCGCCCAAAGAGCACACATGACACAGTACGCGTCCGGACAGCTGTCAATCCATGCTACGCTGACCTGCACACACTTATTATTTAATGAAAACATTGATCACAACCAGATAATGAAGCAAAGTAAACTAAAAACTTTACCTCTGCGTATTGCACCTTCGTCAAGTACGTGTCGGCCGAATCCTTCCCTGGGTCACCCTCGTCTGGATGCAACTTCAAGTACGCCTTCGTAGCTTGAATGCTAGCCGGCAGTAGTGATTGTGTCACGATCTTCCTGGCACAGTTATGGAAGACGAGACGAGCATGATCCATCTGCTCGGCCTCATTCTCCAAACGATACCGTGCTTGAAAAAAGAAATATATAAGTAAATGTATGTAACTTATGTTAGATTTGTATTACACAAGTATTGTTCATACTTACCATGAAGTCCTGCCAAACAACCTCCTGGTGGTTGTCGTGAAGAACTTCTTGCACCCTATAGTAGTCACCCCAAGACGTGGCAGCGCGTACGTTCAATACACCGGGGTAGTGCAAACGGACTAGACGGCCCAAGACACCGTTCACCAGCACGTGGCGTCCCTGACCCGTGAACAAAGACCCTCCCAAGTCCTTATACATGATTCTCAATTAGTATATATATATATATATATATATATATATATATGTATGTATGTATGTATATAAGTCTAAAAGTATCTAAATTGAATTGTTAGAGATTTACTTACCTATCGCCAATCGGACGAATAACAATCCGATCGTTTGGGTTTGTGGCTCCTCCTAGTCCGCTGCTGTGGAACCGGCTCCAAAGCAAGTGACCCAGAAGTGGGGTCACCCGACTGCACTCGCTCTAAAGAAGGAGGCTCCGAAGAAGAAGACTCTGAAGCAGGCACCGAAGAAGAAGGCACCGAAGAAGGAGGCATCTTAGCCTCTTAGACCTCGAGCATAGAGTTGTCCTAACAATTTTAAAGATTTATATTATAAAACAAAAAATTAATTATATCATTTATATAATTAAATGTTCTTTACCTGTCGTGACCACTGTACAGGTCCGCTTGACGACTCCGATAGATGGCTCACAAATTGAGCCTGTCTACCTCTGCTAAGCTGACTGCTTTGGAAGACCTCATCTCCTCTCATGGCTCTCGGTGGCAGAAAGATTCGTGCCTCTGCCCCCCCGTCATCTACTGCTGCTCGACGACATCCTGTTTAAAAGAAAATTTGCTAATGAATGTAATAGAAAGTGTAGAAGAAGAAAGAAGAGATGAAGGAAATATTACTTGTACTCAATTTTAAAATTCATCAGCATCACGATCATGTACTCTACTCCGTAAACCGGACCATTGATCTTCTGTCGTGGTAGTTGCCCGTTTTCATTTTCGTATCTTAGGAGTCTCTACATTTTCTGCATCTCTTATTAAGTCATCGAGTCCTAAACCACCGTGCCCCCCCACCCACCGTGCCTCCTCCCCACCGCCTCATTCCAAGTATATTCCTAAACTAACAAATAAAAAATTGAACAGTTCAGAGAAGTGGATAACTAAATCTCTTGGAGCTGGAGAAAAAGTTAAGGAATCTATGGAACATGTATACAGTGTTTAGTTGTTATTCTGTTAATTGGTAAGCAATGCTGAATCCTTTATGCAGGTAGAAAAACACACGAGACAATCAATCCAGCAATGTATAGACAATGCATGCCATACAATCATAATTAATTGAGAATCTGCTAAGACACCAGAGACAACATGTTAATCACAATGCAACGGCAACCTGGTGGTTGTGACACATATGAGAACCACAAAGACACGGATGAAATATTTACCTCATACGGCATATGTGAATGTGGCCTAGAGGGGGGGTGAATAGGCCATTTTGAAATTTGTCGGAACCTGCAACACTTAACAACCAGTTCAAAACTAGAAATATCGGACTAGTCCGGTAAAGTGCGGACTAGTCCAGTGTGTACCGACTAGGTTGATTAATTTTGATCGATTAATTTCATTCTTCGATGTATGCAGCGGAAATATACAGTCAAATGAAGTGTTGCAATATTATGGACTAGGGTATATCACAATTCAATCTTATATTTAATGATTCAACATAAAGTAAGCAATAATAATTGAAACCCTAGATTGTTGTGATGAATAAGAACGATGAACACAAAGCAAGACACAAGAATTTATCCCGTGGTTCAGCTCCCACAGAGGCAACCAACATCCACGTTGAGGATTCCACAAAAGGATCGGGTCTTCTCCAACCCTACCCTCATCGGATCGCCACGAAGGCCAATCCTCTTCCACTTATCACAGAGGGGTGAATAACCAAATTCAAAGGGGCCTTCTCACACGTTGAGGGCTCCCTTAGATTACAACACGAAATACCACCAAGAACACACTCAAAAGATTATAATGAAATCACAGGAGTGTGTTAGAGAATCAAACCAAGAGCTCAATGAGTGTTGAACGTGTCTCTCCAATGATCTAGAGTGTATCCTCAAAGGATTGATATTTGTTGCACTTAATTTCGTGGAGAGATGTGTTTTTTAGGCTCTTGGGAGGTGTGAAGGCGCTAGGGATCGAGAGAGTTTAAAGTTGGGCCATGCACCTCTATTTATATGGGGTTTCCAAAAGTTACTGTTAGGGTTTAGGAATATCGGACTAGTCCGTGGTGGACACCGGACTAGTCCAGTGTGCTATGTGTAGCAAACCCTAAGTGTCCCGAAATATCGGACTAGTTCAGCTAGGAGCGTACTTGTCCGATTTCGCTTCTGGAAATCTTCGAACTAGTCCGATGGACATCAGACTTGTCCGCACAGTGAAATCCTAAGTGGTTATGAGGACAAGTCCGCACTTGGAGGACTTGTCCGATTTAGGTCAGAGAGTTTTTCGGACTAGTCCGTGCTAATATCGGACTTGTCCGATTTAGATTAGAATGAATATCGGACTAGTTCGGTGGTGATCGGACTTGTCCGATTTCGTGTGGCTTGTGAAGTGTTTTGAGCACTAGTTCGCACTGGGGAGGACTATTCCAATTCTAGTCACAGAGATATCGTACTAGGACGATAAATATCAGACTTGTCCGATTTTGTGCAGAGAGGATATCAGACTAGTCCTGTGACATTCAGACTAGTCCAGTCCTGTATAAATTTGTGCAATGTGTGTGTGTAATTATGATTGAGCTCTTGGGGTGTGTTTCCTTAACACACTCCATACACAATGATCTATTATTCTTCTTCCTTGAGCTCATTTCCACTTTGCTCCTCATTCTCCCTTCTTTTTGGCACTTTGCTTATTTTGCTATTAAAATTTGTGCTCATCTCAACAAGGAGGTTAGGATCTCATTTGCTTGTCATAAATCATCCAAAACCCACAAGGGATTCCTAGATGCACTTTCAATCTCCCCCTTTTTGGTGATTGATGACAACCAATTGAGATTTTACAAAACATGATAAAAATTGAGATTTTCATAAAGTATGCACATATGAGTCTAAGATACATCAAGCAATGAAAACATAATCCATATGTGCATTCTTTATGGTGGGATGCATGACTAAGTATATTGAAACAATGAGAATGACATAATTGACATTAATCAACCAAAACCAAGCATATATGTCATTCTTGGAGCAAAATCACATAACTCAACAATTACTTCTCAAAAGATCATAACATTGCATCACAGAACCATAATTAACTTAAGAACATAGTTAAAGCTTTACAACCCGCAAAATAGTCAAAAAGCATAAAAGAGATCTCTCTCCTCGCATCCTACAGCTAAGACTAAGACTCCCCCTCAATCTCTCCCCCTTTGGCATCAACACACCAAAAAGAAGGAGAGGAGGGTCCTAAAGTCTTCACTCCTCGTTGTCGGTCCTCTCATCGTCTTCATCATCGTCTTCGGGCTGATGAGGAGGAGGAGGAGGAGGAGGTGTGGAGCCACTCGAGCCCCCAATGCCAAAGTAGGCAAGCTCGGAGTGGGTCAAGGGCCCAAGCTCGGTGATGTAAGGGTTGGAGTCCTCAGAAATCACTGGAGATCCATAGGGGTCGATCTCCAGCTTCTGGCAAATCTGCTTCACATTTGCCTTGACATACTTCATGTCTTCCTTTCTCTTCTTGTTCAGCTTGTGGGCCCTCACTTCGACCTTTTTGTAGGAAGCAAATATAGCACCCAAGTACTTGAAGATCCCACTAGCAGATCCCCTTTGAGGGGCTGCTCTACTGGCAGGAGCAGCTCTTGCATCTTCACTTCTTGCCGGAGCCTCAGGACTGGAGGCTGGCGAGGGAGTAGCCTGGACATTTGCTTGTTGAGGCTTCTGAGGCCTCAATGGTGTGTGCTTCATATCCTTGACAAACTCGATCCCTGTGACTTTCTTAATCATGAACATGAGATAAGGGGCATAGCCACAGGATTGGTTGGGAGTACTAGAGATGTTGATCATATCGTTCCAAATGTAGTCAGCCACATCAAACTGACGATTCTTGCTTATCACTCTCATCAGGGTCCGAAGATAACCCTGCACACTCCCAGCATCTCCATCCTTGGGAGCAATAGTCTTCCTCAAGACTCTGTTCAGAACCACAAAGAAAGGCTTCATGTTCTTTGTGGAGGGAGGGTTGAACTTGGAGTTTGGCTCATATAGGAACTTCATCCTATCCTTCTCAATGACACCTATGTTGTGGATGATCAAGCAGCCAGGTCTTCAGGTGTCAAGGTGAAGCAGGCTTGCAAAATCTTCTTGAGTTATACTGTACTTGGATCCGTGAGTCATCCAAGTAACACCCTCTTCATCTTCACTCGAGAAGTGTCATGTTGCAAAGAATTGCGCAATGACCTCATCATTCCAATTGTTTCTGAAGGCAAAGAGGTCCTTCAGTCCATGTCTCTCAATTGCTTCCACCACTTCAATGAACGGGAAGCAGCCCTTTTTCTCAAAATGTGCCCAATCAATCCATTGACTGTGCACTACTGGTGTCTTCATTGGGAGATACACAGATTTGTAGAAATCTGCATAGAAATTGCTCCAAAATCTGCCATCGACAGCTTGTTTCGGACAACCATACCAGTCAATGCTCCTGAACTTTGCCACCAAGTCACTGCCCTTCCCATTGAATTTCTCTTCAGTGGGGTTCCGGACCCCTTCCCTCGGAGCATGCAGCTTCAACGGGCCAACTGGACCCGTTGCTATTCCTTTGCCCTTGCCCTTGGCTAGGCGGGCACTTGTCGAGCTAGGGGCACCACCGGTGGTAGCCCTAGAAGCTGGCACCTTGGAGGCCGGTTTCTTCGCTAGCACTTTCCTCTGAGCCTGTGGAGGAGACAGAGCTGGCTCGGAAGGACGCTCTTGGCGTTTCTTGCCAAGGCTCATTGAGGGCCGAGGTGCCACCTCATGGTCCATCTCGGCCTCAAAGTCAGAAATCTCATCATTCATGCTCGACATGTCCTGAGAATGAATTGTGTAAGGCATGAATGAGTATTGATGATTCAAGGCATGGGTGAGGAAGAGTAAAAGGGCATTGCATTGAGAAATTGACAGGCTAGGTTTTGAGTTCAGAAAAATCGGACTTGTCTGGTGTACAGGCACGGACTAGTCCGGGGCGATCGGACTTGTCCATGCATGGACCGGACTGGTCCGGTATTCATCCTCAAAAACCTAAGAGACTAGACAAATGTTGATTCCTAATGCAGAGCTAGCTTAGCATAGACGTAATACATCAAGGAGGCATGTATATAGTGAAATATGCTAGGCTATTCGATCAACAATAAAGAAATTTGGGATTTTTAGGGTTTGAGTGAAAATTACCAAGGAATTCGCTTGATTCTCGAAGAAGGAGGTGTTCAAGTCCGTACTTGTCCGAAAACTTCAATCTTCGAGGGAGGAAGCTTTATTTCCACCCAAATGCGGAGCTTCTTGGTGGAGGGGATGCAAAATCGCCTTGGGAGCTCGAGTTTGAGAGAGAGAACGATTGAGGCAAGAGTGAGGATGAAGGGATTAGGGTTTGGCGGCGGCTAGGGTTAAGGACACGAAAAATCGGACAAGTCCAGAGATGACCGGACTAGTTCGAACTTTTCCAGAGGCTATATCGGACTAGTCCGTTGTCTACCGGACTAGTCCGGCCTAACCGGCACACTGTGAACTAGTCTGCATGGGCGGACTAGTCCGGGTAACCACGGACTAGTCCGTGGTCACCAGGCAAGAATTTCTTATCCCATTCATATATATTTGAAGGTACATATTTAGAAAATAGGGAGGCAAATCAAATCAAATAATCTTCACGAATATGATCAGTAATCATACAACAATCAAGCAATGATCATAATTAACCAAGATCTAATAATTAACATAGCTTTTCTGAAGAAACTTGAGAGAGATGATTTTCACAATCCAATCAATATATTTTGAAGAATTCATATAGGTATGCAACATTTCAAGCCACACTCTGAGCATCAAGGATATTTAGTTCTTTTCGAAGTTCACAAAAGCGCTTTTCATCAAGTGGCTTGGTGAATATGTCGGCGAATTGCTTTTGGGTGTTGACATGGGAAATGTCTATATCTCCTTTCATGGAGTGGTGTCTCAAGAAGTGATGCCTTATGTCTATGTGTTTGGTTCTAGAGTTCTCAATGGGATTATGGGCAATTTTAATGGCACTCTCATTGTCACAAAGGAGTGGAATACGGTTCATATTGTAGTCGTAATCCCTTAGAGTTTTTCGCATCCAAAGGAGTTGTGCACAACAACTCCCGGCTGCAACATACTCCGCTTCGGCTGTGGATAAGGCAATGGAATTTTGTTTCTTGGAGGACCAAGAAACTAGGGATTTACCTAGGAATTGGCATGTACCGGAGGTACTCTTTCTATCTACCTTGCATCAGGCATAATCTGCATCTGAGTAGCAAATGAGGTTGAATTTGGAGCCTTTTGGATACCAAAGATCAAGGTTGGGTGTATGAAATAATATCTCAAGATTATTTTTACGGCTGTCAAATGACACTCCTTAGGATTGGCTTGAAATCTTGCACACAAACATACACTCAACATAATGTCTGGCCTAGATGCACATAAATAGAGTAGAGATCCAATCATGGAGCGATATACCTTTTGGTCGATGCTAGGTCCATCTTCATTGAGGTCCAAGTGGCCATTCATTGACATGGGAGTCTTTATGGGCTTCGCCTTGTCCATACCAAACTTCTTGAGTATGTCTTGCGTGTACTTGGTTTGGCTTATGAACGTCCCTTCCTTTTGTTGCCGCACTTGGAATCCCAAAAAGTACTTTAGTTCTCCCATCATTGACATTTCAAACCTATTTGTCATGATTTTACTAAATTCCTCACAAAAAGATTGATTAGTTGACCCAAAGATTATATCATCACATAAATTTGACAAATAAAAAGATCATTGTCAAGATTCTTTGTAAATAGTATATAACCTACTTTGCCAATCTTAAAGCCATTTTCAATTAAGAAATCTCTAAGACACTCATACCAAGCTCTAGGAGCTTGTTTGAGGCCATAGAGAGCCTTACGCAATTTAAATACGTGGTCGGGAAACTCTTCATCTTCAAACCCGGGGGGTTGCTCCACATACACCTCCTCATTGATTGGTCCGTTGAGGAAGGCGCTTTTCACATCCATTTGATAGAGCTTGAAATCATGGTGAGTAGCATATGCAAGTAATATTCTAATAGATTCAAGTCTAGCTACGGGAGCAAAGGTCTCATCGAAATTCAAACCTTCGAATTGTGAATACCCTATGGCCACAAGTCGTGCCTTGTTCCTTGTTACCACCCCGTGTTCATCTTGTTTGTTGCGGAAGACCCACTTGGTGCCGACAATGTTCGCATTAGGTCTTGCCACGAGTTTCCACACCTCGTTCCGCTTGAAGTTGTTCAATTTTTCTTGCATTGCCACCACCCAGTACGGATCATTCAATGCATCCTCAACCCTGCGTGGTTCCAAAAAGGATACAAACGAATAGTGCTAACAAAAGTTAGCTATGCGAGATCTAGTGGTTACTCCCTTTTGGATGTCACCGATGATATTGTCGATTGGGTGATCTCTTTGGACGCATTGGTGTACTCTTGGGTGTGGCACTTGAGGCGTTGTATCTTCATGATCATCTTCTTCTCCCACTAAATGGTTGTCCTCGTTGGTTTGTTGATTATCTTCGTATTCTTGTGGTTGATCTTGTGTGGAAGCTCCCCTTTGATCGTTGACCTCCTCTTGTGGTTCATCTTCCTCATACACGTGTAGAGGTGACTCTTGTGGTCGAACTTCACCTAAGGCCATTCTTTTCAATGCTTGACAAGGAGCTTCTTCTTTACTTAGAACACATGGATCAACTTGCTCCTTTTGGGAGCCATTAGTTTCATCGAACACTACATCACGTGCTACTTCAACAAGTCTGAAGGTCTTGTTGAAAGCACGATAGGTGTAAGTGTTTCAATCATAACCAAGCAAGAAACCTTCATCGAACTTCGAAGCGGACTTTGAAGTCCTAGGCTTATTGTTCAAGATATAACATGGAGAACCGAAAACTCGAAAATATGAAATATTAGGCTTGTTACTGGTGAGTAGCTCATAGGATGTCTTCTTGAGTAGTCGATGAAGATAAAGTCGATTTACGGCGTGGCAAGCGGTGTTAATCGCTTCCGCCCAAAATCGATCCGAGGTCTTGTACTCATCGAGCATTGTTCTTGCCATCTCTATGAGAGTTTGGTTCTTTCTTTTGGCAACTACGTTTTTTTGAGGGGAGTACGGAGCTGAAAACTCGTGCTTTATACCTTCTTCATCAAGGTGCTCCTCCACTTGTGTGTTCTTGAACTCCGTGCCATTGTCGCTTCGAATGTTCTTGATTGTCAATGAGAATTTGTTTTGAGCTTGCTTGAAGAACATCTTTAGTATTCCTTGTGTTTCTGACTTATCATGCAAAAAGAAAACTCAAGTGAAGCGAGAAAAATCATCAACAACTACTAAACCATATTTGTTACCGCCGATGCTTATGTAGGCAACTGAACCAAATAAGTCCATGTGAAGTAGCTTGAGCGGTCTTGTTGTAGTCATGACATTCTTGGCGGGGTGAGGTACTCCAACTTGCTTCCCGGCTTGGCACATGCTAAAAGGCATGTCTTTCTCAAACACAACATCCTTTAAACCTCGGATGTGATCGCCCTTGAGGAGTTTTTGAAGGTTCCTCATACCAACATGCACTAGCCGTCTATGCCACAGCCAACCCATGTTGGTTTTTGCAATCAAGCATGTGTCAAGTTTAGCTTTATCCTTGTTGAAGTCAACAAGATAGAGCTTTCCCTTTAACATACCCTTGAATGCAATGGAACCATCACTCCTCCTAGAAACGGTCACACCCTCGTTAGTGAACAAGCAATTATAACCCTTGTCACATAATTGAGATATGGACAACAGGTTATAATCCAAGGAATCAACATGTAATACATGAGAAAGTGTGTGCTTAGATGATATGGCAATTTTACCGGTATCGAGCACCTTCCCTTGACTATTATCTCCAAAATAGATGCCCTCGTTTGGATCCTCATTCTCTTCATATTCAACGGACATTCTTCTTTCTCAGGTCATATGGTTGGTGCAGCCACTATCTAACACCCATTTAGATCCACTGGAGGAATAGGCCTACAAAAACAATTTATGCCTTGGTTTTAGGTACCCAAGCTTGCTTGGGTCCTCGGAGGTTAGTCACAAGAGATTTGGGCACCCACACATGAGACTTGGTGTTCCCATGGTATGGCCCAACATGTGAGCATAAACCTTTCCATAATTATTTCTCATTAAGACATATGAGGCATCGAAAGTATTGAAAAGTAACTTTTGTTGTTTATATGCAGGACTAGTCTGGGAGGCCAGACTTGTTCAGAGTATCGGACTTGTCCGGACCCTCACCGGACTAGTCCGGCGGTCATGCATTTTGTACTCATTAATTTTCGATTTTCCAGTTTGAAAGACTCCTCCCTTTACAAAGACATTGCTATTCCTATTATTCTTATGGGTTCTAGCTTGTTGCTTTTCACCATAAGAGTAACCAATTCTATATTTGACATTTGGAGGTCTTGTGACCAAGTATGCACTATGTGCATATTTGATCTTCTCCTTGTCAAATATGCCACTTTGGGCAGGATGCTTGTCTTTAATAGAGTGTGACTTGTCTTTAAAACTGTTGTCAAGTTTACCACATGTACAAATAGAAGCTACTTCAGTTTTAATGGGTTGAGAAGGTGAACTTGAAGAGGATGAAGGTTCACCTTGCTTGAGTGACTCATCTTGCACTTCAAGGATCTTGTTAACCTTGATCAGGTTAGCAAGTTGGTCCTTGATTGCAGAATTTGAGTCGGTTAACTCCAAGCAAGCTTCCTTACTTGAAGCTAACTCAAGCTCTTGTGATTTTCTTCGCTCCTTTTCAAATTCTAGAAGTTTGTAAAGTTCGACATATTCCTCCTTTTGGGAGATAATCATGTCCTCTTGACGATGTATCAACCTCTCCTTCTCAACAAGTTGATCAAGTAAAAATTTCATTTTTGTGACAGTTTTCCTATCTAGTCCAACAAGCATATCCTCATTATCACTGTTGATTTCATCATCGCTAGAATAGGAATGCACGGAATGGGGTTTGGTGTTTACCTTGCGTTTACCTTCCTTTGCCATAAGGCAAGTGCCATTTCCCTTCCATGTGCCGAGTGTAGGGAAGAGAGTAGACTTCTTGGATGTCTTTTCGATGGCTATGCTAGCCATTTCTTCTTCTTCAGATGATGATGACTCATCATTTGAGTCCCACTCTTTCCCTATGTGCGCTTGTTCGGCTTGCTTCTTCTTCTTAAAGAATTTCTTGGGTTGAGGCTTGGCTTCTTTAGTCTTCTTCTTGTTCTCTTCATATGGGCAATCAACTATAAAGTGGCTATACTCACCACAATTATAGCATGCCCGCCTCAACTTTGACTTTGTTATTTCCTTGTACTTCCCTTTGCTTGATTTAGTGACTTGTCTTTTCTTCATTATTCTCTTGAATTTCTTCATGAACAATATCATGTCTTCTTCATCTAATTCACTGCTCTCATCATCACTGTCTTCATCTAGCTGAGCTTCTCGAGCTTCTTTAGATAGGGGCTTGAGGGTGGACTTCAAGGCAACCCCTTTCTTCTTTGCCGAGGTGAGGTAGACAATTTCCTTGACATGCTTTGCTTGTTTTTCCATCATCTCGAAATTGATGATTTTTCCAAGTAATTCATCCGAAGTCATTTTCTTGTATCCGGGGCTTTCTCTTATCATTGAGCATAGGGTGACGTTGCGAGGCATGAAAGCTCTAAGGATGAGCTTCACCACCTCGTGGTCATTCCACTTCTTGCTTCCATATGATCAAACCTTGTTGAGGAGCGTCTTTAACCGGTTATACATATCTTGAGGTGACTCGTCTTCTTCGATTGTGAATCTTCCTAATTCGCCTTCGACCATTTCGATCTTTGCTTCACGCACATGACAGTCACCTTCATGTGAAGTTTGCAGTGTGTCCCATATCTCCTTTGCAATTTCGAGTCCATCCACCTTGGTGAACTTGTCCCGACTGAGCGAAGAGGTAATTACGGCGACAGCTTGAGCATTTCGGTGAATTGTCTGCTCTTGGCTTGGTGTGAGTTCTTCATCGTCGTCTGGGATATCTATTCCTGTGCACACAATATGCCATAGACTTGGATTGAGAGAGATTAGATGCATTTCATATTTTGCCTCCACATTGAGTAATCACTTCCATCAAAGTGTGGGGCTTTTCCGAGTGGAATAGACAAGTAATGATTATTGTTAGAATTGAGATGATCATAGTTGAAAGGATATCGGGAGTAGTCGGTGTGACTACTCCCCTTCTTCTTTTCTTCAATCTTCACTTTCCTTTGTAAAGTGTCTTCTTTCTTAGGAGCGCCTTTAGTTCTAGCGTCTCCTCATCGTCGTCCTCGAAGTCTTGAATGGCTTCGAGGAGCTTCTACACCTTTAGGTTCTTGTCATCATCAACCTTTTCTTGGTTGTTGCTCTTGTGGATGTCCTTCATGTCCGACATGATCTTCTTCGAGCGATTAGTCTCTTTCTTGAAGAACCTCCTCTAATACCAATTGAATGTGGCCTAGAGGGGGGTGAATAGGACTTTTTGAAATTTGTCAGAACCTACGACACTTAACAACCAGTTCAAAACCAGAGATATCAGACTAGTCCGGTAAAGTGCGGACTAGTCTGGTGTGTACCGACTAGGTTGATTAAGTTTGATCGATTAATTTGATTCTTCGATGTATGCAGCGGAAATATACAGTCAAATGAAGTGTTGCAAGATTATGGACTAGGGTATATCACAATTCAATCTTATTCAATGATTCAATGTAAAGTAAGCAATAATGATTGAAACCCTAGATTGTTGTGATGAATAAGAACGATGAACACAAAGCAAGACACAAGAATTTATCCCGTGGTTCGGCTCCCACAGAGGCAACCTACACCCACATTGAGGAGTCCAAAAAAGGACAAGGTCTTCTCCAACCCTACCCTCGTTGGATCGCCACGAAGGCCAATCCTCTTCCACTTATCACAAAGGGGTGAATAACCGAATTCAAAGGAACCTTCTCACACGTTGAGGGCTCCCTTAGATTACAACATGAAATACCACCAAGAACACACTCAAAAGATTACAATGAATCACAGGAGTGTGTTAGAGAATCAAACCAAGAGCTCAATGAGTGTTGAACGTGTCTCTCCAATGATCTAGAGTGTATCCTCAAAGGATTAATCTTTGTTGCACTTAATTTCGTGGAGAGATGTGTTTTGAGGCTCTTGGGAGGTGTGACGGCACTAGGGTTTGAGAGAGTTTAAAGTTGGGTCGTGCACCTCTATTTATATGGGGTTTCTAAAAGTTAACGTTAGGGTTTAGGAATATCGGACTAGTCCGTGGTGGACACCAGACTATTGTGTGTAGCAAACCCTAAGTGTCCCAAAATATCGGACTAGTCCGGCTAGGAGCGGGCTTGTCCGATTTCGCTTCTGGAAATCTTCGGACTAGTCTGATGGACATCGGACTTGTCATCACAGTGAAACCCTAAGTGGTTATGAGAACAAGTCCGCACTTGGAGGACTTGTCCGATTTAGGTCAGAGAGTTTTTCGGACTAGTCCATGCTAATATCGGACTTGTCCGATTTAGATCAAAATGAATATCGGACTAGTCCGGTGGTGATCGGACTTGTTCGATTTTGTGTGGCTTGTGAAGTGTTTTGAGGACTAGTCCGCACTGGGGAGGACTATTCCGATTCTAGTCAGAGAGATATCGGACTAGGCCGATAAATATCGGACTTGTCCGATTTTGTGCAGAGAGGATATCAGACTAGTCCGGTGACATTCGGACTAGTCCGGTCCTGTATAAATTTGTGCAATGTGTGTGTGTAATTGTGATTGATCTCTTGGGGTGTGTTTCCTTAACACACACCATACACCATGATCTACTATTCTTCTTCTTCCTTGAGCTCATTTCCACTTTGCTCCTCATTCTCCCTTCTTTTTGGCACTTTGCTTATTTTGCTATTAAAATTTGTGCTCATCTCAACAAGGAGGTTAGGATCTCATTTGTTTGTCATAAATCATCCAAAACCCACAAGGATTCCTAGATGCACTTTCAATATGTCACTAGATGAGAATACAAACAGCTAACAAATTTCATACAAACGTGGAAATGGAACGGTAATGGGGTGTTCTCGACGAAGTCCGCTTACAGAATTCAATTGAGTGTGCCATGACCCCCTTCCTATCAAACCACCTATGGCAAGCAACAGCTAAACCGAAAGTACTTTTCTTTGGGTGGACAACATTGCATGAGAAAATACTCACAGCAGATAATTTGGGGAAAAGAGAGGTTGGGAGAATGGAGTGGTATGTCATCTATGCTTGTACGAGGCCGAGACCATTGGGCATCTACTCCTGGAATGTTCGTACACTAAACATGTAATAAGGATCAGCGAGACATGGTTCGGCCTACAAGAACAGAAGCTCTTGCCACCCACCCCCCATAGTGATTTAGCATCAAAACTGCATGTTGCGACTTCAGAAGCCCCGAAGCAGGAAAGAAGGAGAAAGGCCGGACTAGTTTTATACACCTGGTGGAATGTATGGAAAGAGAGAAATAGAAGAATCTTCCAAGGTAGAGAACAACATCCAGATTCGGTAGCAACATTGATCAAGGAAGACTACCAGCGGAAGCTGTGGGCAGGCCGATAGCACAATCCTGAACAGGGTGCCGGTGGCCATGGCAGACACACCAACACCCCCCCCCCCCAATTAAGTGTAGTTCTCTGTAGTGGTTGTTCTGGCAATGCTTATTGCCAATGTATTTGAACTCTCATTTTTCTCCTTCTCTAATGCAAAGGTAGAACACCTACCATTTTCATCAAAAAAAAATTTATACAAACTTCTGTAATATCTGAAAAGATACTGATGACGTGTTGTCTAGATGGGCCAAAGACATCTAAAGTAATTGCTAGCTGGCAATAATTAATTCTTCAAACCATTACTTAGAAACACGTAAACGGTTATCAACCGTCAACATGGTGCTAAGCATTACATAACAGTATCACAAAAGTAACCATTGTAATATCTGGTATCATTAATATGCTAAAATTCATTGGGAATTACGTTACCGCTGAACCATGAGTGGCAAAAAAAACTTAATAACTAACAAGAAGCAGTAGTATCCCACCCGAATCTATCGAAACAAACACTGAACTTGACATCCTGTAACCGCTGCAATCTCAGCTGAAGCAACTCAAACGCTGCTACAATTCGTCATGTGGAAACCCTAATCAACTCGCCCGAAGTATCCGCATACAACAAAATGTGAGCTAAGGTCGCCGGAGTCAAAATTTTTCCAAGCATCAATCAATCATAGGTAAAAGTTTCTAAAAAGGTCTAGCAGCAGGTTGGGAACCAGCGAGGCGATCAGCGAATGAGCAAGGCAAGCTAGGGACGGACGGGGCAGGCACGCGAGGACGGGGTGAGAAGTGCGACCTTGTCGAGCAGGTGCGGCGAGGCTAGCTGGGCGTCAGAACGCGCAGTCTTCTCATAACATGGTGGCGGAAACGGGAAGCAGCGAGACATGGCACGGGCGCCTTGGGTGGCGCCCAGGGGTGGAGGCGGCAGGGAGGGGCGGCGCAACGTGGGGAGGGGGCGGCGGAGAAGGGTGGCAGCGTACCTTGACTCGTCGGGTCCTCCTCCGTTGATGGTGGTGGCATGATGGCGGTGCGGCGCAGAGCAGGGCGGCGGCGGCAGCGGCTAGCTTTGCAGCGGGGGCGCGCAGGTGCGATATGAAAACAAAAAGCCGCGCGCCAGGGAAATAATCCCTAACTCTTATAGATGACGGTGCTACGTTAACCATCATCAATTATGGCCTAATTGACGACGGTTCTTTTTAGCCGTCGTCTATAACGGCTCGGGTGGGCCCGGTTTCGGCCCATATTGTAGGCGGGCTTTAATTGACGATGGTCGGCCGTCGTCAATAAATTATTCACAACGGTACTAGGTCAACCGTCGTCAATTACGAGCTAATTGACGATGGCTAGATTTAGCCTCGTCAATTACTTAAAAGACGACAGGGTCGTCGTCTATTATTTGGCCGTCGTCTATTGTCGCGATTCCTATAGTGGTTCAACTGAAGTACTCCCTCCGTCCCACAACGTTTGACGTTTTGGCAATTTGAAGACAAAATAGAGAAACTGTTAATTGACACGTGTACACTCAAACAACAAATTTAATGACCTGCGTTCTACTACTCCTATTTGGCGCCTTTCAGCTTTTTACTGGTCATCGTCCTTTCTACTGGCACCTTCAATTACTTTGGCCGCCACCTACAAAATGAAAGAGAAAGGCGCCATCACTTCATTTGGACTTTGGCCACCACCGTACTAGCCAAATGAAAAAAGAGCACAGTCACTAGGTTTCTTGGCAGGACGTACACTGCCACCTCGCATTCGTCTCTGTACATTGTTGGGCCTGACCGTCGCAAATTATTACGGCTTATTGGCGACGGCCAAGTACAAAAACCATCGCCAGTAAGGAAGGTAATTTAAAAAACAGAAAATGATGCCCTCGCTTTGAGGCCAGCCTTGGCTCGATGGTCAGCTCACGCATGCATATAAACAGATTCACACAGGCATATAAACAGTACATCACAAATATTGTTCACTAATACACACGCCACACTAAAAACTACCCCTTCCGCTGCCTCCAGAGCCCGCGAAGTCGTCCTTGAGTCATCGTCCAAGCCTCCGTAGAGCAATATATTGGTACTCGATCGCTGGAACAAAATCATTCACTACGTAAGAAACCCAAATAGGAGACAAAGATGGGCGACGCGCTCAAAGGCGACGTCTCCAATAATGTTAAGCAAGACGAGCCCGCTTCAGCGAGGATCTGACATGGCTCGGTTGAAAGTACAAGGAGACACGTTAAAACAAAGCTTGTCTCAGTTAAATTGGTATCCGAGACACGCCATCCTCTCTGAAAAGCGTGAGACACACATAAAACACATCGCGTCTCTAATATGCGCAAGAAATGAGACGTACTCTACACAAAGCCCGTCCCCTTTTTCTTCGCTTACAGACTCTCATCACCGAACGTTTAGTTCATTCATTCACAGTTGAACACGTATAACACAGGTGAACACACTATTCATCACATAGATGAACACAGATATTCATTAACAAAATATATTACAAAACACAAAAAAAAAGTACAAGACACAAGAAAATAAAAACAACATCAACTAAAAAACAACAAAAGAAAACATAAATCCTACTCCTCCCCCTTCGGTTGCTCCGACTGGTCCGGATCCAGCGGTGCAACCTCACGACCGAGGTTCCTCGCCATCACTGCCACCAGGATATTGTGGCCCTCGGCGTCGAGCACCTCGGCCATCGTCTCGAGCAGCCTCTGTAACCGGTCGAACCGCATCTCGAGCAGCTCTTTGATGAGCCTCTTGGGGGAGCGGCAGCACTGTTTCTTGCAGGGTGGCTCCCTCAGCGGGCTTGGCAGCGGAAAGTTGGCCATGGTGGGTTGTCTGAGCGGAACGAAGTGAAGAGGAGAGACTGATGGCGCCTTATATAATGTTTGTGCCGTAAAGAAAAATGGAGACGGGCTTCCCAGCGAAGCGCGTCTCCTATGACCGATGTCTCCCTCTCCTCTGCTAAAAGAGAGACGCGCTCTAATGGAAAGCGCGTCTCTGATTCCACATGTCACCTTTAGCTTCGTAATTTTTTCCATTTTGCTTTGGTTCACTGTTGATATCACACATCACTGAACTCAGAGAACATTCTCACTTGATACGTGAATATAATCAAATTCTTCCTTATGATACCTGAGGAACACGATGAACACACCACACATTCATTCACTCACACAGTTGAAGAACACACATGATAATATTTAATCACTTAGATAAACAAA
The DNA here is from genome assembly GCA_036927565.1 of Tuctoria greenei. NCBI lineage: Eukaryota > Viridiplantae > Streptophyta > Magnoliopsida > Poales > Poaceae > Tuctoria > Tuctoria greenei. Next base: position 212,568,256 of record JAYESD010000004.1, on the reverse strand, counting down.
GATAGAATTCATTCATTAATAATATTTACAGCTATTAAAAACAACAAAGAAAAACTAAATCCTACTCCTACTCCTCTGCCTCCTCCTCCTCCTCCTCCTCCTCCTCCTCCTCCTCCTCCTCCTCCTCCTCCTCGTGCTCCGGCAGCGACACCGTCGCCGGTGCAATAGGAGTCTGGGCCGGCTACGCCATCTGCTCCGGCGGTGCAACCTCAAGAACGAGGTTTCTCTCCGTCGCCTCCACTAGGTTTTTGCGACCCTCGGGGCCAAGCACCTGGGCCATCATCTAGAACAGAATGTCGAGACAATCGGCCACCCCACTGAGGGCGAAGAGGTAGTGGCCGATGGTACCCATTTCAGTAAAATGGAGAAGGGTACCCAGACCCAAGGAACTCATGGCGCGAGACTTATTGTTGTATGCCTCTTCCACCATAAGGACGTGCTGCTCGGTGTTGAACTTCTCGAAGGAGCTGCAGCACAGTTTCCTGCATGGTGGCTCCCTCGGAGGGCTTGGCGGCGGAAGGTCGATCATGGTGGTGGTGGGTCGTTGGGGCGGAGAAGACAAAGAAAAGAAGAGAATTCAATGTGAGCAACGCGCTTGTGGAGAACTCACTGGTGATGGCGTGTCTTAAATAAGGTCCGTGCGGAGCCTTCGAGGGAGCGGTTGGTTTCCCGCGCATTGATGGAACGATGGGACGCATTGATACCACCTCAGGGAAACAAAAGGTCGTGCACGGATGTCGCACGCGTCTCTGCACCACGCTGCCAAAATTAAGTTCTCCACAGACCTCGTGTCGTGCGTCTCGCTTTCGACAATGAAAGATGCACTTTAGATTAACGCTCGTCTCTCTTTGTTATAGTGTGTCTCGCATTTATCTCCCTCGTCTCTTCAACAATGGAAGATGCTCTTTAACTTAACGCGCATCTCGCATTTATCTCCCTCATCTCTTCTTCGCCTTCAGTGCTCCTTTATTACTAATCGACCAACGGTCCTTTACTAATCGACCAACTCCAGTGCGAACGCCTCCTCTGAGCGCAATGCAACGATCATTTAAGGCATTGCGCACAGTTGCCAGTGGTACATCCCCACATGCGAAAGATGTTCCCGTCTTCAGCACATTGTGGCTCGTCTTTTGCATGGAGGAAAATGCCCTGATACGAAAGATGATAATGCAAGACGTGCGTTATATATGTGCGTCTTCGAGTTTTATTTTAAACTCCTCGAGCGCTCTATGGCGACAATTTGGCACTCTCTCGACCAAAGAACGCTGAAATGTGAGAGACGGGTGCTTTTTTATCCATCGCACGCTCTCTCCCAACATTTCGCAAAAAAATTTAGCTCTCGCGCGCTCTCTCAACCTAGAAACAGCAGCTTCTGAGCACGACGTCGCCATCGACCCCAACCTTCGCATCATCAGAGAGTTAAGCAGGCTAGAGCACGTCGGCTCGTCCCCTGTCCCCTGAGCATGCTACCACCGTCCCTATTTCTCAACTCCCTCTTCGTCATTGTCATGCTGCCTCCGTCGACCCATACCCCACCGTAAACCTCGACCTTCGTCATCACAGAGTTGAGCACGCTGGAGCACGCCGCCGCCTTGACGCTGACCTCGGTAATCGGTATGAGCACGCCGCCACCTTCACATGAGTGGAAATGTTCTCCCTGTCCCTGGAGCACGTCGGCCTGCTGTCATCAGAGAGTTGAGGAACTGCCACTCCGGCATCTCCGCCAGCTCGTCCCGGAGCATGCCGCTGCGTCCCTTGTGATTTCATTGAATTTGAGGATGTCCAATGAAGGCTCATCGTTAATGAAGTCATTGATCCAAAGGGAGAATTTTCATTACTATATACATTCATCTTCCTTGTTTATCTCCCATGTAGAAGTAATGTATTTGTTTTGACTATCAATGTATATAATGAATTCTGATTCGCAAACCCTTGAAACTGCAGGAACTGTGGTTGACACTAGCATTTGCCATCCTAGTGAGTTTGATTTCAACCTGGAATCAAGGTACCTATGCTGGAATCAGGCTATAAATGCATTAGTGGAATGTAAATTGTTTGTTTTTCAGGGGACAAGCACACCAACTCACTATCATGTCCTTTACCATGACAACAATTTCTCTGTCGATGCTTTGCAGATGCTCACCAACTGGTTGTGCTACAAGTAAGCTCGGTTCTCCATTTACTAATAATTATTTGCTACCTTATGTGACTGGTTAAGCGAATGTGACTGCAATTTGGTAATGTTTTATATGATTTTAGTGATTTTATTGAATTTGAGGATGTCCCACTCGGAGCATTAGAGACTATGAAGGCTCATCTTTAATGAAGTTATTGATCGGGAGAATTTTCATTATAGTATACATGATTAGATGATGACAATTATGATGTGTGTCATTAGTTATATTGTAATCAGGATGAACAGTCTTTGTTGTGTAATTAGTATACTTGATAACCACGATTGATACTTTGTTAATATTTGATTGGTCAATATAATTTAACGTGTGATCTTTTTGCCTATACATATGTTCATGAACAGTATGAACAATATGTTGCTGACACTGGTAATACGGCTTCCAAATCCTGGCTAGCTCCAGGATGCAGCCGACAATCAGAATAATCAGAGGTGGGGGGCACCTAATAGAAGACCCTGCATGTAAACAATCCGCGACGAGTTGTAGCAGAGAGCGTCTTGGATAACCTACATAAAGGAGACAAGCTTCCATAAAGCTCATCTCAGATAAGTTAATAAATTTGCAACGCGCTACAATATAGAACGTCTCGTAGCAGCCAACCTATATGTGACATGCTTCATAAGGGCCTGTCACGCATGTATGCTGATGGACGACGTGCACCACAGGTGTCTCTAATGACCCCGTAAAGTTTGTCTGTTATGACACAAAGAAAGGACACGCGCTTCTTTTAAGCTTGTCTCGCACCTAATCTGATCGGCGACGCGCCTTGTGGCCCGTCTCTGATGACAACGTAATGCGAGATGTGACGACGGAGATGCACAGTTTGTTCGTCTTCCTTCTTCTTTCGGGCGCGTCTCCTATGAGCCTTTATTACGTAGTTGTTGTTGAATCATGTTGATTGCATGAATCAAAATATGTTTAAATAATGCACACACGAATTTTGGAATGGTGAATGTGTTTTCAATTTGTTACTTGATGCCATTTTTTAGACAACGAACCAATTGCTGATAAATTGATGTTGATATAACCTACTCTATCAATTGATCAACTCTGCATGCATAGACTGAAGCAATTTGTTCCACAAATGCATGAAGCATGATGTATGTTCCTAAAGATATTCATCATATATATGCATTCCACACATAATGCTAATTAATGGAACTTTGTACCAAAGGGGAACTGCATCGTAAGCAAGTTAATTTTTTCCAGTCAAGTCGATGTCTGACGTGCTTGGAATTTTTAATCATACAACCCCTCTTGACATCTGTCGAATTGTCATCGGTCTGTAGATTTTAAGGTTGGACTTCCAGCTGCAATAAAAGGTAAAATTTAAAACGTCCATGTGGTATATATATTGCGGGGAGGCTGCCGGAGCTGCAGGACACGTGGCAGCACCGGAGCCTACCTCCGCGAGGAGGCGGGCTCCAGTGCTGCTACTTGTCCTGCGAGGCCTGACCCTGACTCTCCACAGAGGCAGACTCCAGCACCGCCATGTGTCCCGCAACTTCGGACCCGGCATGCCCGTAGAGGCGGGCTTTGGTGCTGACACGTGTCCTGCGGGGCCTGACTCTACCACTTCACAGAGGCGGGATCCGACACCGCTACGTGTCCCGCAGCTCCGAACCCGGCCTTCCGGTAGAGGCGGGCTCTGGCGCTGCCACATGTCATGTAGCTGCGGATCCAACGTCCCCGCGGTGGCAAGATCCAGCATCGCCACGTGTTCCGCAGCTCCGGACCCGACCTCCCCATAGAGGCGGGCTTCGGTGCTGCCACGTCCCCTGCAGCCCAATGAGGGCTAGAAGCAGCGAGAGTAAATGAAGTTATGCCTTGTCCAGTCGCATATTCAAGACTCATGTCTTCCCAAGCACACGAGTGTGACGCACGCCCCTATCAGGTGCTGCAGTGCCCAGTCAGAACGCAACGATGGTGCGACAGTGCCGCTCCACGCAGCTGGCGGAGTAGGATGCGGCGACACGACAGATGGGACATTCCCCACCATCATCAACATCTATGCTTAGCCACTGGCGGTTCGGTGCGACAAGACGGCGGGACTTAAAGCCATTGTCAGAATCTACTACAAGTAGTCATGATTACTCTAAATTGTGTATAGGGTATGAATCAACCCGGGGCCACTTGTTGAGCCCCGGTCTTTGTGTAACTGCCCGACCTTGGACTATAAAAAGATCGGCCAGCCACCGACATAGATAGATACATTCATAGCTTGCACAAGTGCATAGACATCTCCACTCAAACTTATACGGGCAAGAGCAATACAACACACAGTCCCGTGGATGTAGAGTATTATGCTCTGGCGGCCGGAACCACGTAAGAAATCCGGTGTTCGCCATCTCCTTCTCGTTCGATTGCTTTAGAAACATTAGCCCCTCCAGTCAAAGAACCTCCTCGGGTGCTCCGTAGTAGGTCCGGGGGAAGTGTCATATTCAAACTTCGACAACCAGATTTTTATTTAGAATTTAATTTGTAGAAGATCAAGTTACCGGATATGACCAGGATTCTTAGTCCCCCAATTAAACGGTCAAGAGAAAAGAACATTTCCAATGAGCTGATTCGAAAACGTTATGTTTATAGAAATTGTGCATCATTGATGCTTGAATTATGGTTTTAAAATTTAATTGTAAACTATCAATTAAACCACATGACTAGGAATATCAGTCCCAAATAAACCAGTCAATCAAACCACCACTACTACAAAAAGCATTTTCACAGGTCCCATGACTTTTTTTACACAGGCGGGTCGTAAAAAAATCTGTTTGTATTGTCGAATGCGTCAATAGCCGCATGTGATAATGTAACTTAACAGGCGTCTCTCATTCAATAACTGCCCGTGTAAATTGACAATTTCTACAGGCGGCACTTGAAGCATCAGCCGCCTGCATAGTGGTCATTTGTACAGATGGTTGATGCGACCGGGCACACCGAGCGTGTGTGCCAGTTACTGAGGCGCCTTAAACACGTGTAACGCATGCACATCTCATGTGTAACACATGCACATCTTTGAATTCAATTCGAACCAATCCGCATTCTATCACCACTACTGTGCGCGTTGAGAGACAAACTGCCAGGCTGCTACTCTATAAGATCACCTGGGCACGCCATCGTCTTCTCCGCATAGCCACTCTTCCCCGCTTCCTAAAACTGTTCCAAGAACACCATGGCTGACAAGAAAACACCGCCACCAAGCCCGCCGAAGGATGCTAAGGGGAAGCGTCCCCGATTGGACTCCCCCGGGACAGGACAGGGAGTGGGGTCTCCGTAAGATGGCGCGCGACGTATTTGACAATTCATCGCACTCCATGTGCCGCCTTGGGCTTGGTCCCCTTCCATAGTATACTGGAATGGGGACCACGGGTCACTACATCTTCGACATGATGCACTTGGTCGGTCGCCTCGACATCCTCTGGGACACGCTGGCGGTCGTGCTCGGCGTTGTCGACCACGATAACCTGGTGGTGACGATGTCCAAGAAACTGGGCTTACCGTCTCCGTCGGGGGAGACGACCCCGCCCTGCCAGGAGCCCAAGAAGGAGGAGGAGGGAGAGGAGAAGAAGAAGAAGTAGTAGTAGTTTTTTTTCTTGTTTTTAGTTGTGTTATTTTTCTTTTCTTGTTTCTAGTTTGTGTTTTATTTTTTATTGTTTATAATATTTTGTCTCAAGGTAATGAACTTTATTTTACTGTTCATTGATGTGCAAAAATAGTTCTAATATTATTGTTTATTGTTCTAATGTTGCTGTTACTTTGTTGGGGACTATTTACCTCTTTTATTGATGTGTTATACATTGTTGATGTAGAAATTCATTATAGATATGTATCTTGTCAGACGGTTTTTAAGACTATGCCGCCTGAGAAAATTAGTTTTATAATTTATTTAAAATATTTCCCCAAGCAGTTATTTAGACTATGCCCACCTGCGAAAATAAGTTTTACAATTTATTTAAAATATTTCTCCACTCGGTTATTAAGAGTATGCCCGCCTGCAAAAATAAGTTTTATAATTTATTTAAAATATTTCCCCAAACGGTTATTAAGACTATGTCTGCCTGCAAGAATAAGTTTTATAATTTACTTAAAATATTTCCCCGGGCGGTTATTAAGACTATGCCCACCTGCGAAAATAAGTTTTGTAATTTATTTAAAATATTTCCCCAGGTGGTTATTAAGAAACAACTGCCTATGAAAAATATTTTCTCTATAAGTGAAGCGTCGGTCGCGCCCCGCAACTCCAACATTTTCATTTTGCCGCCAAACCCTCCCCCGTCGGTCCCAAACCCTCACCCTCGCCGCCCTCGCCCTCGCCCTCGCAGTCAACGCCGAGCGCCGTCCTCACCCTTGGCATCTCCACCGAGCGTCGTCCTCACCCACTACAGGAAACACGATCATTTGCGATGGCTAGTTTTATTTGCGACGGCCAGCCGTCGCAAATAGTTTAAATTGCGACGGCCCGCCTTTGGCCGTCGCAAATAACATGGCCGTCGCGAATAAGTTTTTATTTGCGACGGCCGTCAGACTGGCCGTCGCAAATAAGAGTTTATTTGCGATGGCCAACCCTAGTACCGTCGCAAATAACAGAGCCGTCGCAAATAAACACTTATTTGCGACGGCCTGTCCGACAGCCGTCGCAAATAGGATTTAATTGCGACGGCCGTAAGTTAAGGCCGTCGCAATTAAGCCCGCCGTCGCAAATGAGGGCTAATATCGGGACCCTCCGGCCCCGACTCTTCATTCACTTCACTCCACCGCCGCCGCCTATCGTGCCCCTGCCGCCTGCCGCGCCGCCGTCGCCCTGCCGCGCCCCCGGCTCCGCCTCCGGCCCGCCGCCTGTCGCGCCCCCGCCGCCTACCGCGCCGCCATCGCCCTGCCGTGCCCCCGGCTCCGCCGCCGGCCCGCCGCCCCTGCGCCCTCATCGGCGGCCCGCCCCCGGCTCCAGGCGCGCCTCCACGCCCCAGCCGCCGCCCGCCCCCACCGCTGGCCCGCCCCCGGCCCCGCCACCCCTGCGCCAGCCCCGCCACCGGCTCGCCCCCGGCTCCACTGCCCCTGCGCCCCCGGCCCCGCCATGAAACACAGGTATTTCCTCGCTTCTCCCCCCGCCACCGGTTCTGTCCAGCAAGATTAGTTTAATTACACTTGGGAGTAAGTGCTTTGCTATTTTGAATCAAGAATGTGATCTTATTTGCTATGATAAACATATGAGATATATATGTGACCTAAGTTATAGGAGGAGCAGATTAGGAAAGATGAGAGACATCATGGAACATTCACGGTGGATAGATTAGGACGGCTCGAAAATAATTTCTATTTTAATTGCAGAGTGGAGCATTATTTGTATAGGAGATAAATATGGTCAAATTAGGTACACAAGTTGCATGGCCGACATATTCGTTTTCTATCTACCCCACAGGACCTTTTATTTCTTCACACATAGACATAGGCTCGATTATTAATTTTGTTGCATGTCTGTTCATGGATTAGCCATTAGACTGCCTGCCTAGGGTGTGCTTGGCCTCAAAGCTTAGGAAAGTAGATACCACTGACATCTTTCCTGCCAATAAGACTTGAAGTCAATCCAACTCATATATAGGTCCCAACAAGTCACTATCTTTGTTTTTGTTATTTCACCTTGTGCATATAACTTGCAAAGTTAAAAAGATACTGACTCTTACAGAAATGTTATTTTTTTTCCGTCTATTTAGGCAAACATTGAAGTCCTTTATATTATATTGTTGGCTCTACCGCGCCCCCGCCGGCTAATATGTTTTTTGGCTAATCTGTTTTTTAGGCTATCTTTTTGGCTATTAAGTTTTTAGGCTATCTTTTTGGCTAATATGGTTTTTGTCTTGCATAATTGGCTAATATGTTTTATATGTTGTCTTGTATTACACTTGTGATTTCACACTTGTCCATTGTGGTTAATATGTTGTTTGTTCAGATTTTGTAGTAAATGCATAATTAGATTTTGTATATACTTTATATGTTTTATATATTTAACTGGCCGTCGCAATTTAACTGGCCGTCGCAAATAATTGCCTTCATCCCGACCTGACCCTTCTTTCTGGTCCACTCACGACTCATTGAGCTGCCTCCCCACGCCGCCGCCGCCCTCCGCCTCCCCGCGCCGCAGGTCCCAGGAGCCGCTCGGCTCGCCGACGTTGTACGTTGCCGCCGATGCCATGCCGAACATGGCCACGACCATGAAGGCCACGACTGCAACTGCAAGAGCTCTCGCCATGGCAACTGCTGCCTTCGTTCTAGCTGGAAGGGGCGATCGAGCAGAGCTGCTACCCGGTCAAAACCTAGCTTGTGGTAGAGATTTTGTTGCAGAAAGCTAGAAGGTCGTTGTGGATGCTTGGCTCGTTGATCTTTCGAGTTGGGTTTGCATGCATATATATAGACACAATTATCGTGGACGGCCCTGACTATGAAACTTTCAACTCTGACCCACTTTTCTCCTCACTCTCGTTCTCTTTCCTCATTCATAAATGATTTATAAATGAACATGAGCAACGTAACCTATAGCAATTAATTACCCATTTCGGATCGGCACGTCTCACATGCCATTGGCATGTGAGACGTGCAGGTTCGGAATTGTCCCTTTTTGGACAGCCTCGGAGTGACCGAGGGGGCGTGGCTTGTGACGAGACGCGGGTCCGGATTTGGACGAGATTTCGGTGGCGTAACCCTGTTGTTCTCTGCTGCACCATTTTTGGGCGTGTAGTGAAGAACAGCGGGGTTATGCTGCCGAAATTTCGTTCGAATCCGGATCACGCGTCTCGTCATGAGCACGCTCCGCTCGGTCACTCTTGGGTGGGTTTAGGATCTATCTGCCTAGGTTGTAGGGCCGTGACATAACACAACAATACATTAACGACAATTTCTTTTGCATTAAACTGCAGAGTCAAACATGGGTGAAGACCGCAGTTGGATGTATACTGGCTGGAAGAGCAGAAATGGTGGTCACTCCGATGAGTGGTTTATCAAGTTAGATCAATTTTTGGATCGAGCATTTTCGTTGTCAACGGAAGATATGGTGCGGTGCCCATGTACAAAATGCCGGAACACTAAGTTTTTGAGAAGATTGGAGCTTTCGTTTCACTTATGTCGAAACGGTTTCACTCCACAATATGAAGTGTGGACCTTCCACGGTGAGACTAATTCTCGAGTTATAGCCGAAGTGGATGAGGATGATGATATAACAGAGGTTGATAGGATGGATGAGATGTTAGAAGCTCTTGAAGTGGAGGATCCTCTTACAAATGAGGCAGAGAAGTTCTTCGAGGAGCTAAAGAAATCACAAGAGCTGTTGCATGAACACACGGCTGTGATTGTACTTGCTTTCTTGACCAGATTTATGGCAATTAAGTCCAAGTACTTTTTTTCCATCAACTACTACAATGATCTCATGAAATTGATCTGCGATATCCTTCCACAACCTCACAAAGCGCCACCAGATATGTATCAGTCAAAGATCAAGATATCTGGTCTCGGTATGAAGTATGAGAAAATTGATGTGTGCCCAGACAAATGCATGCTATTCTGGAAAGAGCACGCCAATGAGAAGATGTGCTTGAAATGTGGTAAATCGAGGTATGTCGAAGTTGTTAATGACGATGGCGATAATGTGATGACAGATGTCGCACATAAGCAGCTTTGTTACTTGCCTGTGACACCTCGGTTGAAGCGGATGTTTCTTTCAAAAAGAACCGCAAGACACATGAGATGGCACAAAGAAGGTAAACGTGAGAACAAAGAATTCTTGACGCATCCGTCCGACAGTGAGGCATGGAAGGCGCTAGACCGTTTCGATCCAGACTTTTCTCGTGATGCGAGGAATGTTCGCATCGGATTAGCGACAGACGGATTCTCACCGTTCAGTACGAATGCCACGCCATACTCATGTTGGCCTGTCTTTGTCATTCCGTACAACCTGCCACCTGCTTTATGTACGAGGAACGAGTTCATGTTTCTCAGCCTCATTGTACCTGGACCTGATCATCCCGGGTCACGTCTCAACGTGATATTAAAACCGCTGATCGAAGAATTGAAAGTCTTGTGGATAGGAGTCGAAGCGTACGACAGTTACAAGAAGCAGAAATTCAACCTTCGAGCCGCTTATTTGTGGTCCATCCATGATTTGCCGGCATACGACATGTTTTCCGGATGGAGCACTCACGATCGTCTGACGTGTCCGATATGTGCTTCAGACACGGATTGCTTTCGACTAACTCATGGAGGCAAAATATCTTACTTCGATTGTCACAGACGTTGGCTGCCCTCGAATCATATATTTAGGCAGCAGAGGCATGTCTTTCGAAAGAACACTGTTGTCACTAAAGGACCACCGAAGCGTCTCAACGGGTCAGAAATTTCTGATATGTTGGACAAACTGGTGCCTGATGAAGGTCGTCCTGGATATTTCGTAGGTTATGGAGAGGAACACAATTGGACTCACATATGTGGACTTTGGGAGCTACCATATGTGAAGTCGTTGATTCTAATGCACAACATTGATGTCATGCATCAGAAGCGTAATATGAGCGAAAGTATCATAAGCACTTGCATGGATATGCCTGGCAAAACGAAAGACAATTATAAAGCTAGACTAGATTTGGCAGACATTTGTCACCGTCCAACTCTTGAAATCTCTGAAAGTGGTGGAAAGCCACGTGTTTCTTTCTGTCTTCGATCGAAAGAAAAGAAAGAAGTTATGAAATGGATGAAAACTTTGAAATTCCCAGATGGTTACGCAGCTAGCCTGAAACGAGCCGTAAATGTTAACACAGGAAACCTCACTGGGTTGAAGAGTCATGATTATCACATTATAATGGAAAGACTCCTACCTGTTATGTTCCGAGGCTATCTAGATGATGCGGTGTGGAAGGTTTTAGCCGAGCTCAGCTATTTTTATAGACAGCTTTGTGCTAAAGAAATCAAGATCGGTATGATGGATAAGTTAGAGAAGGAGATACCCATACTTTTATGTAAGATGGAAAAAAAATTTCCACCGGGTTTCTTTAATCCAATGCAACATCTGCTTATCCATCTTCCATTCGAAGCTAAAGTTGGCGGTCCTGTGCAATATAGGTGGATGTATCACGTTGAAAGACGCTACGATATCTGAAACCAATGGTTGGCAACAGGGCAAGGGTGGAAGGGTGCATCGCTGAAGCATATGCTCTTAAGGAAGTTGGATACTTTTCAAGTGTCTACTTTGCGGAAGAAAACAATATCAATACTTCGGCGATGCGGTATAATGTGGACGAAACACCCCCCCCCCTAAGCGACCTTTCCATTTTTCAAACGAGAGGTGCCACCGTTGGTAGCTACACGACCTACGAGCTATCCGAACAGGAAAGGACTGTTGCTTTACTCTACATGTACGCGAATATAGAAGGCATGCAGGAATACTTTGAGTAAGTGTTTCTCCTATGTTTATGTTAATCTACATATTTTGCTACACATGTACTCTAAAAGATGTTTTTTCATGTTCAGCGAGTTCCACAGACAATATTGGCCACATAGGCATCAACCTACGGCCAAACAAGTAGAAGCGATGCGAAAGGAAGGAATAAATGGGGAGCAGAGTTTTCTATCTTGGTTTCGAGAATATGTAATATTCTCTCGTCTTCTATGTATTATAAATTACTATTATTAAAGAAGTATTATGTAATATTCTCTCGTCTTTTATAACAGTGTCAGACTCACAATGTCCATGAAGATTTGCGGCAGCTATCTTATGGATTGGTGAATGTTAGAAGCTATGGTCGATATGACGTAAATGGCTTCCGATTCCGTACAACTCATTTTGAAGCTCATCGTCCTCTTGCGGCAACATCAAATTCCGGTGTTGTGACGAGAGCAATGGACACTCAAGGGAATTTAACCGATTATTATGGTATCATTAACAAAATCCTTGAATTTACTTTTACCGGAAATAAGACCCTTCGAGTTGTCTTCTTTGACTGTGACTGGTTTGATCGTACTCATGGAACTCGAGAAAACCAATTTGGAATGGTGGAAGTGAAACATAAGGACCGACTACGAGGTTACGATACATTTGTTCTCGCGCATCAAGTTGAACAAGTGTATTATCTACCTTATCCATGCACAAAGCTCAGTGCTTGGTGGGTGGTATATAAGGTGAATCCTCGTGAGCGGCTATATACTCCTGGGGATGATGGTTACCATGATAGCGAAGACGTTGAAGAAGTGTACCAAGAAGAAGAGTTGTCAGACACTTTTATCGTCGAGCTTGGTGCAGGACTCGATCAATTAGTTGGAGATGTTGAAGACGTTGAAGATGTAGAGGCAGATGATACGCGAAAACAAAAATTAGAACAGGCCACGATGGAAGATCGTTGGGCTGGTTTAAGGAGTAGGGCACAGGCACATGACAATGATGTTGATGAATTTTGAAAGTGACTACAAGTAATGTTTTCTTGAAGATAGTAACATGAATTTTATATATTTTATTTGCATATTTACTAATTATCTAATTACAATAGGATGGCGTCAAAGAAGGGTAAGAAGGTGCCGCCGACGAGGGGGTTCTACCCCTCTAGACCTGAGGACGCTTTCGTTGGTGCCTCGTCGACTGGCAGCAGACGCTCTCAGCTGCTGGGGCACGTTCAGACTAGCTCTAGAGCTTCGTCACAGGTAAATGTCACTCGTTTTTGACAAATTCTTTAAATTCAAATTCACATTAAACTTACTTATGAATCATTTGAATGTTGTAGTCCTCACCGGCTGACTCAGAGGCTGCGGCGCCTTCGGCGAGGCAGCCCTCGGCGAGGCAGCCCTCGGCCAGCCAGCCCTCGGTGAGTCAGCCCTCGGCGAGTCAGCCCTCGGCGAGCCAGCCCTCGGCCAGCCAGCCCCCGGCTGACGATGAGTTTGTTCCTGAGGCCTTTGACTCGGCTGGTGAGGAGCCGTCTGGGTCACCTGACGTGGCGCCCCAGCAGACGCGGAGGACGAGGAGGACTCACTTTGTGAGTCCTCCCGCGGTCCCTTCACAGAGGACCGTGATTCGTCCAGTCAGAGACAGGTAATAAAAATTATAGTTTTCAATTTTAGTTTCTTTTGATTACTTAAGTAATGAATGAATGAATAAATATCTTACAGGGCTTGGGATGACTTGTCTTTCACCGGTGAGAAACACCAAAGACCGGTGAACGGTGTCCTCGGGTCTATAGTGCGTTTGCACTATCTCGGGGTCATCGACGGGGTGCCTGCTCTTTCGTGGGAGGACTACGCACGCGTCCATCACCAGGAGCACGGCAACCTTCAGGAGGTCGTATGGGCCGATTTTATGGTAAGTATGTTAAAAAAGTTTCTAAGTTACAACTCTTAAACTCTTTTAGTGAACATCTCTTCAATATATTCTTTATCGCAGGCAAGATATACTTTAGAGGACCCGAACGACCGTCGCATGTTTGAGGATGCGAGGCGAGTGTTTCACTTCAACGCTGCCAAGGCGCTTCGACAAGCTTTGTCGAACGCCCGTGTTCAAATTATTAATGAGCACTTGAAGGCGAACCAGCAGCACGTGTTACACTTCTGACAAGAGAGCGAGAGGCACCTGACGGAGGAGGAGTACGCGCAGGTACGTGGAGTGTAGTAAGTATTTTTTTCTGATAATGTCCTCGATGGTACTTTTAACGACTTCGAACTATGTGCAGGGCCACGTGAGCTGGTTGCAGGGTTGGACCGAAGCATTTCGGGCCCTTTGTCGCTACTGGGCTAGCGACGAGTTTAAAGCTAAGTCTGAGAAGGCTCGAGACTGCAGAGGGGTGGAGGGGAAGAGCAGGCACGGGCAAGATAACCACTTGCGTTTAGCTAAACGCATGGTAAGTGTGTGTAACTTATGTTTATATATTAATAATATATTGTTCGTACTAACACGTATTGACAGGAGCGCGAGACGGGGGTGCCGCCCACCCCTGCTGAGGTTTGGAAGAGAGGTCACAGGGACCCTTCTCAGCCGACGGGGTGCAGTCAGGCTGCAGCCGAGCGTTTGGTAAGTTTAGAAATCATTCATATTAAATATAACTATATAGATTGTTGAACTTACACGATTTTATTGTTTTGTAGGCTAAGTACGGGGAGGAGGCTAGGAAGATACACGGCGAGGATTTCGATTGGGAACGTCAACCGATCGATCCTCAAGCCGCGTATGCAACCGGTGGTGGAAAAGCACACGGAAGGTGAGTTTGCAAGTCATTTTATCGTTTTCAATTCAAAGTATTCAAGATATTTTAATTTCATATTACTGACTCTCTTTTTTATAGGCTCGCCATATTCGACGGAGTTGTCGACTCGAGGGCGGGTAGACCTGCGAGAGGCAGCTCCACGCAGGCTTCGGGCACGGGAGGTCGCCGCGTGTCGCAGAGGGACATTGAGATGCAGTCCCCCCGAGAAACTGTAGAAGAAAACGAAAGGCGACATGAGGAGGAAAGGAGGGCGATGGAGGCCACGATCCAAACCCAGGCAGCAGCGTTGGCGCAGATGCAGGAAGCAATGGAGGTAACAATCTAAAAATTAAAATTCTCATTAATTCAGCGTAAATGACTTACTAATAGGTAGCATTTAATGTTTGCAATGACAGGCCATCGCTCGGGCGCAGGGTCTGGGAATCCAGCTACCGGTACTACCACCGGTCCTCCCAGGCGATCCTTCTTCAGCGGGTCAGGTAAATTTCTATGTAATCCTTCTTCTCCAGCGTAATAAGATTGAGATAGATGAAAGAGAGAGATAGTTAGATAGAAGAAAATGATTGAGATAGAAGAAAGAAAGAGATAGAAGAAAGGGAGACAGAAGAAAGAGTGAAAGATAGATAGAGTAGGATGGGAATGAAGAGAGAGTAAGATGTAGATGGAGATAGAGAGAGGGGAAGATAGAGGGAGGGAGATGTAGATGGAGATAGAGGGAGGAATATAGAGGGAAAAGGATAGCAATAGAGAGATAGAGTGAGCAAGAAAGTTAGAGTGAGAGACAAAGAGAGAAATGAAAAGAGAGAGGAAGAGAGGGTGATCTAGATGAAGATAGAGGGAGAGGGAGGGAGAGAGATGTTGATGCATTTATATTCTAACTCTAAGTTTTATTAATTGCAGGGATCCGCGACGGCTGCACAAACGCCGTCGCCTTCGCTATCGCTGCCTGGAATGAGGCGCGACGACGACGACTTCGACTTCGGAGGTGGCTCCGGAGGTCAGATGGGCGAGTGAGCCCTTTTATTTACTTTGTTGATGACGATGTGAGATGTATCGGAATTTTAGTTTGTGATTGTGATAATGTTTGTGTATGTTGTGTATATATTGTGTATATTGTGTATATTGTGTTTGTTGTGATTTTGGCCATCGAGCCGGTTAGTATTTTCTGTTTTTAAAAAAAATAAAAAACCTTATTTGCGACGGCTTTTTATACAGTACCGTCGCAAATAAGAGTACAAGCCGTCGCAAATAAACCACTGTTATTTGCGACGGCCAGGCCGTCGCAAATAAGCATTAATTGCGACAGCCTGGCCGTCGCAAATAGCGTCGTGGGTCCTGGAGGAGGACACGTGGGCCCTGCCCACTGAACTTATTTGCGACGGCCTGGCCGTCGCAAATAGTGGCCCTTAATTGCGACGGCCAGGCCGTCGCAAATAAGCATTAATTGCGACGGCTTGGCCGTCGCAAGTAAATCTGCGGGGCCCGCCAGCCCGCAGCAATAACTTGTGACAGCCACTCCCAGCCGTCGCAAATAAGTTTATTTGCGACGGTGGCCGTCGTAAATAAGCTTATTTGCGACGCCAAACTTGCGACGGCCAGAAGCCGTCGCAAATAAGGTAAACCGTCGCAAATAGCTTATTTGCGACGGCATTTGGCTTATTTGCGACGGCCCCGGCCGTCGCAAATTGTCGGGATTCCTGTAGTGACTGTCGCCGTCGCTACCCACCGAGCGCCGTCCTCACTCTCAGCATCGCCACCGAGTGACGTACTCACTCTCAGCGTCGCTGTCGAGCGTCGTCCTCGTCGTCGCAATCCCTGTCGGGCGCCGTCCTCACCTTCGCAGTCACCGTCCATCGAGCACCATCCTAATCCTCGCCGTCGCAGTCCACCAAGCACAATCCTAACCCTCGCTGTCGCCATCGACCGAGCGCCGTCCTCACTCTCGGTGTCACCGCCGAGCGACGTGCTCACCCTTGGCGTCGCCGTCGAGCGTCGTCCTCGCCGTTGCCGTCCATGTCGGGCACCGCCCTCACCCTCGGCGTCGTCGTCGAGCGTCGTCCTCGTCGTCGCCGTCGACGCCGGGCACCGCCCTCACCCTCGGCGTCGCTGCCCGGTCTGCCCCTCTTCATACTATTATAGTGTAGTAAGATATTGTTAGATATGTTGCTCTTTGTACTGTTAGTGTCTTTTTGTTGTTTTGTTACTGTTATTTATCACAATTGGTTTCTTAGTCTTGCAGGAAGATATGTTGTGCAATTCATTTTGCAAGAACAATTAAGATGTTTTACGAGACTAAGTTTGGTATAGACAACCAGTATGGACAACCAGTTTCTCAATGCATCAATCTCAATTCCAATATAGATAACTAGTATCTTTAAAATGTTGCCCTTAAAATCAATGTGAAGGTCAATGCACTTTACAGCCAGTGTAATCCCCTTTAGCTGTGTTCTTTGTCTGTTCTGGATATTAGTATGTATATATTGTATGTATCAGGTTGGAGGACACAATTACAAAGAATCTACCATTCATCTCAGAAGACTATGGAGAATTTACTACTCCTCCTTGATGGCTATGATAGAGTGGAAGTAGTGCTTTCTCTCTTTGTCTTCATTAGTAGATGCGAGCTAAGAAAAACTATGAATTGCTATGTATCAAACTATATTTTGCAAATGTACACACTATGAATTGCAATGTATAAAGCTATGATTTGCAGTGTATGAACTATAAATTGCAATGTATCAAGCTATGATTTGCAATAGACGAACTATGAATTTCACTGTATGAACTATGAATTGTATTGAATATCTTTGTGATTGTTGTTATTTAAGTTTGATCGGGAAATTAGAAACAACAGCTTTTAATTAGTACTGTCTTACTGCTTTATCACAGGTGGGGTTGTTTGTTAGGAACCGTCTAAGATAATGCATCATCATAGGCGGCACATTGTACGGAAAAAAAAAACGACTGTGGAAATTCATTAGCACGGGCGGTTTCTAGAGCCGCCTGTGAAAATGACATATTTTTACATGTTTTTCGTTTCAGACGAGTCTTATGAGCTTCAACAATGATATTTTTTACCTTAGGCTGAGGATGCACGTAGATATTTTACATTGGAAAGTAGCCAAAGTTTTGAAAGGTACACCATCACATGGTTTATTAAACTTTTAGATGCTAAAAATACTTTGATCCATAAAATCCTTAATTGTCAAAGTAGGAGCTAAGACCCAAACTTTGATATTTGATGGAATTCTCGCCTCTCGGTTGAGGTTGCAAGTTGTTTCTTACATACACTTTTTTCTTCACCGCTTTACGTGTATAACGTTTTTCAGACGGAGACTGTTGAATACTTGCCCATGAAAATTGGAATAGTTCATATATTGACGTTGTCGTTTTCTTATCATAATTCTATTGGTGGGCGAAAGACTAGTGATCTACCGTACACGGTTAACTAGAAAACGCATGCCAGGGATCTTGTAAAATGAACGTACTATACTTGCTGCAGCACACAAAAAACAGCTGGTTGCATTGCTGAACAAGATAGAAAGTTGTCTATTACACTGATAACAAAAAAAGAAAGTGACTACTCCATTCATTTCAAATTATTTAACGCTGGTTAGTCCAATTTTTAAATAACAAATGCTACCTGGCTCGATGGCCAGAAACACAACAGACAATATATCACAAACATATGACAAAACAGATCACAACAGTCACATATTAGCACCACAACACATCGTCGATACATCGCATCACCATAAACAATCCAAACAAGGGCTCACTCGCCCGTCTGACCTCTGAAGCCACCTCCGAAGTCGAAGTCGTCGTCGCGCCTCATTCCAGGTGGCGGTAACGACGGCGACGAGCAGCCGTCGCAGATCCTTACAATTAATGAAATGCATCAACATCTCTCCATCCCTTCCTCTCCCTCTATCTCCATCTAGATCCTCTCTTTCTCTCTCTTTTCATTCCTCTCTCTCTATCTCAATCTATCTCTCTCACTCTATCTCTCTATTGCTATCATTTTCCCTCTATCTTCCCCCCTCTATCTCCATCAACATCTTCCTCTCCCTCTATCTTCCTCTCCCTCTATCTCCATCTACATCTCCCTCTCTCTCTCTCTTCATTCCTCTATCTAACTATCTCTCACTCTTTCTTCAATCTCTCTTTTTCTTCTATCTAACTATGTCTCTCTTTCTTTTACCTCAATCATTTTTTCTCTATCTTCCTCCCTCTTCTAACTCCATCTCTCACTCTATGTAACTATCTCTCACTGTCACTCTATTTTCTCGCTTTATTTTCGTTAAGTTGAGGTAAAATAAGAATTGTTAAGTTGACATAGAAAATTATCTGACCCGCAGAAGAAGGATGGCCTGAAAGGACCGGTAGTGGCGGTAGCTGGATCCCCAGACCTTGCGCCCGAGCCATGGTCTGTCATTGCAAACATTAAATGTTACCTATTAGTAAGTCATTTACGCTAAATTAATGAGAACTTTAGTTTTCATTTTGTTACCTCCATTGTGTCCCGCATCTGCGCCATCCAGGCTGTCTGGGAAGAGATTTTGTCCTCCATCGCGATCCTTTGTCGTTCCGTCTCCTCCTGTTGCTTGAGGTTTTCTTCTACAGTTTGTCGGAGCGACTGCATCTCAATGTCCCTCTGCGAGACGCGGCAACCTGACGTGCCCACTGACAAAACCTGCGTGGAGCTGCCTCTCGCAGGTCTCACCGCCCTCGAGTCGACAACTTCGTCGAATATAGCGAGCCTATAAAAAAGAGAGTCAGTAATATGAAATTGAAATATCTTAAATACTTTCAATTGAAAATGATAACATGACTTATAAACTCACCTTCCATGTGCTTTTCCACCTCTACTTGCATATGTGGCTTGAGGATCGATTGGTTCACGTTCCCAATCGAAATTTTCGTCGTGTATCTTCCTAGCCTCCTCCCCGTACTTAGCCTGCAAAACAAGAAAAATCGTGTAAGTTCAACAATCCATATAGTTATATTTAATATGAATGATTTCTAAACTTACCAATCGCTCGGCTGCAGCCAGACTGCACCCCTGAGGCTGAGAAGGGTCCCTGTGACCTCTCTTCCAGATCTCAGCAGGGGTCGGCGGCACCCCCGTCTCGCGCTCCTGTCAATATGTGTTAGTACAAATAGTATATTATGAATACATAGACATAAGTTATATACACTTACCATGCGTTTAGCTAAACGCAAGTGGTTATCTTGGCCGTGTCTGCTCTTCCCCACGACCCCTAGAGCGACAAAGGGCCCAAAATGCATCAGACCGACCCTGTAACCAGCTCACGTGGCCCTACACATAGTTGTAGGTCGTTAAAAATACCATCGAGGAAATTATCAGAAAAAATACTTATTACACCCCACGTACCTACGCGTACTCCTCCTCCGTCAGGTGCCTCTCACTCTCTTGACGGAAGTGTAGCACGTGGTGTTGGTTCGCCTTCAAGTGCTCATTAATAATTTGAACACGAGCGTTCGACAAAGCTTGTCAAAGTGCCTTGGCAGTGTTGTAGTGAAACACTCTCCTCGCATCCTCAACCATGCGAGGGTCGTTAGAGTCCTCTAAAGTATACCTTGCCTGTGATAAAGAATATATTGAAGAGATGTTCATTAAAAGAGTTTAAGAGTTAAAACTTATAAACTATTTTTAACATACTTACCATAAAATCAGCCCATACAACCTCCTGAAGGTTGTTGTGCTCCTGGTGATGGACACGTGCGTAGTCCTCTCACGAAAGAGCAAGCACCCCGCCGATGACCCCGTTATAGTGCAAACACACTAAGGACCCGAGGACACCGTTCACCTGTCTTTGGTGTCTCTCACCGGTGAAAGACGTGTCGTCCCAAACCCTGCAAGATATTTATTGATTCATTACTTAAGTAACCAAAATTGAAAACTATAATTTTTGATACCTATCTCCGACCGCACGAATCACGATCCTCTGTGAAGGGATCGCAGGAGGACTGACAAAGTGAGTCCTCCTCGTCCTCCGCGTCTGCTGGGGCACCACGTCAGATGACCCAGACGGCTTGTCACAAGCCGAGTCAAAGGGTTCAAGAACAGAAGGCTCGCCAGACGAGGGTTGGCTGGCCGAGGGCTGGCTCACCGAAGGGTAGCCAAGGTCAACTGGCGCCATAGCCTCTGAGTCAGCCGGTGAGGACTACAACATTCAAATGATTCATAAGTAAGTTTAATTGAAAATTGAATTTAAAGAATGTGTAAAAAACAAGTGAAATTTACCTATGACGAAGCTCTAGAGCTGCTCAGAACGTGCCCCAGCAGCTAAGAGTGTCTGCTCCCAGTCGAAGAGGCACCAGCGAAAGCGTCCTCAGGTCTGGAGGGGAAGAACCCCCTCGTCGGCGGCACCTTCTTACCCTTCTTTGACGCCATCATGTTTTAATAGATAATTAGTAAATATGCAAATAAGATATACGAAATTCATGTTACTATCTTTAAGAAAACATTACTTGTAATCACTTTCAAAATTCATCAATATATCATGTGCCCTACTCCTTAAACCAGCCCAACGATCTTCAATCCTGGCCTGTTCTAATTTTTGTTTTCGCATGTCATCTGGCTCTACATCTTCAACATCTCCAACTAATTGATCGAGTCCTGCACCAAGCTCGACGATAAAATTGTCTAGCAACTCTTCTTCTTGGTACACTTATTCAACGTCTTCACAGAGATGATAGGCTTAGGGTGAGCTAATCAACCTTAATCACTAGGCATAACCTAATCAGGTCCTAATCACATTTAACTTAAGGCTAATCAAGAATGGTGCTAGTGCTTGCTGTCATGGTGTGGATGAGGTAGAACTGGTGCAGTGCAGGTACGGGGGAGTCCGGCGAGGTCGAGGGCAACAGTCTTCTCCTCACTTCCCACGCTTGCCGATCGGTGGCCTTAGAAGAGAACGTGGAGAGTGGTTAGTCTTTCAAGATCTAACCGACTGCCCCCTTTATAGGTGTGCGGGCATGAGAGGGGGCCTCCGACCATGGGTCGGTTAGCGCCCCCCGATCAGGGCGCCGTGGAGAGAAGACTCGGTACGGGGTGGGCTCCGTACCATAACGGGATCAATCTAAAATTTTAACAATCTGGCAGCAACAATCAGGCTATCTTCTTTTTCAGGTCAATTTGCATAAAGCAAAGATAATAAGACATCAGATGTTAAAATTCATAATGCCCATGCATCAAACATCTATGGAAGTTTGAGAATAAAAATACATAGGATAAATCCAAGAAAACTCAGAGGCTGAACAGAATACATTACTTGAGCACCCATCTTCATTCATCAATGCACACTTTGTCCTGTGTCTAAATTGTTTTTGTTAAGTATGTAGATATGCAGTTTGTTTCTTCAATAAGTACCTAGCTTACTTAAATATTAGCCCACAAGGCTAAACAAGCATGACCATCTTCATCTTATTTGGCGTTCCTAGTTTAAGGAGTGATTAGACGATTAGTGTATTGAACATGTTGTTCTTTGGCTTCAGTTGCTAATATCATAGGTTTGATTGTTTTATCTTGTTTTCAGAAAAACCTCACATAAAAGGAATAAATCTTCAGCATGCTTTTCACAGATCTCCAATTTTCCATATCCATACTGGTAAGCAAGATTAATATTGGTTTTATGAACTTAATTGCAATAAGGTGTTTGATAAATTATCTCCATAGAAACAGAAAAAGAACAACAACATAGCTGAAAGGGAATTGACTCTCGTATCAACATCATAGACATATGACAGTAACATTTGTTTTGTGTAAAAACAGCATCATATGTATATAGCCAATATCGTTTGTACAGTTGTACTACGCTTGTCCATAAGTAGTAGACAGGACGCAAATCTACATGGTCAGGTGACATTCCCAGCAGCAGTAACCCCATACTTGACATGTCATGTTAGACCCCAATCAAACAGCCAGGCCTGTCAGTAAAGAGTACTATTGTTCATCCATACGCAGTAACAACCATATGTATCCTCACACAGAAGTATCCCTAATTTGCATCACTATTTTTAGACAGATACATAGAGATCCAACCAAACCAACAATTTAGTATAACAATTGAAGATATCAGATCTACTTCACTAAAACGACTCCAGCTCCAAATGGTAAAATTGACTGAAATTTATAAAAGCGCAGCAAACAGAAATGCTAACATATTGGTATCCTTTAGGCACGACAAGTCGACAACCACGGAGTAGTCACTTCGCATGATCGATTGGCATAGCCCAAATAGTTCAGTAAACCTTTTTTTGGTGAATTGTGCCGAATGAATGATCTATTCAGCATCTGAATCTGCCTTTGTGTTAGCTAGTAAATGAGTATGATCTATTCAGCATCTGAATCTTAAGTATAGACTACATAGGCATTGACCCCTATGGAGGGAGGGAGAGGGGTAGGGGGCCGATCATGGATAGAGGGAGGGAGGGAGGGAGGGAAGGAGAAGCTTACCTTGAGGCGGTGGCGACGGCGGCGCGGCGCGGTGCGGCGGCAGAGCGGCGGGGCGGCGGCGGCGGTAGAGGCGAGCGGCAAAGGCGAGCGGTGTCTCCAAATGATTCGAGTCGGGGGAAGAGAGGACAGGATAAAAGGGCTTAATTTGCAACGGCTAAGTTAATTGCGACGGCCAACCCTAGGGCCGTCGCAATTAAACTTATTTGCGACGGTTCAGAGAAATGGCCGTCACAAATAACCTTTATTTGCGACAGCCTCTACATTTGCGACAGCTCTCGGTGCAGCCGTCGCAAATTAGTTGTCTATTTGCGATGTCTCTACTTATTTACGATTGCCCCTTGCTGGCCGTCGCAAATGATCACATTTCCTGTAGTGCCTGCAAGCTACCTTTAGTGCGTAGTGCAGAAACTGTGGCCGGGAATGCTGCTTTTCGGCTGAGAGCGACGTGAGTCTTGAGGTACACATGCGTCTTAGTTACACCACAAAAAGAATTAGTATTGAGAAACTAATGAGAATGGGATAATATATGGTCAAGTATGCAGTTGAACGGAGCAACGAACATAAGTTCACTAGTAGTATGTTCCTAGCTAGCGCCGTTTCATACGTATAGGTCATGGGAAGACCATTTCCATTTTTATTGTTTTCACAGGTTCGAGTAGACCATTTTCTGCTACAGTGCAGTGTGCAACACAGCTGCAAAAAAATTCTTGCAACAGCCGTGTGCGTTTTTCTTCCCATCTACCACGACTACGTACTATTAGATTGAGAAAAATGGATTAGGGTTTCATTGAAGGAGTGTCAAGAGTACATATAGTCCTAATAGGCTAGATACATGGGCCTGACTCAAAACACTCACGCACCCATACATAACAGTCCAACACCCTCTGCAGTCCCAACATCTGCCGTGGCTAGATGTCTAGATGTTGAGACTGGACTGAAACTCAGAGAACAACGACGAAGGGAGACCCTTTGTGAAGATGTCTGCAAACTGCGATGTCATCGGGACACGGAGGACTCAGACCTCGCCATGGGCAACCCGCTCACGAACAAAGTGAAGATCAATATCCACATGCTTCGTGCGCTGATGTTGTACGGGGTTGGTGGTGAGGTAGACGACGCTGACGTTGTCGCGGTAGACTAGCATGCTCCGGGCGACAGGGGAGTGGAGCTCCTGAAGCAACTGCTGGAGCCAGGAGGCCTCAGTCACGCCGTTGGCCATGACACGATACTCCGCCTCAGCACTCGAGCGCGACACCACAGGTTGCCGCTTCGAGGACCAGGAGACGAGGTTGCCGTCCAGGAAGACGGTGTAGCCAGAAGTGGACCGACATGTGTCCGGACAACCCGCCCAGTCAGCGTCAGTGTAGACGACTAGCTGAGAAACTGAGTCACCCGAAGGAGAAGGCCATAGTCGAGGGAGCCGTGCAGGGTACCGAAGGATCCGCTTCACAGCGGTGAGATGCGGCTCCAACGGATCTTGCATGTGAAGGCACACCTACTGAACCGCGTAGGAGATGTCCGGCCTGGTGAAGGTGAGTTACTGGAGAGCACCTGCAAGACTCCTGTAAATGGTAGAGTCAGCGACAGGGGCGCCGTCGGCAGAGGAGACCTTTACCTGGGTGTCAACCGGAGTAGAGCACGACTTACAATTAGCCATGACTGCTCGCTGGAGGATGTCCAGACAGTACTGTTGCTGGTGGAGGAACAGGCCGCCCGGATGGTGCTCGACCGTAATGCGCAGAAAGTGGTGAAGCTGACCCAGGTCCTTCATCGCGAACTCCTGCTGCAAGGCGGAGATCGTGCTCTGAAGGAGAGTCGGACTGGACGCCGTGAGGACGATGTCATCGACGTATAGGAGGAGGTACACAATGTCACCCTCCCGCCTGTAATTGAAGAGTGAGGTATCCGACTTGGACTCAATGAAGCTGAGCGAGACCAAGAAGGAGGCGAACCGGTTGTACCAAACCCAGGGTGCTTGTTTTGGACCGTATAGGGACTTGTTCAGCCGGCAGACCATGTCTAAATGAGCTGAACCAACGTACCCTGTCGGCTGACTGCAGTACACTGTCTCCGTCAGCGTGTCGTGGAGGAAGGTTTTCTTGATGTCTAGCTGGTGGACAGGCCAAGAACTTGAGAGATCCAGTGACAGAACGGTCCGAATCGTTATCGGCTTTACCACGGGGCTGAAGGTCTCGTCGTAGTCAACACCAGAGCGCTGAGTGAAGCCCCGAAGAACCCATCGAGCCTTGTACCTCTCCAGAGACCCATCTGCCTTCCTCTTATGCGTAAATACCCACTTTCCCGTGACAAAATTGCCACGACCAGGACGGGGAACTAAGTCCCCGGTCCAGTTAGCAAGCAGGGTCGCATACTCCTCCTCCACAGCCCGACGCCAGTGAGGATCGGCTAGGGTGCTATGAACAGAGGAGGGAATAGGCGAGATGGGTGAGGAGGAAGGCGGTGGAGAGGTCTTTGATGAGAGGACGCCCTGGAGAAACACTCCACTGGCCGAAGGACCCCAGCGGCACGCCAGGTCACCATCGAGTGAATGTGACTGGGGTCACCGTGGAGCAATGGGGGGTGGTACACCGAGGGCTCGGTGCAGGAGGAGTCCGGAACATCAACCTGCGCTCGTCGCTGATAGACAAGAGCAGGGTCAGCATATTGCGGCACTGGGGCCGCGCGTGGCACAGCAGTCGAAGTCGGAGATGCCTGTGTTGCGCCTGGTGTAGTGGGCGACGTCTGGGATGACGGAGATGCCTGTGGCACTACGGGCGATGTCGGGGATGCCGGAGATGCGCGTGGTGCTGCCGGCGACGTCGGGGACGCTGAAGACGCGCGTGGCGCTGTGGGCGATGTCGGGGACGCCGGTGTCGTGCCTGGTGCAATAGGCGACATTGGGGACACCGGTGCCGCACATGCCGCAGTGGGGGAAGCCGGAGTCATGCGTGGCGCAGCAGGCGATGTCGAGGCCACCCGCGGCGCAGCGGGTGACATTGGTGACATCGAGGCCGTGCGGGGCACAGAGGGCAACGTTGGGGACGCCGGGGCCGCGCGTGGCTTAGCGGGTGGCGTCGGGGACGCCTGGGCCACGCGTGGCGCAACAGGTGGCGTCGGGGCAGCGCAAGGCGCAGCCGATGGCGTCGAGGACACCTGGGATGCGCGTGGCGTAGCGGGTGAGTAACCTGCAGGAGGTAAAACACAAGGTCGCTGCACAGGAGCGGCCTTGGGGTTAGTAGAGAAGAAGGAATCCAACTCAACAACAGATTCAAAGTATGAAGTGGAGAAGGGAAAAGAAGACTCGTCGAAGACAACATGTCGAGATATTAAGATAAGACGGGTAGTAAGGTCAAGGCACTGGTACCCCTTATGATCGGGAGAGTACCCAAGGAAGATACATCGGGTCGAGCGAGGCGCAAGCTTATGGGGGACCGTGGCGGAGAGGTTAGGGTAGCAAGCGCACCCGAAGACTCGAAGGTGGTCATAAAGAGGAGTAGTGTCAAACAAAGCAAAGTGAGGGGTGGGATTACTAATCGCCTTAGTAGGAAGGCGATTAATGAGGTAGGTGGCGGTGTGAAGTGCCTCTGCCCAGTAGCGAGTAGGGGTAGAAACCTGAAATATCAGGGAGCGCATGACATCGTTGGTGGTCTGAATCATGCGCTCAGCCTTGCCGTTCTGGGGGGTGTACAGACAAGACATGCGCAACTGAACACCGTGAGACGGCAAGAAGTCACGAAACGCAGAGTTATCAAACTCGCATCTGTTGTCGCACTGGACCGCCCTGATCATGTGCCTAAACTGGGTGGACACCCAAGCGAAGAAGTGAGAGAGGGTCCCAAATATATCATACTTCTGTCGCAAGAGAAAAGTCCACGAATAGTGTGAGAAATCATCGACAAACACCAAGTAATACTTACAGCCAGAAACACTGAGAATAGGTGATGTCCAAAGATCACAGTGAGTTGGATCAAAAATGCGCTCGACACGAGTGACAAAATGTGGAAAAGGAAGTCGTACGTGTTGACCCAGCTGACAAGCATGGAAAAGAGACTCATGAGTACTTCGAGCACACGAAATTACTGAACTACTAGACAACTTCGACATAGTATAAACACCGGGGTGGCCAAGCCAACGGTGCCAGATGGTCGAAGAGGTTGTCGTAGTCAGGGCAAATGGTGTAGGCGAAGCGTAAGTAGGAAGACACATCGTGTACAAGGGCCCCGAACTCTCACAGCGGAGAAGAAGACGTCGGGTAGTAAGATCTTTTACGGATAAACCAAAGGGATCGAACTTGATGGAAACATGGTTGTCAGTGGTAAAACGACGAACAGAAAAAAGGTGCAGAATGATGTCAGGAGGAACAAGAACATCACGAAGCCGAAAAGGACCCGACGAACCCGAGTCACCTACTGAGGTGACTGAAAGAACATACCCGTTTGCAACAACGATAGATGAAGGATAAGAAGGATGGGAAGGGCGTGCAGAGGAGAGTATACCAGCATCAGGGGTGGTGTGGTACGAAGCTCCGGAGTCCACGACCCAGTCAGGACCGAATGGTGACGGTGATCCGAGGACAGGAGCAGTTGGCGGCGCACTCAACAGGAAGACCGGTGGTGGAGGACAGGCCGCGACATGCCACGGTGATGGCGAAACAATGGAGGAAGGTAGTCCGGCGGCCATGGTAGGAGGTGCTAAACACGCGCCGTAGAGCTGGGTGGGAGGAGGACGACCGTAGAAGTCAGTGTCATGCGTCCAGGGGGTCTGGATGCAGCGTGCCACGAAGGCGGCGCCATGGAGGGAGGCTACCGACAGTCGTGCCAATAGAGAAGGCAGCGGCCGGTACAGGCACCAGTGCATCAGATCGGGGTCTGATGGCGGCGGCTGGCCTCGCGCCAACAGTGTCAACGGCGGTGGTTGGCGCGTAGAGATCAGTGGTGGAGTCCAGCGGTGGCGACGCGACCACACTCAGCAGCAGCACGCCTGAACACGGCAGCGTGCCAGCACGCAGCGGCGGCGTCACGTGAGTGGGGGGCAACAGCCAGGTCCATGCATCGGCCGACAGCGGCGCGAGTGAGGGACGCGTCGACGGTCGCGTGGTCCCAACAGCGGCGTCAGCAGCGGCGCCCGACACGGGATCATGAGAAGGGGCCGCTGCGGTGGCAGCTGTTGTTCCGTGTCAAGATCCGACACCAGCGAGCGTGGGCGGCGCGGCAGGCGTGGCGGCAGCGCACGTCTGCCATGAGGTGGCGCTCAGCGGCCAGGAGAGGAGAGGGAGAGCAGGACGCGGTGGCGGCGGCGGCACGCTAGCGAGCAGCGGCCTTGAGCTCGAAGGTCGGCAGCGCGGGTGCTACATGGCCAAATAAGGCGCGTACTTCGAGAAAGAGGTAGTGGCGCATGGTGGCGCGCGCCCAGATCCGGCGGTCGCTCGCCCGGATCCGGCGACAGCGCAATCAGCTGAGGCGGCGGTGGCCTCCACTCCAGTCGGGTCTGCAGGGAAATGGACAGGGAAGAGGTAGGGAAGGTTGAGGCTCGCCGGCCGGCGACGGCCGCGGCGGCGCCTGCATCAGGGCGGCGGCTGGTGGTAGGAGGTCTTAGTGTTTGTCTGATACTATATTAGATTGGTAAAAATAGATTATGATTTCATTGAAGGAGTGTCAAAAATACATATAGCCTTAATGGACTAGATACATGGGTCTGACCCAAAACACTCGCACGTCCATACATAACAGTCCAACACGTACGGACGACGACAGGTTCTTTTCCCGGCACGTGGCGGCTCGCACGAGATTGGAATCAGATTCAGATTCTTTATCCTCGAATCAGCCCGTCCCTTTCAGCAGCAGCCGCCGCGGAAGCTCGCCGTCGTCGCGTTCGTTTGCCCCCAAGGTTCAACCTGTGCTCCGCGCTCGGCACGAACGCCGTCGACCCCATGCTGCAAGAGAGCGTGCCCGGTCAAAAGCGTGCGACGGCGACGCCACGCCTCCACCGCAGTAAAATCACCAGGTTTCTTGGGAGGACGTACGCAGCCGCCGCCGCGCGTCCCTCTCCATCCATCGGTCCCGCACGCCAAGAGCTCGTTTCGGGTTGCATGTCAACCGAGCAAGAGGCTGCTGCTACGTGCCCCTGCCACGTGACGCCGCCAAGTCCGAGGCACAGCGCGCCAGCGCTGCCATGATGCGGAACGGAACCCCCGCGTGTCCGCCTCTGACCTCTGAATCTCTTCATTTTCTATCTTCAACTCTTGGCGGTCACTGTCCAACTGAAGCGTTCACGATGATCGAACGGGTCGTGGTTATTATTACGCGCTTTTCGGAACTTGTGAGGCAGCTTCCTGCATCTTTTGCGTGAGCAGCGACCAGCATTTTTTCGAAAAGGCCAGCAGGTATTCCATTATAAGATAGCAGAGTTTACATGTACAAGAAGTACATAGCCCGACTAGGAGAGAAATATAGAAAAAAAAAGACAGTCCTAGCACACACATTACATGTAATTTACAGGTTAGCGTTGGGCAATATTGCTCCCAAACTTGCACAACCCACTCTGCACCACATCCTAAGCTCTTCCTTTACCCATGCGATGATTTCCGGCACAGTATGTTCCTCTGCTTGAAAAATACGCGCATTCTGCTCCTTCCATATGCTCCAGATGATCGCAATTGTGATTGATCGCACGCCCTTCTGTCGGTCGGAGCTAGGTGATGCAGACAACCCATTGAACCAGGTGTCAAGAGGAATCATGACGCTCTTGTTGGACGGGTGAATACCCGGCTCCGCCGCCCAAGTACTGATCTCTGACCATATTTGTTTTGATAAGTAGCATTTGGAGAACAGGTGACACGCCGTTTCTAAGTTACGGTGACACAACGGGCAGAAATATTCATTTGGCCATCCTCGCTGTTGAAGGCGATCGGCCGTCCACACCTTGTTCTGAGCATTAGCCATAGAAAAATTTTGTATCTAGGCGGAGCCCAAACTTTCCATACTGTCACGGGGAGCAAAGATATGATGGCCCCTTGAAACTGAAGTGTATATGCAGAACGGGCCGAGTACTCCCTCGAAGAAGTGTATGTCCATCTGATTTTATCTGCCACGTTGTGCTCTAAAGATAGGTGCAAGTCCTGGATTAACACCCACAGTTGTAAATAATCCTCCAACAGTTCCATTGTGAATCCCGACAATAAATTCCTAGTCCATGTATAATTCTGCAGAGCGTCCGCCACCGACCTGCTTTTTCCGCGACTGTGCCTGAAGAGCTTTGGGAAGCGATGCGCTGAAGCCTGATCGTGCAACCAACTAGATAGCCAGAAACGGGCGAGTTGGCCATCGCGGATTGTGACTCTAGTGGCCACTGCAAACAGATCAATGTCAATACCATCGACGGGCAATTCCATGCCTTGCCAAGGGCGGTCGGGAGTCCTCCAAGTGAGCCACAACCAACGCAGGCGCAAAGCACGACTAAACTTTTGAAGATCCATGATGCCAAGTCCGCCACAGTCTAGTGGACAACAAACACGAGTCCATGCCACTTTGCATTTGCCACCTTGTAATTGTTGGTTGCCTGCCCATAGGAATCTTCGTCGAAACTTGTCAAGATCTTTAAAAAAAAATCGTGGGGGTTTGAGCACCGACATGGTGTAAGTGGAGAGGGAACTCAATACAAAGTGTACCATGACACGACGCCCCACGATGCTCATCATCATACCCTTCCAACCTGCCAATTTTGCAAGGGCCCGATCCTGAATAGTTTGGAGCTGAGACAGGCGTAGTCGTCCCAATGTCAGTGGTAGACCAAGGTAGGTCATTGGCCATGAAGCACGCTGACCATCGAAACCGCTGAGAACGTCGTCAAGTTCAACCTGTTGACATCGAATAGCGGCCACTGAGCTCTTGCACACATTAATTTTCAAGCCCGTGCAGTCGCCAAACAACCTGAGTATGTCCAATGTCACTTCCACATCTGACCGAATTGGGTTGACGAATAAGATTACATCGTCCGCATAAAGCAAAACACGCATTTTGGCATGCCTACCAGTGAGTGGGGATAGCCTTCTATCCTGTGTTGCCAGCTGAAAAATACTTTGGAGAGTGTCAATTGCTAGGATGAATATATAGGGGGAGAGAGAGGGTCTCCATGGCGTAGGCCACGACGGTGTAAAATTGGCGGTCCAGGGGATCCATTTAGACAAACTTTTGAAGAGGCTGTGGTGAATAGCAATGACAACCAATCACGCCAGCGTGATGAAAACCCTCTGTGTTCCAAGAGTTCGATCAAATACTCCCAAGAAACTCAATCAAATGCCTTGGAGATATCAAGCTTGAGCACCAACATTGGCTTCTTATTACGATGGTAGGCGCGAGCGAGATTGCGAACATAGAGAAAATTTTCTTGGATGCATTGCCCCTTGAGAAATGCACTCTGTGCCAATGAGATCAAATTATCCATATCTTTTTTCAGGCGTAAAGCGAGTATCTTCGTGATTAGCTTCGCAAAGGAGTGAATTAAACTTATTGGCCGAAAATCCCCCGGTGTTTCAGCTGCTTCTGTTTTGGGCAGTAGAATGATGTTTGCATTGTTTAGCTTTGCTAAAGGCCCAACATTTAGTGCGTGTAGACTGCGGAAAGCGAGGATAATCTGATCCTTGATCACTGGCCAGCATTTTCTGTAGAACGCGCCGGTGAAACCGTCAGGTCCCGGTGCTTTTTCAGCCGGCATCCCCTTGATCGCTAACCAAATTTCATCTTCAGTGAACTGGGCATCCAGATTATTGCTCTCAACTGGTGGCAGGTCAAGTGCATCCCAGTCAAAAGTGTATTGTCGTTGTAGTCTTGTTCCAAGCAGTGAGCTGAAGTGTTGTTGCAGAAGACTCTCCTTGTCTTTGTGCAACCAAACTAGTTGGTCGTCCTCTTTTCTTGAGGTAGTGAATATACTTCTTTCTCGCTCGCGCATTTGCCTTCAAATGAAAAAACCTTGTGTTTGCATCTCCCTCGCGTAACCATGTAATGCAGGAGGATTGCCTTCGCCTTGAGCGTTCGATAGCGGCCAAACCCAGAATCCGCAACTTCAGTTCTCTGTGCAAGTCTGCTTCTGCCTGTGACAGCGTTCTGATTTCTTGGGCCAGATCCAGACGATATATAACTTCGTTGGCTACATACAACTGAAGTCTAGGCTCACCGAAAATTCCTCTGCTCCATTCCTTCAATGCACATGCTGTGTTTACCAGCTTGTTCTGCAAGATTGACAGAGGCGAGGCCCCAGGCACTGGTTTGGACCAGGCAGCACTGACTACATCCAGGAATCTTAGGATTTTAATCCAAAAATTTTCAAATCTGAAAACTGCCCTTGATCTTGGTCTTTGCTGTGGGAGCAGGATGATTGGAGAGTGATCTGACATCGAGGAGGATAATGCTTGCAAGGCAAAGTCGTTGTAGATCAAGTCCCAATCCTGATTACAAAATGCTCTATCCAATCTGACAAGAGTTGGACTTGTCCTTTGGTTACTCCAGGTGAACCTTCTGTTATGGAGGTTTATTTCGAACAACTCTGCACCGATGCCAGCATCGGTTGTTGTTGTTGCAGATTCTTTCACGATGGGGCTGGAAATGCGGTAGAAAAGACTGAACATGGCCCTGTTATATTCTCCATAATCAACTTCACAAAACGTTAATGCTCAAATGCAGCAAGCCATGCATATATTGCTGTTTGTCTAACGATTCTGTGACTGGATTACGTGAAGAACGGTTGGTCGTAACTGGCAAGTTTACGAGGACGCGTGACGACCTGACGATACAGAAAATGCGTTGATTGAAGTTGCTTGCAATTCAAGTTTAAACATTAGTCTGATCCCCATCGTTTTCTAGTCAGGCAAGATTTCACCCGTTCAACTGAAGTAATACATCCATACGTTGGCTGACAAAGACACGTACGTACGTACGCTCCAATCCAATCAGGTAAGCTTATCCTACCCCCGACAGAAGTTACATTTCTGCAACGAGTTCTGTATCTCATTCTCTTACCGCATCCAACGAAAATGGAATGCGTCAGTAAACAAATCATCTTTGTATTACCCCATTACAGCTGATACTTGCTCGGATGCTGCCTGCAGGCAGGTTCCCCGTTCAACAGGTCACTGAAGACCCTGAACTTTCTCGGCTCCACCTCTTAGTTCTCGCTCTGTTGTTCCTATTTTTCCAGGCCGCCACAGAAACTGCAGGAGGACCCTGCGACCTTGTTGTTGACCGGACCATTTCAATCCGGATCGTACCATCCATCTTACCTGTCGCCGTGCGTCAGGAACCGTGAATCCGTGATGCGGCAACTACTAGTACTTTGGTATGGTACGACCTGCGACGCTTGCTGAATCTGGAAGCAGACACATCATGAAGATCGACGTGCTCTGACTCGGATAATCAACGCTAGACACAAGTCAGGGTTTGATCGGTCAGAGGATGGGAGCTATCATGAATTGACAGGATCAAAGGTCATCGAAACGGATCACAGCAGCAATAAAGCAGTCGCATACGGAATGCCAGGCGCAGTGTACGGAACAGGGGTTTGGTCGTTTTGGGGGTCAACAGAAACCGTCGACAGCAAACACTTGTGTTGCTGCCAATGAACCTTCTGATCGTGACCGAGCACATGTGGTAGCTGCGAGGGAAAATTAGACGTTGTGAATCGGGAATTGGTCCGATTTCAGAGACTCGATTTCCCAAGAACCGATGACTCGAACGGCGGACGGACACTGTTCGATCCAGTTGGACTGCCGCTAAAACTCGTTAAGTTAATCCTGTGATGTTACGAGATACTAGAAGATAAAATTATGAGCTTTAAACATTGTGTTAGGAAAATGGAAAGGGCGAGAAATATTGTTATGAGCTTATATATACCAGCATAGAAATAGGTTAAAGAACAATTTTATAAAATGAACTAAAGTGACATTCTTTTGAGAAATGAGTGAGATATATGAAATGCGTAAAAGTTGCCTGCACACGTAATTCTCCATATTCAATTCCATTTCGTGTCCGGTTAGACATGATTTCACTTCGTGTTCTATCTTTCATTCTCTCTTTTGAATGTTGAAATCCACCAATCGTTTCGAAAGGAATGCTGAAGCAAAGACTTGCAGGGAGGATCAAAGCAATTTACTGGAAAGCTATACACGTAAATAAAATAAAATTAAATAAAATAAAAGGCATGGTCCAGTCATGGCCATGCGTTCAGCTCTGGAACGTTCGGAGAAACACGTTGGATTTTTTTTTAAGATATTTTGGGTTGGAGAACGAGGAGGGTTTCGAACCTATCTCCGTCGCTGGAGGAGGACTGTGGAGTCTGGATTGCGCCCAGGCCGACAGACTACAAAACGGGACTGCATTGGGTAAGAACTCGTAGGCTTTGGTCCACGAAAGTCGGTCGAGACGGGCTTACGGAGCAGACTTAGCCCGTTTACCTGCGTAAGCAGGCCGGAACGAGGCATAAATAGCGCGGTAGCTGCTGGGCTTGGATCCTGGCAGAGCCCGGGAACAGCAACTGGCCGGAGAGAACCGCGCGCAGAAGCCCGGTCCGGCTGTCCGCTTATAACACTATACGGCTTACTTGAGAATCCAAAACGATGTATAATGTCCAAAACTTCATTGTGCTTCCTTAACTAGTCCATATCAAGTATAATGTCCAATCCTTGAGAATCCAAAACGATGAGGTTGGCGAAGAAGTCTACCTCCTTATTCTAAGGCTTACTTTTGGACATACTATATTTGTCCTCATCTCTCCTCCAGGAAACTTAACCAATAGAATAAACTTCATATGAGAGATAGGCAAACTATACTTGGCAACATACTTTGATGCAATGAATGAATGCGATGCTCCAGAATCAAATAACATAGTCGCGGGGTTGGAGTTGGCGAGAAACATACCAATAACCACGTCATCCGTTTGTTGAGCATCCTCCGTAGAGACATGGTTCATGTTGTCACGAGCAAAATTCTGCTGTCTGCGGTTTCCTTGTGGTTGTCCTTCATTAGGTCTTGGGTTTTGCCTCGGTGCATTGTTTCCTTGACCAAGGTCTGACTTAGGACATTGATGCGCAAAGTGTCCAACTTCTCCACAAGTATAGTACTTCTTAACTCCACCAGAATTATTGGAACGAGCTTGGTTTTGAACATTAGCACCAGGAAAATTAGCACCAGGTGCATAAGGCATTGGAGGCCTAGGTGCTTGCATAACAGGACGCTGTTGCACAAACTGAGTTGGGCGTGGTGCATAACCAGGGCGCTGAGCAGGAATAGAGGAGTTGTAATAGGGCGCATTGGGTGGTGCAAGGCGAGGGCGCACATTACTTCCTTGTTGTTGTCCTTGATATGGCGCCTTCCTCTTGATTTCTTGCTCCATCTCACGAATCTTGTTCTCAACCACAATTGCTTTGTCCACAAGCTTCTGGAAATTTCCATAATCACAATTGAGCAATTGCACTTGAATTTCATTGTTGAGGCCTCTCATGAACAAGTATTGCTTTCGACTGTCCCGACTGACATCCTCAGGCGCATACCTTGAGAGTTGAGTGAACTTATTGAGATATTCACTCACGTTTGATTTTCCTTGCATTAAATTCTCAAATTCTTGCCTCTTCAAGATCATAATACCCTCCGGCACATAATGAGAACGAAAATTCTCCTTGAATTCGGCCCAAGTAATTCTCTCTTGGTTCTCATGAGCATTGCAATAAGAATCCCACCAATCCGCAACTGCTCCAACTAGTTGATGAGAAGCAAACAAGACCTTCTCTCGGTCACTGCATTGGACAATAGCTAGCTTCTTCTCCACGGACTTGAGCCAATCGTCCGCATCCATAAGATCGGCAGCTTGAGCAAAGGTTGGCGACCTAGTCCCCATAAACTCTCCCAATCGGTTGTGAGGAGGCGGGGGTGGCGGTGGAGGCATGTGGGGCTGATTGTTGATGTTGCCAGCCTGCAGCTGTCCCATAGTCTGTATCATGGTCTACATGAGCTGGTTTTGCATAGCCAAAAGCTGCTCAATGTTGATAGCTCCATGAGCAAGTCCTTGCCCATTGTTGTTCTGAGGTACTCCATTGTTCTCCTCCTCATCATTGCCATCTCTCTGATTGCGAGTCCTCACCATCTGAAGAAAAGCAATAGGTAAGAATTAGAGAACGTCCCCAACTATATGCATCAAGGGATATGAAACTAAACAGCTAGCTACACTAGCCTAGGTGGACATGGCAATGCTAAAGCACCCCAAAATCCTCTATTAAGCACACAAGCAAACAATATATATAGCAAACAGCACTCCAAGTAAAAACACATCGATTCCTGAGTGCTCCTATGTGCTATAAAGTGTCCATTCTATCTAGACTGCATCCTACGGTCAACCTGTGGCTCTGATACCAATCTGTGACGCCTGGTTCCAAAAAGAACCAAGCTAATGCATATGTGTGCCCAGGATGTTCACCACACATACACGAGTGCAATCACAAACGATATACAGAAAATTACCACAGAACAAGATTAATTAACCAAATTTTATTACACAAACCAGATTATCCTCGAATACAAGCTCTAATGAATATTTATGACAAGTTCAACTAATGCAGCAGAAATAAACTAATTAAGCAAACTAAACAGCTAGGCAGCATAAGCAATAGGGTATAGCACAGCTCCAATAACCTCACAGGCAAAGCTGACGGTAGACACGGCCTAGAACTCCGCATTCTCACCATTAAACTCCCAATCCTGACCTGCAACTGTTGGGGGGGGGGGAATTGCAAGAGTGAGTATATGTCGTACTCAGCAAGTGTGGAAAGTATGACATGTGGCTTATTCAAATGACGACAATAATAATGGTTAAGTGCTGAAAAGTACATTAAAACATTTGAAAAGCAATATATTACATGTATACAAAATAAACCCATCATAATCATAAGTAATACCATAATACCATTCTGAATTCACTACCATCATCAATAATTCCAGATTTCACCATTGCCAGTAACCATATTCAATACCAGCAATAAATCCATAACCAACCATAACCATTACCAAACCATAACCATCCCAAATACCATTCCAATATCGAGTTCCCTCTAATCATGGAAGTTGTCTAGGTGCTCATAACCGGGAGCACGGCTATCATGATAGTTTTATTTAACTCTGCAGAGGTTGTACCACTTTACCCACGTGTTTGTGATTTCATCAACCCGTCGGCGACTAAAGGAACCTCTCTTATGCCAATTACACTTCCTTTAGTGTATGGCTAAGAGATCACAAAATAGTCTTTACAAAGGGATTACTAGCCTATTTAGACCCCACTGAGGTTTCACCAGTGGCGATGTCTCCTACAGAGCACATCTTCAACCAAGGGCCCCCTCTTGAGCCATTCGGATCTCAGGGTAGTCCCACCAATTATCAACAAACCTAGTCCGACTACCCCTTCCCCGAGCATCCACAATGGTCCAAACAGTACTAGCAAAGCCCTAATTAATCAGTTACGCCGCACCCATACTTGGCCACGTGGTGGCACTGTAATCCTGGCTTATTCTTGCATGAACTGGTCCTTAGATCTAAAGCAAGTAAAACCACCATAACATCCAACCCATCCACATACCAGGTTTGCTTAGATCACCCATTACCATACCGTATTGACCAGTTCACATTAACCAGAATATCATTAATGCATAATTAAATGTGTAGTGTTATTTTCCCATCTCAGTTGATTAAGCGAAGCAAAAAGTAAAAAACCTTCCCGACTCTCTACCATGTATTCCAAGTGACAAGGGTGGTTAAACAAATCTAGTAAACTTCCTACCATAGGATTCCCATCAATTTGACACAAGCATGCAATTTACAAACAAAACATTTATTTTGAAACAGGATCAATATGCTTCAAGGACACTTGTCTTGCTCTTGCTGTTGATTAGGGTCAAAGCCTTCAAACTCTTAGTGCTGAAGATCCTCCGCGGCACTCTCTAGCGCAAATCCGTCTAATCCACACAATAAACATACAAGACAAGAAACACAATCAAAGAGTGCACATATATTACTCAATATGACATGACATGCATGATTAATGCAAATGCAAGGTAGAACTTGTTACTAGATTGCTTTTAATGATCACTAACTAGTTCTAATAGCTTTTAACAAGTTTATACAGGTTTGGATTCGATTAGATCAAATTTTAGAATTAATTCAACACAATTTAACCAGAAAGATCGGACTAGTCCGCTAGGGACCGGACAAGTCCGCACTTTGCGAGATCAACGGATTAGGGTTTTCTAGATCGGAAGGAATTTGAAGATTAGGGGTCTAATTCACGTAAGAAAAAGAGAATAGAAGGTATACCAGGTGTTTAGGACTCCAATGAATCAAGAAACTTGGAGGTAGCACTTGGATTTTGATGATCTAGGGTTGGTGATGAACTTTAAGGTGAATTGGTGATGAAGAACGAAACTTGGTGGAGATTTTGATCCTCTTTCGTTTCCTCCTCTTCTTCTTGCTTGCTTGGGATCTTCTCCTCCCTCCTTGATGGTGGCTCCCCACGAACTAGGGTTTGAATGGGTGGAAAAGTGGAAAATAGATGTCAAACCAAGCGGTGGGGCTGTTTATATAGAGGTGGAGGCTAGGGTTAGATGGATTTCGAGTTTTGAGATGAGTAGAGGCCGGTTTAGAGTCCCTCATGGGCTCTAAAAGAGTTTGGCACGACATCCCTAGGCCCACATAACGTGAAACCCAAGAAACAAGTCGTAAAACGAAAGATCAACTCGGAGTCGCGAAATATCGGACAAGTCCGGAGAAGATCGGACTAGTCCGAAGTCGTCCAGAGAGAAAATTGGACAAGTCTGGCAAAAAATTGGACAAGTCCGACTTTTAACAGAGAGGAAATCGGACAAGTCCGCTGGAACACCGGACTAGTCCGGAAAAGTCCAGGGACTTAGCAAAATTTCAAGGATTCTTGGAATATCGGACTAGTCCGCACAAAATCGGACAAGTTCGTTTTTAGTCAGAGAGAAATTGGACTAGTCCTCAGTAACGGACTAGTCCGCACTTTCCTGCGTTTTAAGTGCGGTTTTGCTCAAAATCAATTTTAAATGCTCCGAATCAATTTTAAACTCGTTCCTCTTTATGTGGATCAATGTTAAACATGTATATGAGTGTATGTAGGTCATATGCATGAAAATGAGGGTGTTACAACTTGTCCATTTTAATTGCGGACTAGTCCGATTTTGCCTCTGAACAC
This sequence comes from Tuctoria greenei, assembly GCA_036927565.1. Lineage (NCBI taxonomy): Eukaryota > Viridiplantae > Streptophyta > Magnoliopsida > Poales > Poaceae > Tuctoria > Tuctoria greenei. The sequence continues at coordinate 212,529,125 of JAYESD010000004.1, read as the reverse complement.
TTTCGGACTTGTCCGATTTTGTGCGGACTAGTACGATATTCCAAGAATCCTTGAAAATTTGCTAAGTCCCTGGACTTGTCTAGACTAGTCCGGTGTTCCAGCGGACTTGTCCGATTTTCTCTCTGACTAAAGTCAGACTTGTCCGATTTTTGGCCATACTTGTCCGATTTCTTTCTAACTAACTTCAGACAAGTCCGGTCCTTTCTGGACTTGTTCGATATTTCGCAACTCTGAGTTGATCTTTTGTTTTACGACTTGTTTCTTGGGTTTCACGTTAAGTGGTCCTAGGGACGTCGTGCCTAACTCTTTTAGAGCCCATGAGGGACTCTAAACCGGCCTCTACTCCTCTCAAACTTGAAATCCATCTAACCCTAGCCTCCACCTCTATATAAACAACCCCACCCCTTGGCTTGACATCTATTTGTCATTTTTCCACCCCCACCCAAACCCTAGTTCGTGGAGAGCCACCATCAAGGAAGGAGGAGGAGATCCCAGGCAAGAAGAAGAGGAGGAGGAAACGAAAGAGGATCAAGATCTCGATCAAGTTTCATCCTTCATCACCAATTCATCTCCAAGTTCACCACCAACCCTAGATCATCAAGATCCAAGTGTTACCTCCAAGTTTCTAGATTCATTGGACTCCTAAACACCTGGTATACCTTCTATTTCCTTTTCCTTACATGAATTCAACCCCTAGTCTCCAAATTCACGTCGATCTAGAAAACCATAGTTCGCTAGTTCTGCAAAGTGCGGACTAGTCCGGCCTTCTGCAGACTAGTCCGATTTTGCTGACTAAATTGTGTTGAAATAATTCTAAAAGTAGATCTAATCAAATCCAAACCTGTATAAACTTGTTAAAATCTATTAGAACTAGTTAGTGATCATTAAAAGCAATCTATTAATAAGTTCTACCTTGCATTTGCATTAATCATGCATGTCATGTCATCTTGAGTAATATTTGTGCACTCTTTGATTATGTTTCTTGTCTTGTATGTTTATTGTGCGTATTAGACGAATTCGCGCTAGAGAGTGCCGCGGAGGATCTCCACCACCAGGAGTTTGAAGAATTTGACCCGAACCAACCGCAAGAGCAAGGCAAGTGTCCTTGAAGCATATTGATCCTGTTTTGAAATAAATGTTTTGATTGCAAATTGCATGCTTGTGTCAACTTGATGGGAATCCTATGATGGGAAGTTTACTAGCTTTGTTTAACCACCCTTGCCACCTGGGATATATGGTAGAGAGTCGGGATGGGATTTTTACCTTTTGCCTCGCTTAATTAATTGGGATGGAAGAACAACTACACTACCTAATTTAATTATGCATTAATGAGATTGTGGTTGACATGAACTGGTTAAATCTGATATTGTAATGGGTGATCTAAGCAAGCCTGGTACGTGGATGAGTTGGATGTTATGGTGGTTTTGCTTGCTTTAGATCTAAGAACCGGTTTGTGGAGCGACCATCCAGGATTTACAGTGCCACCACGAGGCCAAGTATGGGTGCGGCGTAGCTGATTAATTAGGGCTTTGCAAGTGCTATTTGGACCATTAAGGGCTCCTTTGGCAGCCAGGAATCCCTCAGGGATCCCGACCCATTCCCTGGCCCAAGAAACCCCGGGCCGAAATTTTACCTAGACATACTTGGTAGTCAACTTTCCTGGCCCGATCCGCGGGGGAGCACGGGCCTTTTCGACCCGGCCTCGTGAGGTCGGGCAGGGAAACCCTACCTCACTCGCGTCGCCTCCGTGCTGCTCGCCTCCCACCCCACTGTAGCGCCGGTCGCTTTCGTCTCGCCGCTCACTCCTGATCCCTGCCGCTGCGTCGGGCGCCCCTCCGCCCAGCCACTCTCCTCTAACCCCGGATCCACGCTGCCGCTCGCCTCGCACCTGAATTCGTCGCGCTTCCTCCCTTGCGCTGATTGCCACCTCCCGATCTGCGCTGCCCGCCTCCGGTCCCTCCCTCCCCACCGACTTTGCGTTGTGCTTGTCCCGTCCAGCCAGAGGGAAGAGGAGATGAGGATGATGCCTGGTGGGTCGCCATCCTGGTGGAGGAGAACTTCATCAGCTGCTCTACACACGAGACTCCCAAGACGAAGGAGAAGAACACCTTCTACCTCGAGTGCAGCACCAGCACCTGCGCTGCTGTGCACCCGCCACCGCCCTCCCTCTCATGATCCCGTCCAATTTATTTTCTCTTGCTCCAACCCCTCCTCGCTGTAAGTGTCATCTGCTATGCATCCTTGTTTATTTCTTGTATCAGCTTTCTTTCGTTTCGTCCCTGGTGGATGTGTGATCCTCACGGCAATTGTGTTTTTACTACTAGTGCTGCTACTTTTCAATTTGTCTTGCTTAGATTTGATTCCAGTTTAATTCGGTTTTATTTGATTTGATTGGATCGAGTGTGATTTGAGTGCAAGGGATTCTTTGCTATGCTTTGATGTACTTGCCATCTTTGTCGCCTTGTAAGCTTATGGGTCATGCATGCCAATCTTTTAGGCTTCCAATTACCTGATGATTGCGTCCAGTGACCATCATCAGATCTGCACAAGAACAACAACTCCATGCTTTGTACATATTGTTCTAGTCCTACTACCTACTTGATGATGCAAGGTTAATCTTATGGTCTTGAACTTGTGTTGACAGGAGCCATAATCTTATGGGTACTGTTTTCCTGTCGTAGCTCACTAGCTTCACAAGAATTACCATGTTGATGTTGATCTTACCAGGTGCGCAAAGTATAAATAGTTAGGCAAATTATGCAAAGCAAAAATCCTGTTTTTGCATTGGAATCTAACACAGTAGTACATACATTCAAAAAATTTTATGATTCATCATTTGCGCTTGCACCTATTATGTCTTAGCTGCTCTCTGAGGTGCTCAATTGTCCTATAAGATTTGTTTAGATGTAGTTTTCATTTTTTTTGTCTAGTGGACTCTTCAATGTGTAGTGAATTATAGTCTGTTGCAAATATATATTCAACAACTTGCTTACTAACTGAAGTTCTCATTTTGATTTCAGCTGTCCAGAAGATGCAGAATCCTAGTTACTTCTCACTGATTTCTCATGTTCAATCATATTCTTTGAGCAATCAGCTGACCAACATTGTAGTTATCGTTCTTTACTGTTGGATGTTTTTTTATTCAATCTTTTCGTGTTAGTAGGTTGTTGTAACATTGAATTGTTCATTGAGCAAGTTATAGTTGCTCAGAGTAACGTGATCAAGTTTGCATATGTACCATCTATAACTTGTGAATGTGTTGTCAGTCACATTTAACTTTGTCATTTACCTGTCGAAATGATGCACGTAACAGTGGATCTAGATTTTTTGTTATGAGATTGTAGTACTTATTATTTTTTGTCCTCAATTTATTCTATTTTTTAAGTTCTTTGAATATATGGAGCACTTTCTGATTTTCCTAAATTGTCGTGGACGTTTTCTATTTTTCTGAATTTCCAGATTTTTTTTAATTTGCCCGATTTTTTCCCGGGTAGTTTCCCTCTGCCTAGAATATATGGTAATTTGAACTTTTTATTATAATGTAGTATTTATGAAAAGTTTCCATGATATTCTTTATTTTAATAGATTTTTAAGCATTTTACTTCCATAAAATTGTAGGTTTTCTATTTTTTCGAAATTTATGATTTTCGTCGGGGTTTATCTTCCCTGAATTGCCAAATACGGACAAGCCACTTCAAACCAGGGCTAGCACGAACCCCGGGGAGGGGTGTCATCCATGCCGGGGAGTAAAGTCCTGGGTTTTCTAACTCCTGCAGCCAAACGAGGCCTAAGGAAACGTTTGGCCCGGATCCACCGGGCAAGTGGATTCGCATCGCGACCCCGCCATAAAAAAGCACCGCTACCATGCGGAAAAATACTACTACTTACCGCCGGATGCATATCCCACTGCAGGAGCAGTAACAGTCAGCCCTATGCCTATCTGGACCCACATGTCAGTGACTGTTACTGCACCTGTAGTATTGCACGTGATTTCAGTCCCTCGCCACTGCTCTGCGCACGCGATGATGCTGCACAAGCTGGCTCACGCCCTTTCCACATAGGGGCGAGCGGACTTTGATTAAAAGTGTTCGCCTCCTCTTGTCGTACTCAGAATTTTCATACTGTACACGTTTACCGTGCGTGTTTCTCTGGTACACGTTTGGAAGCTTGTACGTAAAATAACAGCAGTCAGTCTACTTGGAACGACAGGGTTATTTTTTCAAAAAAAGGAAAAAAAACTGGCGGATGGAGCTTGTCCGTTGCCGTTGGGGACTTCCCCGCCCAGACCGCGTACGTTTCCCGGCGACCCGGTCGGTGGTCGCGCGCTGCTCTGTTCTGCACGTCGCTTGTTTAATTATTGCTCTCAGCGCGCGACCCGGCAGCGGAGTAGTACGTTCCGAACTGCCCGTCTTAGGTAAACGAAACAAGTCGCTGGTTGCAGCACCGAGTAATTAATTATTTCGGAGGAGTGACGGTGAAACAGCCGCGGCACGACCGGAACACAACCGCGGCAACGACGCCCTTGGCAGCGGTAGCGCGTCGGGCGCCGGACCACGCCGGCCCCGAGAGCGGAGTGGGACGAGCGCCTGACCGTCTCCGTGACGAACTCTGCTTCGGTGCTCCCGTTTGGTGTTCCCATAGATACTTCCATTAAGGGCCTGTTTGGTTTATATACTAAGGTTGCCATAATTTGCCACAATTTTTTTGCTTAACTTGACTAAGCTTAGGTGCTCAAATTTTCAGCCACAACTTGGCAAGCCTAAGGGAATCTTGCCACACTTTTTTGAGTCCTTGACATGTGGGACCTAGTTAGATGACAAAGAATCTTACCACAATTGTGGCTATAAACCAAACAATAAATAAGTTGGTCAAACTTGACTAAACTTAAGCATGACAAAATGTGGCAAGTTTTACCTTCAAAGAAAACAGGCCCTAAGTGTCACGTTTTTATTGGTGTATCTTTTTTATGTGGGGTCCAGTCACCTCATGGTGAACTAATAAAATCACGTCACATCACGAGAGTACACTTGGGAGTACGGAGTCGGGATCACCCAAGCGGTATTACCCCGTGACTCGGTGCTGTCGGCCTCATTGCCTCGGGTGCGTGCGTGCGTCGCTGCCCGTGCCCGCAATAAATAACTCGCCTTCTCTCCTCCGTTCTCACCTCCGTCGCGTTCGCACTCACCACCTCCTGTCATCCGTCAGACCCCCTCGCCCTGCTCTTGACTTTTCACGTTGCGTTCAGTGCTGCATCACCCCTGGCGCCTCCTCGCATGTCCGCTCCACACCTGAATCCGAATCCTCCCACTCGTGGTTGCTTGGCTCTGTTTTCCGTGCGGGTGTGGGTGTGGCTGTTCGCTGCTTGCTTGGCCGACTCACGCGGTGGGGGTCGGGTGAAGGAGGCGTGATTGATCGATGGGGAACTGCATGGCGAGCGGGGGCACCACGGTGACGGCGGCGGGCGCGGGAGGGGAGGACGGGAGGCGGCGGTGGAGGAGGTGGAAGGTGCCGCGGGGGGATCAGCTGGGGTCGGTCCCGGGCCGGATCTTCTCCAATGACGGCCGTAGCCGCACCGCCGCCGTTTACACGCAGCAGGGCCGGAAGGGGATCAACCAGGACGCCATGCTCGTCTGGGATGTAAGTAGTCTCTCTCTCTCTCTCCCCCTCTCTCGGTTCGTGGTGGTAATGGTGGTGGAGCTGTCGCCGGTGTGCAGGGCTTCGGCGGGGAGGAGGACGCCGTGCTGTGCGGGGTGTTCGACGGGCACGGGCCGCACGGCCACCTGGTGGCGCGCAGGGTCCGCGACGCGCTGCCGCTGAGGCTCATGTCCTCCGTGCGCGCCTCCAAGGCTGGGCTAGACATGACGGCCGCCGCGTGGAGGAAGGCCTTCGCGCGCGCATACAAGGCCATGGACAAGGACCTTCGCTCCCACCCCACGCTCGACTGCTTCTGCAGCGGCAGCACCGCCGTCACCGTCCTCAAGCTCGTACGTGCCAACACTCGACATCACTGGCTACTCTGCTTGTCCATCCATTCCTCCTCTCGCAGGCGCACAAGTCAAATCAGTGCGCGTCCACTCACGAGCGGTTTCTGCGCGCAGGGCTTGGATCTCTACATGGCAAATATTGGGGACTCACGCGCCGTGCTCGGATCCAGGGACCGCGCCGGCGGCGGCATGGTGGCCGTGCAGCTCACCGTTGACCTCAAACCCGACGTTCCCAGTACGCCACCATCATTTATTAACTCGCCAGTCCTGGTGTGGTTTGGTTTCATGACTGAATTTCTGCCTTGATGTCAGGTGAGGCAGAGCGGATCAAGAAGTACAGGGGTAGGGTGTTCGCGCTGCAGGACGAGCCGGAGGTGCCAAGGGTCTGGCTGCCGTTCGACGACGCACCTGGCCTGGCAATGGCACGGGCGTTTGGGGATTTCTGCCTCAAGGATTACGGTGTTATCTCCGTGCCGGAGTTCTTCCACTGGTCGCTCACAGAGAAGGACCAGTTCGTCATCCTTGCATCGGATGGGGTAATTTCTCTACCAAACTATACTCTTCTCTGTTTTTTTTTTTTTTTATATAATTGCGCTTGCAAAGATATCACTTTGGAATATCTCTGTCCCATGCCTTTTATCATTTTTCATCCGATCATGATTAGTTGCAAAGTAATGTCAATCTGCCGCACCTTCGCATTCGTGATGATACCTACGAGTAGCTGCACATGGTGGGGCTTCAGCGTCCAGGATGTCTCTTGCCTTTCATTGAAGCTATAAAAGAGAATTCATGATCATACCTACGAGTGATCCAGTCTTTTGAGTTGAAATGTTATAGCTTCAGGGGTTGGTTATAAACTGTCATCATGACAGGTGCAAGAATAATAATTTCCGTGGTCCGTCCCTTTCGTGCCTGCTGCATAGATAATGATTAGACAGCCGAGCACCCTTCTTTTGCTGCAGCGTCACCTCTCTTGTTATGCGCTGTGCCTCAATTGTTAAAACTTATCCAAATTCAACTTCACAAGACCAATTGGTTTATTTTAATCCTTGCAATTTTGATCTTGTGCACCTTCCAACCTGAAAAGTTAGATAAGTCTAATTGTGAAAATTGTGACACTCTTTGTTGATGATCAACGCATCTCAATAATGTCGATAACTACTGGACTAGCCGAACTCCTATTAATTCTGATTAATCTATTCTCTCTTTTTTTAATGGTTTTCAAGTGAACTTGTGCAATTTTGTAAGTGCCTGTCTTGACACATTTGGCTGTCACTTTGACTTGATGCATACCTGCATTTGGTTCAGCTTAATTAAGGTCAAGATGTACTCATATTTTGTGCCAGTGTGGCCCTGAATGGCTGGGCATGTAGCTTTAAGAACAATATGTCAATATCTGGATCACAAATGCCATAATGTCACCTATAGTGTGGTGACCTATCAAAACTATAGAGTGAGATCTACCATTCATTCAAATAGTAGTACCTCATATCACGATTTGAGAGGGTCTCAGCACAGAGTTTATTTTAGGTCTGATTTTTTGCATTTTACCCCATTCACCGAGTGCCACAACTGAAACCTTTATTTGATTATACATACGAATCAAAGCATTAATAGCGCACCGAACAATGTATACTGCTAAAAGAGATTTTTTTACCTTGGTTGAACTTTAAATAAACCCTCTGTTGGAATTGTTGTTGTCGACTGTTGGAGTCGACAGATCTCCTGACACTGCTAAAGTGTTGAAGGAGTTTGTGGTTCGGTGTGGGCGCGCGGAGACTCAAGAAGGTGAATCGCGATTTAACACAGGAGACACTAGGATTTACGTGGTTCGGGCCGCCTGAGCGTAATACCCTACTCCACGAGTGTGTTGGTGTTGTATTAGTTTGTCACGTATGATCTCCACGTTTGTGTACGTGTGTCCTTGTGTGTATCGTCGGCCTGTCCTTTTATAGTACAAGGACAGGCCGTTACAAGCTGGCCTGGCCCGACATGTGGCCCCAGCGGTTATTAGTATTGATACACGATTAATTGTTGTTAATGATCCTGTAACGGGCTCTGACAGTGCCGTTACAGGTGTTAAGATCGTCCGTTTAAGTGTCATTAATATGGCACTAATGACATTTAATCGAGTCTTGAAGTCCTTGACTCTCCTTTGAAGATCCGGAGCCGTTACAAGGTCTTCCGGAGGTTAGAGGCTGCCAGCTCCGACGTTTGGACACGTGGCAGCTCCGGAGCTTGCTGTGGGAAGCAGGTAGCTCCGGAGCTACCTGACACGTGTCAGGTCCGGAGCTTCTCTCGGTCAGGGGTTAAGTCCGGAGGTGCCATTTCGGTACTTGGTCCGGAGCTTCCCCCTTGCGGGCGGTAGCTCCGGTTTGGCAGTACACGTGGCGACTTAGGGATTAACCATGTTGGAGAAGCAGGTCCGGTCATGTCTGACAAGTGGGCCTCCGAGGGTCTTCAATCCGTGTAGACGGCCTTCCCTCGAAATCTTTGTAACCTCAGGGGGTGTACGGTTTTTAGGGTACCGACAGTGGCCCCCTGGACCTACCTCCGAGGAAGGTCACTGGGGTGAAGTCGTTTCGTCGGAGGTGGGTCCATCCTTGCGACTCTTGAACTGGGTCTTCAAGGGTCTTCGGAGGTGCCGTTGGCAGGGTTTTACAGTTAGATCCCGACGCGTGGCGCACCTCAGGCGGCAGATAAGATCTTTGACATGCGGATCTCACGCAATTGAAGGTCGCCGGTTCCCGATACGAAAACCGTATCGGTTCCGCGCGCCCTGTCAGGCCGCCGCCTTTGGGTTTCCCGCCTCGTGATGACAACCGTTCGCCTGGGTAAGAGCCTCGACTTGATCGTCGGGGTGGTCCCGGGCCCTCTTGTCATCGGCTGGGTTGAATTCTTGAGTAGTATCTTCGACTCCCCTGCATTTTCCATCCAAGCGTTGCGAGGGCTTACTTAAGAAGGAAAGCGCGCACCGTCGGGAGTTCTTTACGCCTCTCATCTGATCTTGCGCTCAAACTCCCGACTCGTACTTTGCTGCTCTTCTCTTGCCTAGTTGTGCCGCGATGGAGTTGGGTCTGCGCGAGAGTCGCCTGAAGACCGACAACGATTTGAAGAAGGTCCGGGCCCTCATGGGGTGGTCCTCGGACTTCTTTAGCCGCTTGGTCCGTGCCGGCGGAGAGCTCCCTTTTGAGAAGGAGCGCACTGGCGAGATGATGTACTTTTCTTCGTACGCCATGGTGGGGCTGATCCCACCATTTTCTTCTTTCTTCTTGATGCTGCTAGACTTCTATGGTCTGCAGCTATACCACCTTGGCCCTCACTCCATTCTCCTTGTGTCCATCTTTGTCCACTTCTGCGAGATGTGGGTGGGCACCCCCCCCCTGCGTCGAGCTCTTCCGAACCTTCTTCACCGTTCACACCACCGGCCGGAGCAATGAGTACCTTGGCTTCTACTACTTCGTGAAGCGCAAGAAGTGCCCATTCAAGTACCTCCGGTCGTTCCCTTCCGGGAAGTGGGATGACTGGAAGAAAGATTGGATAGTCGTCAGGGTGGAGGAGCATGAGCGGTTGGAACTGCCAGACGATCTGCCCGGCATCGACACGTCGATATGGAGTGAAGTTCCGGTGCTGGCGGAAGTTTTCGACCCTGTCCTGACCAGGATCCGCCGATGTGTGGAGGGAGGATTGACTCCCCAGGCGGTGTTCTGCAACTTCCTGACCAACAGGTGGGCGCCGCTGAAGAGGAGGGAGAAGCTCGCCTGGGCCCTCAACAGCGTGATGGACGAGGACCGGGTTGAGACCGGGTTGAAGTCCAACATGGTGGGGAAGACCTTGGAGTTCCACCTCAAGAAATTCCAGCACGACATCGACGTCGACGGAGATTACTTGACTCCGCCGTCGGCCTTTCTCCCTCTGAACGTGGAAGTGGAGTTCAGCAGAGAGCTCCGGCGGACGATGCCTGCGCTTGACGACCTTGGTGTCGTCGAGAGAAGACCAACCACCCGGGTGGCAATCCCCGGGGTGCCCGAAGATGGCTCGGTCCCTGCTCCACAGCCGAGGGTTGAAGTCATCGGCAAGGGCAAGGAGCTGGCGGAGGAGCCGGAGAGTCGGAAGAGGAAGCTACGACATGCCGACGGAAGGTCCGTCAGGCCCGCTGCTTCCACCTTGGTTCCTTCTCCCCAGGGGGGAAGATCTTCTGCTGCCGTGGCGACTGTCCCCGTGGTGGGGTCCTCCCGGAACGAGACTGTTCCTGCAGTGGGATCCTCCCGGAGCGCGTCTGTCTCCGTGGTGGAGCCCTCCGGTGGTGCTAGCTCCGGGTGTACGACTCCGGCACCTGGGGCGGTTGGAGCCTCCAGGTCCAGGGATTCCTCCCGATCGAGGAGAGCCTCGACCCGGGAAACGCCCGTGGCTGCGACAAGTTCTGGGGGGCCTCCCGGAGCTCCTACGCCGACCATGGCCAGCCCGGAACATCCGAGAAAAAGGTTCCGCGCAAGCTGGTGCGGAAGCCTTCCAAGGTAATTTCTGATTTTTACCTTGGTTAACTTTTTAGTTGTAGCGATTGTTTGTTAATTTTCTTTATCCATCCTCTGCAGCGTCCCCAAGAAGGGGAGTGAAGCTCCACCCTCGGCCACGATTTCTGAGGCCGTGGGAGCTTCTGCTCCTGTCCCAGTTCCGCCCCAGGTGGTGGATGAGGCTGCGACAGCTCCGGCGCCGGCTGTCGTGGTCATGAACCTCGACTCGTCCCCAGAACTTCCCGTGGTAGCGCCGGACCACGGGAGTGAAGACACGCCAGCGGCACTTGTCTCGGAGGTTGAAGCTCCGGGTCCTGGTGCTGCAGTAGTGGAAGCTCCGGCTGTAGAGCCGGAAGAAGTAGTAGTCCCGGCCTCAGAGTCGGAACTTGTCGAAGCCCCGACGATTGAACCGGAGGTGACTGAAGCTCCGGCATGCGAGCCGAAAGTTGAGGTAGTTCCGGCAGTGGAGCCGGTTACCTCCGAAGCACCGGTCGCTGAGCCGGTTATTGTTGGAGCGCCGGTCACAGAGCCGGCGGTTGAAGAGGTGAGGGAGCTCGAGCCTCCCTCGGAAGAGGTGTCCCGGTCGGAGCCAGTAGTAGCTCCTACTCCGGAGGCGACGACGTCGATGGTACCTGTGGTCGAGCCAGAGTGCCTAAGCGAAGTCGCCGGCCCCCTGCCTGAGGGGGCGAATGAAGACTTGGCGGCGGGGCCTTCTTCGATGGCGACTGAGGCCATCCCGGAGGACGGCCCTAGCGCCTTGGAAGCTCAGGGTTCCGCTCTCGTAGAGTGGGACCCAATTTTTGTATGTGAAGACCCGCTGGAACCAGCGGAGGAGACCCCAGCAGGTCCGGATCCCATCCCGCTGTCGATGTCTATCGACGACGCCTGCTCCAGTCTACGTCAGGTCCAACTGGCCTTCTTCCACGACAGCAAGGCTCTTGAAGAGGAGCGCCAAACCCTTAGGCGGTGGCGTAATCGGCTCCACTTCGAGACTAAGCTGGCGCAGTCGAGGCTAGCGGACGACAAGAAGTGGATCAAGCGGGAGAAGATCCGCCTGGAGTACTGGGACAAGCTGCTGGATGAGAGGGAGAGCATGACCCATGCCCTCGACGCTCAATCCCGGGAGTTCCATGATCAGGCCAAGGCTGCCAACGACGCGGCCAATGCTCGGTTCGAGCAGCTTGAGGCCATCAACGCCGCACTCATCAAGCGCCGAGAGGCACTTGAAGGGAGGGAGAGACGGCTCGAGGACGAAGAGCAAAAACTCCTGGAGCTGCGGGATGACGTCCTGAGAAGGGAAGAGGAGCTCGTCGAGAAAGTATCTCTGGCTGACAAGGGCCTCGAGGAGCGCACTAAGAAGTTGGAAGAGCGCTGCCTCGAGGAAGAGGAGAAGACCTGGGTGCGAGGGCAGGAACTCTACGAATACGAGTGTGCCCTTGTTGCCCGGGAGAAGAAAGTGGAGGCTAGGGAGAAGGACCTGGTCGATCGTCGGAACAAGATTCACCTCCGGAAGGAGGAACTCGGAAGACTTGAGAGGCGGGTTGCTGCAAAGATTCAGCAAAACGCCAAAGAAGTCGAGCGCCTTGCCCGTGAGAATTCCGAACTGACGGCGGCCAAGAGATCCTTGGAAGAGGTGAAGAGCCTGAGGACGGCGGACTCCCTGCAGATTTGGGAGTTCCTGGGCAAGGCCAATGATGCGCTGACGCCGATGGGTTTCAGCCCCGTGCGCCCGGATGATCCGGAGCCGGAGCCGGACCTTGCGCTGCAAGCGTTGAGCGCAGCAGGCAACAAGCTCTCCAAGGTGGGCGACGTCATCGTGGACCAACTGGAGGTCGAGAGGCAATCCCTGGCGAGGAACGTCACAGAATATGTGCTGACATGCTACACCAGCCGGAACCCTCAATTTCCTCTGGACCCGGTGCTTGAAGGCCCCGTCGAAGGAGAAGGCGAAGCTACCCGAGCCAGCGTATCGGAGGTCGCCCAGAAGGTCGCCGAGTTCTTCCATACGGTCTAAGACCATCTCTTTAGCTCTCACTTGTATTTTCTCTTCTTCTTCCTCAATTTTGTAATCCCTTGTCTCCAGATGTAATCTCCTATCTCCAGATGAATGAAATCTCTAAATTTTTGCGAATTTCATTTTTTGTCTTCAACATCTTTATCTTCACTTGGCCCCCTGGTAGATGTACACAATTTGATTGTGAACATGTACTAAAAGGATATTGAGTTTTGTTGAAGACGAATTTGCTTCGAACTTGTAGAATTTAGGTTCGAAGTCTTTGATAGTGATGGTCCCCTGAAGTTGTCGGAGCTTAGAAGCTCCGGCACTGTCCATCGCTGGAGCTTAGTAGCTCCGGCAATAGCCTCTATCAACACATAGAGCGTCGATAGTTAATCCTCCAAGGTGTCGGAGCTTAGTAGCTCCGGCAGTGACCTTTATCAACACTTGGTTTGTTGTCAGCAGACTCCATTTACGGGGTCTCCTCACCATCTTTTACTCAGCGCCGACGGTTGACCCCCTTGAGGAGTTGGAGCTTGGTTAGCTCCGGCTTTTCTCCATCAACGTAGAGTTTATTTTTCCTGCACACTTAAGCCAAGAAAAATAGTAAATTCGTTCCTTGTCTATAATTTCGTCGCGGCTTACGATTCTCAAGTTGAACGCGATTTTAAATACAACTGGTTGCGCTGTCTTTTCTCTTAGATCCAACTGTCCATGAACCCGCCTTACTTCGGCCTGCCGGGGTGTAGGTAGGGTGTCGTACTTAGGGTGCTTGACCAGGCTAAGTCGATAGCGCACTCCCGCCCTAGATTGGTTTGGCGGCTTTCAGGCGAGTTGGCCATAAACGATATTTAAATCCAAGAGATCTGACAATTCAACTCGAATCGTATATAAACCGGTCAAACTAAAATTTCTTAAGAATTGCACATCTCTGTTATAGACAAGAAAGAGAAAAATAAAAATGTCGAGCCTGCACAAAATGAATGCACGTGGAGTCTATTTCACATGAAGATGTCTTTCATTATAGGTCCGGGGTACAGGGGAAACAAGTACACTCTTAGGGTACGGAACCAGGCTAAGTGTGCTTGGTTTCTCGTTTGACCTAGGGTAGTTAGCCACACTTTTAGTCCGGAGACTGTGACAAGTGCTGCATGAGCTTTGCAGACCTTTCAGGAAAGGTCCAGCTGCTCTCCCGGAGGAACTACCCGACTCTGTACAATGACTCTATAACATACATTTCAAGTTACTTAAGACTCACCTCCGTGGAATTAAGTGTAGAACTTATGGAGGTGCTCGATGTTCCAAGGATTTGGGAGAGGTGTCCCATCCTCGGTAGCCAAGCGAACGCTTCCGGGACGTGATACTTTGATCACTCGAAAGGGCCCCTCCCAGCCGGGGGAGAGTTTGTTTAACCCTTCTTTGGATAGTATTCTCCGTAGCACCAGGTCGCCTTCCTCGAGCTGTTGGTTGTGTACATGCCGCTGGTGATAACGCCGTAGAGCTTGGCGATATCGGGCATTCCGAACAGCTGCTTGGCACCTTCCCTCCTCGAGGAGGTCTAGGTCTTCGCGCCGGAGCTGGTCCTGCGCGGCTTCGTCGAAGGTCCGGACCCGGAGCGAACCCAAGGTGATTTCCGGAGGAAGGATTGCTTCAGCTCCGTACACCAGAAAGAAGGGTGTTTCTCCGGTTAAGTGTGCTTGGTTTCTCGTTTCAAGCGCTCATAGGTGCGCGTTTTGAGTCCTTTAAGGATTTCTGCATTTGCTCTCTCGGCTTGGCCATTGCTGGCGGGATGAGCTACGGAAGCGTAGCAAACCTGTATGCCGAGGTCTTCGCAATACCCTTGGAATGCGGAGCTTGTGAATTGAGTCCCATTATCAGTGATGATCTTGTTTGGGACTCCGAATCTGCTTACAATGGATTGCAGAAAGTTGATAGCAGATTGCTTGTTGATCGTCACAACTGGAGTTGCTTCCGGCCACTTGGTGAACTTGTCGATGGCGACGTACAGGAACTTGTAACCTCCGACGGCTCTTGGGAAGGGTCCTAAGATGTCCATCCCCCACACAGCGAAGGGCCATGTAGGAGGTATCATTTGTAAGGGCTGAGCAGGTGTATGAATTTGCTTTGCATGAAATTGGCATGCTTCACATTTCTTCACCAGCTCAGTGGCATCCTGGTGCGCTGTAGGCCAGTAGAAGCCATGCCGAAAGGCTTTTCCGACCAGCGTGCGGGAAGATGCGTGGTTCCCACACTCGCCTCCATGGATTTCTGCGAGGAGCTCGCAGCCTTCTTCCCTTGTGATGCACCGCATTAGGATGCCGTTGGCACCGCGTCGGTAGAGATCCCCTTCTACCAGCGTGTATCTTTTAGCCAATCTGACTACCCGGTCAGCGGATACATCATCGTCAGGAAGGATGTTGTCTTTCAAGTAGTTCCGGATCTCCGAGATCCATACATCGGAACTGACTTGAGCATTTGAGTCTTGCGTGCTGGGTTGCTCGGAGCTTCCGGCAGCACCTACGACCCTTGATGGCTGCCATGGTAACAGGGCCATCGGGACCGTCAGCTTCGGGATGCTGATCTCGCCCCCTTCGTTCAGTTCAGCAGGCTGAACTGTGGGTTTTGACAACCTCTGGACAAAGATTCTGTCAGGAGCCGGAGCTCCAGTTGACGCTTTAGTCGAGAGTTCGTCAGCTTCAGCGTTGTGGGCACGCTGAACATGGTGGAGGTTTAGGACTTCAAAGTCCTTCTGAAGCCTCTGGACTTCAAGGAGGTAAGCAACTAGCTGGAGATTATTGCAGGAGCATTCACCCTTCACCTGCTTGATGATGAGCTGTGAATCTCCTTTGACCAGCAGTTGCTTGACACCGTATGACAGTGCCACCTTTAGTCCGTAGATGAGTGCTTCATACTCCACCATGTTGTTGGTTGCCTTGAAGTCAAGGTGTACCATGTATTTTACCTTCTTCCCAGTCGGTGCAAGGAGAAGGATTCCAGCTCCGGCCCCCTGCTTCTGCATGGAGCCATCGAAGTAAAGGGTCCAGTGAGGCTCGGTGAAGGTTGGAACTTGATGTTCCGTCTTCTGCTCGCTGAGGCCCCCAGGGTTTGATGGAGAGGGAGTCCATTCCTCCACGAAATCTGCCAACGCTTGACTCTTGATTGCTTGTCTCGAAACGAATTCGAGATCGAACTCAGCTAATTCCGCTGCCCACTTTGCAATATTCCCAGTTGAATTGGAATTATGCAAGATTGCTCGAAGTGGATAGGAGGTCACCACCGAGACTTTATGAGCTTGGAAGTAGTGTCGGAGCTTCCTGGAGGTAATAAGAACTGCATAAAGCAGCTTATGCACCTCTAGGTATCGAGTTTTGGCATCATGTAATACTTCACTGATGAAGTATACCAGGCGTTGAATGGTCCAGACCCTCCCGGTGGGGTCCGGAGCTTCCTCTCTATTGATCCGGACCCAGTCGGAGGAGTCCAGATTCTCTTCGGGGACCTCCGAGTTCTGGCTGGAGGAATCCGGAGCTTCTTCAGAAATGACCTGGACCCTCTCCGAGGGGTCTGGGTCTTCTGAAGTGACTTCTTGTGGATTTGAGTTTGGGAGCTGGGATCCAGACTCACTTTCAGGGACCTCCGGACCCTCCTGAAGGGGTCTGGATTCCTGAGTATGGGGTAGTTCTGGTCTCTCCGCAACCAGAACCATACTGACAACTTCGTCAGTAGCTGAAATGTAAAGCAACAAAGGCTCACCAGGATTTGGAGCTACCAGAATTGGTAGGGTGGTGAGGAACTGTTTCAGCTCCTGGAATGCCTTCTCTGCTTCTTCGGACCATTGGAATGGTCCGGACTTCCTCAACAACTTGAAGAAGGGAAGTGCCCGTTCCGCCAGTCTTGATATGAACCGGCTGAGGGCTGCTAGACACCCAGTTAACTTTTGGACGTCTTTGATGCGGGTTGGTGACCGCATGTTTTCAATGGCTTTTATCTTCGCCGGATTAGCCTCTATGCCCCGGTGACTTACCAGGAAACCAAGAAGTTTTCCGGAGCTAACCCTGAAGACACACTTGTCTGGGTTTAGCTTCGTGTGGGTGGCCCGCAGCTTGTCGAAGACGACCTGCAAGGTGTCCAAGAGGGACTCCTTGTTCTTGACCTTGACCACGATGTCATCGACGTACACTTCCACTATGTCTCTGATGAGTTCTTCAAATGTTTTGTACATAGCTCGTACAAAAGTTGAAGCTGCATTCTTGAGACCAAATGGCATGGCTGTGTAACAATACAATCCATCTACTGTGATGAATGAAGTATGCTCTTCATCCTCTCTAGACATCCTGATTTGATGATACCCAGAATATGCGTCTAGGAAACACAGTAACTCACACCCGGAGGTGGAATCCACTATCTGATCTATTCTAGGTAGTGGGAATGGATCTTTTGGACATGCCTCATTCAGTGTGGTGTAGTCGATGCACATCCGAAGCTTCCTGCCGGCCTTGGGCACAACGACTGGGTTCGCCAGCCATTTTGGATGGAAGACTTCTCGGATGAATCCGGCTTCGAGCAACTTCTTCACTTCTTGTCGGATGAAGTTATGCCGCTCTACGGATTGCTTCCGAGGCTTCTGATGCACAGGCCGAGCATCGGGGTAAATCTTCAGATTGTGCTCAATCACTTCCCTGGGGATCCCAGGCATTTGTGACGGTTGCCAGGCAAACACGTCAACATTAGCCCGGAGGAAAGTGATGAGCGCGAGTTCCTATTTGTCGTTCAACCCTCCCGATATACGGGTGGTTTGAGCGGCATCGGAACCAATTTGGACGACTTTGACGGGAATGTCGGTGTCGCCGCTTGGCTGCACACGGGGTGCAGAGGTTGAGCCTCGTTGACGAATGCTCGGGGGTTTCGGAGCTTGCTCCTGTCTGGAGTCCTCTTGCGCCGTGGTGAGTGCATGGAGCTCCTCCAGAGCAGTTACTCCGGCGGTGCGATCTCCGCGGATTCGGAGAACGCCTACTGGTGTAGGCATCTTCAACACCAGGTATCCATAATGGGCAGCTGCCATAAATTTGTATAGGGCAGGTCTACCCAAGATGGCGTTGAATGGTAAGTTGATCTGAGCGACGTCGAAGACTAACTTCTCGGTGCGATACTTCTCCCGTGTCCCAAAGGTAACGGGGAGAGTTATAGCTCCGAGTGGGGTAATGGCCCCCGGACCTACTCCGGAGAAAGGTCGAGAGGGCTGGAGATCCGAAGGCCGGAGCTGAAGCTTGGTAAAAGCTTCAAAGCTTATGAGGTTCAGCCCCGAACCTCCGTCTACCATAACATGATGGAGCTGGATGTTATTGATGGTGGGAGATACCATCAAAGGTAACTGTCTAGCTCCGACCATGCTTCGAGGACAGTCCGAAGCATCAAAAGTGATGGATGTGTCCATCCACTTTCGATGTGGCTCCGGTCTAGCTGTAGGAGCTACAGCGGCCATATCCCGCCGCATAGTCTTGATGACGCGACGGGAGGTGATGTCCCATGATCCACCAAAAATGGTGTTCATGGTTTTCCGACCCTCGTTGTCAGAGACGTCAGAGTCGTCGTCGACGGCCTTCAGGACCTTTTTGGGATCCTGAAACCCTAACTCCTCTTCAGCCGGAGCTTCGTCGACCTTCTGTTTTCCTTCCCTCTGTCGGAAAGGAGACCCTTCCCGGCGCTTGCTGTAGCGCTCGGCAAGGTTTTGGACCTCCCGGCAGTCTTCCAAACCGTGGCTGCCCGTTTTGTGAATGGGACACCACACTTTGGGTTTGCCACCGTCTTCAGAAGACGGTCGAGGTCGCTTCTCGGGGCGTGGCCCCCGGCCACCAGGAGTTGCAGCAGCTGCAACGTTGGATGTACCGGCCGACGGCTTCTTCTTGCTGTGGGTCTTCTTTTTCTTCTTGCCACCCCCGGAGGTAGCGGCTTCTTCTTTGGAGGATTTCTTGTGATCCTCCGAGGCTGGTTTGGAGTGCATTTCACGGCCCTCCGCAGCTCTGGCACATTTGTCTGCCATGCTGAAGAGTTCCGTGACGCTGGTGATCTCTTTGATCGCCAGCTTCTCCAACATCTTCTTGTCCCGTACGCCCTGTTTGAATGCCACAATGACAGAAGCGCTTGAGATAGAAGGGATTGTGTTGCGTACCTGAGAGAACCTCTGGATGAAGGACCGCAAAGATTCTTCCCCTTTTTGCACGACCGCAAAAAGGTCCAGTTCAGTGACTGGTCGGGTGTATGAACTCCCGAAGTTTGGCAGTGAACTGACGGCACAGCTCCTCCCAAATGTTGATAGAGTTGGGTGGAAGGCTCATAAACCAGGACTTGGCGGTCCCGGTTAAGGCCACTGGAAAGTAATTGGCCATTACAGCCTTGTTTCCTCCAGCTGCCAAGATTGCAGTGGAGTATATCTGAAGGAATTCGGCGGGGTTGACAGTCCCGTCGAATTTTTCCGGCAGGTGTGGCCGGAACTTCTGTGGCCATCTAACCATGCGCAGGTGCATGGCTAGGGCTGAACAGCCTCCTCCTACTCCTTCCAGAGTAGAAAGGTCCTGAGCTTCTCGTCTTTCACGAGCTCGCTCAATATGGACACAACCATCTTGCTGACGGTATCGGCGATCAAGCTCCGCCCGGAGGTCATGAGTCGAAAGCCTAGATACCGTATGGGTGCGTCGTGCCCCAGAGGGCAAAGACGTCACCTGCTGTGATGCAGATCGTCTCCTGTTGTTGGAGACGTGCGGACCAAGTCTTCCAGACAAAGTCCTTCGCTGCGACGGGGCTCGTCCCGAAGGAGGAGGACCCTGGTTGTTGAGGCGTTCGGCCGCTGCTGCGACCAAATGCTCCACATCGGCCCTCCACTGCTCCATTGCATCTCGAGATGCGTCCGGAGGTGGTGGTCGTTGGAGAAGAGCACGCGCTGCATGGAGCGCGTGTTCCGGGTTGTCATGACTTGCCGACGCAGTCAGTGACGCCGGCGCACCATCACGTTGCCCAGCACGGCAAGAGAAGATGGTGGTGGTGGGAGTGTGGCTCCTGCTGGTGGTCGCCTGTTGGAGGGATTGCCCCCAACAGCCTGAGCAGCAGGTTGGCCGTTGGATGATCCAGCCGCGGAGTTCACCATTCTCGAAAATCTCAGGCGCCCCCTTCCTGGCGCGCCAACTGTCGACTGTTGGAGTCGGCAGATCTCCTGACACTGCTTAAGTGTTGAAGGAGTTTGTGGTTCGGTGTGGGCGCGCGGAGACTCAAAAGGTGAATCGCGATTTAACACAGGAGACACTAGGATTTACGTGGTTCGGGCCGCCTGAGCGTAATACCCTACTCCACGGGTGTGTTGGTGTTGTATTAGTTTGTCACGTATGATCTCCACGTTTGTGTACGTGTGTCCTTGTGTGTATCGTCGGCCTGTCCTTTTATAGTACAAGGACAAACCGTTACAAGCTGGCCTGGCCCGACATGTGGCCCCGACGGTTACTAGTATTGATACACGATTAATTGTTGTTAATGATCCTGTAACGGGCTCCGACAGTGCCGTTACAGGTGTTAAGATCGTCCGTTTAAGTGTCATTAATATGACACTAATGACATTTAATCGGGTCTTGAAGTCCTTGGCTCTCTTTTGAAGATCCGGAGCCGTTACAAGGTCTTCCAGAGGTTAGAGGCTGCCAGCTCCGACGTTTGGACACGTGGCAGCTCCGGAGCTTGCTGTGGGAAGCAGGTAGCTCCGGAGCTACCTGACACGTGTCAGGTCCGGAGCTTCTCTCGGTCAGGGGTTAAGTCCGGAGGTGCCATTTCGGTACTTGGTTTGGCAGTACACGTGGCGACCTAGGGATTAACCATGTTGGAGAAGCAGGTCCGGTCATGTCTGACAAGTAGGCCTCCGAGAGTCTTCAATCCGTGTAGACGGCCTTCCCTCGAAATCTTTGTAACCTCAGGGGGTGTACGGTTTTTAGGGTACCGACAGTTGTAGTTGGTGAATAAGATAATTTATTTTGCACAATGAGTGAACTTGTCTACCAGTTGATCTGTCCTTTCAGTAGACAATTGGTTTGCGTGATTTTTCAGTCACTGTTTTAACTTTTGCCTTTCGTAGCTGCTGCCTGTTGCGAAGCGTTGCTTCTTTAGCCCCATTTGGCATATGTTTCCTTTTAAAGAAGTTGGATAGCAATCGTGTTGAATCAGCAAGAGCATATTGTAATTGGTCTGCTTACGGATGCGTGTTAGAATCTTTTCATTTGTCCTTGCGTCTTCTCTTGTTTGGGTCATTCCCCCTGCTTGTATATTGCTGTACTTGACGAAGTAGTACAAGATGCACCATTTGGCAACTTTATACTTCTCTGATGAATTACTGCTGTAAATCGTGCAGGTTTGGGATGTCCTTAGCAACCAAGAGGCCGTGGACATCGTGTCCGCGTCCCCCAGCCGCTCAAAGGCAGCAAAGTCCGTAGTCGAGGCAGCTAACCGTGAATGGAAAACCAAGTACCCGACGTCAAGGATCGACGACTGCGCCGTGGTCTGCTTGTACCTGGACGGCAAGATGGACCACGAGCGCGACTCGACGGCCTCCGTGGACAACATCAGCGTTGAC
This sequence comes from Tuctoria greenei, assembly GCA_036927565.1. NCBI lineage: Eukaryota > Viridiplantae > Streptophyta > Magnoliopsida > Poales > Poaceae > Tuctoria > Tuctoria greenei. Next base: position 212,508,026 of record JAYESD010000004.1, on the reverse strand, counting down.
GAATGTTCAGCAGCAGACACAAGTGAAGCGCAAGAGAAGGAGCAGGAGCCGACGGCGCTGACCCGGAACTTCACCGTCAGGACTGTCCCGGGGGGCGCTCACGAGAAGGCTCTGGCGGGCGCGGCGGATGCGATGGTTGCCGACGCCGGTGCTGCTGCTCGCGATCAGAACTGGTCCGGCCTCGACGGCGTGACGCGGGTTAACTCGCTCGTCCAGCTTCCCAGGTTCTCCGCCGAGAAGGCGATCGGCTGACGACTGATGTGCCGCCGTTCTCTCTTCTTTCTTGTAACTTATTCGTCCCCTGTTCTCTGAATCTAGTCTAGCTGCCACCCAGTTTGTTTGAGATAGAAAACGAAATGATCTTGTGATTTCCTCCGGCACTTGACTTTGTAGAGAGCTGCATCTGTCTGGACTTTCCTGGAGGTACCTTCGCTTTTGTCGACAGGGCGCCGGGCGCGGTGCGCGGTGTCGTCGACTTTAGCCCGTCGTGGCGCACACTGACTTTAGGTCGCTTGCCGTACTGTGCTGTACAGGTATCCGTGCGAGGTTCGCGGGACCAATCAGTCGTGCTACCTGGTTTGCCGTTTCCTTAATTCCTTGGTAGTACCGTGTGGCCGCTTTTGCTCCGATCCAGAACCTGAGGTGGTGTGTTACTGTCAGTGCCTTGGACTGCTGATCAGGAAGGTCGATGTGCAGCTAAAAATTGAACACGAATGATCAGTGGACAGTGGAAAGTGAGAAACCCTTACTTAGGTTCGTAACAATCTCTCTCTTCAAGTACTCTTTTCATTCTAAAATACTAGAGATAGTTCAGAATAAACTAGAGAGTGAAAAGTATTTCAAAATGAATTAGAGAGTGAAGAGAGAGTACCAACCTCTGCCAGCACGCCCGAGTTCCCGATGCACGTTGTGGAGCCTTCCGAGTCCCCGTTTCTTTGTAGCGTCTTCAAGCGGGACGAGGATCGTCTGACTTAATAGGTTTACTGCACGGCCGTGCAGTACGCCTACATTCACTGTTCCCTTCTATTCAACGTTGTTCGTGCCTTGTCTTATAAGGCTACCTTTGGATTGAAGGAATTGAAAAACACAAGAATAGGAAAATATAGGAATTGAAATTGTATATCTTTGCAATTCTATAGGAATTGAAAAATAGGAATTGAGACGAGAAACCCTTTGGCTGCATCATAGGAAAAACAAAGAAACATGTAACATGAGTCAGGAAAGAAAAGAGGTATAAGCTCATGTTAAGTTTCTTACAAAATTTAGCAAAAGAATCCATTCCTATGGAAACTATCTGTTGGACTGTGTTGAGTTATGTGTTTGGGCATGGCCTGTGTACCGGCCTATCTATGTATCTATAAATATGTACCCAGACCTTTGGTTAATCAAGCAATCATTCTAGCCCTCTAATATGGTATCATTAGCTAAACCCTAACCCTAATCTCCACCATGCTAACCCTAGCCGCCGACCCCCTATGGACAGCGCCCCCCCTGGCCGCCGCCGGCGTCCCCCCTCTGGCCGTCGTCGGCGCCCCCCCTCTGGCCGCCGCCGTCGCCTCCTCCCTGGCCGCCGCCGGTGCCCCCTCCCTGGCCGCCGCCGCCGCCCCCCTCTGGCCGCCGCCGCCGCCCCCTCTCTGGTCGCCGCCGCCGCCCTCTCCCTGGCCGGCGGCCATCTGGCTGGCGCCCCCCTGTCCGGCGCCCCCCTTGCCGGCGACCATCTGGCCGGCGCCCCTCCGGCCGGCGCCCCCCTGGCGGCGCCCCGCTGGCCGGCGCCCCCCTGGCCGGCGGCCCCCTGGCCGGAGCCCCCCTGGCCGGCGCCCCTCCTGCCCGGTGCGCCCCATCCCGCCAGTGTATCTTCTACTGGTCCGGCAGCTGGTGCACCACTTGTCTCTATGGCTCGGCACGCGCCCGCTGCAGCGACTAATCCGACAGTTGGCGGATCACTTAGCGGACCTACTGCCGTCGCCTTCATGCCGGGCTCCGGATCTGCTGTTGGCACTGCTACTGCTCCTCGTGCGGCCACTGATCCTCTCTACGGCGTCGCCAACACCACCACGACGGCCACGGACACCTCCAGTGTCTTCGCGGCTCTGGCTGCCTCTCGCGATCGCGAGCGGGCACTCGCTCTTGCCTTAGAGCAGGAGCGCACTTCAGTGGCTGCTCTCTCGTACCAGATCCAGGAGAGCGCTCACCGACCGCTGATCGCGACGTACGAGCCCACCTTGGACACCAGTGTGCACTCCGCATACTCGGCGTCTCTCGCCGCCGCTCTACACGCCCAGGCGGCTGGAGTTCAGAACATTCGGACACTAGTGCCGACTGTCCTGAGCTGTAACTCCACCACCTATGCCTGCTGGCGTAACGAGTTCCTCCTCACGTTGCGGCGGTACCAGCTTGCAGACCACGTCCAGCGGGACGACGCCCCGTGGGATGACTCTTGGATCAACATGGATAGTCTGGTCCTTGCCTGGATCCTTGGCACTCTCGCCGACGATCTGCACAAGCTTGTCGGACAGCGCGGCGGGGGCACCGCGCGCCGGGCCTGGCAGATACTGGGGCACCACTTCTTGGGGAACCATGCGACTCGAGATCTTCACATTAACGCATGGTTCCAGACTACAGTGCAGGGTGACCGCTCCATCTCTACCTACTGTGGAGAGATGAAGGGCATGGCTGACTCCTTGCGCGACCTTGGCGAGCCGGTTGCCGACAGCACACTAGTACTTCGGGTCCTTCACGGCCTGAACGAGCGCTTCAGCCATCTTCGCTTCTGGCTTCTTCGTATGGAGCCGCCTCCGACCTTCGAGAAGGTATGGTCTGATCTCGAGCTTGAGGAGATCACGACTGGTGGATCTACTACCTCTGGGCCTGCCACAGCCTTCTATGGCTCTTGGCAGCCCTCACGCTCACCGTCTTCTGGGGGACCACTACCGCGACCGCCTACTCCGCCTACCGCCCCGGGTGCCTCTGTTGGCTCTGGGAGTGGTACTCGTCGACGTCGCGGCGGAAGGCGCACAGGACGAGGTGCTGGCGGCACTTCTATGTCCACTGCTCCTACTGGTAGTGGTACTGGTGGCACTGGCTGGGGAGGTGCGCCCTGGCCCACACCGTACAACCCGTAGACTGGCCAGATCTCTATGTGGCCTGGGCTGTCTCCGGGTATTCTTGGGGCGCCATCGACTTCTTCTACTCCGCGCCAGCCACGTCCTCAGGCGACGTACGTAGCCCACCCGGGCTATGGCGGACTTGGTCACCCTGCGGCTGGATCGCCAACTCCAGCCTACGGCGGTGCTACCTACCCCGCTGGGTACTCGGAGCCGCCAGCACCCCTCCAGGAGCCGCCCCTGGGGTGGGATCGTCAGGACTTGGCATCTTCTTTCAGCACCATGCACCTCACACCGCCGACTACTGATTGGGTGGCTGATTCTGGCGCCTCCTACCACACCACCCCAGATGCTGGTATTCTCTCTTCTACCCACCCACCTCATCCCTCGTTTCCTTCATCAATCGTTGTTGGCAATGGATCTGTTCTTCCAGTCACCTCAGTAGGTGACTTAGTTTCTCCGAGTTCATTCCATCTTAACAATATTCTAGTTGCTCCAGACATTATTCAAAACTTGCTTTCCATTCGTCGTTTCACCACTGATAACAATATTTCTATTGAGTTTGATCCTTTTGGTTTGTCTGTGAAGGATCTTTCCACCCAACATCTTCTTCTTCGATGTGATAGTCCAGGGCCCCTGTACACTCTTCGACTTCCTACTTCTGCTGCATCTACGTCATTTTCTCTGGCTACGACAGCTTCGTCCGCTACTTGGCACCGCCGGCTTGGTCACCCTGGCGCTGATGCTATGTCGAAGTTGTCTAGTAGTTCAGTTATATCGTGTACTAGGGGCACACATGAGTCATTATGTCACGCTTGTCAGCTTGGTCGCCATGTTCGGCTTCCCCTTCCCAATTCTGTGTCTCATGTGCAACACATTTTTGATCTTATTCACTGCAATTTGTGGACATTTCCTGTTATCAGTGTCTCGGGTTTTAAATATTATTTGGTGGTACTTGATGATTTCTCACATTTCTCTTGGACTTTCCCTTACGTTTGAAATCTGAGACATTTGATACTCTCTCTCACTTCTTTACTTGGGTTTCCACACAGTTTGGCCGTACTGTTCGTGCTCTCCAGTGTGACAACAGACGCGAGTTTGACAACTCGCGACTCCGTGACTTTCTTCTTACACATGGCACACAGCTACACATGTCTTGTCCATATACATCCCCCCCCAGAATGGTAAGGATGAGCGCATGCTTCACACCACTAATGATGTCATGCGTTCCTTGATGTTTCAGGCATCTATCCCCGCTCGATACTGGGTAGAGGCACTCCACACTTCCACCTTCCTCCTTAATCGCCTTCCCACCAAGGCGATTCGAGCACCGACTCCTTTCTTTCCCTGTATGGAACTACCCCTCTCTACGACCACCTTCGTGTCTTCGGGTGCGCTTGCTACCCTAATCTTTTCGTCACAGCTCCACATAAGCTTGCGCCCCGCTCTACTAGGTGTGTCTTTCCTGGGTACTCCCTTGAGCATAAGGGGTATCGGTGTCTCGACCTCTCTACTCACCGCATTTTGATCTCTCGGCACGTCGTCTTTGATGAGTCCTCCTTCCCCTTTTCTTCCTCCACCTTTGGTTCAGCTGCAGAGCTGGACTCCCTTTTTTCTACTGACATCGAGGCTGCTCCACCACAGCTGCCTTGGCCTTTTTTTGCAGGTACATCACCCACCGGCTCACAGGTGGCTCCCACGACGTCGACCGCTGCACCTTACGTAGCGCCGACACCTGTGGCGACTCCGTCTGTGCCTACTACAGCCACAACATGGCGGTTCACTGACCCTGCTCTTGTTTACCAGCGACGAGTGCGGGTTGGTGCCCAGGCTCCGTCGACCCTGGGGACGAGTGCTGCACCACGCGTGGCACCGACGTCTCCTGCTGCACCACGTGCAGCCCCGATGTCTCCTACGGCTGCACCACGCGAGGTCCTGGCACCTCCTACGACTGCGCCACGCATGGCCCCGGCGTCTCCGACCTCGACTCCTGCGCCACATGAGGCCCCGGCGCCTCCTACGGCTGCGCCACGCGCGGCCCCGGCGTCTCCGACCTCGACTCCTGCGCCACACGAGGTCCCGACATCTCCTACAGCTGCGCCACGCGCGGCCCCGGCTCTCCGGCCTCGACTCCCGCGCCATGCGCGGACCCGGCGTCTACTCCGACTCCCGCGTCACGCGCCTCTGGCCTCGTCATGCGCTGCACCACGCGCAGCCCCCGTTCCACGGTTCGCCGACCCTGCTCTTGTCTACCAGCGACGAGAGCGGGTTGGTGACTCTGCGCCTGCTCGTCCCGAGCTCTCGGTGTACCACCCACCGTTGCTCCACCGGGACCCAGGACACGTTCACCCGATGGTGACTAGACGTGCCGCTGGGGTTCTCCGACCTCTTGAGAGGATCTCCTAAGTGGTACTCTCTTCGGCGACACCGACACCATCCACTTCCTCTTCGGTATCACCTATACCGACCTCCGTTTGTAGCGCCCTCGCTGACCCTCACTGGCGCCGCGCTATGGAGGAGGAGTATGCGGCCCTACTTGCCAACCGGACATGGGACCTTGTTCCCCGTCCTCCTCGTGGCAACGTTGTCACAGACAAGTGGGTTTTCACGCATAAGAGGAAGGCGGTGGATCCATGGAGAGATATAAGGCTCGTTGGGTACTTCGGAGCTTCACTCAGCGCCCTGGAGTGGACTACGACGAGACCTTCAGTCCGGTGGTTAAGCCAGCGACAGTACGGACTGTTCCGTCGTTGGCTCTCTCGCGTTCTTGGCCTGTCCATCAGCTGGACGTTAAGAATGCCTTCCTCCACGGGACGCTGACAGAGACGGCGTACTACAGTCAGCCGTCAGGGTTCGTTGATTCATCCTGTCCAGACTTGGTCTGCCGGCTGAACAAGTCCCTATACGGGTTGAAGCAGGCGCCTCGGGCTTGGTACAACCGGTTCTCCTCCTTCCTAGCCTCGCTCGGCTTCGTCGAGGCCAAGTCGAACACCTCGCTCTTCGTTTACAGGCATGAGGGTGACACTGTCTACCTCCTCCTGTACGTGGACGATATTGTCCTCACGGCGTCTAGCCTGACTCTTCTTCAGCGCACGATCTCCGCCCTGCAGCGCGAGTTCGCGATGAAGGATTTCGGCCAGCTCCACCACTTCCTGGGCGTTGCGGTCGAGCACCACCCGAGCACTCTGTTCCTCCACCAGCGCCAGTACTGCCTGGATATCCTCGAGCGAGCGGGCATGGCTGATTGCAAGCCGTGCTCCACTCCAGTGGACACCCAGGCGAAGCTGTCTTCGGCCGACAGCGTCCTGGTCGCCGACCCCACTTCTTACAGGAGTCTTGCAGGTGCCCTGCAGTACCTTACCTTCACCAGGCCGGACATCTCCTACGCGGTTCAGCAGGTGTGTCTCCACATGCATGCTCCGCGGGAGACGCATCTGATAGCGATGAAGCGGATTCTTCGGTACCTGCGCGGCTCCCTCGACTACGGCCTTCTACTTCGACGTGACTCGCCTTCTGAGCTGGTGGTCTACACCGACGCTGACTGGGCGGGGTGCCCTGATACCCGCCGCTCCACCTCTGGCTACGCCGTCTTCCTGGGGGAATCTTGTCTCCTGGTCCTCGAAGCGGCAACCCGTGGTTTCTCGCTCCAGTGCTGAGGCGGAGTACCGCGCCGTGGCTAACGGTGTAGCAGAGGCGTCTTGGCTCCAGCAGTTACTTCAGGAGCTCCACCCCCCTGTCGCCCGGAGCACGTTGGTCTACTATGATAATGTCAGCGCCGTTTACCTCTCCACCAACCCCGTCCAGCACCAGCGCACGAAACATGTGAAGATTGATCTTCACTTTGTTCGTGAGCGGGTTGCACGCGGTGAGGTTCGAGTTCTCCATGTGCCGACATCGTCACAGTTTGCCGACATCTTCACGAAGGGACTTCCAACGTCTTTATTTTCTGAGTTTTGGTCCAGTCTCAACATCTGTTGTGGCTAGATGTTGGGACTGCGGGGGTGTTGGACTGTGTTGAGTTATGTGTTTGGGCCTGACCTGTGTACCGGCCCATCTATATATCTATAAATATGTACCCAGACTTTTGGTTAATCAAGCAATCATTCTAGCCCTCTAATACTATCTTTTATTTTTTTTGAGCTAAATGATCATACAGAAAAAAAATACTTTATAAATCCTATCCTTTAAAATTGCTTTGTCATTCCTTTAATCTAAAAGTCCGGCGACTGGTTGGACGCAACTCAGCGGAGCTGTACCACTTGTAATAAGTGAAGGGTAACCCTACAACACTGCGTCGCTACGATGCGCGGAGAGGGGGACGAGACGAGATCCTTCCATGATGACTGACGAGAAGCAGCAGGGCAGGGCGCCCGGCAACCTGTCATCATCCACTGACTGACGAGTTTAGGTTTAGACTGTCATCATCAGGACCCTGGCGTCAAATGAGATAGACAGAGGTAAGGAGGGATAGAGAGATAGAGGGATAGATAGAGCTAGAGAGTAATATAATTCTTGGACACGAAAGCTAACTCTTGCAGAGATGCATTACTGAAAAATGAAAACACACCCTCTGCTCACACATGAACAAAACAAAAGCCAAAATACATAATCTCCTACTAAAATCTTATTGGATCAAACCGAGTACCAAGGTCAAGCATATTTGCAACTGCCAAGACCTGCAGCAACAGGAAGAGGATCCATGTCATTGTCAACCCCCAACGAATAAGCAACGGATCACTCAATACACCGGTCGATCTCCCTGCTTGCTACTTACTGGGGTCTGTGATGGTGATGAGGCCGGTGCCATTGCAGAAGCAGTTCCAGGAGTTTCTCCCCCTGGCCTGGTAGTAGGCGTTCATCGCGACCGACGCGCGAGCCACGACGCGTCTGGACGCGCGCAGCCGCCGGTTTCCTGGATGGCGCTGCAGTCGCTCTCGGAGCAGGCAAACTCACTGTTGGCCTTCAGCGCGGCCTCGTCCGCAGACGGGTTGGCCACGCACCATTTCTTGTTGGATGGCTGCCAAGTGCGGACAGGTGACTGGGTACCCCGTGACGGTCTTCCGTAAGAAACGGGTGTGGAGCAACAACTCACGCCGAACTCGGTGGGTGGGGGTAACAGACTCATTCTGTTGCGCCCTCCCACCTGGTATGCGCTATATATTAGGATGAGGACACCCTAGTGCACACGTTCCCAGAGGCCCCCCGCTACATCTAATCCTAATTGTCATCGGATCTGCTCCAAGCCGCCATTGTCTCACATCGTCCTGCATCAACGAACTCCCTGCGTCAAGCTAACTCTCATACGACAATCCACCCAAGCCCAATGACATCTGGTGGACCCTCTGACGGTAACCCTAATCTCCCTCTTTTTAAGCCTCTTCGTTATTCTAGATGATACATGTTCTGTCTCCATGATTGAATTGTCTGATCGTTAGCCTAAGTCATTAGATTGATTGTCTAACTATGCTTAAGTGTATCTGTCAGATTAAGATTAGTCCTAAGTGCTCCTAATTAGGTGTTACCAGTTTCGATCCTAAGTACACTAAGAACTAACAATGGCATCAGAGCCGTGTTGGACTAACCCTAATTGGGAATCAAACCCTAATTTAGAATGATTAAGTTTCTAATCATTTTAATTCAGTTTTAGTTGAGTTATGTTTCTGTTAAGTTGGGTTGATTAAGAAATCAGAATGAGGTGAATTGGATCAGTTCGATTTGGCTAAGACTAAGAACTCAGATAAGAAAAAACCAAATCGAATCAACATAAGAAAATTAGTTTTAAGAGAAGAGGACTTATCTCAGTCCGAGTGCGCTAATCCTTGGTCCTTCGGAACCCCTCTCTCACCGACGTTGGACGTCGGGTGAGGGAGTCGGCGGCACCCTCCCCACCGGACAACTCCTCGGTCGAGGAGACCCGGGTAGGGTGGCCTTGGCCGCCATGTCCTCTTCACTGTGGGGTTAGGGGAAACCCTAACCCTAGCAGTCTTTCCCCAAGTCGGCTACCACCCAGGAGCTCTCATCGGCGGCACCAACGTGCGCGCTGTGGAGGTCGTCGTGGTGGCGCCGCGTACCTGCAATCATAAACACTCAATACTCTCAGAAAGTGTCGGGCTAGGGTTAAGGGCCGAAACCCTGACCCTAGCGGCGGGTTTCCTTCGACGGCCAACCACCCACACCACTCGTCGTCGACGGTGGTGCGGCGGCACCGGAAGTCCCCGCCAGCGACACACCCCAAAAGTTATCAGATTCACCCCACTCAGATCTGGCGCGAGCGCCGATGCGCCGGTTTCCCTCAACGGCCGATCGACCAGCATCGTCGGCGATGGCGGAGCTCCACTCCGACCGAGGGATCTCTCACCGGCGCCGGAGGTCCCGGCGCGGCGCTCGCCTCACCGCCGCTCCGCCGCTCTCACTCGCTCGGCCCGAAGAGAGAGAAGGGGAGTGGAAAATGAACTAGGGTTACGAAACCCGCTGCGGCGAAAGCTTAAATAACGTCCGATATCGACGCGTGGCCGTTGGATCAACGTCGGACGACTCAGATCAACCCAAGGCTTAAGCCTCAATCAGATCATGGTCGTCGGATCTGGATCCAATGGTCCTTGGTACGCGACGCCCGCCGCCTAAGAGATATGGGCTCCGAGCCCATGCGGGGTGATTAAATGGGCCGTTGGGCTGCCCTTTTTGTTTTTTCGGATTTTTCTTATTTTACAGTTGGGCTGGCTTCGGTTTTGGGCCAAATGCCTATGGGCTGCGCGTGTGAGGCTTTTTTCATTTTCTGAGGGGATTTTTTAGCAGTGGGATGGGCCATTTTTAGTTAGTGGGCTGAATTTTGGGTTTTTGGCCCGTTTAGCTTTTTAAGTAATTTCTGATTTTCAGAATAAGTTTAATATGGAAAATTAATTCCAGAAATTAGAGAAATGATTAGAAAATTAGTAAAGTAGCTAGGAAAATTTCAGAAAAATTTTGTGTGCCTTTTGATTGCATATATTCTGTATTTTATATTATTAGTTGTCAGCAAAAGCATTTTATCAGTTATTTAAATGTTATTAAGTGTTTTTTCAAGCAATTTTCATCAATTAAGAAATTAAGTTTTAGCTTCCGCTGTAATTAAGTGATAAATCAATTGAGTAACCAAAGTGAAATTTTGATTTATCAATCTTTGAGTTTAAAATTAAGTTATGTTTATAAGTGGTGATTTAAATGAGTAACCAACGTGAAAGTTTGAATTCGCCAATTAATTTTTGAGTGCATTTATTTGAGCTTATGCTTAAGTTTATTTATGATTATTTAAGATTCATTGAGTAACCAACGTGAAAATGATGTGTTAAGTTAATTATGCATGAAATTTGAAAGTAACCAACGTGAAATTGAATTGTCATGATTGATTTAAGTTTGTTTTTGAGTCTATCATATTAAACTTTGTTATCATGCTAAGTTTTAAATGTTTTAAGGGCATTTTTTGCTAAGTAACCAACATGAAAAACAAAAGTGTCATTCTTAAGTCATGTCTTATCATAAAGTTTTGTCATTAATCCTCAAATCTTTATTTTTTGAAGGATCTGGCTTGTCCTCAACACTCAGCTATATCTCCACAATTGAGACCCTTAACGGTCAAAATTACGGGGTATGGAAAGAGAGGCTCCAGATGGCTCTAGTAGTCTCTGACCTCGATTTTGCGATTACGTCGCCTCGACCCACTGAGCCACCTGTCCCCATTGCTGAGACTAGGAAAACTGAGGAGTCTTTCGCTACGCGGAAGGCTAAATACCTGAGCTTGAAGGATCAATATTAGAAGGATCTCCCTAAGTGGGACACTTACAACAGGAAGTGTCTCGTGATCATTAAGAGCACAATAGCTAACTCAATTAAGGGAGGAATCCCTGATTATAACATTGCTGCAGAGTACTTAGAGAGAGTCAGAGATCAGTTCACTGGCTCCACTAAGGCGAGTGCTAGCACTCTCATGAGGAAGATTGTCACTGAGAAGTACTCTGGAGGTGGTGTGCATGAGCACATCAATAAGATTAGTCACTATAACTCCAAGCTTAGGGAGCTAAACATTATGATGCCAGATGAGATGCTCATTTATTTCATCATCGATTCTCTCCTAAGGAGTTTGAGGCCTTTGTGGTCAATTATAACTCACTCCCTGAGACTTGGAACATTGATAAGGTTGTTGCTATGTGCGTTCAGGAAGAGGAACACATCAAGAGCTCTAAGAGTGATGATTATATCAATCTGGCTGACACTAAGGGTAAGGGAAAGTCAAAGAGATACTTTACTTCTCCCAAACCACCTTCCTTTAAAGTTTCAGGCTCCAGTTAAGCTAATAAGTTCAAAGGAAAGTCCCCTCAGAAGAGGGACAAGGATAAGTGTCACTTCTGTGGCTTGAATGAGCATTTCCAGAAGGACTGCATTATATTCATTAAGTGGTGTGCTAAGAAAGGTAATGATATAATTACTTTTGTAAATGAGGCCTTATATGTGAATTATTCATGGTCCACCTGGTGGATTGACTCAGGTGCCACTGTCCACATTTGCAATTCTATGCAGGCATTAAGTACGATGAGAACTACAAAAAGAAGGGAAAGAGTGATTAAGGTGGCAGATGGGCGTGAAGCCGAAGTCGAAGCCATTGGAGACTTACCTCTTAGATTACTTAGTGGCTTTGTACTTCAGCTAAATAATGTTCTTTATGTCCCTTCATTAGAAAGGAACTTGATTTTAGTTTCGTGTTTGGATGATTCAGGATACATTTGTCATTTTGGTAATGATAAGTGTTCTATCAGTTATAATAATGGGATTATTGGTCTTGCCTTTCGACAAGACATGCTCTACTTGTTGTCCACTCATGAGAATGTGTATGCTATAAGTGATGATCAAGTTTCATCTAAGAATGATTTAGGACGTAATAAGCGCAAAAGAAACGATTTAGATACTTTGTCGAAATTATGGCATTGTCGTTTGTGCCACATTTCGAGGGGGAGGATTGAACGATTAGTATCTCAATCGATTCTTCCACACTTAGACTTTTTAGATTTTGAGGATTGCATTGATTGCATTAAAGGAAAATTTGACAAGACTATTAAGAAAAACGCCAAACGTAGCACGGGAGTCTTGGAAATAATCCACACAGATATTTGTGGACCTTTTCCTGTGACCTCAGTAGATGGTTATTATCGGTACCCTGCGTATCGGATACCCTTTGGGACTGCAAAGAGTTCAAAGGAACTTCATCTGCCTGAGTTGAAGACCTCCGAAGGCCCCACGTGTCATACGAAACCGGACCTGCCTCCCTTCTATGGTTAGTCCCAGTGCTGCCAGGTGTATCGTTAAACCGGAGCTACATCCCACACATGGGAAAGCTCCGGACTAGATACCTATGTAGCACCCCCGGACCTAACCCCCGACAGAGGAAAGCTCCGGTTTCGACACGTGTACAACAACACCGGACCTACTCATCCAAGACAGTAAGCTCCGGAGCTACCACGCGTCCAACCGGTCAAACCTTCAATCTCAACAGGGAGAGTGGTGGACTTCCAACGGCTCGCACCTTCAAGGAACATTAAAGACCTCAAGAACCGATTAAGTGTCATTAATACTGTCTCAATGACACACGATCGGAGGGCCTTTAATACCAGTAATGCCACTGTCAAGGTGCGTTACCACACTATTAAGGGTAATCAAGCTCAATAATTATGTATTAAGCATCACTAACCGCCAGGGCCACATGTCGGGCCAGGCTGACGATGTAATGGCCAGTCCTTGTACTATAAAAGGACTGATCGAGCGATACACAAAGGGAGAGGACTCTTCCATATGTGCTCAAGACACTCGAGTGCCGAGACATCCAATACCACAACATCACACCCGTGGAGTAGGGTATTACGCTCAAGCGGCCCGAACCACGTAAATCCTTGTGTCAACTTGCCACCTTCTTCTGAATCTCCACGCGCACACAACTGAACTAAGAACTCCGCGGGCTGCCAACAGTAGTACCGGGAGAATTACCGAAATCACCCTCCGACAGTTGGCGTGCCAGGTAGGGGTGCCTGGGATTCAAAGATGGTGAATTAGCTGATGGATCGTCCAACGGAAACCAGGTTGTGCAACCTGTTGGAGGCAATCCCTCTAACATCCAGGAGCCAGCAGGTGCTGTGGCTCCAGCAGGAGTTATGCTGCCACCGCCACCATCTGCTATGGCGAATAAATCTGGACATCAAGATGGGGCGTCTGTGTCGGTCACTGCATCGGTGAACAACAACCCTGAACACGCGATTAATTCTGCACGTGCTCTTCTCCAATGCCCACCGCCTCCAGGGGCACCCCAGGGTGCGATGGAGCAGTAGATAGCTGATGTGGAACATCTGGTTGCTGCAACAACCAATGGCATCAGCAACCAAGGTCCCCCCCCTCGGGGCGAGCCCTGTCGCAGCATCGGACCTTGTCAGGTAGACTTGGTCTACACGCTTCTCAGCATAGGAGGTGTGCTACATCTCAGCAGGCAACGTCGCTGCCTTCTGGGGCGCGACATACTCACATAATAACAAGGCTTTCGACTCATGACCTCCGGGCTGAGCTCGATCGTCGTTATCGTCAACAGGAAGGCCGTGTCCACATCGAGCGTGCTCGCGAAAGGCGAGAGGCTCGGGACAGTCCTGCTCCTGAGGGAGTAGGGGGAGGCTGTTCTGCCTTGGCTATGCATCTACACATGGTCAAATGGCCGCAGAAGTTCCGGCCTCACCTGCCGGAGAAATTTGACGGGACTGTCAATCCCGCCGAATTTCTCAAAATCTATTCGACCGCTATCCTAACGGCTGGGGAAAATGAGGCCGTGATGGCCAATTATTTCCCTGTGGCTTTAAGTGGGACTGCAAGGTCTTGGTTCATGAGCCTTCTGCCTGACTCCATCAACAGTTGGGCGGAGTTGTGCCAACAGTTCACTGCCAACTTCGGGAGTTTATACACCGGACCAGGCACCAAACTGGACTTTTTTGCTGTCAAGCAAAAAGGGGGAGAGTCCCTGCGATCTTTCATCCAGAGGTTCTCCCAGATACGAAATACCATTCCTTCTATCTCAAGTGCCTCTGTTATTGTGGCATTGAGACAGGGTGTTCGAGACAAGAATATGCTGGAGAAGCTAGCGACCAAGGAAGTCACCAGCGTCACGGAACTTTTCATCTTGGCAGACAAGTGTGCCAAAGCTGCGGAGGGCCGTGAAATGCACTCCCAACCACCTTCGGAGGACAACAAAAAGTCCTCCAAGGGTTAGCCGCTACCTCCAGGAGTGGCAAGAAGAAGAAAAAGTCCAACGACAAGAAGAAGCCGTCGGCCGGCACACCCACAACCGCTGTTGCCGTAGCTCCGAGTGGCCAGGGGCCACGCCCCGAGAAACGACCTCGACTGTCGTCTCAAGACGGTGGCAGTTCCAAGATGTGGTGCCCCATACACAAGACGAACAACCACAACCTGGAAGGCTGCCGAGAGGTCCAGAACCTCGCCGAGCGCTACAACAAGCGCCGTAAAGAAGCTCCTTTCAGTGAAAGGGAAGGAAAACAAAAAGTTGACGAAGCTTCGGCTGAAGAGGAGTTAGGATTTTAGGACCCCAAAAAGGTCTTGAAGGCTATTTACACCTCCGTCGACGACGACTCTGACGTCTTCGACAACGAGCGTCAGAAGACCATGAACACCATCTTTGGTGGTTCATGGGACATCACCTCCCGCCGTGTCCTTAAGACAATGCGGCGGGACATGGCCTCTGTAGCTCCTACCGCCAGGGCGGAGCCTCACCGGAAGTGGATGAACACTGCCATCACTTTCGATGCTTCAGACTGCCCTCGGAACATGATCGGAGCTGGCCAACTTCCACTGATAGTATCTCCGACCATCAATAACATCCAGCTCCACCATGTAATGGTGGACGGAGGTTCGGGGTTGAACCTCATAAGCTTCAAAGCCTTCGTCAAGCTTCAGCTTCGACCTTCAGATCTTCGCCCTTCCCGACCTTTCTCCGGAGTAGGTCCGGGGGCCATAACTCTACTCGGTGTCATTACTCTCCTGGTGACCTTCGGGTCTCGAAAAAATTACAGGACCGGGAAGTTGGTCTTCGACGTGGCACAAATCAACTTGCCATTTGTTGACGGTCCTTAAGTGCCATATTTCAACCGTCGATTCACCTCATAATGTGCATAAAAGAAACACAAAACATAGTGGTAGGGTTATTAACTAACCCAATTGCACAAGTGTTGGTGTCTATTTGTATGCAGGTGAATTATTACCCAAAATACCAAAACATGCAGGGATGAATCCATGAAAATGGGTTCAACGAATCAGGCGATGACACATGGCAACACATGGATCAAATGGCCCACAAACAGAAGAATACGAGGAGATCCAACGGTGTTGCACCCATATACATCAAAAGGGCCCACCTGGAAGCCACCTGGAGGAAGCACTCCCCGAGGGGAGCCTTGACCAGGTCGGCCGAACCAGGGGTTCAGCCGACCTCTTCCTGGCGCCAAACTCGGTCAATTGACACATGTTGGCTCCTCCCGACTCCCTGGAGTCAATGGTGACTGATTTGCGCGTTAATTGTGGCGGGAACCGACCCTTCTACACCTATAAGTAGACCCCCTCACCTCACTTCTCACACACACCAAAAGTTGAGAATAGTGCTACACTCCAAAGGTTTAGAGTAGTCCTAGAGGCTGCCAAAGTAGAAGGAGAGTGTGGTGAAGAGTCTAGGAGAAGGAGTCTTGGGCTTGTCAAGTCCCTCTTCTACACTTGTACCCCTACAAAGATTTTACTCAATCAAGTAAGCCTTTGTGAATTCAATACAAGTTTGATCTTTTATTCTTAGTAGTTTGCACAAGTAGTTACTTGTGGGTTCGTTGCTTTAATTCATTAGAGGCTTTAGTTGTAGCTTTGTATTCGAAACAACTAAAGTAGTGATTTAGAACGTAAGCGTGGTGCTTAAGTTATAAATCATCAGTGGATATCTCGTAGACCCACGGATTGAAGAGGTAGGCAGTAGGTCGTGACAGCCCTATCTGTCCTTCGTAATCCTCCACGTTCAGCTATGCCATAGGCTCTTGGCGTGAGTCGTCCTAGTATTGCTAGGAGTAAGCCCGTGCCCGAAGCAAGCATCTACTGCAAACTACCTTGAATTTGGATCAATACTTTGAATTCCTCTCTGTTCCTTGCCTACCAAACAACTTTGTGTACTTGGGTGAGCTAGTTCGAAAGATTAGCACACATGTTCTTTGGATTCGATACCCTTGGGAATACTCCTTGAGGGGAAGTGCTACAACAGTATTTCCGTGCGCTCGCAGATAACTCTGTGGTGTTAAGAAATACCAACAAGCATTTTTGGCGCCGTTGCCGGGGAACAGTTGATGCTAATCTTTGAACCAAGATCGCCCTCATATCATATCCCCCTTGTCTATCATATTACCTTTCTTATTCTTACCTTACCACCACCATATAAATGGAGCAACCCACCATTCTTTCTTACTCTGCTCCGCAGGGCAAGTTCTGTGAGCCACCGCCTTCGGTGAAACCTATTTGTTCAACCAGCTATGAACTTCGCCCTGTCTTTATAGCCATGGTTCGGGAACAATCCTTCTCAGGAACGGATTGTGAAAACCCTTACCACCATCTATGAGAGTTCGAACAACTGTGTTCATGCCTTCTAATCAAAGGTATGACACAAGAAACTCTCAAATGGAAGTTGTTTCATTTTTCCCTCAAGGAAAAAGCCAAACAGTGGTACAACCACTACGTTGAGAAGACAAACGGTGATTGGAGTGAATTATGAGACAAATTTTATCTTGCTTTCTTTCCCATTTCCCGAATTGTTTCCTTACGAAAGGAAGTACTATGCTTCCAACAGATGGAGAAGGAATCCATAGGTGCAGCTTGGGACAAATTTTCTCTTTTGAAAATTTCTAGCCCATATTTGTTAATCCCTGATCCAATGCTTTTGCAACATTTATTCATGGGATTGAACAAAGAGTCTGCCCTATATCTTGACATTACGGCTGGAGGATCTTTCCTCCATAAGACTCTAGAAGAAGGCAAGGATCTTCTGGACAGAAATCTAGAAAATTCTATCTTCATTATGGGTCTTAATGAGCCTCCCCAAGAGGAAGTCATGTCAAGAACGGAGGATACACTCTTGGACAAGGATGAAACCATTTCTTGTTTACCCCAAGCCTTGCCAGAGGAATCCTCTCCCGAACCTGAAACTACGAAGGTAGAAGAAATTCAACACTCGCAGTTTCCATTTTACTTCGAGGAAGAGCTTTTTGAAGATTATGGAAATACCTCGAAGTATTGTTGCCATAGGAAACCTTCATTGCCACCAACTCCACCTGAACCACCTGACGGGGTGTTCGTCCATCAGACGGTCAAGGAGTTGACCTCTATCCTGAGCAGAGAATGGACATATGAAGTCGAGAATTCACCCAAAATTCTTCGGATGACCTCACCTTTGGCTACCATTTTATGTTCTATTAGAGGGACACCAATGAGAATCCTATACAACCCCACTGTTGGAGCAAATCTCATTTCCGATTCTTGTGCTCTCGCCATTCTTGGTGATGTTCCATTGGCACCAACACGCAAATCCTCCCGAGATTCATTCGGAACCATTCTCGAAGGATGTGGGATTCTGCAACAAGTGTCTGTTAGACACGAAGATGTTGAGGCTCTCCTAGATTTTCACATGTTCGAAATCCAAGATTTCCACATCATGATAGGGATTCCCATAGAGAAATTTCTCATGGAAGTTCCTTTGGAAGGAAGCCTCAATATCAATCTTGGAGGGAGAAACTTCTCCATGCCTATTCTGCGTTCAAAGAACACATCTGCAAAATCTCCCATCCAAGATGAGCCAATGGAGGAGGTTAAGACTCTTCAATTTTTAGAACCCCTTGAAATTGAAGGAGAAGAAGACTTCGTCCAAGAGGAGGATGAGTTTCAGGAGGAAATTGAATTGCCAAAAGAAGAGCCATCCCCAAAACCTCCCGTTGAGCTCAAGATTCTACCTCCAGGCCTACGTTATGCCTTTCTAAATGGCGATTTGTATGCCCCTGTCATCATAAGTGACAAGCTTTCAGATGATGAAACGCTCAAACTCATAGCCATGTTAGAAAGGCATAGAGCTATTTTTGGATATTCACTTCAGGATCTCAAGGGAATTAGTCCAGCGTTATGCACCCATCATATTCCTATTGACCCTAAGAGTGTCCCCTCAAGGGAACCTCAAAGGCGATTGAGTAATGTGATGCGGGAAGTTGTCAAGAAAGAAGTCTTGAAACTTCTGCATGCCGGGATTATTTACCCTGTTCCTCATAGTGAATGGGTAAGTCCAGTTCAAGTAGTGCCTAAGAAGGGAGGTATGACGGTCGTTCAAAATGAGAGGAATGAATTAATTCCTCAATGGACCATCACGAGATGGAGGATGTGCATTGACTACCGAAAACTTAACAAGGCAACAAGGAAAGACCATTTTCCATTGCCCTTCATCGATGAGATGTTAGAGCGATTGGCAAAACACTCATACTTCTGTTTCCTTGATGGGTATTCGGGATATCATCAAATTCCTATCCATCTCGATGATCAATGTAAGACCACGTTCACATGTCCTTACGGGACCTATGCCTACCGGCGTATGTCCTTTGGACTGTGTAACGCTCCTACCTTTTTCCAAAGATGCATGATGTCTATATTTTCAGACATGATCGAGGATATCATGGAAGTTTTCATGGACGATTTCTTAGTCTATGGAAAAACTTTTGATCATTGTCTAGAAAATTTAGACAGGGTCTTACAAAGATGCCAGGAGAAGGACCTTGTGCTTAATTGGGAAAAGTGCCATTTCATGGTCTCGGAAGGCATCGTTCTTGGACACTTGGTGTCCGAGATAGGGATAGAGGTAGACGAATCTAAAATTGAAGTTATTGAAAAACTTCCACCTCCTATCAATGTTAAGGGAATCCACAGCTTTTTAGGTCATGCGGGGTTCTACCTACTATTTATCAAGGATTTCTCCAAAATCGTTAGACCCCTCACCAACCTATTAGCTAAAGAAGCTCCCTTTGATTTCGATGATGAATGCCTTAAATCATTTGGTATACTCAAAAAGGCACTCATCTCAGCTCCAATAATCCAACCTCCTGATTGGACGCTGCCATTCGAAATCATGTGTGATGCGAGTGACTTTGCTGTTGGTGCGGTCTTAGGCCAAACCAAAGATAAAAAGCATCACGCAATAGCCTATGCTAGCAAAACTCTGACAGGAGCCCAATTCAATTATGCCACAACTGAGAAAGAGCTCCTAGCAGTAGTTTTTGCTATCGACAAGTTTAGATCCTATTTGGTTGGAGCAAAGGTCATAGTATATATAGACCATGCTGCTTTAAAATATCTGCTTACCAAAAAGGATGCTAAACCCAGGCTAATTCGATGGATTCTTCTACTCCAAGAATTTGATCTGGAAATAAGAGATAAGAAAGGAGTAGAGAATTCAGTAGCAGATCATCTTTCAAGTATGGAAGTCACACAAACCCTAGACATACCTATCAATGACTTCCTACGAGATGATATGCTCCTCAAGGTGACAGCTGCTCACCCTTGGTATGCGGATACGTAAACTTTATGGTCACAGGATACGTACCACCAGGGGGAACGAAAAGAAACTCATTTATGAGAGTCGTAGACACCTTTGGGATGACCCTTACCTCTATCGAGTATGCGCCGATGGCCTTCTTAGAAGGTGCGTCCCATCAATCGAAGGCACCAAGATTATAGAAAAATTCCATGCTGGCCCCCTATGGTGGTCATTACGGTGTTTACCGTACTCAGGCAAAGATCTAGCAGAGTGGATTCTATTGGCCTTCAATGTATGAAGATACCAAGGAATTCATTCGCAGATTTTGGAAATGCCAGAAGCATGGAGGAATCTCTGCTCGCGATGCGATGCCCCTAACATACAATCTCCAACTGGAATTATTTGATGTATGGGGTGTTGATTTCATGGGACCTTTTCCTAGGTCTTATGATTGCGAGTATATTCTGGTTGCCGTCGATTATGTGTCAGAATGGGTAGAAGCATTGCCATGCAAAAATGCTGATTCCAAGCAAGAAAGGAAAATGTTCCATGAGATCATATTTCCACGCTTTGGAACTCCCCGTATGGTCATAAGTGATGGAGGGTCTCATTTCATAGATAAGACCTTCTGAAACTTTTTAAGGGAACTAGGAGTCCAACATAACATTGCTACCCCATACCACCCACAGACAAGTGGTCAAGCAGAAACTTCTAATAAGCAAATTAAGAATATTCTGCAAAAGACTGTCTTGGAAATGGGAACGGGATGGAAGCAAACGCTACCCGATGCATTGTGGGCATATCGTACTGCCTACAAGACACCTATCGGCATGTCTCCTTTCCAACTTGTCTATGGGAAGACTTGCCATCTTCCCGTAGAATTGGAACATAGAGCGTATTGGGCCATCAAGCAGTGGAACATGAATCTTAACGAAGCTGGAAATCACCGATTGAAGCAAATATCTGAGTTGGAGGAATGGAGAGATAAGGCGTACCACAGTGCCAGAATTTATAAAGAGAGAACCAAAAGATGGCACGATAAGAGGATTACGCCGAAAGAGTTCAAACCTGGAGATAAAGTTTTACTCTTTAACTCTAGGGTTAAACTCTTTGGATATGGGAAGCTTAGAAGTAAATGGGAAGGACCCTTCACTGGAGTAGAGACTTCATCCCATGGAGCAATCACACTCCAAGGTGATGACGGTCAACTATTCAAAGTGAACGGGCACCGACTCAAATTATTTCTTGATTCCCAAAAGGATATAGAAAAAGAATTTGATGTGGTAAATCTAATCGATTTCCATGCCATTTCTTTCAATTCTGTTTAAATTCTCCACGTCCAACTAATGGGCCCATCCAATTCTTCTTCTAGAAGGCCCATTTAATTGACCCGAGAAAATGTGGCCCAAACAGAGCCATAAGGGGTTCGACCGAACACTAGGGTCGGACGACTTTCCCTTTGCGTCGTTTACATTATGTTTTCTCGTGTTGATCCTCCTCGATATCCTCTACAAAATCCTAGGTGAAATGCATCGTTCCCTACCTACTTTGATTTCAATAAAGTGAACTTACCGGTTCATCTAACACCGGTAAACTTCCCCCTTTAGTTTATTTTGTTGAATAAAGAATTCAGGAAACAAGTGTGGGGGAAACATGTCTCCAATTCACGAATTCCCGACGTGAAAAATTAATGTTGCATATCAAAACACGTCGCGACCGAGTAAACAAAACGACCTGACGAAACAGAGCCACAGAAGAGCCACCATGAGGTCGGCCGAACCCCCCTGGTCAGACGACCTGTTCTCTGCTCCATACGACTCTGTTTCGCTCCAAAAAATCGGTTTGGATTTCCTCTCCCCACTTTTATGCTCTACCCTACTGTTTGATTTGATTTCATATTTTCCATTGCATATCTAAAATGAATCAACTCAACAAAATTGAAATAAAATTTGGTAGTCAAGAATTTGCTTAAGCTGAAAATTTGAATACTTTATATTTCAATTCATTACCTTGTTTATGATTCCCATAATTCAATAGGAAAAACACATCATCTAGGTATTTGACTAGTGTTATATGGTAAATGAGTTCTTTACAAATCATCCTTTTGCTAGAAATTGATTTTGACATTTGTAACTATTTGAAGTCTTGAACTTTGCCTAAATCTCTCATTGGAAATTTATATACCCACCAAGGCCATATGATACATTCATTGAAAACCACAAGCATATGCCACTTTGCTTTTCATTGAACTTTGTCAAACCCGTGACCTAATTGAGTGACATGCATGAACTTTTTGAATTGAAAACTCTTGTGCACTCCATTCATGCAAAATTTCTCACATTGAGAGTTTGCATCCATCAATCACCCATCCAAGAAGAAACTCCATATAATACAAATGAAAGCCTCTCTAAAAAAAATAAAAAGGAGTAGAAGACATGGCTACAAGAAAAAGAAAAAGCATCCACTCTTGAAAAAGAGTAAGAGTGCTAAAAAAAGCCATGTTTCATCCTTAAGAGAGAGCAAATTCATGGGAGTTATCACCTCACCCCTCCATTCCATTCATGTGCACAAGAATTTCCCCTTCACTTTGTTCATTGCATAAGTCTCTCATAGGATCAAGTTTTTGACTTACTAACATATGAATTGCAAATGTGTGCCACATTCATCCCTACCAAGCTCCAGATATAGCCACTTGTAGTATAGGGACAAGAATTGGCAAAATATGCCATGGTGAGGACTCAAACACTTTGAGAGATTTGAGATATTACAATAGAGAAGGCAAGGGCAAAAGTTCCTATGACTTTCAAATATAGCAATTGCCAAATCATTTCAGCAAAGAATGATCCAAGGGAACTTCATTCTAACTGTTCCATTTTTCAAACACCCAAGATTGATGTGGTAGCCACATACACAAAGGGGATCCATGAATTCAGGTATAAGTTGAAATATCCAGTATCCTTATTTTCTACCTTATAGCAAATTCATGACAACACTCTAGTTCTTCTTGCCTTCACTCGAGGGTGAGCAAAGGACTAAGTGTGGGGGAGTTTGTTAACAGTCCTTAAGTGCCATATTTTGACCGTCAATTCACCTCATAATGTGCATAAAAGAAACACAAAACATAGTGGTAGGGTTATACACTAACCCAATTCCAATAGTGTTGGTGTCTATTTGTATGTAGGTGAATTATTACCCAAAATACCAAAACATGCAGGGATGAATCCATGAAAATGGATTTCAACGAATCATGTGATGACACGTTGCAACACATGGATCAAATGGCCTACAAACAGAAGAATACGAGGAGATCCAATGGTGTTGCACCCATATACATCAAAAGGGCCCACCTAGAAGCCACCTGGAGGAAGCACTCCTCGAGGGGAGCCTTGACCAGGTCGGCCAAACCAGGGGTTCAGCCGACCTCTTCCTGGCACCAAACTCGGTCAATTGACACGTGTTGGCTCCTCCTGACTCCCTGGAGTCAATGGTGACTGATTCGCACGTTAATTGTGGTGGGAACCGACCCTTCTCCACCTATAAATAGACCCCCTCACCTCACTTCTCACACACACCAAAAGTTGAGAATAGTGCTACACTCCAAAGGTTTAGAGTAGTCCTAGAGGCTGCCAAAGTAGAAGGAGAGTGTGGTGAAGAGTCTAGGAGAAGGAGGCTTGGGCTTGTCAAGTCCCTCTTCTACACTTGTACCCCTACAAAGATTTTACTCAATCAAGTAAGCCTTCATGAATTCAATACAAGTTTGATCTTTTATTCTTAGTAGTTTGCACAAGTAGTTACTTGTGGGTTTGCTGCTTTAATTCATTAAAGGCTCTAGTTGTAGCTTTGTGTTTGAAACAACTAGCGTAGTGATTTAGAACGTAAGTGTGGTGCTTAAGTTATAAATCATCGGTGGATATCTCGTAGACCCATGGATTGAAGAGGTAGGCAGTAGGTGGGGACAGCCCTATCTGTCCTTCGTAATCCTCCACGTTCGGCTATGCCATAGGCTCTTAGCGGGAGTCGTCCTAGTATTGCTAGGAGTAAGCACGTTCCCGAAGCAAGCATCTACTACAAACTACCTTGAGTTAGGATCAATACTTTGAATTCCTCTCTGTTCCTTGCCTACCAAACAACTTTATGTCCTTGGGTGAGCTAGTTCGAAAGATTAGCACACATGTTCTTTGGATTCGATACCCTTGGGAATACTCCTTGAGGGGAAGTGCTACAACGGTTTTTCTGTGCGCTTGCGGATAACTCTATGTTGTTAAGAAATACCAACACCATTCAACGCCATCTTGGGCAGGCCAGCCTTGTACAAATTCATGGCCACTGCTCATTATGGCTACTTGGTGTTGAAGATGCCAACACCCTTAGGTGTTCTCCGAATCCGCAGAGACCGCACCGTTGGAGTTACTGCTCTGGAAGAACTCCATGCGCTTGCTATAGCGCAGGATGAAAGATCCGGAAAGGAACAAGCTCCGAAGCCTCCGAGCATTCGTCATCGAGGCTCAACCTCCGCACCTTATGTGCAACCAAGCGGCGACACCGACATTCCCGTCAAAGTCGTCGAAATTGATTCCGACGCCGCTCAGACCACCCATATATCGGGAGATCTGAACGACAAATAGGAACTCGTGCTCATCACTTTCCTTCGGGCTAATGTCGACGTGTTTGCCTGGCAACCGTCACAAATGTCTGGGATCCCTAGGGAAGTGATTGAGCACAATCTGAATATTTATCCCGACGCCCGGCCTGTACACCAGAAGCCTCAGAAGCAATCAGTAGAGCGACAAAACTTCATACGTCAAGAAGTGAAGAAGTTGCTCGAAGCTGGATTCATCCGAGAAGTCTTCCACCCAAAATGGCTGGCAAACCCAGTCGTTGAACCTAAGGCCGGCGGGAAGCTTCGGATGTGTATCGACTACACTACACTGAATAAGGCATGTCCAAAGGATCCATTCCCACTACCTAGAATAGATTAGATAGTGGATTCCACATCCGGTTGTGAATTACTATGTTTGCTAGACGCATATTATGGGTATCATCAAATCAGAATGTCTAGGGAAGATGAAGAGCATACTTTGTTCATCACAGTATATGGATTATGTTGTTACACTACCATGCCATTCGGTCTCAAAAATGCTGCTTCAACGTTTGTACGAGCTATGTACAAAACTTTTGAAGAGCTCATTAGATATGTAGTGGAAGTGTACGTCGATGACATCGTCGTCAAGATCAAGAACAAGGAGTCATTTCTTGACACCTTGCAAGCTGTCTTCGACAAGTTGCGAATCACACGCACGAAGCTGAACCCGGACAAGTGTGTCTTCCGGGTTAGCTCCGGAAAGCTTCTTGGATTCTTGGTGAACCACCGAGGAATAGAAGCAAATCCGGCGAAGATTAAAGCTATTGAAGACATGCGGCCACCAGCCCGCGTCAAGGATGTCCAGAAGCTGACTGGATGTCTAGCTGCCCTCAGCCGGTTCATCTCAAGACTGGCGGAACGGGCGCTACCCTTCTTCGAATTATTGAGGAAGTCCGGACCATTCCAATGGTCTGAAGAAGCAGAAAAGGCTTTCCAAGAGCTAAAGCAGTTCCTCATCACTCTACCAACTTTGGTAGCTCCTAATCCTGGTGAGCCACTTCTGCTTTACATTTCAGCAACTGACGAAGTTGTTAGAATGGTCCTAGTTGCGGAAAGACCAGAACCATCTCCAGTTCAGGAAGCCAGACCCCTCCAAGAGGGTCCGGAGCTACCTGAAGGCGAGTCTGAGTCCCAGCCCCCAGACCCGAATCCTCAATGCAATACACCGGAGGATGAACTTCCTTCAAATGAAGAAGTTGTTGTTGCCTACCAAGAAGATCCGGACCCCTCCGGTAAGGTCCGGATCACTCCAGAAGAAGCTCCAGGTTCCTCTAACCAGAACCCGGAGGGCCCCGAAGAAGGTCTGGACCCCTCCGGGAGGGTCTGGGTTGATGAGGAGGAAGCTCCGGGTCCCTCCAAGAGGGTCTGGATAGTCCAGCACCCAGTGTACTTCATCAGTAAAGTACTCCATGACGCCAAGACTCAGTACCTAGAGGTGCATAAGCTTCTCTATGCAGTTCTTATTGCCTCTAGGAAGCTTCAACACTACTTCCAAGCTCACAAGATTTCAGTGGTAACTTCTTATCCACTGTGTGCAATCTTGCATAACCCCAACTCTACTGGGAACATTGAAAAGTGGCAGCAGAACTGGCCGAGTTCGATCTTGAATTCGTCCCAAGACAAGCGATCAAGAGTCAAACACTAGCGGACTTCGTGGCAGAATGGACCCCCTCTCCATCAAATCCTAGGGGCCCCAGTGAGCAGAAGCTGGAACCTAAGGTTCCGGTCTTCACCGAGCCTCACTGGACTCTCTACTTCGACGGCTCTGTGCAGAAGCAGGGGGCCGGAGCTGGAGTCCTTCTCCTCGCTCCGACCGAGGAGAAGGTCAAATACATGGTTCACCTTGACTTCAAGGCGACCAACAACATGGCAGAGTATGAAACACTAATATATGGGCTCAAGGTGGCACTATCATATGGTGTCAAGCAGCTGTTGGTAAAGGGTGATTCGTAGCTCATTATAAAACAAGTCCAAGGTGAATGCTGCTGCAATAACCCTGAACTAGCTGCATACCTACTTGAAGTCCAGAAGCTTCAGAAGGACTTCGACGTCCTAGATCTTTGCCATGTACAGCATCTCAACAATGCTGAAGCCGATGAACTCTCGACGAAAGCTTCAACCGGAGCTCCGGCTCCTGACGGAACCTTCGTCTGGAGATTGTCAAGACCAACAGCTCAACCTACTGAACTGAGCGAAGGGGGCGAGACCAGCACCTCGAAGCTGGCGGTCCCGATGGCCCTGTTACCATGGCGTCCATCAAGGGTCGTAGGTGCTGCAGGAAGCTCCGAGCAACCCAGCACACAAGACTCAAATGCTCAAGTTAGCTCCGATGCATGGATCTCGGAGATCCGGAACTACTTGAAAGACAACATCCTTCCTGAAGATAATGTATCCGCTAACCAAATAGTCAGATTGGCTAAAAGATACACACTGGTAGAAGGGGATCTCTACCGGCATGGTGCCAACAGCGTCCTAATGCGGTGCATTACAAGGGAAGAAGGCCACAAGCTTCTCGCGGAAATCCATGGAGGCGAGTGTGGGAACCACACATTTTCCTGCACGTTGGTTGGTAAAGCCTTCCAGCATGGTTTTTACTGGCCTACACCACTCCAGGATGCAACCGAGCTAGTGAAGAAATGTGAAGCATGCCAGTACCATGCAAAGCAAATTCACACACCAGCTCAACCACTACAAATGATACCTTCTTACATGGCCATACGCTGTGTGCGGGATGGATATCTTGGGACCTTTCCCAAGAGCCGTCGGAGGTTACAAGTTCCTGTATGTTGCCATTGACAAGTTCACCAAGTGGCCGGATGCAACTCCAGTTGTGACAATAAACAAGCAATCAACTATCAACTTCTTGCAGTCCATAGTACGCAGATTTGGAGTCCCAAACAAGATCATAACTGACAACGGGACCCAATTCACAAGCTCTGCATTCCAAGGATATTGCGAACACCTTGACATTCAAGTCAGCTACGCTTCCGTAGCTCACCCGACAAGCAATGGCCAAACTGAGAGAGCAAATACAGAAATCCTAAAAGGACTCAAGACATGCACATATGAGCGCTTGAAAAAACATGGAGCCAACTGGATTGAAGAGCTTCCGCCCACACTGTGGGCCAACAGGACAACTCCAAACCGGTCAACTGGAGAGGCACCATTCTTCTTGGTGTACGGAGCTGAAGCAGTCCTTCCTCCGGAAATCACCTTGGGGTCGCTCCGGGTCCGGACCTTCGACGATTCCATGCAAGACCAACTTCGACGTGAAGACCTAGACCTCCTTGAAGAGGGAAGGTGCCGAGCAGCTGTTTGGAATGCCCGATACCACCAAGCTCTTCGGCACTATCACCAAAGGCATGTTCATAGCCGACAGCTCGAGGAAGGCGATCTGGTGCTATGGAGAATACAAACTCGAGAAGGGTTAAAAAAACTTTCCCCCAGCTGGGAAGGACCCTTCTGAGTGATCAAAGTATCTCGTTCTGGATGCGTTTGCTTGGCAACTGAGGATGGGACATCGCTCCCTAATCCTTGGAACATTGAGCACCTCCGTAATTTCTACACTTAATATCACAGAGGTGAGTCTGTACTTACATGTGATGTAGGTTATAGCGTCATTGTACAGAGTCGGGTAGCCCCTCCGGGGAAACAGCCGGATCTTTCCCGGAAGGTCCACAAGGTTCAGGCAACACTTGACACAATCTCAGAACTAAAAGTGTAGCTAGCTACCTTGGATCAAACGAGAAACGCAACACACTTAGCCTGGTTTCATACCCTAAGAGTGTATTTGTTTCCCCTGTACCCCGGACCTATAATGAAAGACATCATTGTGTGAAAACAGACTCCACGTGCATTTATTTTGTACAGGCTCAATATTTTTTATTTTTCTCGTTCTTGTCTATAACAAAGTTGTGCAATTCTCAAGAATCTTTAGCTCGACCAATTCATGTATAATTCAAGTCACTTTGTTAATTCTTTTAGGTCTTGACATTGTTGAATGGTCTACTCGCCTGAATGCTGCCAAGCCAACCTAGGTCCGGAGTGTGCTATCAACTTAGCCTGGTCCTGCACCCTAAGTACGCCACTCTACCTACACCCCGGCAGGCCGAAGTAAGGTGAGTCCAGGATACGGTTAGACGTTAACAACATAAGCAAATGCACTTGATTGTATATAGAATTGCGTTCGACCTAAAAGTTTCTTTCGGGAATAATAAGCCGCAAACGAGTTATAGATGAGAAATGGATTTCACTATTTTTCTTGACTCCAGTGTGCAGGAAAAATAAAGATCTCATGATGATGGTGGATGAAGACGGAGCTATCAAAGCTTCGACACCCCCGAAGGTGGTCCGTTGTCTATGTTTCAAACATTGATAGTAGACGTCGCTGGAGCTACCAAGTTCCAGCAAACTCAGGGGACCAACCATCAACGTGAAGAGAAGATGGTGGGAAGACTCCCCAGGGGGGTCTGCTGTAGACGCACCGCGTGTTGACAGTGGTCACTGCCAGAGCTACCAAGCTCCGACAACCAAAGAGGACTAACTGTCGACGCTCTACGTATGGACAAGGGCCACTGCCGGAGCTACTAAGCTTCAACAACCTCAGGGGGCCCCTACTATCGACGACTTTGGACCTACAAACTACTTGTTCGAAGCGCGCACGTATTCAACAAAATGCTACATCCTCTTGGTACATGTTCACAATCAAATTGTGTACATCTACTAGGGGGCCAAGTGGGACAAAGGTGTTGAAGACAAAAAATGAAATTCATAAAATTCTTGGATTTCATTAATCTGGAAACAAGAGATTACAAAATTGGAGAAAAGAAGAGAAGATACAAGCAGGAGCTACAAAGAGAAAGTCCTAGATCCTACGGAAGAATGAGGCGACCTTCTGGGCAACCTATGACACGCTCGCCTTGGCGGCATCTCCCTCTCCTTCGATGGGACCTTCGAGCACCGGGTCTAGTGGGAAATGAGGATCCCGACTTGTATAGCACGTCAGCATGTACTCTGCGACGTTCTTCGCCAGGGATTGTTCTTCGGTTTCCAACTGGTCCACAATGATGTCGCCCATCTTGTTGAGCATGTTGCTTGCCGAGCTCAACGCCTGCAACGCCTGGTCCAGCTCTGGCTCCGGGTCGTCCGGACGCACGGGACTAAAACCCAGCGGCGTTAGCGCGTCATTGGCTTTGCCCAAGAAGTCCCAAAATTGTTGGTACTCCGCAAACCTTGAGCCTTGCACCTCTTCCTAGGACCTCTTGGTCACTACAAGCTCTGAATCCTCCCGGGCAAGGCGCTCGACCTCTTTAGCATTCTGCTGAATCTTTTCAGCAACTTGCCTTTCGAGTTTACTAAGCTCCTCTTCCCGGAGGTGGATCTTGTTCTAGTGGTCGACTAGGTCTTTCTCCCGGCCCCACACTTTCTTCTCCCTGGCAGCAATTTCATTCTCCCTCTTGGTGAGGTCTTGTCCCCGCTTCCAGGCCTTCTTTTCCTCTTTCTCGCAGCGCTCCTCTAGCTTCTTGGTGTGCTCCGCGAGGCTCTTGTCACCCAGAGTCAGCCTCTGAATAAGCTCCTCCCCCCTCTTCACGAGGTCATCACACAGCTTCAGGAGTTTTTGCTCTTCATCTTCGAGCTTTTTTCTCCCGCTCCTCAAGATCCTCTCGGCGCTTGACAAAGCTGTCGTGGATGGTGTTGAGCTTCTCCTGGCGATTATTTGTTGCTTCATTGGCAGCCACAACCTGTTTGTGGATGGCCCGGGACTGGTCGTCGAGTGATCGCACCATGCTTTCCCTCTCATGCAGCAGCTGGCCCCAATACTCCATCCTAGCCTTCTCCCTCTGGACCCACTCCTTGTCGTCGGCCAGCCTTTTTTGCGCCAGCTTGGTCTTGAATTGTAGTTGGTTGCATCACCTCCTAAGAGTCTGGCGCTCCACTTCAAGAGCCTTGCTGTCGTGGTAAAAGGCCAGCTGGACCTGACAAAGGCTAGAGCAGGCATTGTCGATGGATAACGACAGGGGGATCGACTCCAGACCTGCCGTGGTCCTTTTCACTGGCTCCAACGGGTTCTCCGTAACAAAAATCGGGTCCCACTCTACAAGAGTGGTCCCCTGTGCTTCTGCGGCACTTGGGCCGCCCTCCGGGGTAGCCTCGGTCGCCGTCGAGGATGGTCCGACAACAAAAGTTCCTACCTCCGGAGTCAGATCCGGAGGTCCTACCGCCAGGTCATCAGCAGCCGGTCCCTCAGGCGGGGGACCGACGGCTTCGTCTTGGCACCCTAGCTCAGGCGCGGGTACCTCTGGGACCACCACATCCGGGGTAGGCATTGAAGGTTCGGCTGGAGCTGAGGCCACTTCCGGCTCCGGTGCTGGCGCCTCCTCTGCCGCTGGTTCAGGCGCTGGCGCTTCGACCTCTACTGGTTCAAAGGCCGACACCTCCGCAACAACCGGCTCAGGCGCTGGAACTTCATCAACCACCGGCTCCACCGCCGGGGCTTCAACAACATTGGGCTTTAGGGCCGGAACTGCAGCTACCTCCGACTCTGAGGCCGGAGCGTCCATCATCTCAGCATCCAAAACCGGAGCTTCAACCTCCGGAGCTGGTGCCATTGGTACATCTTCATTCCCGTTGTCTGGCGCTACCACGGGAGCTTTTGGGGATGAGTTGAGGTCAAGGACCATGACATGGCACCGGAGCTGCCGCGACCTCAGCCACCACCTGGGGCGGCGCTGGAACTGGAGTCGGAGCCTCCGCCTGTATAGCATCAGCCGCTGTCACAGGAACTGGAGCTTCAACCCCTTTCTTGGGTACCCTGTGGATGAAGGACGAAGAAACTCAAAACATGATTACAACAAAAAACAATCAACTAAGGTAAAAAGCAAATTTACCTTGGGAGACTTCCGCTCCAGATAGTGCAGTATCTCTTCGTCAGATGCTCGGAGCCCGACCTGGGGAGACACCGATCAACTATTGTAGTAGCTCTGGAAGGCCATTCGGAGCTTACTGCCGCCATCAATGACGCCTTGGTCGGGGCCTTCCTTAACTGGGAGGGACCCTCAGACCTGGAGCCCTTTGCTGGTTCCGGCGCCGAAGTCATCTGGGCGGAGCTGGTGTCCTGGGGAGACGCTGATGCTGGAGTGGTTGTCTCCGTAGAAGACCTCCCCCGCCGGGGAGAAGGAGCTGCCGAGGAAGGACCAAGTCTGACGGACCTCCCGTCAGAGTGCTTCAACTTCCTCTTTCAGCTTGAGGGCTCGGCCAACTCCTTGCCCTTGCCTTGGACTTCAACTCTCTATCTCGGGGCGGAAGTAGGGCCACCCTCGGAAGCTCCGGGGATCACCAACCCGATGGTCGGACACCTCGCTACCTCGCCGAGGTCGTCAAGCACTGGCATACTTCGCCAGAGCTCCCTGCTGAACTCCGCCTCCATGTCCAGTGGGAGAAAAGCCGCTGGTGGAGTCAAGTCGTCGCCCTCGATGTCGATGTCGTGCTGAAACTTCTTGAGATGAAGCTCCAAAGCCGCACCTGCTAGATTGGACTTCAAACCGGTCTCAATCCGGCCATCGTCCATCACGCTGTTGAGGGCCCAGACGAGCTTCTCCCTCTTCTTCAGCGGAGCCCGCCTGTTGACCAAAAAGTTGCAGAAGACCGCCTGGGGGGTCACTCCTCATTACACACATTGGCGGATCCTAGTCAAAGCAGGGTTGAAGGTCTTCGATAGCACCAGAACCTCACTCCAGACCTCAGTGTCTACGTTGGGAAGGACTTCAGGCAGCTCCAGCTTCTCGTGCTCCTCCGTCGTGATGACAATCCAATCTTTCTTCCAGTTGTCCCACTTGTCGAAAGGGAACGACCTCAAGTACTTGTACGGGCATTTCTTGCGCTTCACAAAGTAATAGAAGCCAAGATACTCATCACTCTTGCCGATGGTGTGGATGGTGAAGAAGGTGCGGAAAAGCTCGACACAGGAGGGAATACCCACCCACATCTCGCAGAAGTGGACGAAGGTTGACACGAGAAGAATGGAGTGGGGGCCAAGGTGGTGCAGCTGCAGACCATAGAAGTCCAGCAGCATTAGGAGAAAAGTGGAGAAGGGTGGGATCAGACCCACCATGGCGTACGCGGAAAAGTACACCATGTCATCGGCGCACTTCTTCTTGAACGGGAGCTTGCCGACGTGCACCATGTAGTTGAAGGAGTCGCTGGACCACCCCATGTAGATCCGGACCTTCTTCAAATCGCCGTAGGTCGTGAGATGGCTCTTGCGGAGACCCAACTCCATCACAGCACGGTGGGGCGAGAGAGGAAAAGCAAACAAAAGTTTGGAGGATTCGAGCGCAAGTTCAAATGAAGGTGTAAGGAATCCCCAAATGGTGCACACTTTCTTTCTTAAGTAAGCCCCCGAAACACTTAGATGGAAACCGCGGAGGGGCCAACGATACAGTTCAAAAAATTCACCCTGTCAATGACAAGGGGGCTCGAGGCCACCCCGACGATCAAGTCGAGGTCCTTACCCCAGGCGAACAGTTGTCATCATGAGAGGCGGGAAACCAAAGGGCAGCAGCCTAACAGGGCACGCGGAACCGATACGGTTTTCACATCGGGAATTGGCGACCTTCAATAGCGTGAGATCCGCACACGTAGATCTCACCTGCCGCATCTGAAGATGCCACACGACGGTGGTTTAACTGCAAACCACCACCTTCACAGCACATGCAAAAATCCTTAAAGACATGGCGTCAAAATCAAAAAATGGACCCGCCTCCAGCAGAATGACTTAATCCAAAAAAGTCTCTCCCAGAGGTGGGCCCAGGGGGCCACTGTCAGTACCCTACGTACCGGATACCCTTTGGGACAGCAAAGAGTACAAAGGAACTTCACCTATCTAAGTTGAAGACCTCCGAAGGCCCCACGTGTCATACGAAACCGGACCTGCCTCCTTTCTATGGTTAGTCCAAGTGCCGCCACGTGTATCGTTAAACCGGAGCTACATTCCACACATGGGAAAGCTCCAGACTAGATACCTGTGTAGCACCCCCGGACCTAACCCCCGACAGAGGGAAGCTCTGGTTTTGACACGTGTACAACAGCACCGGACCTACTCATCCAAGACAGTAAGCTCCGGAGCTGCCACGCGTCCAACCGCCGGACCTTCAATCTCAACAGGCAGAGTGGTGGACTTCCAACGGCTCGTATCTTCAAGGAACATTAAAGACCTCAAGACCCGATTAAGTGTCATTAATACTGTCTCAATAACACATGATCGGAGGGCCCTTAATATCAGTAACGCCACTGTCAAGGCGCGTTACCCACTATTAAGGGTAATCAAGCTCATTAATTGTGTGTTAAGCATCAGTAACCGTCAGGGCCACATGTCAGGCCAGGCTGACGATGTAACGGCCAGTCCTTGTACTATAAAAGGACTGATCGAGCGATACACAAAGGAAGAGGAATCTTCCACACGCGCTCAAGACACTCAAGCGCTGAGACATCCAATACCACAACATCACACCCGTGGGGTAGGGTATTACGCTCAAGCGGCCCGGACCACGTAAATCCTCGTGTCAACTTGCCACCTTCTTCTGAATCTCCGCGCGCCCACAACCGAACTAAGAACTCCGCGGGCTGCCAACGGTAGTACTGGGAGAATTCCCGGAATCACCCTCTGACAGTTATGATTCTTTCATAACATTCACAGATGATTTTAGTCGTTATGGCTATATTTATCCAATCAAAGAGCGATCTGAAGCGTTGGATACGTTTAAGATATTTAAGGCTGAAGTAGAAAATCAGCACGACGTTAAGATTAAAGTAGTAAGGTCTGACCATGGAGGTGAGTACTACGGTCGACACACCCCTTATGGCCAAGTCCCTGGACATTTTGCAAGGTTTTTAGAGGAAAATGGCATAGTAGTCCAGTATTCTACACCAGACGAACCTCAACAGAACGGTGTAGCGGAACTGCGAAACCGTACGCTTATGGACATGGTAAGAAGCATATTGAGCTATTCTACACTACCAATTAGTTTGTGGATGGAGGCCTTAAAGACCGCCACTCACGTACTTAATCGTGTTCCATCTAAGTCAGTACCTAAGATACCGTATGAGATGTGGACGGGACGTAAGCCCTCACTGAACTATCTACATGTGTGGGGATGTCCAGCAGAGGCTAAGATGTTCAACCCGAACTTAAGAAAACTGGATTCTAGAACAATCAGTTGTCATTTTATTGGCTATCCTGAAAA
Organism: Tuctoria greenei; assembly: GCA_036927565.1. NCBI lineage: Eukaryota > Viridiplantae > Streptophyta > Magnoliopsida > Poales > Poaceae > Tuctoria > Tuctoria greenei. Next base: position 212,473,427 of record JAYESD010000004.1, on the reverse strand, counting down.
GAGTAAGAGATTTAGGTTCTATTGTCCAGGTAGACACACTAAGTTTATAGAAACAAGACATGTCGTGTTTTTAGAGGACACTATGATTAGGGGGAGCACCGTACGACGTGAAATAGATCTTGAGGAGGAGCGGATTAGTCTACCCTGCTCTGGTGACTCAAGAGCCTTATTTCACCCTACCTGCTGTCGTTGTGCCACAAGTGCCGGCCACTAGTGACACGACACCTGTCGTTGCACCTCCGTTGGCCACAACAGAAATAAGTGAGGTTCCACCTCCTCAGCCTGTTGAGGATATGGTCGAACAAAATGAGGTTCAACAACAGCCTCAACCCTTAGATAATGCGCAAATAAGAAGATCACAAAGAGTAAGACGATCGACAATTCCAAGTGATTATCAGTTATACTTAAGTGAAGAAATTCAGATTAAGGATGATCCCACCTCTTTTGAAGATGCCATGAGTAGACCTCAGTCGTCCGAATGGTGTAAAGCTATGGAAGATGAAATAAGATCTATGAGTGCCAACAAAGTCTGGGACTTAGTAGAGATTCCTAAAGGAGCCAAAACTGTAGGCTGTAAGTGGGTCTACAAAATTAAGCGTGACTGCAAAGGGAAGATTGAAAAGTATAAGGCTAGACTTGTGGCTAAGGGATTCACTCAACGGGAGGGTATCAATTACAATGAGACTTTCTCTCCCGTGTCATCTAAGGATTCTTTTAGAATTATGATGGCATTGGTAGCACATTACGATTTAGAATTACATCAAATGGATGTAAAGACGACATTCCTCAATGGGGATCTATATGAGGACGTCTACATGGCTCAACCAAAGGGTTTTGTCATCGAGGGTAAGGAACATATGGGATTCCACTTGAAGAAGTTTATTTATGGACTTAAGCAAGCTTCAAAGCAATGATACCTAAAATTCGATGAGACGATAAGGAAGTTTGGGTTTAAGGAAAATGAGGAGGATAACTGCATTTATGCTAAATTTAAGAATGAGAAATTTATTTTCCTCATACTATACGTAGATGACATACTACTAGCAAGTAGTGATGTCAACCTACTCCTAGAAACTAAGAAGTGTTTGTCCTCAAACTTTGAGATGAATGATTTAGGTGAAGCTTCCTATGTTCTAGGAATTGAAATTCACCAAGATCGAAGTAAAGAGGTATTAGGATTATCTCAGAAGGCATACTTAGAAAGCGTACTCAGAAAGTACGGTATGCAAGGCTGTAAGCCCTCGCCTATCCCAATAGTTAAAGGTGACAAATTTTCACAATCGCAATCGCCTAAGAATCAGTATGAGGTTGATCAGATGAGAGGAATTCCGTATGCTTCTGCTGTCGGGAGCTTAATGTATGCTCAAACATGTACACACTCTGACTTAGCTTTTGTGACTGGGATGCTTGACAGATATCAACGCAATCCAGGTCTAGACCATTGGAAAGCACTTATGAAGGCTCTAAGATACATACAGGGTACTAAGAACCTCATGTTAAAGTATAGTAATTCAGACCCATTAGAAATAGTGGGTTACTCAGATTCATATTACGCGGGTTGTGTGGATACTAAGAAATCCACATCAGGCTATATATTCATCCTCGCGAATGGAGCTATATCGTGGAGAAGCTCCAAGCAAGTTATAACTGCATCGTCCATAATGTATGTTGAGTTCATAGCTTGTTATGAGGCCACTGGACAGATATCTTGGCTTAAGAAATTTGTTCCCGGTCTAAGAGTGGTAGACAACATTCATAAACCACTTAAGTTATACTGCGATAATGAGCCAGCAGTGACATACTCTCACAACAACAAGTCGAGTGGTGCTGCCAAACATATCAACATTAAGTATTATGTTGTAAAAGAGAGAATCCAGGATAATTCAATCAGTCTCGAGCATATAAGAACTAATCAAATGCTTGCGGATCCGCTAACCAAGGGTCTCCCTCCCAATGTGTTCAGAGAACACGTAGCCGGCATGCAATTAGGGGAGAGCGTGTGAAACAAGTCCTGGATACTAAGGGGACACCTAAGTATAAGGTTATTTCTGATTGTGAGACGTATTGTGGTCTTCGAGTTGAACAGTACGTAAATGGCTGTTTCTGATGCTTCGTGCTCCTTATGTCAAAGCAAGAAGAAATATACATAAGTTTAGAATAAGAATAAGTTAAGTAGGAAATAAGTTGTCCCAAGATCAAGGGGGAGAATGTTAGGGGTGATCCCGGTACAACCGGGTACCCCGTGGGGGTCTCCTGTAAGAAACGAGCGTGGGGCAACAACCCACGCCGAACCCCTCTCAGCCGCGTCGTACTCATGGGGGGGGGGGCGTAACAGACTCATTCTGTTGCGCCCCCCACCTGGTATGCGCTATATATGTCACAGGGGGACCTCAGGGCGAGGACACGCTAGTGCACACGTTCCCAGAGGCCCCCGCCACATCTAACCCTAATTGTCATCGAATCTGCTCCAAGCCGCCACTGCCTCACGTCGTCCTGCATCAACGAACTCCCTGCGTCAAGCTAACTCTCTTGTGACAATCCACCTGAGCCCAATGGCATCTGGTGGACCCTCTGACGGTTACCCTAATCTCCCTCTTCCTAAGCCTCTTCGTTATTCTAGATGATACATGTTCTGTTTCCATGATTGAATTGTCTGATCGTTAGCCTAAGTCATTAGATTGATTGTCTAACTATGCTTAAGTGTATCTGTTAGACTAAGATTAGTCCTAAGTGCTCCTAATTAGGTGTTACCAATTTTGATCCTAAGTACACTAAGAACTAACAGAGGGCAGAAGAAGATCGTGCTGGTTTGGATGCTGCAGAACAAAGTGATTTAATTTGGAAGATGATCTGGATAGTAAATAATATTTACCTGGTTCTGGCATAAGGTTGTGTGAGGTGGGGTAGTAGATCGAAGTAGAGGAGAGGAGGAGGGATGCCGTGGGGAGGAAGAAGATAGGCGAGATTAGTTTCTTCTCATTCATTCTCGATGGTGCTCCCGTGTTCTCAGCGTTCCTACATATAGGTCGCGGCTATCTATTACATCAGGCCCATTTGGTGCCCGCAATTCTTACACTTTTCTTCTTGGGCCGGAATCCGCGACGAGGCCCATCCGCATCTGGTGCTGACAGCTGCTCGGACGACATAGTGGCATGATGAACATGGCTAACATCCCCCTCCCTGAGGCCGAGCTTGACCCCAAGCCGGTGCCAGCGGAAATTGTTGACGAAGCATGGTGACATTTTCCCAAGTTGCGAGCTCAACTGGGCTGTGCGACCACTTGATGAGGGCCTGGTGCACAGTGGAGCCACCTCGCGCGATCTGGCGCTCCTAGAGAACCTGCTCAGGAATCTGAAAGTGTGAGAGATCATCAGGTAAGGTAGGACTTACTGACAGGGGCTTGATGAAAGCAGGCTTCAGCTGGGAGACATGGAACACCGGATGGATCGATGAAGATTGTGGGAGATCAATCTTGTAAGTGACGGTCCCGATGGGAGGCAAGACAGGAAATGGACCAAAGAACTTGAAGGCGAGCTTCTGGCAAGAGCGGTGGGCGGCTGAAGATTGAATGTAAGGTTGCAATTTTACATATACCAGGTCCCCGACGCAGAATGAACGCTCAGAGTGGTGTTTATCAGCCTGGGACTTCATGCGTTGCTGAGCGTGTAGGAGATGCTGACGAGCCAGATCAGACATAACAGAGCGATCACGCAACCAGGCTTGAAGGTCACCCTGGAATGGCACAGAAGCGGAAGATAAAACAAAATATGTTGGATGATGACCATAAAGTCCCTCAAAAGGAGATTTTCCCAGCGCCGAATGGAAAGTAGTATTGTACCATAACTCTGCAAGACCAATCCATTTGCTCCATTTATCTAGACAGGCGTAGATGAAGCACCTTAAATAGGTTTCCAGGCATTGATTAACCCGTTCTGTTTGACCATCAGTTTGAGGATGGTAAGCGGAACTCATGCGAAGCTGTACGCCAGCCAAAGTGAAAAGATCTTGCCAGAGTTTGCTTGTAAACACCTTATCCCGATCAGAAATGATAGCAGTTGGCAAGCCATGAAGTTTGTATATGTGGTCCATGAATACCCGTGCCACGGTTGATGCAGAGAAGGGATGATGGAAGGTAAGGAAGTGGGCGTACTTGGTAAATTTGTCAACCACCACTAAGATGCAATTTGCAGAACCGGAAAGAGGCAATCCTTCGATAAAGTCCATCGAAATCACCTGCCAAGCTGAAGTGGGAACGTCCAGGGGTTGTAACAATCTGGGATAAGGCGATCGGTCCGGTTTAGCTTGTTGACATACTGTGCAAGACTTATAATAGTCCGTAACGGATCTTGTGAGGCCCTTCCAAAAGAATAGTTGTTTGATGCGGCGCACCGTGACCGGAATACCGGAGTGGCTCCCAACTGCATTGGAGTGGAGTGAAGAGATGAGCTTGTGTTGAATTTCCTTGTCGCTACTAATCCAAATCTTACCCTTACGACGGAGAATAACCTGTTGCAAGGTAAAATTGGGAGTAGTGTCCGGTCGTAGGGACAAAGCTTGGAGTATTTGCTGAGAGTATGGGTCAGTTTGATAGCTTGACAGAACATCGTCGAGCCACTGTAGTTTAGCCTGAGAAACAACCAACACTTGAACAGGGGAAGAGGGCCTTCTAGATAGTGCGTCGGCGACCCTATTCTACGAGCCTTGCTTGTACAGAATCCTGAATTGCAAACCCAGTTGAAGGCCTTCTGTTGCCAGGGTGCATGTAGGCGTTGGTCCAAAAGGTGGGAGAGAGCGCGTTGATCCGTCTTAATCACGAACTTGCTGTACTGCAAGTAAGGGCGCCATTGCTCGACGGTGAGAAGAACTGCCATATATTCCTTCTCATAAGCCGACAAGCCGAGGGACTTAGGGCCGAGGGCTTTGCTAATGTAGGCGATGGGATGGTCATCTTGCATCAGTACCGCACCAATTCTGGACCCAAAAGCATCCGTCTCAGTACAAAATGGTTTGTCGAAGTCTGGAAGTGCAAGGATAAGGGCTGTGGCAAATGCCGACTTGAGGGATTGAAAGGCAATGTCATGATCTGAAGTCCATATAAAAGGAGTATTCTTCCGGAGAAGGTTGGTCAATGGCTTGCTGAGAATGCCAAAATGCTGAACAAAGCGACTGTAATAGCCCGCCATGCCAAAAAAACTTCGAAGTTCCTTCAAGGTTGTTGGAATAGGCCAGTGAACGATAGATGAAACCTTGCCAGGGTTTGTTGCTACGCCTTCTGAGCTGAGAATGTGACCCAGGTATGACAATTGGTTTTGGCAAAAAGAACACTTCGTGAACTTGACCTTCCACTGGTCTTTCAACAACAGATCAAACACGAGCTTGATATGGGTCATATGTGAAGCGAAATACGAGCTGTATATAAGGATATCATCAAAAAACACCAACACACACTTGCGCAGAAGGGGGGCGAGTGTTGCATTCATTGCGCCCTGAAATGTGGCTGGTGCCCCTGTCAACCCGAATGCCATAACGCGGAATTTGAAGTGGCCCTGGTGCGTTGAAAAGGCAGTCTTGTAACCCTCGCCCGACTGAAGTTGAATTTGATGAAAACTCGACTATAGATCCAATTTAGTGAACCATTTGGTTGCGGAGAGCTCATAGAAGATGTCTTCCATCACGGGTATTGGGTACTGCCGCTTGCGGGTCAAGGCATTGAGGTGGCGGAAGTTGACACAAAAACGCCACCACTTATCCTTCTTTTTAACCAGGAGGACAGGGGAGTTAAAGCGCTGGTACTCGGTTGGATGAGGCCACTGCATAACATTTCCTGCACTTGAGCTTCAATCTCGTTCTTTAACTTGGGAGGGTACCGGTATTGTCTGATGTTGATCGGTTGAGCTCCTTGGAGTAAGGGACCGTGTGGTCACAAGCACGACTGGGAGGAAGACCCGTAGGTGGCTTGAATAATGTAGAGTAGGAATGAATCAGGTCTTGGATCTCTGAAGGAAGAGATGTTGGACTGACTGAGACCTCCGAATCATCCACGGCGAGGACCTGTATAATAGTTTCAGGAGGCATATCTGTCAAAATACCTTGTAACACCACAGTAGATCCTGCAACCGAAATAGCCAACCATTTCTGACCCTAGTGCACTTGCATAGGGCTGTGCTGCGATAACCAGTCCATACCTAATATCAGATCAAAACTGTGGAGGGGGAGGATCTTGAAATTGGAGGTGAAGTTGGTATTCTGACAAGACCAGGATGCTCTCTTCAGTTCAGAGGTGCACAGGAGTGAGTCGCCATTTGCTACTGATACTTTGATCGACTTCAAGAGAGGTGTAACACCTTGGATCTTCTAGGCCACTAAAGAACTCAAAAACGAATGAGAGCTTCCGCTATCGGTAAGGATCAATATGTTCAAGCCTTGCAATTCACCATACGATTTCAATGTTCGATGAGCATCCTGACCAGAGCTTCCGGCATGAGAAAGGATCATCAACGGTTGACCATCCAGTATGGGATCCTGAGAGTCAGAAGGAGTGTCACTGGAGCTAATGACATCCCACAGTTCCTGCACCGCATGTAACTAAATGGCGGGATAACATTTGTGACCACGGAACCACTTTTCAGCACAAATCTTGCACAAGCCGCGGGCCATACGATATGATTTAATGCATCCAACTTGTCTTGAGAAGTTCCATGGCGAGGGAGATCAGTAGATTTCTTGTCCTCTATAGGAGAAGGAGTCAGAAACTTGTCCACCCGTGGGGGAGGAAGCAGCGGAAGGGCGGTGCGAGTGCTGAACTTCTGTGCATTGGGGGATTCCACAGAAGGTGACCACTGAACATCATTGCGGTGGAAGCTTCTCTTAACCAATGAGTCGGAGACTTCCTCCTGCAAAGAAGCTAAAACGCAGGCAATATCGAAAGTGGATGGTCGCTGAATCAAAACAGCAGCCTTAATGTCATCCTTGAGGCCATCAACAAAACGAGTGTCAAACATGGGATCAGTAAATGATTCATAGGCATGCAGTTGATCCATAAGCTCCGAAAATTGCTCAATATACTCAGTGATAGATCCAGTTGCTTGATATGAAAAAGATGCCTAATGAGGGACACATGCTGATTGCGACCAAACCGATCAACAATCAGGGAGCAAAAGGTATCCCACGAGGAGTGAGCTACCCTATTTTCCATGGACTGGAACCATAAGGCAGCAGGGCCCTCAAGGTGCATGGAAGCAACCTTGACCCAAATACCTGGGTCAATTGAGTACATATCAAAATAACTCTCACAAAGATTTTTCCACAATTTGGGGTTAGATCCATCGAACTTGGGAAAATGTAGTTTAGGCAGGCTACTCTTGTATGAGAACGGACCCAAAGAAGAATGATCAGGAATGCAACCAACTGAACGAAAAGCGCGAGGAGGGTAGAAACTGGACGCACCCTTGACCGGCATATGGGTATGGGTGTAAACCGACCCAAACCCAACATCCCAGTTCATATTGTCGATGCGGTGCCCATACGGGCCGTCGGCTGCAGGCGGAGGAGTAGGGTGGTCGCCGGCCGACTTGGAGGGTAGCACACCCGGATGACGAATGTTGGAGTCACAACTTCACGAGTGAAGAAGGAGTTGAGCTTCGACACTTCGAGCTTCATGGATGAAAGGGAGGAGTCGAACTCAGGCTTCCAAGTGTCGATGTCCTTCCGTAGGGTCTCCATAGAAGACTCTAGATGGAGGACGCACTCCGACTAGGATTGGCACGCTGACGCGACGTCCGAGACCTTCTGATTGATGTCGAGCTTGAAGTTGGTGAAGGCTTGGTCGAACTCCGATCGGATCTGCTTCGCCACCTCGTCCCGAAGGAGTTTGATCGTCGGATCCACCGCGTTGTGCTTCTTCCAATGGCGAGTGTAGTGGTTGTGGTTGCCCAGGGTTGCGACGAGAATCTGATACCAATTGTGAGGTGGGGTAGTAGATCGGAGTAGAGGAGAGGAGAAGGAGGGATGCCGTGGGGAGGAAGAAGATAGGCGAGATTAGTTTCTTCTCATTCCTTATCAATGTTGCTCCCGTGTTCTCAGAGTTCCTAAATATAGGTTGCAGCTAGCTATTACATTAGGCCCATTCAGTGCCCGCAATTCTCACGCTTTTCTTCCTGGGCGGAGTCCGCGACGAGGCCCATCCGCATCTGATGCTGGCAGCTGCTCGGACAGCAAAGTGGCATGACGAACAGGGCTAACATGTCGTTGTTGCTGCTGCTGAATTAAGAGTGAAGACAGATTTCGTCAATTTAAGATCAGCGATGAAATGAATAAAACGGAGGAAATTGTTTTTGAACAAAATAAGAGAGGTGTACCATCAGCTAAAGCACGAACAGTGCGAGAGCAAAGAAGGCGAGGAATTTCTTGCCGGACGACGCCATAGCTTGCACTCTATCTTCTGGAGTAGGATATATATATATATATATATATATATATATATATATATATGGGAACAACTACTGTGCAATCTACCGTTTTGTGCAAGCGTGCAATCTCCACATCCCAACCGTTCCCTACAGATCCAAAGGTAGTTGCACACAAGGTTCTTTTTGCATATTGTCAGCAGCACCAGGTGGAGGGATTTAAGTGTTAAAAGTGCAGCACCCTTGGATTGACAGGGAACAGTCAGGATGTAAAGATTGCACGCTTGCACAAAACAGCAGATTGCATAACAGTTGTTCCCTATATATATATATATTGTGTGTGCGTGAGAGAGATGCAGGAATCGTCTAAACCTATCTTCTAGTTTTTTGATGAACAACGGAGCACTAGAAACAAACACAGGAGACGGTCCAATTTATAGGAAGGGGAAGCAGCGGGGTGGTAGGGAAGTGAATTCTCTGCGGACCGGTCGCACAGCCGGGCGCGTGCGGCCATATCCCGATCGCTGTCACGTAGAAATCGCACGAATCCAAAAGCGACGCTCTGATCGAACTTGTAGACGCGTCCAGCTCGGCGTTTGGTTCTCACGCGGCTCGATCTGTTACGAGTCCCTTCGGCAGAGAATTCGCTTCGTCGCATTCTGTGATGGAATCTTGAGGAGTGAGTCGAGTGACTCGGTGCTGCCGGCCAAAGAGAATCGTAACCAGATGCAGTCGATTGTTCGTGTTCACTCACGCAGCTTCCCCGGAATCTTGTGGCATTCACTGGTGATTTATTGCGAGAGGAATAGCCGACAAGCAATCGCTGGTTGCTTGCGTGCGCGGCCGCAACCCCGTCCACCAAACGCGAGCGTTGCTTCGTCCAGTTTGTAATGGATTATCGAAGCATGAGCAGAAGTTCAAGCTCCCAGTTTGTCATCCGCTGTCTTTGCTGGCGTGCAGGCTCAGACAACGTTTTGAAGTGAGATCGGCAACCAGCAAGGAAAAGAAGAAGAGCGTATTACATGGCGGCAGAGGAGACTAGCTCGGGTGGGCGACCTCCCAGAGGCGTGCCTTGCGTAGGCCATCGCGCTCACCTCCCCGCTGCGCCTCCGTCTCGCCGCCCTTCTGCGTGGCAGCGTTACTTTCGACGGAGCCGAGCCGAGCCGGACGCGTCAATGAGTCCCGTCGGAGCGATTCGTGCGGCTTGTACGTGGCAGCGATCGGGGTAGGACCGCACGCGCCCGGCCGTGCGGCCGGTCCGCATAGAATTCGCTCCGGGTGGTGGCGTCTTGAGCAGAAACGGTCTGTGCTGTTACTGCTTGTGGAAAAAAATATTATACACCACTGCTACAATCAATACTCTCTACAGCACCTTCTGGATAGAGGATACATGTACATGCCTGAATCTAAAAGCGCGCAGCCTTGTCCATGCCTGCTCAAGTTCAGTTCGCATACGGCTCCGGCTCGATGGCTCACGAAAATTTTGCTCGATAGACGGAGTCATGCTCGGCTACTCTCTACGCTCGCGAACTATTCCGTCACACGGATCTGGGTCGTTGTCGGAGCTCACCACGTCCGAGCGCGCAGCTAGCACCCACAGGAACAGCGCCCCTGCTATCTCGTGGAGCTCCTGCCGCGTCAAGTGCAGGTAACTGACCAAGGAGACGTAGAGCACGGACCCCGCGGGCGGCTGCGCGTCCAACTACCCTACCGGGGAACAGCCGTTGTTGCAGACCACGAGGTGAGCGGCCGTGGCGATGGAGGTGGGCGCCCGCGGACACAAAGGAGCTGGGCGGCCGCGGAGACGGAGGTGTTCCGCCGCAGTGATGGAAGTGGGCGATCACGAGGCAGGCTGGCGGTGGCGGCGGAGCGCAGCCGATCGATCATCCAGCTGAAACGGCCATGGGGGCGTGGCGTGGGACGGCCTGCTTTGAGATGCGCAGAAGGACAGGTGTCTGACATCTAAAAGGTGCTGTAAATGGAGGTATTTGCAGCAGTGCTGCATATAATTTTTTTCTACAAATGGTGCCCACGTTCATGCAGGTAATTACGGCTCTGCCTGTTACAGTACTTAGTATTTTTCACCACTAATAAATTGATTCAATGTGATGCCTGAATTTCTGGATTTTTTTATTTTAACATGATTATTTTATTATTTAATATTAATAGTCTCTATTTTTTCCACAAAACTAGCCATCCTGCTGTCCACAGTGTGAATGACAGGAACACGTGACAGGAAAGCTGACCACAATGTGCACTACTACAAAAAGTATTTTTACAGGCGCCTCAATTTTTCAAACACAGGCGATCCTTAAAAATATGCTACTGTGATGACGAATGATATAATAACCGCCTGGAATGAAAGAACAACACAGCCGGATTTTAAAAAACAACCGCCAGGGTAAATACTCGATCTTCTCAGGCGGTTATTACTTAAGAACCGTCTGCAATAAATTAACATCACAGACGGATTTTAAGAAACAACCGCTTGGGTAAATACATGATCTTTACAGACGGTTATTAATTAAGAACTGCCAGTAATGTAATGAACTTCACAGGCGGTTCTTAATTAACAACGGCCTGAGAAGATCATATATTTTCACCAGCGGTCATTGTGTAAGAACCGTATGTAGTTGTTCAATTATCACAAGCGGTGTTCATTGAAATTACAGGGATGTAGTCGTTGTAATTATCACAACCATATGTAGTCATTGAAGGGAAAATTGTATCAGGAAAAAAATATAGATGAGCGGATACTAGTACAGTAATACATTATAGAAAATGCTCGATCACCAGTAAGGCTGGCTTAATTGTGATAATACAGAGGCTTTACAATTGTTCAAAGATAACATCTTTACACATTGAGCACAAGTTTAAGTGAGTCTCTCTCTGTAACAGCTACAAACAACGACGATGAAGTGCCCTGTCAAGTAGAAAACAAAAATCATGCTACATATTGTAGATCGACGATGAAGCTCCCGTCGATCAATCTAAATTGTACCATCCTGCTCGCTCTCGAACATGTCTCATATATTTCGCTGGATCCTGAAAATATTGACATTATTTAAACTAACAAATGTCGAAGGAGGAATGAATAACCTACATTGGTCATCTAACCTTGATAAGTAGATTATAGCAATCATTTTCAACATCGGGTACATTTGGCTGATGCAGCAAACGCTGAACTTCAAGTAGTATAGTTTTGATTGTAAAAGCACTGCACCACCCCTACGAAATATAATTTAAACAATATAAGAAACCAATTCAAATAAGTTCGACAACAATTAAGTAATAATTACATGAGCAAAATAGGTCTATCTTACAGTCTCTTGATCAAGAATCCCGATGCAGAGTGCTCCCGAACGATGGACATTTGGGTGGAAGAACCCACTTGGAAAGGCGCATCTTGGAGGCACCAAGGGATAATCCTCAGAGAAGGAGATTGTCAGGGGTAGTAACCATCTTCCCATTCAGTCTGCAAAAGAAATTTATTAATAGGAGGACGATGGTTAAACTCATATTGTGCTTGTTCTTCATGACTTACCCCTTCTTTACCAGGGACGATGCACTGCCACTTCAATAAATCTCCCGATTCAGGCTTCGCAGAGAAACCCTACGCAGAGAAATTGAAAATATCAAAAACAAACAAGACGGAAAAACAAACTACAGTCAAGTTCATCAGTCCATTACAGATACATATTTATATACAACCATGCGATCGGTGTGCCATATGTACATACATGGGGATGGTTCTTGCGCCACGCCAAGCGCTCCCCCTTCAATCGGCTACACGCCCGATACATCATTATCTGAAAGACCAAACTTCCAAATTATTGAGTCCAAACGCATATGTACACAAATGCAAAAGGACACAATCTATATACCAACACACAAAACTGGCAGCTTATGAAAATATACAAAGAAAAATGTAGCATGCAATGCATAGTAAGGAAACTATGTGAATTTACTTAGGTACCTCGTGGCGCGATGTGGGACTGGGCAGAGGCGTGCCTCTGTGGGGTCTTTATATAGGCGTTAGTTTTTCATAGGCGGTTTTTAAATTTTTCACAGGCGATTGGTACTTAATAACCGTCTGAGAAGATGTTTATCTCAGGCGGGTTTTACTTACCAACCACCTCTGATACTGCTAAGTCCCTGTCAAGCTAATCCCTGCACAGCAAGCTATTGTAGATGCAAGTAACACCCGTGGCTCATCATTTGAATTGTTGAAAGCATCAATTTGAAGCCTGATGATCCTTGGAAGGATTTTCCCATCCATTTGAACGATTTCTTTCCCTCCTGTCCATTTGAAAACTTAAGAAGATGCTCCTTTCTCAGTTTTAATGCCTAAATATATTAACTAAAAATCAGTACTCACTTTCTTAGTGCTTCACACAAGCGAGTAAGCGAACAACTTCAATCACAATCTTGTTTTTACACTTTCATAGGGATTTAACTTTAATCTTTCAAGCATAGATTAATAAAATAAGTGAAGCTTCCTTATCACACATGTTAATGGCAGTTATAAGTGAAGGATGTGTCGAAGCTAACGAAATCTGAATCAGACTGAAGATAAAGAGATCCTGCATATGAGTGACAATATCCAGGTTAAACAGCGTGAAGGCTGTCATCATAGCTTCATGCTGTCTAACCTGGACATTATCACTCATATGCAACATCTCTTTGTCTTCAGTCCCATTGAGATTTCGTTAGCTTCAACACACCCTTCCCTTGTAACTGCTATTAACATGTCTGATGAAGAAGCTTCAATTATTTGATAAATATATGCTTGAAAGATTAAGGTCAAATTCCTATGAAAATGGTAAAAACAAGATTTGTGATTGAAGTTGCACGTTTCTTCACTTGTGTAAATCACTAAGAGAGATGTACTGATTTGTAGTCAATATATTCAGTCATTAGAACTTGAAAAGCCCGACTCTTTGAATCAAGTAGAGGATAAAATGAAAGAAGTAATTAAAAAGCAACAGAAGGGTCTCTTCAAGCCGAAGAGGGAGAATGACCAACTTACCTCTATCTTAGGAAACCCTGAACACAGCAGACGGTTTCGAGCGGCCTCTTCTCAAATGTCTTGGCTAGATGGTTTCCCTAAAGATAAAGACACATATAGAAGACGTGAGAAGTTTAAGAAAACACTTGATGAAACGATTGCTCAAAAGGTCAAAGAAAATATGCAAGAAATAATGGAACAACTTAGACAATCGGGACAATTAGTGGCACCGAGTACAGTGATGGTTCCGGTGCAAAAGGAGCAATTAGTATCTCCAACTGCCTACCCTAGCAGCGTTGGTTCTGTGTCAGGCTCAGGGTCAACCTATAAGTTCCCTGTCGATGATATTGCCAACGACAAATCTTGTCGCGTTCTTCTCCCGATAGGCAGAGCAGGGAACAAAACCAAACAGGTTGCCACTGCTATGGCAAAGCCCGATCGTGACTTTAACGGGAATCCACTTTCGTTGTATTATGTTGTGGTTCAAATTCTTCAGATGATTGATAATGATTATGAAGATTATGAAATAGACCATGTCACACCTGAGGGGATCACGACTCTGGGCAGGCTGTCAACTGATTAATCCTTTGGCACCGACGTGATATCGTGTTGGACGATGAGCCAATTTCTAGCCCCGTCGCATCTCCAAATACTGCAACCCCATCTTCTAAGGCGAGAGTGCATGAAGATCCACTCCCAGTCCAGGAAGATCCACTCTCTCTATGTCTCAACAAGGATGATAGTAACCTTGCTAGTAAAGATATCCAAGAGCAACAAGTTGGACAACAGCTTTAAGCAGTACCAGAGCAAGCTGTTGCTAGTAAAGAGCAACCAGTTGAGCAAGAGCTTGAAGTAGTACTAGAGCCAGCTGCTGGGAGTAAAGAGCAATCAGTTGAACAACAGGTTCAACAAGCCAGTGTCCAACTTCCGGCGACTACTCCTCGATCATTAGTGCCTATCAAAGTTAGCCCATACGAAAATAAGAAACCTTCATCAGAAGTGTCAAAGTATTTGGAAACTATGAAGGAAAATATTATAAAATCGAGTGCATCTCGTTCTTCTCATGAGCCAGAATTACGAAATATCAAGGAGTGGGAAGAAGACGGTGTCATGTATAATTGGCGGACGACTTTAGTTAAACCAGGAGTTCTAATATACAAGCTTGAGGATATTCCTCCTAAATTTGAGAATGGGAAGCCGCTCATGACATCCGTACAACTTAGCAAACAACCCATCCCGCTCAGAAGAATGCATGAGTGGTACATTCTTGCCAACACAAGATATGGTCTTAATTGCATCACATTTTGTATTCCAAAACAAGCATTCTGGAGCACTGGAGAAGATAGAAGAGTCATTTTATTTGAAGACCTGCGTTCCCTTTTGCATCGGGGCATGCTCAAAATCAACCTGCTGCTCATTTGGTGCTTGTAAGTGCTCCAATATTTTGTATTTGCTTTTCTTACTACACGCATACGCATTTCATGATATTATAACAATTCTAGACTTCTTCAATAGGATGCAATACATGAATAATGAAAAGTTGGCGCGCAAGACAGGTATCCTTGACCCTACTAGGATTGCAAAGGTGCTATTCGACGTCCAGGCGGATCGAAACTCAGAACAGTTCAAGCACATGAAAAAAAATATTTTGAAAAAGCAATCGCAAAACTTAAGAAGGATAAAAGGACAGAAGTTGCAGCTTACATAGGACATGCAATGTTTAACTTTGTCAGAGACGGCAAGGACCTCGTAAAGGCTCCGTACAAGTTCGAGTAAGTTCGACACATGACATTGAAATAGCAGTTATTGGTAATTGTTAACACTTGTGTTTGTGTGTTTGCAGTGATCACTGCATAATGATCTTCATCAAGCCAACGTAGGGAAAGGCAACAGTCTTGGACTCGACTGATTTCCCACCAGATCGTTACAAAGATTTCCTTTCCATTTTGAAACTGTACATTTATTCAATAATTTTAATTTACACATATTTAGAATGTGTTGACATGACATTTCTTGTATTACAGCGCTTGGTGGTTTTAAGCGGAACAGCTTGGCGGTGAGAGACCTTCCAATACGAACGCATTGGACATTAAAACGTATTATGCTTGTCCGAAGCAGTCTGCTGAGAGTGTCTTATGTGGGTATTATGTATGCGAGCATCTTTGGACTGCCGGCGTATATAGAGTGAATCGTGAGGATGTAAGTTATCCTTAATGTTGATACCTTATTTTCTTACTTTTGAGTTTCATTTTCATTGTAACTAGCATAGTTTAATACTAATATTCTCTGCTGTTCAATATTACCAGAAATATTATTTTCATATTTTCATTCCAACTTCAAAATTCAATTGCTCATAGTACAACTGCTCCAAAAATACCAACTAAATTCCTGTATACTCTCACTTTGATCTATACTTTGAGATTGTTCAAACCAGCACATTCTAAACCTTGTTATGTGTTATATTGCAGCACATGAAGAATATGAATGAAGCCAGTTTGTAGAAGTATTCCTTATGGAGGAGCCGACGGGATTGCTTCTGAACTCTGTCAGTTCATTCGTCGCAAAATTTTGCACAAAAAGGGAAGTTCTTTGATGAGAATGGTGCAGCAGCTGATGTGCCAGAACTTTGCGACTATGCCAATAGAAACAGTTTTTAGTGAAAACTTTTAAACTATGAGATGAATTGTATGTGTAACTTGTACATATGTATATTGTTTTAGTGAAATTGATTTATGTGATGATAATATTGTTGACTTTTGTTCTGTGATGATATTGTTGATGTTTGTTCTGTGATTATATTGAATTGACCTGAAAATTAGAAATAACAGTTGTAGTACTGCATAGGTTATACCTTATCACAGACGGTTATTAACCAACGCTAGGCATGCCTGTGAAAAAAATTATCACAGGAGGCTAGATACAGGTAAAGAACCATCTGTGATAACCTAATTATCACATGCGGTTACTGTTAAGGTAGAAATCGGCTGTGGTAAAAGGTCTTCACAAGTGGCTTGATGTAGGTCAACATGCGCCTGTGATAAGACCATTATCACAGGCGGTTAGTTATGCTGCAAGACCCGCCTGTGATAAGACAATTATCACAGACGAATATATATGATGCACCACCCGCCTGTGATAACTTATCTTCACAGGCAGCTAGCATAAGTAAAAACCGCCTGTGATAATCTTCTTCATAGGCAGTATCACTTCTCCACCTATGAAATTGCGGATTATCATAGGCTCTTCGTTTCAGCGGTTTTAAAAACCGCGTGGGATAATAGATTTGGAGCCGCCTGCAATAAGGCTTATTGTAGTAGTGGTGGACGGCAGGAACACGTGATGCCACGTGGGCAGTATAACCGTCCATAATGTGGACGGTTGCCCCACGTGACCGTCACGTCAGTTGTTTCGACCGTTGAGGCGCGGGAATTGGACCGTTACGGCACAGACCTTTGGCAGCACGCGCCTTCCATCCACATAGTGGACGACTCGTCCACACGGTGGACAACAGGGCCGCTATAAACCTCACGCGTATTGTGGCATGCACCAGAGAGAGAGGGAGGGAGAGCCACAGAGAGAGGAGGAGAGGAAGAGGAGAGGAGAGAAGAGGGGAAGAAGAAAAAGAAGAAAAAAAAGAGAAGGTAAAATTATTTTTGAAATTTTAGGAATTCTAATTTAATTATTATGTTGAATGTTTTAGTAATATTCGTAATTATGTTTAGTATAGTTGTAAATTAGAAATTGTTATTATAAGTAGGTATTATAATTTTAATTATTATATTCATTATTAATATACTTATTATATTGTTAATATAATGATTATATTATATTGCTAATATTTATATTATTGTTAATATGATTTTAGTTATTATATCGTATTAATGTAATTAATATTAGATAATTAGATAGTTTTTGCTTAGTTATTTATAGTTAATGTATTAATATAGTATTGTGTGTATTTATTTATTGTAATAATTTATTTTATAGTATTTATTTCTGCCTTTATTTTATAGTACTTATAGTATTTCTGTATTTCTGTATTCCATTAATTTTAAATTATGCATTTATTTTGCATTTTTACTTTTGTATTTATTTTCAGTATTTTTACTTACGTCTTTAAATATCTTTATATAAATTTTTGTACATAATTCATTATGTATTTAATATGTTATTATAGTTGTTGATATAATTATTATTTTTGTTCATTAGGAATGTCTGATAAAATAGAATTTAAGATATTTTTGGAAATCAAGAGGAATGTCGGATAAATTACAGTCCTAGTAGTAGATTTATTAGAAATCTCTTTTATAAATCGAGGAATACCAAGTCTAACGGAAAGGACATTTGTAGGTGTTTATATATGGTTGATGAAGGTATTTAGATTGAGTGACGACGAATATGAGTTGAAGATATACGGAGTTGTTACCTGTGCAAGAGAGGTAATTTTTTGGGAATTACTCGAAGTAAATAGAACATCTGTTTGGCGAACTTACATAGCAAAGGCGCTTGAATATGGATGGCCTTTGATTCTTATCATTAAGGTACAAGTGAAGGAGGTAGTGGACGAGACACAAGAGGAATTTGATGATGAAGGAAATGCTAATAATGTTGGTCATGGTGTGATACCCGGTTCTGAAAATAAACCAAGTGTGACACATATGTGTGTCCAGGATGTTCAACACACATACACGAGTGCTTCACCTGAAACTGTTGGTGAGGGAATTGTAAGGGTGAACACATGTCGTACTTAGCAAGTGTGGAAAATAATGACATGTATCTTAAACAAGGAATTGATAATAAATATTTGCTATTTGCTGAAAGTACATTTAAAACACATGAAAAGTATCTTACAATGTCTATGTGAAATTCATCCCATCATATCCCAAATAAATATAATAATTCATATCTATCATTCATTATCCATTCGTTTACCATATCCTTACCATCATCATTAACTATGTCCATTTATCACCATCCAATTCATAACCATAACCATGACCAAACCATCCCAAATCTCAAGTTCCCTACTAATCATGGAAGTTGTCTAGGTGCTCATAACCGGGAGCACGGCTATTATGATAGTTTAAATACTTTGCAGAGGTTGTACCATTTTACCCACAAGTTTGTGATTTCATCACCCGTAGGCAACCAAAGAAACCTCCTTTATGCCAATTACACTTCCTTAGGTGTATGGCCAAAGGATCACAAAATAGCCTTTACCAAAAGACTACCAGCATATTCAGACCCATTAAGATTTCACTGGTGGGTGATGCCTCCAACTGAGCACATCCAACCAAGGGCCCCCTCTTGTGCCGTTCGGATCCCAGGGCAGTCCCAACACTATTGTAAATCCAGCCGACTCCCATTTCCCGCTCCTCCAAATGATCTGAACAATGCTGACAATACACCTAATTAATCAGCTAAGCCGCACCCATACTTGACCTTGTGGTGGCACTGTTGTCCTGGCATATTCTCGCATGAACTGGTCCTTATATCTAAGGCAAGCAAGCCACCATATCATCCAACACATTCCACAAACCATGCTTGCTTAGATCTCCCAAGTCCCATATTACCAATTATCCATGTTCATCAATTCATATCATCGATAGGGTCATTAATTCATAATTAAGCCATTGATTGTTTTCTCATCCCAATTAATTAGAGCAAAACAAAAATATAAAATACCCTTCCCGACTCTCTACATATTCCAAGCGACAAGGATGGTCATACAAGACTAGTAAACACCTATGTTGGGTTTCCCATCAATTTGACACAAGCATGCTGTTTTGCAAACAAAATATTTAAAACAGGATCAAAATGTTCAAGGACACTTGTCTTGCTCTTGAGACTGATTAGGAGCTTCAAAGTTCTGGTGCTGGAGATCCTCGACAACACCCTCTCAAAACAAGCATTACAATCAATAAATGCTCATATATTACTCAATATGCCATGACATGCATGATTAATGCAATTATGTGGTAAAACTTGTTAATGAGTTGCTATTAATGTTTACTCACTAGTTACAATGGTTTTCAACAAGTTTGAACAAGTTTTGAATTGATTTGAATCAAATTGGAATTAATTCAACAACTTCAGATTTAGGTGGCCGGACAAGTCCGTACTGGGGACCGGACTAGTCTGCCCTGGACCAGAAAGTTGACCGGACTAGTCCGCACTTGGCCAGACAAGTCCGCTCGACTAGGTTTTTTGGCCAATTTCCAACTAGAGCATTGTTAGAGTTAATATAGGATCATATTCTATGTAGAAAAGGCGCATCTAAGACATTTACCACAAATCCAAGGGTCCAAACGTCGAGGGCTTCGAGAACTGACTTCTAGATCCAAAGAAGATGGAGAATTGGTGGAGAATTAACCATGTCGTCAATGAGTTGATGAAGATTGATCTTGCTTGATCCTTCTTCTTCCCTCCTCCTGGCTGTGATGAACTCCTCTTGACGACAGCTCTCACGAACTAGAGTTTGGGGTTTCTTCAATTGTGGCAAAGAGGTGAAGGGCTGGATGCTGGGGTGTTTATATAGAGGTGGAGGTGGTAGGATTTGCTGGATTTCGATTTTAAGGCGGTGGAGGCTGGGGTGGGTCCCACATGGGCTCCACAGGGGTTGGGCACGACGTTCTTGGGCTCAATTAGGTAAATACCCAATAACAAATCGTGGAAGAAAATAATGAATCCGAGTCGGGCACACCGGACAAGTCCGCTAGGCGCCGAACTAGTCCGTTGGAAGTCAGAAATTTGAACGGGTAAGTCTAGTGTTAGGACGGAAAAGTTCGTTTGGAGTTATTTTGAAGTTACAAAAAGTTGAATGGACAAGTCCGGTGCTAGGCCGGACAAGTCCGGGGTATGACTTAGGAAAACATCAGAAACATTCTCAGACTAGTCCGTAACACTAACGAAAAAGTCCAGAAAGACAACAGAGAGCAAAACCAGACTAGTCCGGGATTCAAACTGGACCAGTCCGCCCTACCCAGGGAGATCAACAAAGAGTTAGACGGACTAGTTTGGGGTCCAAATCCTGATAGTCCGCACAACAACAGTTTTTTACTTGCTTGCATGATTATAATTTATTTTAAACTTATTCCTTTTGTGTTGCTTAATGCTAAACATGCATAAGAATGTATGCAATGCATGATGGATGAAAATGAGGGTGCTACAATCCCGCACTCCTTAAAATGAATCTCGCCCTCGAGATTCGATGTAGAAGGAAAGAGATAGGGAAATTCTTTCTTGAGATCATCTTCCAGCTCCCAAATTGCTTCTGATTCTACATGATGCTTCCATTGTACTTTGCACCATCGAATCAACTTGTTCCTTGTGCTCTCCTTGGTTTCCAAGATTTTTACCGGTTCCTTGGCGTAAGTCAAATCTGCTTCTAGTTCCAATTCTTCTATTGGCACCTGTTCTTCCGATACCCTTAAGCACTTCTTGAGCTGAGAAACGTGGAACACATCATGAATATCGGAAAGATGTGCTAACATCTCCAAATTATATGCCACTTCTCCATGTTTGCCCAAAATCTTGAATGGTCCAATAGCGAGGTGACAACTTGCCTCTGACATTAAACCGCTTATGACCTCGCATAGGCGAAACTTTGAGGTATACGGAGTCTCCCACTTCAAAAGCTAAGTTTCTTCGCCTATTATCCGCATAGTCTTTTTGTCTCGACTGAGCAGCCCTCAAATTTTCTCGGATTGTCTAAACTTGCCTTTAAGTCTCTTGCAACACATCAGGTTCAAATACTTGGTTCTCCCCTGTCTCATTCCAAAACAAGGGTGTCCTACACTTCATCCCATATAGTGCTTCATATAGCGACATATTCAAGCTGGCTTGGTAACTGTTATTGTATGAAAACTCAACATACAGCAAACTCTTGTCTTGTCCCAGCTGTGTCCATGATTCAAGACACAAGCTCTCAACATATCTTCCAATATTTGGTTGGTCCTCTCGGTTTGTCCATCGGTTTGTGGATGATATGTTAAGCTAAAATTTAACCTTGTGCCCATAGCTTCATGCAATTTCCCCCAGAACCTAGAGGTGAATCGAGAACCTCGGCCAGGCACTATTTTCTTCGGAACTCCATGTCGGCATACATTTTTCTCCATGTACAACTCAGCTAACTGTGCAACGGTATACTTGGTCTTGACAGGAATGAAATGAGCTGATTTGGTCAACTGATCCACAATAACCCATATTAAGTTATAGTCGGACTGGGTTCGAGGTAATCCAACTACAAAGTACATACCGATTTCTTCCCACTTCCATTCCGGAATCTTCAATGGCTACAACAATCCAGCTAGCCTTTCATGTTCAGCTTTGACTCATTGGCATACATCACACAAAGCTACATACTCAGTTATGTCTTTTTTCATGCTGGCCCACCAATAACATGTCTTCAAGTCATTGTACATCTTTGTACAGGCGAGATGGATTGAGTAAGGTGAGTCATGTGCCTCCTTTAATATTGTTTCCTAAATATGCTTTACATTAGGCACAACAATTCTTTTCCCAATCTATAGAGTGCCATGGTCATCCTCATCATATCTGAATTCTCTCAATTCTTGGGTCCTTTCATTAATTTTGTGAATTTCTTCATCCTTGGTCTGACCTTCTTGGATTTCTTGATCCAAGGTCAGATTTAACTCCATTATTCCCATCTCATTCAAAAATCCAAAATTCGACCGTTCAAACTTATTGCATAGATCGAAGGGCAACTCCCGAACCATGAGTTGGTGGCTCACTCCTTTCCTACTCAATGCATCGGCCACTACATTAGCTTTCCCCGGGTGATTCCCACATCATAATCCTTGATGAGCTCCAACCATCTTCGTTGCCTCAAATTCAGATCTGTTTGTGTGAATATGTACTTGAGGCTCTTGTGGTTTGTGTAAATCTCACACCTATAACAAAGAATGTAATGTATCCAAATCTTCAAAGCATGCACCACAGCTGCAAGTTCAAGATCATGCGTAGGATAATTCTGCTCATGTTTCTTCAATTGTCTCGATGCATAGGCGACCACCTGACCTTCTTGCATGAGCACACATCCGAGTCCTTGTCTTGATGCATTGCAATAGATATCAAAGCTTTTACTCGCATCGGGCAAAACCAAGACTGGTGCGGTGGTTAACCTCTTCTTTAACTCCTCAAAACTGTCCTGACAAGCTTGAGTCCACTGGAAAGCTTTCCCCTTCATCAACAACTTAGTCATGGGCTTTGCTATCTTGGAAAATTCCTTGATGAACTGACGGTAATATCCAGCCATTCCGAGAAAGCTCCTAATTTCCTTCACATTCCGGGGTGGTTCCCATTTTAGCACATCTCTCATTTTTCCTGGGTCAACTGATACTCCTCCTCCTGATATGATATGGCCCAAGAATGACACCTCCTTTAACCAAAACTGGCACTTGCTGAATTTGGCATATAATTGGTGCTCCCTCAATTTCTGCAATGTGAACCTCAAATGCTCCTCCTCGCTTCTCGAGTAGGTCATAATGTCATCAATGAACACCACAACAAATTTGTCCAAGTACTCCATGAAAACCTTATTCATGAGGTAGATGAAGTATGCAAGTGCATTTGTCAATCCAAAGGACATAACAGTGTACTCATAGGATCTATACCTTGTCCAGAAAGCTATTTTTGGTATGTCTGATGGTCTAATCTTCATTTGGAAATAACCTGACCTCAAGTCAATCTTGAAGAAAAAACAGGCACCCTTGATCTGGTCGAACAAATCCTCTATACGGGGCAATGTGTACTTGTTCTTGATTGTTACCTTATTAAGAGCTCGGTAATTCGCACACATCCTTTGGGATCCATCCTTCTTATCCACGAAAAGCACTGGTGCTCCCCAAGGTGAAGAGCTTGGACGAATGAAACCCTTCTCTAGCTGCTCTTGAATTTGCTTCTTGAGCTCCGCTAACTCCATAGGAGGCATCCTATATGGCCTCTTAGCTATATGTGCAGTTTCAGGTATTAATTCAATAACGAATTCTCTGTCACGATCGAGTGGAATACCTGGCAACTCATCTGTAAACACATCAAAAAAATTCGCACACCACTAGGATCTCCTCAATTGCTGCATTGTCCATTTGATTCAGCTCCACTTGCTTTGGTGCGTGCTGAGACACTTCAAATTCTATGCTAATCCCTTCCTCATTTGTTAACTTCACCGTCTTTGTGGCACATTGAATTATCCCATTGTGCTTCCTTAACTACTCCATACCAAATATTATGTCCAGTCCTTGTGAATCCAAAACGATAAGGTTGGCGAAGAAGTCTACCCCCCTTATTCTAAGGCTTACTTTTGGACATACTATATTCGTCCTCATCTCCCCTCCAGGAGACTTAACCAACAAGGTATACTTCATATGAGACATGGGCAAACTATACTTGGTAACATACTTTGATGCAATGAATGAATACGATGCTCCAGAATCAAATAACATAGTTGCCAGGTTGGAGCTTGCGAGAAACATACAAATCACCACGTCATCCACTTTTTGGGATTCCTCCGTAGAGACATGTTTCACCTTGCCACGGACAAAATTATGCGGTCCACGGTTGCCTTGCGGTGCTCCACCATTTGGTCATGGGTTCTATCTTGGAGCATTGTTCCCTTGACCAAGGCCTGACTTAGGACATTGAGATGCAAAGTTTCCTACCTCACTACAAGTATAGCACATCCTTGCTGCGCCAGAATTGTTAGGGCGAGCTTGATTTTTAGCATTGGCAGGAAAATTAGCGCGGGGCGCATGAGGCATTGGTGGGCGAGGCGCTTGCATAGCGGGGCGTTGCTGCATGGGCTGAGCTGGGCATGGTGGAATAGCAACGTGATATGTAGGAGCAGAGGGGTTGTAGTATGGTGCATTTGGTGGTGCAAAGCAGGGGCAAACATTGCTTCCTTGTGGTTGTCGTTATGGAGCCTTCCTCTTGTTATCCTGCTCCATCTCATGGACCTTGTTCTCAACCACAATAGCTTTGTTCACAAGCTTCTGAAAATTTGCATAGTCACAATTAAGCAACTGTACTTGAATCTCATTGTTTAGGCCCCTCATAAACAAATATCGTTTGCGGCTGTCCCGATTAACATCCTCCGGAGCATACCTTGAGAGTTGAGTGAATTTATTGAGGTACTCACTCACACTTGACTTTCCCTGCCTTAGGTTCTCAAATTCCTGCCTCTTCAAGATCATAACACCTTCAAGAACAAAGTGAGAACGAAAACTCTCCTTGAATTTGGCCCAAGTGATCCTCTCCTGATTTTCATGGGCATTGCAATGCGAGTCCCACCAATCCGCAGCTGCTCCAAATAGCTGATGGAAAGCAAAGAGAACCTTCTCCTTGTCACTGCACTAGACAATAGCAAGCTTCTTCTCCACAGACTTCAACCAATCATCAGCTTCCATAGGATCATTGGCTTGAGCAAATGTGGGTGGCCTCGTCCTCATAAACTCTCCCAACGTGTTATGAGGCGGTGGGGGTGGTGGCATATTGGGCTGATTCTGATTATTGGCCCGTAGCTGTCCTAATGTCTGCATCACCATCTGCATAAGTTGATTCTGCATAGCCAACAATTGCTGAAGGTTGACAGCCTTATGTCCATTGTTGTTCTGAGGTGCTCTATTATTCTCCTCATTCTCATTGGCATTCCTTTGGTTGCGATTCCTCAACATCTGAAAAAAGAGCAAGAGATAGAAGAATTTAGAAAATGTCCCCAACTATATGCATCAAGGGATATGAAACTAAGCAACTACCTATACTAGTCTGTAAAGATGTGGCAGATGCCGAAGCATCCCAGGATCCTCTACTAAGCACACAAACAAACATTACATATCATTCAGCACACCGAACAAGCCACAACGTTTCCTGAGTGTTCCTATGTGCTCTAAAATATCCATTCTATCTAGGCTGCATTTTACGGTCAACCTGTGGCTTTGATACCAATGTGTGACACCCGTTTCCGTAAATGAACCTAGTGCGACACATATGTGTGCCCATGATGTCCAACACACATACACAAGTGCTTCACAAATGATATATAGAAAATTACCACAACACAAATTAATTAAGAAGGTACTATTATTACAATATTCAAATAATCCTCAAATTACAAACTCTAATGATCATTATTAATGAAATCTGAAAAACTAATGCAGCGGAAATAATCTTGACAGAGCAAACTAAGCATAAGGGATAGCGAGACTCCAAGCAACACCACAGGTAAGCTGACGACATCACACAACCTAGTACTCCACATTATCCTCAGGATACTCCCAAACATCACCTGAAACTGTTGGTGGGGGAATTGCAAGGGTGAGCACATGTCGTACTCAGCAAGTGTGAGAAATAATGACATGTAGCTTAAACAAGGAATTGATAATAAATATTAGCTATTTGCTGAAAAGTGCATTTAAAACATATGAAAAGCATCTTACAATATCTATGTGAAATTCATCCCATCATATCCCAAATAAACATAATAATTCATATCCATCATTCATTATCCATTTATATACCATATCCTTACCATCATCATTAACCATGTCCATTTATCACCATTCAATCCATAACCACAACCATAACCACAACCAAACCATCCCAAATCCCAAGTTCCTCACTAATCATGGAAGCTGTCCAGGTGCTCATAACCGAGAGCACGACTATCATGATAGTTTTAAACACTCTACAGAGGTTGTACCACTTTACCCACAAGTTCGTGATTTCGTCACCCGTCGGCGACTAAATAAACCTCCCTTATGCCAATTACACTTCCTTAGGTGTATAGCCAAGAGATCACAAAATAGCCTTTACAAAGAGACTACTATATTCAGACCCACTGAGGTTTCACTGGTGGTGATGCCTCCAACTGAGAACATCCAACCAAGGGCCCCCTCTTGTGCCGTTAGGATCACAGGGCAGTCCCGCCACTATTGCAAACCCAACCGACTCCCATTCCCCACTTCTCCAAATGATCTGAACAATGCTGACAATACACCTAATTAATCAGCTAAGCCGCACCCATATGGGCCTTGTGGTGACACTGTTGTCCTAGCATATTCTCGCATGAACCGGTCCTTAGATCCAAGGCAAGCAAACCATCATATCATCCAACACATTCCACAAACCATACTTGCTTAGATCTCCCAAGTCCCATGTTACCAATTATCCATGTTCATCAATTCATATCATCCATAAGGTCATTAATTCATAATTAAGACATTTGGTTGTTTTCCCATCCCAATTAATTAGAGCGAAGCAAAAATATAAAATGCCCTTTCTGACTCTCTACAATATATTCCAAGCGACAAGGATGTCCATACAAGACTAGTAAACACCTATCTTGGGTTTTCTATCAATTTGACACAAGCATGCAATTTTGCAAACAAAATATTTAAAACAAGATAAAAATGTTCAAGGACAATTGCCTTGCTCTTGAGACTGATTAGGGTCTAAAGCTTTGAAGTTCTGGTGCTGAAGATCCTCGACAGCACCCTCTAGCGCAACACCTTCTATACCACGCAACAAACATACAAAACAAGGATTACAATCAATAAATGCTCATATATTACTCAATATACCATGTCATGCATGATTAATGCAATTATGCAGTAAAAATTATTAATAAGTTGCTATTAATGTTTACTCACTAGTTACAATGGTTTTCAATAAGTATGAACAGGTTTCGAATTGTTTTGAATCAAATTGCGATTAATTCAACAACTTCAGATTTAGGTGGCCGGACAAGTCCGTACTGGGGACCGGACTAGTCTGCCCTGGACCAGAAAGTCGATCGGACTAGTCCGCTCAGCTAGGGTTTTTGACGAATTTCCAACTAGAGCATGGTTAGAGTTAATATAGGATCATATTCTACATAGAAAAGGTGCATCTAAGACATATATCACCACTGCTACAATAAGCCTCATCACAGGCGGCTCCAAACCTATTATCACAAACGGCTTTTAAAACCGCCTGAAACGAAGAGTCTGTGATAATCCGCAATTTCACAGGCGGAGAAGTGATACCGCCTGTTAAGACATATTATCATAGGCGGTTCTTTACTTAGGCTAGCCGCCTGTGAAGATATATTATCACAGGCGGGTCGTGCAGCATATATAACCGCATGTGATAAATGTCTTATCACAGACGGGTATTGAAACATAACTAACCGTCTATGATAATGTGTCTTCACAGACGGGTATTGAAGCATAAATAACCGTCGATGATAATATGTCTTCACAGACGGGTACTGAGGCATAACTAACCGCTATGATAACATTTCTTCACAGACGGGTATTGAGGCATAACTAATCGTCTATGATAATATGTCTTCACAGACGGGTATTGAAGCATAACTAACCGCCTATGATAATTTGTCTTCACAGACGGGTATTGATGCATAACTAACCGTCTATGATAATGCTGTTATCACAGACGGACGTTTACCTACATCAGCCGTCTGTGAAGACCGTTTAATGCAGCCAGTTTCTACCATAACAGTACCACCTGTGAA
This sequence comes from Tuctoria greenei, assembly GCA_036927565.1. Taxonomy (NCBI): domain Eukaryota; kingdom Viridiplantae; phylum Streptophyta; class Magnoliopsida; order Poales; family Poaceae; genus Tuctoria; species Tuctoria greenei. The sequence goes on along the minus strand of JAYESD010000004.1, from coordinate 212,445,487 downwards.
AATTAGGTTATCACAGATGTTTCTTTACTTGTATCTAGCTGCCTGTGATAATTGTTTTTCACAGTCATGCCTAGCCATTGGTTAATAACCGCCTGTGATAAGGTATAACCTATGCAGTACTACTGCTGTTATTTCTAATTTCCAGGTCAATTCAATATAATCACAGAACAAAAAACAACAATATCATCACAGAACAAAAGTCAACAATATTATCATCACATAAGTCAATTTCACTAAAACAATATACATATGTACAAGTTACAGATACAATTCATCTCAAAGTTTACAAGTTTTCACTAAAAACTGTTTCTATTGGCATAGTCGCAAAGTTCTGGCACATCAGCTGCTACACAATTCTCATCAAAGAACTTCCCTTTTTTGTGCAAAATTTCACGACGAATGAACTGATAGAGTTCAGCAGCAATCCTGTCGGCTCCTCCACTAGGAATACTTCTACAAACCGGCCATTCTTCGTTCAGATTCTTCGTGTGCTGCAATATAACACATAACAAGGTTTAGAATGTATTGGTTTGAACAATCTCAAAGTATAGATCAAAGTGAGAGTATACAGGAATTTATTTGGTATTTTTGGAGCAGTTGTACTATGAGCAATTGAATTTTGAAGTTGGAATCAAAATATGAAAATAATGTTTCTGGTAATATTGAACAGCAGAGAATATAAGCATTAAACTATGCTAGTTAGAATGAAAATAAAACACAAAAGTAAGAAAATAAGGTATCGACATTAAGGATAACTTACATCCTCACGATTCACTCTATATACGCCGGCGGTCCGAAGATGCTCGCATACATAATACCCGCATAAGACACTCCCAGCAGGCTGCTTCGGACAAGCATAATACATTTTAATGTCCAATGCATTCGTATTAGGAGGTCTCCGACCGCCAAGCTGTTCCGCGTAAAACCGCCAAGCGCTGTAATACAAGAAATGTCATATAAAACTTGTCAACACATTCTAAATGTGCATAAATTAAAATTATTGAATAAACGTACGATTTCAAAATGGAAAGGAAATCTTTGTAACGATCTGGTGGGTAATTGGCCGAGTCCATGACTGTTGCCATTCCCTGCGTTGGCTTGATGAAGATCATTATGTAGTGATTACTGCAAACATACAAACACGCGTGTTAACAATTACGAATAATTGCTATTTCAATGGCATGTGTCGAACTTACTCGAAGTGGAACGGAGCCTTTATGAGGTCATTGCCGTCTCTAACAAAGTTAAACATCGCATGTCCTATGTAAGCTGCAACTTCTGTCTTTCTATCCTTCTTAAGTTTTGCAATTGTTTTTTCAAAATCCCTTTTTTTCATGTGTTTGTACTATTCTGATTCTCGATTCGCCTAGACGTCGAATAGCGACTTTGCAATCCTAGTAGGGTCAAGGATACTTGTCTTGCGATCCAACTTTTCATAATCCATGTATTGCATCCTATTGAAGAAGTCCAGAATTGTTATAATCTCATGAAATGCGTATGCGTGTAGTAAGAAAAGCAAATACAAAATATTAGAGCACTTACAAGCACCAGACGAGCAGCAGGTTGATTTCGAGCATGCCCCGATGGAAAAGGGAATGCAACTCTTCAAATAAAATGACTCGTCTATCTACTCCAGTGCTCCAGAATGCTTCTTTTGGAATACGAAATGTGACGCAATCAAGACCATATTTTGTGCTGGCAGTGATGTACCAAACATGCATTCTTCTGAGCTGGACGGGTTGTTTGCTAAGTTGTACAGATGTCATGAACGGCTTTCCATTCTTAAATTCAGGAGGAACATCCTCAAGCTTGTATATTGGAACTCCTGGTTTAACTAAAGCCGTCCGCTGATTATACATGACACCGTCTTCTTCCCACTCCTCGATATCTTCTAATGCTGGCTCATGAGAAGAACGAGATGCACTCGATTTTCTAATATTTTCCTTCATAGCTTCTAAATACTTTTACACTTCTGATGAAGGTTTATTAATTTCGTATGAGCTAACTTTGATAGGCACTGATGATCAAGGAGTAGTCGTCAGAAGTTGGAAACTGGCTTGTTGTTGAACCTGTTGTTCAACTGATTGCTCTTTACTCCCAGCAGTTGGCTCTAGTACTACATCAAGCTATTGCTCAACTGGTTGCTCTTTACTAGCAACAACTTGCTCTGGTACTGCTTGAAGCTGTTGTCCAACTTGTTGCTCTTGGATATCATCCTTGCTGAGACATAGGGGGAGTGGATCTCCCAGGACTGGGAGTGGATCTTCATGCACTTTCGCCTTAGAATATGGGGTTGCAGTATTTGGAGATGCGACGGGGCTAGAAATTGGCTCATCGTCCAACACGATATCTCGTCGGTGCCAAAGGATTAATTGGTTGATAGCCTGCCCCAGAGTCGCAATCCCCTCAGGTGTGACGTGGTCTATTTCATAATCTTCATAATCATTATCAATGATCTGAAGAACTTGCACCACAGCATAATAAAACGGAAGTGGACTCGCGTTAAAGTCACGATCAGGCTTTGCCATAGCAGTGGCAACCTATTTGGTTTTGTTCCCTGCTCTGCCTATCGGGACAAGAAGACGACAAGATTTGTCGTTAGCAATATCATCGACAGGGAACTTATGGGCTGACCCTGAGCCTGGCACGGAACCAACGCTGCTAGGGTAGGCAGTTGGAGATACTAATTGCTACTTTTGCACTGGAACCATCATTGTACTCGGTGCCACTAATTGTCCTGATTGTCTAAGTTGTTCCATTATTTCTTGCATATTTTCTTTGACCTTTTGAGCAATCGTTTCATCAAGTGTTTTCTTAAACTTCTTACGCCTTCTATATGTGTCTTTATCTTTAGGGAAACCATATAGCCAAGACATTTGAGAAGAGACCGCTCGAACCCGTCCGCTGTGTTCAAGGTTTCCTAAGATAGCGGTAAGTTGGTCATTCTCCCTCTTCGGCTTGAAGAGACCCTTCTGTTGCTTTTCAATTACTTCTTTCATTTTATCCTCTACTTCATTCAGAGAGTCGGGCTTTTCAAGTTTGCCCTCGCTGGTCAAACCTGACCGAGCAAAGACCCAGCGTTGAGTTCGCTCATCGCACCCTTCTAATGGGTGAGGAATGCCCTTACTGGTAATTTCGTCTAATATCTTATTCCATTTCTGGACTTTGGGGCCATATCCGGCAGACCCCAAGCGATGATGGTATTTGTTCTTTTTTGCAAGCTCTGACCTAGTTGCACTTAGAGCTTTAGCATCAGGTGTGCTCTTTTGACGAACAAACTCTTGCCACTGAGCTTGTGTGCTTTTTCCCATCTTCCTCGGGCTAGGGACCTTATCGGCCTTAACATAAGCATTCATTTCACTCTTCCAGCATCGAAACTTCTTGCTGCAAGAGACCAATGTTGCTTTCTTTATAGCTTCTTCTGTGCCTTTCGGGAACTTGAATTGTTTCTTTATCTTTTCCCACAACTCATTCTTGGTCTGCTCGGGTAATTTCCTCCAATTATCGGTTGTGATCGGCACAACCTCCATAACAAGAAAATCGCATGCATTACGGTACTTGGTAACTGAATCCAGTGGTTCTTGGGGAAGCCCACCTGGACCGACCCTTGTTATGTACATGATGCGGTCCAATGGACCCTTATTGGGACCTCGTTGCCCTCGTTTCCGCTTGAGTGAAGCTGAGGATTCATCCATTGGAGAACCTTCTGCGGTTTTAGGAGCCGATGTCACCTCATTGTCTTCGCGATTAATCTAGGTAGAAAAATATTATAAGACTTCGTATACTTGACAACCAACATTAACTTGAACTGCTGAAGTTAAGATTCGTGATCCATACCTCGTCGGCAGAATCATATTCCGGGTCTAGATCCACTGAAGTCTTTTTAATTTTTATATTCGGAAAAGGATCCGAAGGACTGTGATAGGAGCCCGAACTGCTGGAGTCAGTAAACTCCATATTGTCTTCTTTGTTGTTACTATCAGGACCAGTCTTCTTAGGGCTTTCCATGCTAGATCTAATAAGACAAAAAATCTAATAAATGTCATATTAAATTCTCAGACTCCATCGCCACACCTAGTATCATAGAGATCTAATAAGTTATATAGGTCTAACTAAATTATTGTATCATAGAGATCGGCAGCATATGCTCAGACTCCATCGCCACACCTAGTGGTACCTAGATATGGGCGTGAGGATGCTCCTGGCATCACAAATGAGTTGGCCAGCAACTTGTTTGGCTTCAGAGCTAAATATAGCATAACTTTGGTAGCTCAGATTTGGTACAATTGCTCAAATGAAGCTGATGGAGCCACAAGTGCAGACATCTTTGGTAGCACAGATTAGCTACAATTGCTCAAATGAAGCTAACTTAGAGAAATAAAAGCAAACTTAGCCAAACTTAGTCTAGCATAGCTAACTATAAGCAAAAGTAGCCAAATATAGCTAAATATAGCATAAATTAGTCAAAATTAGTCAAGTATAACTATATCTAATGTAACTTAGCCAAAATTAGCCAAATTTGCTCAACTTAACCAAATATAGCTAAATCTTGCCCCTAATAGAGAATTATGTGGCATATGCAAGGCCGATGACAGAAATAGGGAATATACTGCTATTACTAGAGTCTAGAATCATGTTTACCACCAATGTGTCAGAACAGAATAGGATCATGCACAATGCAATGACAAAACGTGCAGACTGACAGTTTTGCTACATGATCCTACAGGCTTTGCTCCAATGAATATAACAAAGTGGAACTTCTTCAGCATATATTTGGTAAACCTATTCATTCGAACTTGACAGTTTTATCTCTACAAACTACTAGAATATGAAATGCTACTGATTTCACGGTTTCAGACACATAAAACCAACTACCAATTTATCGTGATATAACCATCCACATAAATCTTGCCCCACCGAACCCTAACCAAAGATGCCACCGAACTTGACAGTTTTTCGAATTCCACCGAACCCTAACCAAGGATGCCTACCATTTTCCAATTCTCGAACCCTAACCAAGGATATGCAAGGCGGCAGCGAGGGCGGGGAGGGAGGCGGCACGGCGAAGGAGGATGGAAGGTCGAAGGGTTTAGGGTTTACCTTGACAGCAATGGCTTTGCTCGGCGTACCTGGAAGTGACGAGGGCGAAGCTCGGCAGCGACGGCAATGGCTTCGCTCAGCGTACCTGGAAGTGACGAGGGCGAAGCTCGGCGGCGATGGCGAAGCTCGGCGACGGTGAAGCTCGGCGGCGTACCTGGAAGTGACGAGGGCGACCACTTGGCGGCAAACAAAATTTTGGCAGCCTAACGGCGTTTAAGTGTTTCGCCCGGGTTAGGTTTTTCCAATGCTGCCAAGGGGTATATATATACTTACATTTTCTCAGGCGGATTTTAAGTACCGACCGCCTAAGAAGATTGTTACCTCAGACGGGTTTTACTTACCAACCGCCTGGGAAGATACAATTATCTCATACGGTTGGTTAGTAACAACCGTCTGAGATAAACATGAGCCTGTGAAGATATTTACTTCTTCTTAATTAATATGTGTTCATTATAATTTGATGAACGCCAACATAAAGACCCCTCACCAACCGCCTATGAAGACGTGTCGACGACCGTGCGCGACCTTTGTTTTCCCCGAGGCGCGACCTTTAATGCGTGGTAAACCAACTTCTCCATCTTCCACTCCGCGCGGCCTTAAAGATGCGTTATCGCTCACAAGCGCATCGCTCACTTTGAATCCTCTTGTTTTCTTCGTCTTCCTCCGCTCTGACGACCCAACACCACTATGGCCGACCTTCTGCCGCCAAGCCCTCCGAGGGAGCCACCTTGCAAGAAACTATGTTGCAGCTCCCCCGAGAAGATCAACACCGAGCAGCGCCTCCTCATGGCGCGAGAGGCGTACAACAATACGTCTCGTGCCATGAGTGCCTTGGGGCTGGGTACCCTTCTAGAGTATACTGGAATGGGTACCATGGGCCACTACCTCTACGCCCTCACGGGGGTGGCTGATCGTCTCGACATTCTGTTCGCGACGATGGCCCAGGTTCTTGGCCCCGAGGGCCATAGAACACTGGTGGAGGCTACGGCTAGCAACCTCGAGGTTGCACCGCCGGTGCAGCCGGTGCAGCCGGCCCTGTCTCCTATTGCACCGGTGCCGGAGTCGCCGCCGGAGGACGAGGAGGAGGAGGAAGAGGAGTAGGAGTAGGATTTAATTAGTTTTTCTTTTTGTTGTTTTTAGTTGCTTCTGTTTTGTAAATATTGTTAATGAATGAAATCTATCTTTTTTCATCTATGTGATTGAATATTACTTGTGTATCTTGTGTGTTCTTGTGTAAATATTGTGCATCTTGTGTGTTCTTTTGTGAGATGTGTGATTGAATATTGTTAATGAATGAGTATCTTGTGTGTTCTTCAACTGTGTGAATGAATGAATGTGTAGTGTGTTCATCGTTAATTAAAATTTCACGTCTGAGAAGAAGATTATCTCAGGCGGTTGGTAAGCACCAACCGCCTGTGAAAATATTTACTTCTTCTTAATTAATATTCTTGATTAAATGTGGTCCTTTAAAAAGGCAAAAATCCACTTTCTTGTAATATTATTGATAAGTAAAGGTTACCAATAAATTTCACTTCATAAATCCTTTGAAATTGGCCAGAACATAAAAAACATACAACAAATGCCATTTTTCATTTTTCTACCTTGATGAATATAATGCCTTTTTCATTTATTTTTTCAGTGGACATTTTTACTCATCATACCAACCTTTATGAATTTTTTTAGATTTTTTTAAATTTTTTTGAAACAATGTGTGTTCATAATTTGATGAATGCCTCATATGAATATGAGCATTTAGTTAGAATGGTGGATAATTTGAAGTTTGACATGTTGGAATGCTTTAAAAAAAAATAAAAAAATTCATACATGTATAAATTATACAAATATGTTCATACCAACAATTTTGAGTGAAGGAACTTTTTTTATGAGATACACAAATGTGAATAATATGTGAGTAGAAATCAATTTGATATTTACCAAAAAAATTGTGACGCCCGGTTCCGAAAATGAACCAAGCTAACGCATATGTGTGCCCAGGATGTTCATCACACATACACGAGTGCAATCACAAAAGAGTATACAGAAAATTACCACAGAACAAGATTAATTAACCAAATTTTATTACACAAACCATATTATCCTCGAATACAAGCTCTAATGAATATTAATGACAAGTTCAACTAATGCAGCGGAAATAAACTAATTAAGCAAACTAAGCAACTAAGCATAAGCAATAGGGTATATATATGCGCAGCTCCAATCAACACCACATGCAAAGCTGACGGTAGACACGGCCTAGAACTCCGCATTATCACCATTAAAATCCCAGTCCTGACCTGCAACTGTTGGGGTGGGGGATTGCAAGAGTGAGTACATGTCGTACTCAGCAAGTGTGGAAAGTATGACATGTGGCTTATTCAAATGACGAATGTAATAATGGCTAAGTGCTGAAAAGTACAGCAAACATTTGAAAAGCAATATAGTATAAGTATGTGAAGTAAACCTATCATAGTCATAAGTAATACCGTAATACCAAGTCTGAATTCATTACCATCATCAAAAATTCCAGATTTCACCATTGCCAATAACCAGATTCAATACCAGAGATAAACTCATAACCATTACCAAACCATAACCATTACCAAACCATAACCATTACCAAATCCCAATTTCCCTCTAATCATGGAAGTTGTCCAGGTGCTCATAACCGGAAGCACGGCTATCATGATAGTTTTAGTTAACTCTGCAGAGTTTGTACCTCTTTACCCACGTGTTCGTGATTTCATCACCCTTCGGCGACTAAGAACCTCCCTTATGCCCATGACCCGTCGGTCACATTACACACTTCCGTTGGTGTGTGGCCAAGAGATCACAAAATAGCCTTTACAAAGGTATTACTAGCCTATTTAGACCCCACTGAGGTTTCACCGGTGGCGATGTCTCCCGCAGAGCACATCTTCAACCAAGGGGCCCCCTCTTGAGCCATTCGGATCCCAGGGTAGTCCCACCAATCATCAACAAACCCAATCCGACTACCCCTTCCCCGAGCATCCACAATGGTCCAAACAGCACTAGCAAAGCCCTAATTAATCATCTACGCCACACCCATACTTGGCCTCGTGGTGGCACTGTAGTCCTGGCTTATTCTCGCATGAACCGGTCCTTAGATCTAAAGCAAGCAAACCACCATAACATCCAACCCATCCACATAACAGGCTTGCTTAGATCATCCATTATCATACCATGTTTAACCAGTTCACGTTAACCATAATCTCATCCATGCATAATTAAATTGAGTGATATAGTTGTTTTCCATCCCAGTTGATTAAGCGAAGCAAAAAGGTAAAACCCTTCCCGACTCTCTACCATAAATTCCAGGTGACAAGGGTGGTTTAGCAAGTCTAGTAAACTTCCTACCATAGGATTCCCATCAAATTGACACAGCATGCAGTTTTGCAAACAAAACATTTATTTTAAAAACAGGATCAATATGCTTCAAGGACACTTGCCTTGCTCTTGCTGTTGATTAGGGTCAAAGCCTTCAAACTCTTGATGTTGTAGATCCTCCGTGGCACTCTCTAGCGCAAATCCATCTAATCCACACAATAAACATACAAGACAAGAAACACAATCAAAGAGTGCACGAATATTACTCAATATGACATGACATGCATGATTGATGCAAATGCAAGGTAGAACTTGTCACTAGATTGCTTTTAATGATCACTAACTAGCTCTAATAGTTTTTAACAAGTTTATACAGGTTTGGGGTCGATTAGATCAAATTTTAGAATTAATTCAACACAATTTAACCAGAAAGATCGGACTAGTCCGCTAGGGACCGGACAAGTCCGCACTTGACGAGATCAGCAGATTAGGGTTTTCCAGATCGACGTAAATTCAGAGATTAGGGGTTGAATTCTCGTAAGGAAAAGAGAATAGAAGGTATACCAGGTGTTTAGAACTCCAATGAACCAAGAAACTTGGAGGTAGCACTTGGATCTTGATGATCTAGGGTTGGTGATGAACTTGGAGATGAATTGGTGGTGAAGGACGAAACTTTGTGGAGATCTTGATCCTCCTTCGTTTCCTCCTCTTCTTCCTCTTGTTTGGGATCTTCTCCTCCCTCCTTGATGGTGGCTCCCCACGAACTAGGGTTTGGGTGGGTGGAAAAGTGGCAAATAGATGTCAAACCAAGGGGTGGGGTTGTTTATATAGACGTGGAGGCTAGGGTTAGACGGATTTCGAGTTTAGGATGAGTAGAGGCTGGTTTAGGGTCCCACATGGGCTCTAAAAGAGTTGGGCACGACGTCCCTAGGCCCACTTGACGTGAAATCCAAGAAACAAGTCGTAAGACAAAAGGTCAATCTCGGAGTCACGAAATATCGGACAAGTCCGGACAGGACCGGACTAGTCCGAAGTCGTCCAGAGAGAAAATCGGACAAGTCTGGCCAAAAATCGGACAAGTCCGATCTTAGTCAGAAAGGAAAACGGACAAGTCCGCTGGGACACAGGACTAGTCCGAAAAAGTCCAGGGACTTAGCAAATTTTCAAGGATTCATGGAACATCGGACTAGTCCGCACAAAATCGGACAAGTCCGAAGTTGTCCAGAGGCAAATATCGGACTAATCCGCAGCAAAAACGGACAAGTCCGTTTTTAGACACAGAGAAATCGGACTAGTCCTCAGCAAAACCGGACTAGTCCGCACTTTCCTACATTTTTAAGTGCGGTCTTGCTCCAAATCAATTTTAAACTTGTTCCTCTTGTTATGGGTTAATGTTAAGCATGTATATGAGTGCATGTAGGGTATGATGCATGAAAATGAGGGTGTTACAAACCTACCCCCCTTAAAATGAATCTCGCCCTCGAGATTCGACGCGGAAGAGAAGAGATAGGGAAATTCCTTCTTGAGATCATCTTCTAGCTCCCAAGTTGCTTCTTTTTCTGTGTGGTGCTTCCACTGAACTTTACACCATCGAATCACCTTGTTCCTTGTGACTCTCTCCTTGGTTTCCAAGATTTTGACCGGTTGCTCGACATACGTCAAATCTTCCTCTAGTTCCAATTCTTCCATTGGCACTTGATCTTCTGGTACCCTGAGACACTTCTTGAGTTGGGAAACATGAAACACATCATGTACGTCTGAAAGATGAGCTGGCATCTCCAACTTATATGCTACTTCTCCTCTTTTGTCCAAAATCTTGAATGGTCCAATATAACGAGGTGCGAGCTTACCCCTTATGTTAAACCTCTTATGACCTCTCATTGGTGACACCTTGAGGTAAACAAAATCTCCTATTTCAAAGGCTAATTTCCTTCTCCTATTGTCCGCATAGCCTTTTTGCCTTGATTGGGCAGCCCTCAAGTTTCCACGAATTATTTGGACTTGCTTTTCGGCTTCTTGCAACACGTCCGGACCAAATACTTGAGTTTCTCCTGCCTCATTCCAGAATAAGGGTGTCCTACACTTCCTCCCATAAAGCGCTTCATATGGTGACATTTTCAAGCTTGCTTGGTAACTATTGTTGTATGAAAATTATGCGTATGGCAAGCTTTTGTCCCAACTTTTCCCATGCTTTAAAGCACAAGCTCTTAACATGTCCTCCAAAATCTGATTGGTCCTCTCGGTTTGTCCATCCATTTGAGGATGATATGCTGAACTAAAATTCAACCTCATTCCCAAAGCTTCATGCAATTTCTGCCAAAATCTGGAGGTAAATTGAGAACCTCTATCCGAGACTATCTTCTTAGGGACTCCATGTCGACACACAATATGCTCCATGTATATTTCGGCCAATCATGCAGCTGTATACTTGGTCTTCACAGGGACAAAATGAGCTGACTTGGTTAAGCGATCCACAATTACCCAAATTGAGTCATACCCGGACTGAGTACGGGGTAACCCAACTATGAATTCCATACCAATTTCTTCCCACTTCCATTCCGGAATCTTCAACGGTTGCAATAATCCTGCTGGCCTTTGATGTTCCGCCTTGACTCGTTGGCACACATCACACAATGCTACGTATTCAGCTATGTCCTTCTTCATGCTATTCCACCAATAACAAGTCTTCAAGTCTTTGTACATCTTCGTACAACCGGGGTGAATCGAGTAAGGCGAGTCATGTGCCTCCTTTAATATTGTCTCCCGAATATGCTTTACATTAGGCACAACGATCCTCTTTCCAAGCCATAAGGTACCATGTTCATCCTTGTCAAATCTGAATTCTCTCCCTTCTTCGGTTCTTTCCTTGATTTCCTTGATCTCCTCATCTGTGGTTTGTGCTTCTTGAATTTCTTGCTCCAGGGTCGGATTTAACTCCATTATCTCCATCTCATTTACCAACCCGAGATTCAACCGTTCAAACTCCTTACATAACTCGGACGGTAACTCTCGAACTGTAAGTTGATGGCTTACTCCCTTTCTACTCAAAGCATCGGCCACTACATTGGCTTTTCCCGGATGATAGTTGATCCCCAAATCATAATCTTTGATGAGCTCCAACCATCTTCGTTGCCTCAAGTTCAGATCCGTTTGTGTGAAAATATACTTCAAACTCTTATGATTCGTGTAAATTTCACACCTATGTCCAAGAATATAGTGTCTCCAAATCTTCAATGCATGTACCACGGCTGCTAGTTCAAGATCATGCGTGGGGTAATTCTGCTCATGTTTCTTCAATTGTCTCGACGCATAGGCGACCACTTGACCTTCTTGCATCAATACACATCCAAGCCCTTGTCTTGATGCATCGCAATAAATGTCAAAACTCTTGCTTACATCCGGCAATACCAAAACCGGGGTTGTTGTCAACCTCTTCTTCAACTCCTCAAAACTATTCTGACAAGCTTCAGTCCATTGGAACGCCTTTCCCTTCGTTAGCAACTCCGTCATAGGCTTGGCTATCTTGGAAAAGTCCTTGATGAATCGACGGTAATATCCAGCCATTCCAAGAAAACTCCTTATTTCCTTGACGTTCTGTGGTGGTTCCCACATCAACACGTCTCTCACTTTTCCGGGGTCAACCGATACTCCTCCTCCTGAGATTATATGACCCAAAAATGGCACCTCTTTCAACCGAAACTGGCACTTGTTGAACTTGGCATACAATTGATGCTCCCTCAATTTCTGCAGCGTAAGCCTCAAGTGTTCCTCATGTTCCTTCTCATCCTTCGAGTAGATCATAATATCATCAATAAACACCACAACGAACTTATCTAAGTACTCCATGAAGACCTTATTCATGAGGTACATAAAGTAGGCAGGTGCATTTGTCAATCCAAAAGACATCACAGTGTACTCATAAGATCCATACCGTGTCGTAAAAGCTGTCTTGGGTATGTCCGATGGTCTAATCTTCATTTGAAAGTATCCCGACCTCAAGTCAATCTTAGAGAAGACACAAGCACCCTTCATCTGATCAAACAAGTCTTCTATGCATGGCAAGGTGTACTTGTTCTTGATTGTTACCTCGTTGAGAGCTCGGTAATCCACGCACATCCTTTGGGATCCGTCCTTCTTGTCCACAAATAGAACGGGCGCTCCCCAAGGTGAAGAGCTAGGGCGAATGAAACCCTTCTCTAATTGCTCTTGAATCTGCTTCTTGAGCTCCGCTAATTCCATAGGAGGCATCCTATACGGCCTTTTAGCTATAGGTGCAGTTCCAGGTATTAAATCAATAACAAATTCAATGTCTCGATCGGGTGGCATACCTGGCAACTCGTCCGGAAAAACATCCAAAAATTCACACACCACCGGAATCTCCTCAATTGCGACACCGTCCATATGATTCAACTCTAGTTGCTTCGGTGCATGTTGGGTTGCTTCAAATTCTACGGTGATCCCTTCCTCATTGGTCAACTTCACCGTCCTTGTGGCACATTCAATAACTCCATTGTGCTTCCTCAACCAGTCCATACCAAGTACAATATCCAACCCTTGAGAATCTAAAACAATGAGGTTGGCGGAGAAATCTAGCCCCCTTATTCTAAGGCTTACTTTTGGACATACTATATTTGTCCTCATCTCTCCTCCAGGAGACTTAACCAACAGAGTAAACTTCATATGAGAGATAGGCAAACTATACTTGGCAACATACTTCGATGCAATGAATGAATGCGATGCTCCAAAATCAAATAACATAGTCGCGGGGTTGGAGTTGGCGAGAAACATACCAATGACCACGTCATCCGCTTGTTGAGCATCCTCCGTAGAGACATGGTTCACGTTGCCACGAGCAAAATTCTGCTGTCCACGGCTTCCTTGTGGCTGTCCTCCATTAGGTATTGGGTTTTGCCTCGATGTATTGCTTCCTTGACCAAGGCCTGACTTAGGACATTGATTCGCAAAGTGCCCAGCTTCTCCACAAGTATAGCACCTCTTAACTCCACCAGAATTATTGGGACGAGCTTGGTTTTGAACATTTGCAGCAGGAAAATCAGCACGAGGTGCATAAGGCATCGAAGGCCTAGGTGCTTGCATGACAGGGCGCTGCTGCACAAACTGAGTTGGGCGCAGTGCATAACCAGGGCGCTGAGCAGGAATAGAGGAGCTGTAATGAGGCGCATTGGGCGGCGCAAAGCGAGGGCGCACATTACTTCCTTGTTGCTGTCCTTGATATGGCGCCTTCCTCTTGATTTCTTGCTCCATCTCACGGATCTTGTTCTCAACCACAATTGCTTTGTCCACAAGCTTCTGGAAATTGACATAATCACAGTTGAGCAATTGCACTTGGATCGTATTGTTCAATCCCCTCATGAACAAGTATTGCTTCCGGGTGTCCCGGCTAACATCCTCAGGCGCATATCTTGAGAGTTGAGTGAACTTATTGAGATATTCACTCACGCTTGATTTTCCTTGTCTCAAGTTCTCAAATTCTTGCCTCTTCAAGATCATAACACCTTCCGGCACATAATGAGAACGGAAACTCTCCTTGAATTCCGCCCAGGTAATTCTCTCTTGGTTCTCATGAGCATTGCAATAAGAATCCCACCAATCTGCAGCTGCTCCAACGAGTTGATGAGAAGCAAATAGCACCTTCTCCCGGTCACTGCATTGAACAATGGCTAGCTTCTTCTCCACGGACTTGAGCCAATCATCCGCATCCATAGGGTCTGCGGCTTGAGCAAAGGTTGGCGCCCTAGTCCTCATAAACTCTCCCAATCGGTTATGAGGAGGTGGGGGTGGTGGTGGAGGCATGTGGGGCTGATTGTTGATATTGCCAGCCTGCAGCTGTCCCATAGTCTGTATCATGGTCTGCATGAGCTGGTTTTGCATGGCCAAAAGCTGCTCAATATTAACAGCTCCTTGGGCAGGTCCTTGCCCATTGTTGTTCTGAGGCACTCCATTGTTCCCCTCTTCATCATTGCCATCCCTCTGGTTGCGAGTCCTCACCATCTGAAGAAAAGCAGTAGGTAAGAATTAGAAAACACCCCAACTATATGCATCAAGGGATATGAAACTAAACAACTAGCTACACTAGCCTAGGTGGACATGGCAATGCTAAAGCATCCCAAAATCCTCTATTAAGCACACAAGCAAACAATATATATAGCAAACAGCGCACCAAGCAAGAACACATCGATCCCTGAGTGCTCCTATGTGCTCTAAAGTGTCCATTCTATCTAGGCTGCATCCTACGGTCAACCAGTGGCTCTGATACCAATCTGTGACGCCCGGTTCCGAAAATGAACCAAGCTAACACATATGTGTGCCCAGGATGTTCATCACACATACACGAGTGCAATCACAAAAGAGTATACAGAAAATTACCACAGAACAAGATTAATTAACCAAATTTTATTACACAAACCATATTATCCTCGAATACAAGCTCTAATGAATATTAATGACAAGTTCAACTAATGCAGCGGAAATAAACTAATTAAGCAAACTAAGCAACTAAGCATAAGCAATAGGGTATATATATGCGCAGCTCCAATCAACACCACAGGCAAAGCTGACGGTAGACACGGCCTAGAACTCCGCATTATCACCATTAAAATCCCAGTCCTGACCTGCAACTGTTGGGGTGGGGGATTGCAAGAGTGAGTACATGTCGTACTCAGCGAGTGTGGAAAGTATGACATGTGGCTTATTCAAATGACGAATGTAATAATGGCTAAGTGCTGAAAAGTACAGTAAACATTTGAAAAGCAATATAGTATAAGTATGTGAAGTAAACCCATCATAGTCATAAGTAATACCGTAATACCAAGTCTGAATTCATCACCATCATCAAAAATTCTAGATTTCACCATTGCCAATAACCAGATTCAATACCAGAGATAAACTCATAACCATTACCAAACCATAACCATTACCAAACCATAACCATTACCAAATCCCAATTTCCCTCTAATCATGGAAGTTGTCCAGGTGCTCATAACCGGAAGCACGGCTATCATGATAGTTTTAGTTAACTCTGCAGAGTTTGTACCTCTTTACCCACGTGTTCGTGATTTCATCACCCTTCGGCGACTAAGAACCTCCCTTATGCCCATGACCCGTCGGTCACATTACACACTTCCGTTGGTGTGTGGCCAAGAGATCACAAAATAGACTTTACAAAGGGATTACTAGCCTATTTAGACCCCACTGAGGTTTCACCGGTGGCGATGTCTCCCGCAGAGCACATCTTCAACCAAGGGCCCCCTCTTGAGCCATTCGGATCCCAGGGTAGTCCCACCAATCATCAACAAACCCAATCCGACTACCCCTTCCCCGAGCATCCACAATGGTCCAAACAGCACTAGCAAAGCCCTAATTAATCAGCTACGCCGCACCCATACTTGGCCTCGTGGTGGCACTGTAGTCCTGGCTTATTCTCGCATGAACCAGTCCTTAGATCTAAAGCAAGCAAACCGCCATAACATCCAACCCATCCACATACCAGGCTTGCTTAGATCATCCATTACCATACCATGTTTAACCAGTTCACGTTAACCATAATCTCATCCATGCATAATTAAATTGAGTGATATAGTTGTTTTCCATCCCAGTTGATTAAGCGAAGCAAAAAGGTAAAACCCTTCCCGACTCTCTACCATAAATTCCAGGTGACAAGGGTGGTTTAGCAAGTCTAGTAAACTTCCTACCATAGGATTCCCATCAAATTGACACAGCATGCAGTTTTGCAAACAAAACATTTATTTTAAAAACAGGATCAATATGCTTCAAGGACACTTGCCTTGCTCTTGCTGTTGATTAGGGTCAAAGCCTTCAAACTCTTGATGTTGTAGATCCTCCGTGGCACTCTCTAGCGCAAATCCGTCTAATCCACACAATAAACATACATGACAAGAAACACAATCAAAGAGTGCACGAATATTACTCAATATGACATGACATGCATGATTGATGCAAATGCAAGGTAGAACTTGTCACTAGATTGCTTTTAATGATCACTAACTAGCTCTAATAGTTTTTAACAAGTTTATACAGGTTTGGGGTCGATTAGATCAAATTTTAGAATTAATTCAACACAATTTAACCAGAAAGATCGGACTAGTCCGCTAGGGACCGGACAAGTCCGCACTTGACGAGATCAGCAGATTAGGGTTTTCCAGATCGACGTAAATTCAGAGATTAGGGGTTGAATTCTCATAAGGAAAAGAGAATAGAAGGTATACCAGGTGTTTAGAACTCCAATGAACCAAGAAACTTGGAGGTAACACTTGGATCTTGATGATCTAGGGTTGGTGATGAACTTGGAGATGAATTGGTGGTGAAGGACGAAACTTGGTGGAGATCTTGATCCTCCTTCGTTTCCTCCTCTTCTTCCTCTTGTTTGGGATCTTCTCCTCCCTCCTTGATGGTGGCTCCCCACGAACTAGGGTTTGGGTGGGTGGAAAAGTGGCAAATAGATGTCAAACCAAGGGGTGGGGTTGTTTATATAGACGTGGAGGCTAGGGTTAGACGGATTTCGAGTTTAGGATAAGTAGAGGCTGGTTTAGGGTCCCACATGGGCTCTAAAAGAGTTGGGCACGACGTCCCTAGGCCCACTTGACGTGAAATCCAAGAAACAAGTCGTAAGACAAAAGGTCAATCTCGGAGTCACGAAATATCGGACAAGTCCGGACAGGACCGGACTAGTCCGAAGTCGTCCAGAGAGAAAATCGGACAAGTCTGGCCAAAAATCGGACAAGTCCGATCTTAGTCAGAAAGGAAAACGGACAAGTCCGCTGGGACACCGGACTAGTCCAGAAAAGTCCAGGGACTTAGCAAATTTTCAAGGATTCATGGAACACCGGACTAGTCCGCACAAAATCGGACAAGTCCGAAGTTGTCCAGAGGTAAATATCGGACTAATCCGCAGCAAAAACGGACAAGTCCGTTTTTAGACAGAGAGAAATCGGACTAGTCCTCAGCAAAACCGGACTAGTCCGCACTTTCCTACATTTTTAAGTGCGGTCTTGCTCCAAATCAATTTTAAACTTGTTCCTCTTGTTATGGGTTAATGTTAAACATGTATATGAGTGCATGTAGGGTATGATGCATGAAAATGAGGGTGTTACAAAATTACAATGTCAGCTATACAAGTTTTAAAAATGTTTTGTTCAGGTGGTAGATGTTAATTTTATACAAATGTAGAAGAAAGAATCATCGAATTTGGACACTATTTGCAGAATCTAAACATGTTTGAGTATTTATATTGGAATCTAAATAAAAAAGAAGCAAGGGATAAGGAAACTGAAGAACAGTATCGGGCATTATCTCAAGTGGTTGGTAAGTAATACCCGCCTGAGATAAATTTATTCTAAGGCGGTTGGTAAGTACCAACCGCCTGTGAAAATATTTACTTCTTTTTAATTAATATAACCCATAGAGTACAACACGTTATGGGAGAACATGTCATACTCGCGCTCAATCCTACAGTTCTCAGTACAGAAGACGGTCCACTCGGACCACCCTCGCCTGCCGCAGCGGGCAGGCCCCTGGTTCCCCCTGTTGGGCAGCGGCAAACGCCATCGTCAATGTCGGGCAGCGCCACCGGCGGTGGTCCGGGAGGAGGCCTACGCAGTAACCTCCAGCTCACGAAAATGTCGAGCCTCTGCATGGCTTGATTCCGACACCGGTAACACTCCTTGTTGGTCCTCTTCATCGCGACGGACCCAACCGCGTTGTCGCCGACGTGGGCCTCGCCTTCGACCTGCCAGATATACTCGAGGGCGTCGCGGTCCCCACAGTCAGCGTCGTAGCGGAGCATGGCGAGGACGTAGGCCACCACCTTGTGGCCGTTCGCGGCCGCCCGGGCAAGGAACTGGGTGCCCCGCTGCACCTACGCGCGGCCGTAGTTGAAGACGAGGTCGAACCCGGTGATGTAGCACGCATGAGGGTTGCCCATGTTGGCCAGGCGCTCCACGAGGGCGTCATAGCTCCCGTTCCCGTGCCGTTGGAACCACTCCCAGCTGCTCTCCCCCTCCAGCGCCACGCGCCTGCCCACGGTGGGATCACAGCACACCGCGTGCATGGCCTTGCAGGTGGCGCGCAGACTGGAGAGGTCGTCCATGGGCTGGGTGGAGGTTGCGGCGACCCACCCCGCGATCAGGACCGCAATATCGTGCGGCAAGGGGAACTCCATGGGCTTATCTCAGGTGGTTGGTAAGTAATACCCGCCTGAGATAAATATATTCTCAGGCGGTTGGTAAGTAATACCCGCCTGAGACAAAGATTTTTGAAACTACAAGATGTTAATTAACGGCCTGAGAAGATGTTAATTAACTGACGCGCCGCATGAGGTCTGCGGAGAAGTTAAGAAGCCGTGGTGCAGGGACACGTGCGCGACGTTCCACATGGATACCAGAGAGACGGAAGGATCTCTGAAGATCGTCTTCCACAGTGGTTTAATTGTGCGCTGCACGAGGTCTGCAAAGAGTTCAATGCACAATGAACAGAATATTTTGTTCAGGTGGTAGATGTTAATTTTATACAAATAAAGAAGAAAGAATCATCGAATTTGAACACAATTTGTAAAATCTAAACATGTTTGAGTATTTATATTGGAATCTAAATAAAAAAGAAGCAAGGGATAAGGAAACTGAAGAACAGTATCGGGAATTATCTCAGGCGGTTGGTAAGTAATAACCGCCTGAGATAAACATTTTTGAAACTACAAGATGTTAATTAACGGCCTGAGAAGATGTTAATTAACTGACGCGCCGCACGAGGTCTGCGGAGAAGTTGAGAAGCCGTGGTGCAGGGACGCGACGTTCCACATGGATACCAGAGAGACGGAAGGATCTCTGAAGATCGTCTTCCACAGTGGTTTAATTGTGCGCCGCACGAGGTCTGCAAAGAGTTCAATGCGCGGGAAACGAACCGCTCCCTCGTCTACTCCGCACAGACCATATATAAGGCGCGTCGTCGGTTATGTACAAGCACAGACCTTTTGCACTCCTTTCTTCTTCTTCCATCGTCATCTCCGCCTCCTAGCCCGCCGAGGCGCCGACGAACCACCACAGCCATGGCCAACCTTTCGCCTCCTAGCCCGCCGAGGCAGCCACCCTGCAAGCGGATACGCTGCAGCTCCCCCGAGAGGGTGAATGACGACCAGCGCCTTCCACCGCCGGTGCAGCCAGAGCCACTGGTACAGCTGGAGCAATCGGCTCAGCCGGAGCAGCTGACCCACTCTCCTGCTGCTTCGTCGCTGGAGGAGGAGGAGGAGGAGGAGGAGGAGGACGATGACGACGACGACGACGATGATGACGATGATGACGACGAGTCGTCGTCCGACGACGGCGACGACGACGGCGACCACCACCATGGTGACGACTACGACGACGACGACGAGTCGGAGGAGGACCGCTTGGCGTGGTTTGAGAAGTTGGCGGAGAGGAGGGATTAGGCGGGGCCGTAGTGTAGTTTTAGGAGTTCTTGTACATATTTCTTTTGTAGTTTTAGGAGTTCTTGTGTTTTGTAATATATTTGTGTTCATTCGTGTCAATGAACACTGGTGTGTTAGAATTTCTGGATTTCAATGAAGTGAATGGTGGATAATTTGAAGTTTGATATGTTGGAATGCTTTTAAAAAATTCATACATGTATAAATTATACAAATATGTTCATACCAACAATTTTCAGTGAAGGAACTTTTTTTTATGAGATACACAAATGTGAATAATATGTGAGTAAAAATTAATTTGATATTTACCAAAACATTACAATGTCAGCTATACAAGTTTTAAAAATATTTTGTTCAGGTGGCATTATCTTAGGCGGTTGGTAAGTAATACCCGTCTGAGATAATCATCTTCTCAGACGGTTATTAAGTACCAACAGTCTGTGAAGATATTTACTTCTTAATTAATATTATTGATTAAATATCTTTTCAGGCGGTTGGTAAGTAAAACCCGCCTAAGATAAAGTTAAAAACCGCCTGTGAAAAACCGAAGTCTATATAAGGACCCCTCACCGCAGTCAAAACGCAACCCTGGAGAATCTATATCGACGCCGCAAGGCTGTTGAATTTCCCCTCGCCCCGCTGCCGCTCCGCCACCCGGCCCATACTTCCGCGTCGCCTCTCAACCCCGCACCGCCACTTCTCCACCCAGCCGGCCCACCGTGCTGACGCCTCCCCACCATGCTGACGCCTCTGCAAGGTAAATGTAGTTTCCTTACTTTTTCTTTGTATATTTTCATTAGCTGATAAGCTGTTAGTTTTGTGTGTTCTGATATATAGATTCTGTCCTTTTGCATGTGTAAGGACTGTATGGATTGTGTTCTGGTATATTGATGTATGGACTATATGGATTGTTTCCTTTTTATACCTATTATGTGACATGAATATGATGTTTAATTAACAGATGCTATTGTAATATATATAAGATGCATCTGGGCCTGTTTCCCGATATAACGGACCGGATCCCACCCAGACCTAGCCCATGCTGCTGGGCCTGTTTCCCCCTTTGACTCCGTCCGCCTCAAGACGTCGCCCGTCTCCTACATTAGTCGCCCTAATCATACTTGTTGTGTCTCTGTAAATTCATTTTATAGAAGACCTTTAGAGAATATTTGTGGCCAAATTTTGTAAATCTGATAAAAATTCTATTATTGAAGCATGGACCGTCGAGCGTGGATGTATAACATGCCAAGACCCGATCCTATGTACATTCATAATGTTGCAAATTTTATTGAAGCATCCAAGAGACATGCGAAGTTGCAAAAGATAGATGACATATTATGTCCATGTATCGACTGCGAAAATAAGATTGCTTGGACGGATACTATAGTAATCCAATCTCATTTGGTGAAAAGAGGTTTCAAAAATAACTACACAATATGGACAGAGCATGGTGAGTTAGATACACATGATGTGGATAAAGATGATGAGAGAGGATCAGATGATGATAATGTTCATATCGATTATGGTAGTGACAATCAAGCTAGTGATGATGATGATGAGTTCGATTGTGAGGAGATGTTGCGTCACATTGAACCATATGTACTGACTTCTATGGGAGCAAGCAAAGGTTTAAGTAAAATGGAGACATTGCAGAATGCGGCGACAGAGCTTTTATATGATGAATCAAACCGTTGTGATAAAGAGTTTACTACATTGCGTGCACTCTTAGAACTACTAAAGTTGAAAGCTACGCACGGATGGTCCGATTGTAGTTTCTCTGATCTTTTGAATCTTCTGGCAGAAATTCTTCCAAATCCAAATAAACTGCCTAGAAGCACTTATAAAGCAAAGAAACTTGTTTGCCCGATGGCACTAGGTGTGACAAAAATACACGCTTGTGTGAACCATTGTATTCTGTATCATAAAGAGCATGAGCTCGCAACTAGATGCCCTATTTGTGGTGTCAGTAGATACAAGAAGGACTACAATCACCAGTATGTTACCAACATGAAAAAGACTCAGAAGAATAAGAAGTTTATTATTGGTCCTGAAGGTGATGATGATGATACTTCTGGCGATGCAGACGGGAAGAATAAGAGAAAAATTCCTGCATTGAAGATGTGGTACCTTCCGGTAATTGATCGCTTGAAGCGTTTGTTCTCAAACCCTAGGGAGGATGAACTTATGCGTTGGCATTCCGAGCAATGTAAGAAGAATGAAAAACATATACGACACCCTTGTGATGCAACGCAGTGGAAAAATTTTGAAATTCAGTATCCAGAATTTGCGAAGGAAATCAGAAATGTGGGGTTTGCCTTGGGTACAGATGGAATGGATCCGTTTGGTGAAAAAAGGAGCATACACAACACATGGCCCGTGGTCTTAACTATGTACAACCTACCGACGTGGTTGTGTCACAAAAGGAAATATATCTTATTATATATTCTTATCCAAGGTCCGAAACAACCCGGCATCGAAATTGATGTGTTCTTGGAACCTTTAATGGAAGATATGGCAAAATTGTGGAATGAAGGGGTACGTACATGGGATGAGTACAAGCGGGAGTATTTCACGCTAAGAGCAATGATATTCATTACCGCACATGATTATCCCGGACTGTTTACATTATCGGGACAAATGAAAGGGAAGAAAGGTTGCGTTAGGTGCGTGGATAGAACTGGATTTCTATACCTCACTTCATCCAGAAATACGGTGTACATGAGACATCGACGGTTCTTGACAGATACACACAAGTATAGGAAGATGAAAGAACAATTTGATAACAAAATCGAAAAAGATACTGCACCGAAACCTTACAGTGGAAAACTTGTGTTTGAAATGGTCAAGAACATTCATATTGCTTTCGGTAAGGGAAAAAATAGTAAAGGAATTAAGGGAAAGAAAAGTACATCTTCGGATTATACAACTGACATGGCTTTCAGGAAACAATCAATTTTTTTCAAGTATCTTCCGTATTGGAAGAATCTGGAATTTTGCCGTAGTATTGATTTGATGCACGTTACAAAGAATGTATTTGACAGCATCATTGGGACCTTGCTGGACATGCCGAGGAAAACAAAGGACGGATTAAATTCACGTATGGACCTAGTAAATATTGATTTGAGACCAGAGCTTCATCCAGTAGAAAAGGCGAATGGGAAGCATTACCTTCCCCCAGCCAGCTACAACTTGACGCTAGAAGAGAAAAAAGCAATTTGCGAATGCTTGCGTGGGATCAAAGTGCCCACAAGTTTCTCATCCAATATTCGCAAACTAGTCTTGATGAAAGACTTGTATTTATTCGGTTATAATTCTCACGACTGTCACAGGATGATGACAATTTTCCTTGCCATTGCAATAAGAGTAATCAAACCTGAGCATATAAAAGTTGTCATCACACGTTTGTGTTACTTCTTCAATGCAGTATCGCGAAAGGTGATAGCACATGAAGATTTAGACTATCTGAAAACATACATCGTCGAGACAATGTGCAAGCTTGAGATGTGTTTCCCACCATCCTTTTTTGATATGCAAGTACACCTAATCATACATCTTGTTGATCAGATAAAAGCATTGGGGCCACTATATTTACATCATATGTTTTCGTTGGAGAGATATTTAGGAGTATTTAAAGGTTATGTGCGGAACTATGCTCACCTAGAGGGTTCAATTATGGAAGGATACACCACTGAAGAAGTGATTGAGGGTTGCGCTGATTACATCTAAGATGCAAAATCGATAGGTGTGCCTATACCGGTACATGAGGGTAGACTACGTGGGAGAGGTAAAGTAGGTAAGAAAACTTTTATTGTTCAAGATTACAAGAATGTACACCGTGCACATTTTGGTGTACTACAATAGCTCGCAATAGCTGAGCCGTACATCGAGGAACACCAAATTGAGCTTCGTGATAAAAACCAAGACCGCACAGGGACTGGATCATGAAAGAGCACAGAAGATGTTTCACTGAATGGTTAATGGACAAAAATATATCATACAGAAACACTATAGAAGAGGCAACAATGAAGAAGTTAGCTTCTGGCCCATCTGCTTTGGTAACATCATGGCAAACATATGACATCAATGGTTACACATTTTACACTAAATAAAAAGATGGTAAGAGTGTTGCACAAAATAGTGGTGTTCTTATTGAGTCTTATGATTCACAAGGGCAGAAGACCACATACTTCGGGTTCATAGAGGAAATATGGGAACTCGATTATGGCGAAAGAATGGTAATGCCCGTATTTAAGTGCATATGGATCAAACATCCTGATGGTTTGAAAGTGGACAATTACGGGCTGACACTGGTAGACTTGAATAAAGTGGGTTACAAAGATGACCTGTGGGTTCTCACCGATAATGTTGCACAAGTTTTTTATGTTCAAGATCCAAAAACTGAGAAGTTGCACGTAGTTGTTTCTGGAAAGCAAAATATTGTTGGGGTTGAGAATGTGGGAGATAATGAAGAGGAATATAATCAGTATGAAGAGATGTACCTTTTCACCGAACCAGAAAACATCAAGCGCGTAGAGAGAAGCATTAAAAAGAATTTGAAACCCTATATGCGAGAAGATGTCAATGCTAGAAAAAATGTATATAGCAATGCGAGATGATATATATTGTATATATTTGTATCTTCTGAAATCAACTTAGAACAATGTTGGTATATGGATTGTGTCCTTTTGCATTTGTGTACATATGCGTTTGGACTCAATAATTTGAAAGTTTGGAAGTTTGGTATTTCAGATAATGATGTCTCGGGCGTGTAGCCGATTGAAGGAGGAGCGCGTGGCGTGGCGCAAGAACCATCCCCATGTATGTACATATGGCACACCGGTTGCATGGTTGTATATACATATGTATCTGTAATGGACTGATGAACTTAACTGTAGTTTGTTTTTCCGTCTTGTTTGTTTTTGGTATTTTCAATTTCTCCACGTAGGGTTTCTCTGCGAAGCCTGAATTGGGAGATTTATTGAAGTGGCAGTGCATCGTCCCCGGTAAAGAAGGGGTAAGTCATGAAGAACAAGCACAATATGAGTTTAACCATCGTCCTCCTATTAATAAATTTCTTTTGCAGACTGAATGGGAAGATGGTTACTACCCCCTAACAATCTCCTTCTCTGAGGACTATCCCTTGGTGCCTCCAAGATGCGCCTTTCCAATTGGGTTCTTCCACCCAAATGTCCATCGTTCGGGAGCACTCTGCATCGGGATTCTTGATCAAGAGACTGTAAGATAGACCTATCTTGTTCATGTAATTATTACATATAATTGTTTTCGAACTTATTTGAACTGGTTTCTTATATTGCTTAAATTATATTTCGTAGGGGTGGTGCAGTGCTTTTACAATCAAAACTATACTACTTGAAGTTCAACGTTTGCTGCATCAGCCAAATGTGCCTGATGTTGAAAATGATTGCTATAATCTACTTATCAAGGTTAGATGACACTTTGACTTAGTGACCAATGTAGGTTATTCATTCCTCCTTCGACATTTGTTAATTTAAATAATGTCAATATTTTCAGGATCCAGCGAAATATAAGAGACATGTTCGGGAGCAAGCAGGACGGTACAATTTAGATTGATCGATGGGAGCTTCATCGTCGATCTACAATGAATGTAGCATGATTTTTGTTCAGTGTGAAGAAATTAGCTTTGAACAATTGTAAAGCCTCTAATGGTGTATTATCACAATTAAGCCAGCCGAACTGGTGATCGAGCATTTCTTATAATGCATTACTGTACTAGTATCCGCTCATCTGTGTTTTTTTCCTGATACAATTTTCCCTGCAATGACTACATACGGTCGTGATAATTGCAACGACTACATCCCTGTGATTTCAATGAAAACGATAATTGAACAACTACATACGGTTCTTAAACAATGATCGCCACTGAAAATACATGATCTTCTCAGGCCGTTGTTAACCAAGAACCGTCTATGAAGTTCATTGCATTACAGGCGGTTATCAATTAAGAACCGTTAACGAAGATCATGTATTTACCTAGACGGTTGTTATTTAAAATCCGCCTATGAAGTTCATTGCATTATAGACGGTTCTTAATTAAGAACCGCCAATGAAGATCATGTATTTACCCAGACGGTTGTTTTTTAAAATCCGCCTGTGAAGTTCTATGGATTACAGACGGTTCTTAATTAAGAACCGTCTATGAAGATCATGTATTTACTCATAAGGTTGTTTCTTAAAATCCATCTGTGAAGTTCATTGCATTACAGACGGTTCTTAATTAAGAACCGTCTGTGAAGATCATGTATTTACCCAGATGGTTGTTCTTTAAAATCCGTCTGTGTTGTTCTGTCATCACGCGGTTATATATCATTCGTCATCACAATCGCATATTTTTAAGGACCGCCTGTGTTTGAAAATTTGAGGCGCCTGTAAAAATGCTTTTTGTAGTAGTGCACGAATTCAAGGGTCCAAAGGTCGAGGGCTTCGAGAATTGACTTCTAGATCCAAAGAAGATGGAGAATTAGTGGAGAATTAAAGATGTCGTCGATGAGTTGATGAAGATCGATCTTGCTTGATCCTTCTTCTTCCTTCTTCCCTCCTCCTGGCTGCGATGAACTCCTCTTGATGGTGGCTCTCACGAACTAAGGTTTGGGATTTCTTCAATTGTGGCAAAGATGTGAAGGGGTGGGCGTTGGGGTGTTTATATAGAGCTGGAGGTGGTAGGGTTTGATGGATTTCGAGTTTAAGGCGGTGGAGGCTGGGGTGGGGTCCCACATGGGCTCCACAAGGGTTGGGCGCGACGTTCTTGGGCCCAATTATGGTAAATACCCAATAACACGTCATAGAGGAAAAGATTGAATCTGAGTCGAGCACATCGGACAAGTCCATTAGGGGCCAAACTTTACCGTTAGAAGTCAGAAAGTTGAACGGATAAGTCCGGTGTCAGGTCGGACAAGTCCGTTCGGGGTTATTTCAAAATTACAGAAAGTTGAACGGACAAGTCCAGTCTAGGCCAGACAAGTCCGAGTATGACTTAGGAAAACATCAGAAACATTCTCGGACTAGTTCGTAGCATTAACAGAAAAGTCCAGAAGGACAACAGAGAGCAAAACCATACTAGTCCGGGGTCCAAACCGGACAAGTTTGCCCTACCCAGAGAGAACAACAGAGAGTTAGACGGACTAGTCCGGGGTACAAATCTGGACAAGTCCGCACAACAACAAGTTTTTATTTGCTTGCATGATTATAATTTATCTTAAACTTATTCTTTTTGTGTTGCTTAATGCTAAACATATATGAGAATGTATACAATGCATGATGGATGAAAATGAGTGTGTTACTGATAGTGAACAAGATAATGAGGATGTTGCTGCTAGTGAAGAAGAAAATGAGGATGTTGCTGCTGATGAAGAAGAAAATGAGGATGTTGTTGTAGGTGATGCAATATGTCAAACAAATGAAGGAGAGCATCTTACACACTTAGTTTAACAGATGAATTTCTTTGTACATATATACATAATAGAAATTTTCATTGTTTGCAGTTTGAGATGCTCCGCCAAGCAGAATTAGAGTCTGAATCATTGGCTCGGAGGACGTCAGAGATGACATCAGAGATAAACTCAGCATGGAAGAAGGTCAATAATTGCATAAAGAGGCTACAAAGAACTTAGCCCTATCGTGCACAGAGTCTTGTCGCCATGACTCTTCCGTGCAGCAACCAAGGTGGACTGCTGCTATGATAGTTCCACCGTCTGCACCGGTTCCACCATCTGAGCTTGGTAAGAAATTTTATATACTTCATATTCATATTTTATTGATCTTAATAATGTAATCATTTATCATTATAGTACCGTCGATGTCGTACGTTCAGCCTACCGGTCCTGCTGATATTGTTAGGACGTCCAACTGGTGTAGTGGTAAATGCTTTGCGAATTTTAAAATCAAAATTTCTAAAGATTAGTTTTAACTTATACTTGTAATAAAAATAATATTTTGAAGGTTTTGATGATCCGTCCTTGGTTCCGATGATGTTGCCCACTAGGACTTCGGAAACATCTTCGACTGGGCAAATTGCTCTACCTCCGCAACACGAGCACCAGCCACACTTCTTCAGGCACAGGGAGCTCTAGAGCCCACACAGCAGACGCAGCCCACACAGGGAGGTCCACAGCCCACGTTGCCGATGGAGCTGATGCACCCCACGCAAGATGCGATGCCCCCACCTGTACCTTGGGCTAGAAACGCTCCCGACCCATTGTCGTACGATGTTGACCACGTTCGAGCATGACGGAGGGGACGTACCAAGCACAGTATGTGCTAATGTTGTACCTTCTATAGTGTATCATGTTTTCTCTATATTTGGATGTGACTCTAAATGTTATTTTATTTCTATGTCTCTTATTCTACATTTATTTTGGTACTGAACTTTCGTCTCTAGTCGTACGCTTGGTCCATGGACCGCACCACTTTCTCTACTCATAGGCTTCCAATGTATGTTGTTGTACCTTTTATTTCAACAAGTTTTGTCATGTTTTCGTATTCTAGCAGTTACATTTATGACAAAAACAAAAAATAACATAATTTATACTACTAAATCTTATATTTTTCATCCATATTGAACACCAGTCATCCACAATGTGGACGATTACTTGTCTCCATCATATATATAAGAGTGACCCCGCATCGTCACCACAATCACATCTCATAAACTCAGCTTACACTATCATCACACTCATTCCATACATCGTCTTACCATGGACGAATCTTACTTACCACCAAACAACAAAGGGAGATTCGACAACCCCCAAGGATTACAACCGCCAATGTGTCTATGTGGCACTGATTGTCGGTTTGTTAAAGATCTTAGGTTGGGGGACTCTTATGGTTTGAGACTCTGGATGTGTAACAATTATGAGTATGACCCCCGTTGAAAGTGCATCTAGTCATTCCCTTGTGAGTTTTGGAAGATTGATGACAAATAAATGAGATCATAATGAATTCGTTGAGATGAATGCAGGTCTACAAAGACTAGAACTTATGGTGCACTCAAAAAGGTGAAAATGAGGACTGAGAAAAGAAAAAGCCCAAATGATCAAGGAAACGCAAAGTAGATATCAATGTATAAGATGTGTGTGAGAGACACATCCCAATAGCTTATATATTTGAGTAGAGGATAATGGCTAAAATCAATTAATTAAGCAATACACTCAAGCACCGGACTAGTCCGTTCACAAGCGGACTAGTCCTTTCAACTTACTGTCCTCATTCGGACAAGTCTGGAGCAGCACCGGACTCGTACGTTCAACTCACTGACCTCACTCGAACAAGTCTGGACAGGTGCCAGACAAGTCTGTTCAACTTTCTGTTATTCACTCAGTACATATCACCATGCACCGGACAATTTTGTCCGTTTGCGGACTAGTCCGATTGAGTCTATGGACTTATCACGAACTAGTCCGGTTAACTTTCTCTTCTAATATGGACAAGTCCGGTACACCTCACACGAATTGGGATTTCAGGTGTGCTGCACATTCATGCAAATTTTACAAAACACACTGGACTAGTCTGATCCCCAGAGCGGACTAGTCCGCTCATCGACATCTCTAACAGTAAATTTTCTGAAAACTCTATAAATAGGTGATCCATGACCCCACAACAGACACACCATACACAACATTGAACAACTAAGAACCCTAGCACTGCCACTCGTCCCAAGAGCACAGAAACACCTCTCCCCACACATCTAAAACCCTTAAAAGTTAAATCTTTCAGGAATCCCGATTTGGGATAGGGATTTCGTCTTCTACGCACTACTAAGATCTTGGGGTTTGATCTATTATACACTCTTGCATCTCTTATAAATCTTTTGAGTGTATTCGATCAGTTTTCTCTCTGTAATTTTGTGGGAGCCCTCAGCGTGTGAGGTTGCCCCATTGACTTGGTGATTACCCTTGGATAGTGGAACTCAAGTCGGCCATTTGTGGTGACATGACGCGACAAAAGGTTTGAAGAGACCCGAATCTGTGTGAGCTTCCTCAACGAGGAAGTAGATCTCTTTGGTGAGATCGAACCTCGGTAAAAATCCTTTTCTCGCATGTTCTTGATTTTTACTTTTGCAATAATCATCATTTAGGACATAGGACTGATCAAACTTGTAACTTGTTTCAATTTTGTATTCCATGTACAAATAAATCAGTCTAATCACTTACTTAAGTTATTAGAATAATTGATTACATTCCATTGCTATATCATTTGTGAAATCTGCATAAACACTTGATCTTTTCATAGTATATCCAACACACCAGACTAGTCTGTACACTACACCAGACAAGTCCGGTTCCTCCTGTATTTGAAGAATTTGTAAGTGTTGCAACAAAACTTTTAAATGCATATTCACCCCCCTTTAGGCCACATTCACCCCTCATAAGACTTGTCCATTTTTTCCCAATGGTAGAACTCAGGTAAAATACTTACTTTGTGATTCCATCCATTTCATATTCACATTTTAATTCTACTATTTATAATGACACATTTACAATCACACAGTCTTCACCGCCACTTTGCCAGTTCAGACAGTACATCGACCACGAACAAACATCAGAACAGGTCGAATACGTGTATAGCACGCATAGATCTGCTATCAGTAACTTCCTCTATGAAATAGAGTGAGACAAAAGAGTTGAGAGGGACAAGAGGGAGAGAGCTGAAAAGGAAGAGCAGCATCGCAAGCCTCAAGAAGAGCATCAACGAGAGAAAGAAGAGTATCGTTGCAAGTGTCAGAAGGAGGAACATATGGCACGACAGGCAAGAGAGGCTGAGAGGAAGCGCATGCGCGAGAGAGCACATCGCGCAAGGGAAGCCGGACCGAATGCATTCCAGAAGGGAAAATATCCCCATTGCACTCAATAGACTCTACATGAAATATGTTCTGCTTTCATTTCAACTAATCTGTGTTAGGCGTAGGTTGGTGCACGTAGGTTAGATATTATTTAGTGCATCATACGCACACCATTTCTATCGTTGCTTTTAATTTCCTGTTCATAAATATGTGTTATATGCCTTATGTATCGTATAGTAGAGAGGTAGAGAACAAACACTTATTTGTGAACTTTTAATGTATGCAATCGCCGAGCCTTTTAATGAAATGCATCTATTTCTGTCACTTTCGTATTATGTTCGTAATTCATATTTCAAAAGGACATAACAATTCATTCTATGTACCAAAAGTCTATGTAACTCATTGTATACAATCATAACAATGTATGTTATATTTACTTCCATAACAACATCTTCCAAATATGTTCCCAAGTATTTTTAAGTAACTGTCAAAATTTGAGTACGATAGAGGCAAAATTACTGAATTTCAACTATGTGATCATAGTGCATTATTCAAAAGCACATACCATTTCACTTGTTACACCAAAATTTTATATAACTCATGAAATGAAATAACAAGAATGTGTACTACATTTACTTCTATAAAAACATTTCCAAAATTTGTCTTTAACTAATTTTAAATTGATGTCATAAACTGAATAGGAGGGAAAATGGCGTTGCAGAGGGTGGGGAGCCTGCCGTCCACAGCGTGGACGGCAGGATGATGTGGCTGCCTCGTTGGCTAGCCGTTCACAGTGTGGACAGCTCCCCTGCTGACGTATGCTGCCGTCCACAATGTGGACGGCTCCGCTGCCATGTGTACTTGCCATCCACAGTGTGGACGGCTGGGTGGCTAGTTTTGCAAAAAGAAATTTATTGGCTATTAATATAAGAATAATAAAATTATCATGCTAATATAAAAAAATTCGGATTTCTGTGGAGAGGTGTAGTAGTAGTAATGGCCACGCAATATCTGCAAGATCATGAGCATGGATCCTCATGAGCATCGGGACGTAGCCAAGTAGAGGCCCATAGTGAAGCCCAAGCATCAGGCAGGCCCATAGTGAAGGCGTACTGATCGAACCGCTTGGGTGCAAGCTGCTTGATGAAAGTATGGTCGATTGAGGATCTTTTTGTTTGTTGCAGACAGAAGATTAGGTAGTCGCTTTCTTCGATTTTGGCACAGACCTCTCTTTGTTTTGCAAGGTCGTTAAGACTACGAACATTTCAGTTTGGAAATGTCCAACTTTGTTTGGGGGTGCGATCCATTGGGGCAACCGTTGGGGGATAGCAAGTGTAGCCCAAAGGACGTATTTGGGCGGGAGAAGACAGACGAACAACAGAAGTATGCCGCACAGGGAGTGCAAAACATACGATATATTCCAAAAGTGGAGGGGCCGCCAAACCGAGTGGCACCCTCTGAACAGCTGGTACATGTAGGTGATACATATAGGGAAAACAAACAAAGCGTTCATGTCGAAGGTCGCCTGCATGGGACCAAACCAAAAGCGGCGGGGATCATGGAGAAGATTGAGGAGTCACACCTGCCTCCCCAGTCGGCTGGCTAAACACGGCAATCACCATTGTCGTGGGGACATCGCATCTCGACATCGCATCTCGCTGCCTGGTCCTGTAGTTCCAGAGAAGGAATGTGAGGGTGAGGTGTTGAGGCAGATACAAGCGTTGTGAGACCAAGAAACTTGATGGTGCTCGAGAGGAGTTCTCTGCATGTGTTACTCGAAGGGGCCGAGCGGGAGGGAGTGCTGGCGTTCCATGCGGAGCGCGGCGGTTGATGGACCACACGTCGGCCGTTCTGCGCAGCAGCAATACAGGGGCTTCTCCTCAGAGTGTCCTGCGATTGTGGCGCCTAAGGGCGAGTAAGAGACTTTTTGTGGACTGGTGTCGAAGGTTGATCAATGTTGGTGGAAGGATGAGGGTCTACCTGAATCGATTCTGAGCACGTGTGGCGGCTGTAGACCTTACCGAAGCAGCCAGCAGGGCGCTCCGGGGTGGTACGAGGGGGCGGCCTCCCGAGTTTATTTGACGCTGCCAGCAGGGGCAGTTCCCTGAAGCGGGCAACTACTGGGCGGTGACGGCGAGCACCCACCGCTGAGGATTCCGCCTGGTCCATGGGAAAGCCTTGGA
This sequence comes from Tuctoria greenei, assembly GCA_036927565.1. Lineage (NCBI taxonomy): Eukaryota > Viridiplantae > Streptophyta > Magnoliopsida > Poales > Poaceae > Tuctoria > Tuctoria greenei. The sequence goes on along the minus strand of JAYESD010000004.1, from coordinate 212,412,585 downwards.
GGGGTTGCGAAACTAAAGGGGGGGGGGGGGCACCCACCAAGCAGTGTTGGCATTGGGGATGGCAGCGGTCAGGAGGCGTCACAACGCGTTCGAGTCAAGGTGCGCACCCAGCTTGGCTGCTCGGCCAGGTTGGCCCCGTAGAACAACAAGTTCTGGTGGTGGCGAGGGAAGGCACGCCGCTGGGAGCTTGCTATTGGAGGAGGTGGAGGTAGCGCCCTGAGTGAGATTAGAGCCGATGTTGATCTTCTGGTGCTCTGGCGTTGGGAGCAGCAAGTTTTGAAGGGGTTGGGTCCAGATACCCCATCCATTGGCCAACACCTCGAGGGGGGGGGGGGGGTTGTCCTGCGCAGCGGCCACCGCAACATCCCAAGCTGGATCAGGGTTGGGGGGAGGTCGAAGTCCTGGTCCTCCTCACGCTCCGCCGGAGGCGGGAACAGGTGATGGGGGAAGATGAAGGCCCTGTTAGGAACAATGACCGGGTTGGTCCAGAACTAGGCCTGGCCTCTGGCATCGTCGTGGCAAAGCACGAGGCTGCGTGACACAGACCTCGTGCCGTTGCGCAGGCACTTGCACAGGACGTAGCCAAACTCGCCCGGGAGGTTGTGCTAAGACAGTTGTCAACCGAAGGTCGAAAGCGCGTCATCGATGTGCTCCAGGGACATGTACTCCAGAGAGAAGGCGAGGATCAAGATCCAGCCACAATGGTTGTAGTTGCAAGTACGGCGATTGATGTCGTAATTGTGTCGGGAGAAGGATATCACCCTGTTGTCAATGACAATCGGGCCCTGGCGGAGGAGGAGGTCTAGGTGGTAACTGGACTCCATCTGGAAGAGCCCGATGCCCACTGTGGTGATGCAAGAATAGCGGACCCCAAGACCATAGTCCTGCTCGAGGACCTGTCTGATGCGATTGCAGAAGAAATCGTAGTTCGCCAGATTGATGGCATTGTTGTTGTCCTTGGCGATGACATAACTCTCATGGGAGCAGGGCATGGATGCCGAGAGGTGCATGGTGAGGCGGGGGGTCCTAGCAGGCCCGCCATCATGGACGTAGAGGTGTCCATGGGGGATGAACCTGTGCGGGTCGAAAGGGAAGTTGGCCATTGTTGGTGGAGGGGTTTTCCTGGAGGTGAGTTGATGGGCACTGTTGTTTGCGAGGGTGAGGGTGAGAGCTTGATCATGTGGCATCGCCATAGTGAAGCATGAGGCTGCACGGCACAGACCTCGTGCCGTTGTGCAAGCACTTGCACAGGATGTCGCCAAGCTCGCACAGGATGTTGTGCTAAGAAAGGAGTCGGCTGAGGGTCCAATGCGCATCGTCGATGTGCTCCAAGGACTTGTAGTCCAGAGGGGAGCCGAAAGATCAAGATCCAACCACAATGGCTGTAGTTGCAAGTACGACGGTTGATTTTGTAATCGTGCCGGGAGAAGGATATCACCCTGTCGTCGACGATGATCAGGCCCTGGTAGAGGAGGATGTCTAGGTGGTAAGCGGTCTCCATTTGGAAGAGGACGATGCCCAGTGGGGTGATGCAGGAAGAGAGGACCCCAAGACTGTAGTCAGTGGCGGATACAACGATAAGTTATAGGGGGGCTGAATATTATCTTAAAAAAACATAAAAAAATTAAATTGTCAGTATAGAGAATTGAACTTTAAACCTCAAGTTTAAAAGTTGTCTCCACTAGCCAATTAACCAATCACATGGTTGACAATAATTTTGAGACTATTTTCCTAATATGCCTCTTTTCCACCATCAAAATTGTAGAGGGGGCTCTAGGGGGGTGTAACACCCATATTTTATGTAAAAAAATTTGATCAAACCATAGTGCACTCTAGTATGCATTTTTGTGTGAATTTTGAAGTTCAAACGTGTAGCAAACGATTGAAATTTGAATTTGAAATCAAATCAAAAGAAAAGGAATGGAAAAAGAAAAAGAAAAACAAATAAAACCCCTGCTGGGCCAACTTCCCACCCTTGGCCCAATTCTCCCTCCCCTCACCCGCGGCCCAACCAGCCCCTCCCTCTCTCCCTCTCTCTGCCGCCTAGGGCCCACCTGTCATCACCTTCACTCGGCAACTGTCGCCCCTTTTTCTTTCCCGCGCCGCGCGCAAACCCCCCCCCCCCCAACCGCTTCACCCCACGCCACATTCCCCCGGGGAACTACCCACGCACGCGCCATCAACCGCCGCCGTGCTCCCCCTCTACAAAACACCCCCTCCCCCTCCGATTCTTCTTTCCCGCACTCAAACCCTAGTCCATCGTCGACCTCGGTAAGTCGTGCGCGTTCCCGACTTGCCGGCGATTGTCTCACCCCTCCACCCCCTCTGATCTCTTCGCCGTGAACCCAGGAACACGCCGGGCAAGTTGGTGCGGAGAATTAGCTGGGGATTCGCCAAGATCGTCGGGCACCGTCGCCAACTGCCGCCATCCCTCGTCGCCGACCATCCTCCGGCCGATTTCGGACTCTAAAACTCCCCTAGGTGTGTTCCCCTTCTCCCCCTCTCTCGTTTCATGCAAGTAGCGCGTTAAATTGGCTTAGGATTTGCCGGTTTGACCAACTCCGGCGAGGTTGCCGCTGCGGGCGCCGAGCGCCGCCGCGCGCGCGAGGTCAGCGCCGCCGGGGCGACGTGGCCGCATCTCGGCCCTCGGTTCAAACCGAACGGCCGAGATTATATCGTGTGTACCGTTTCGGTTATATTAAATCCCGTGCGTTCACTTTGGATCCGACGGCCCACATTCAAATTCCCTTTACCGCCACCGGATTTACATCGTGGCCCCTGGAATCTTGCGAGCTACCCCCTGACGTTTGCTGTAATTCTAGTCTAGCCCCTGGATTTAGCAATCTAGCCCCTGGACTCTCTGGAAATGGATTTTAACACTTAATTAATCAATCTAGCCCCTAGAAAATTGTAGAATTATGGATTTAACCCCTGTACAGTGTAGTAAACTTAAACCAGCCCTTGGACTTTTATTTAATTGCTGAATATTGTTTTTAGGAGTATTTGATGTGTAGAAAATAGATAAAAATGATAAATAAATGTAGGAACAATAGGAAAATTTGTATAAAATGTTTTTATACTGTAATTAATTTGTAGAGTTCAAATAAAATATATTTTGACTATGGAAAATTTATTAAAAATGTTTAAAATACATTTTGGCCATAGAAAATTCAATAAAAATGATTTTGGGCCATAAATAAATCCTAAAAATGTAAGATAATTATAAAATGCATATTTTGGCTATGTAAAATAATAAATACCTCGTAGGGATGCATTAGTATAGAGTTTTATGCCTATGTGTATGTTTGAGGCCATGTGTTGTGTGTTCTTTACTTATTTTAGCTTTTATTTCTCTTTGCCATGCTTGGGTAATATATTTAGAGTCGTACTACGACCCCAACTTCAATCTCCAAGACCAAGACTTCACCAACAATCAAGTCTTCGAAGAAGGCAAGTGCCCTTGACCATCTTGTACCAATTTTAGGATTTTAGTTAGATGCATGCTAATTAAATTGATGTCCTATTTCATGTTTCATGCCTTGTTCCATATAATTCCTTGTCACCAGATGTGGGTTGGGAAGTAGATAGGTATTAATTATGCTTAGCCATGCTTAGACATTGGGAATGGGTTTTCATACAATTGTGACATGTTAAACTTTATGATCACTTTAATTGTGGAGGATACACAATAGTAGTGGATAGGAATATGGTGGTTGGATAGATTTGGTATGGTGCAGTTTGCATGAGACCCGGGATTGGGTTTGGTACCACCGGATTCTAAGGACCGGTTTATGGAGGAAGCCACTAAGCTTTATAGTACCACCACGAGACTGAGATGGGGCAGCTTGGTCAATTAATTAGGTTTCTCCCGATGAAATGCTAGTAGTTGGATGGTGCGGGGAATGATGCAGGGGTACTGCTCTGGGAACCGCAAGGCTCAAGAGGGGGCTCTGAGGCAGAGGGTTACTCCGGGAATGCCTCAGTGGTGGAAACCTTAGAGGGCTAGCACTAGTCGGGAGTACCTTTGTAAAGACCATGTCGTGATCTCCTGGCCTCACACCAAAGGAAGTGTGTAATGTGGTTAGCTACCACGGGCATTCAGGGAGGTTCACTTAGTCCACCTAGCAACAGGGGATGGAATCACTGCTTGTGGGGAAAGGGTACACTCTCTGCAGAGATTTGGTAAAACTGTCATGACAGCCATGCTCACGGACAAGAGCGGCTTGGGGCCAGTTCATAATTAGCTCATGGTTGGGAAATTGTGGTTATTTATGAATCAAGTTACATTCATCATCTTTAATCATGTGTTGAATTACTTCTTGAATTATGATATTGATAATTGAAAGCTAAGGTTAGGTTCTAAGCATAGTGCTTAAGCCATAATTGGCCTTCCCTTGCTTTAGCCAATCATGTCATTCTCTTCCCACACTTGCTGAGTACTCTATGTACTCAATCGTTTAATTTTCCATTAGAATATGAAGGAGAAGCGGCACCAGAAGACTTCTTCGTCAATCTGGAAGACTTGGGCTAGGCTGGCGATCCTTCGCGAGACTGCCTGTGGAGATGGAGCCGTTCTTATCTATTTAGCCTTCCACTGTAGTATAATCTTTGTGAACTGTTTAGATGTTGTAAATAGGTTTGTGGTGTGTATTTGTAGACCTTCGGGTCATATTGTAAGACTATTTATGTACTCGAACATGGCTATGTAATGATATTTCACTTCCGTCAACGCATGTACGATTCAACTGATCCTGGCGTACATGTGATTAGCGTCTGTTCATATTTACGATGATCGGGCGTGACAAAGTGGTACAGAGCCGTGTTGCCCATAGGACGCAAGCCTAGTTAGAAATGGATGAAAATAAGGACTATACTATTTTCTTATAAAATAGTATTTCCAAAACTTTGTGCTTTCCATCTCAATCCTTGTGCTTCTTATCTTATTGTACTTATTGTTTTAATTCTAACTTAATTTATTGATTATTGATCCTACTCTCTTCTTTTCAAATGTTTGTAGATGGCGCACACCAAGCAGACGGCGCGTAAGTCGAATGGGGGTCGTGTTCCTCACCACGCCCTAGTCAGCCGCTCCGCACCTCACACACCTAGGAGGGAGACAATGCTGATCTCTTATGGATGTGTTGTCCTGAGGATGCGTGCCCGTCTTTGCTCTCTTCTTCATGCTGCGGGGTACCGTGAGTACCGTGTTCGCTTCGTCTACCACACCACTAGGGTCTCTGTACCCTCTACTAGTGGACTGGAGTGGTTTTCCCAGCTGTCCGTCTACTATGACTCGGAGTTGTTGCACTCACACTTCTCGCCAGCTTGGAGGAGCTCCCAGCGTGCGGTTGAGGAGGATGCTACGTGGGAGGCGAGTACCTACTGGAGTCACGCCCACAGGTTCCGCCTCGGTTGCACGGAGCACGCCTACACCACTCAGCGCCCTAGTGGCACAACCGACTTCACTGGATGTGACGTCGAGGGGCCTCTGCACCTTGCTCAGAGCGAGAGGCTTGTGGACGACGTTGTGGAGTTGTCTTCACGACTCCAGCGTTGTCAGCAGGAGCTTTACGACAGTAGGGACCTTGTTGACAGCTACGAGCGACTTTGCCGACGCTACGCGAGGACCACTGCAGCTGACCCGAACTCTCCTCAGTACGCCTAGACGTTGAGCCGTGGGACCCAAACTCTCCGGATCGTCGTGAGAACTCACCCGTGAGATCGGGGGAGGACACGGATGAGGAGGACCCCGAGGAGGAGATCGAGGAGGACTCCGACGAGTAGGGGTAGACTTGTTACCCTGTTGGACGACTCAAGACACCTATCCTTAGTATGTAGGAACGTGTAGCTGCGCCCTCTCTAGTCTTGAGTTGTATTATCTATGGTATTGTATTAGTTGCTTCATGTTGTGTGTGTGTGTGACGTGAGTTGTGGAATGCTTCGGCATCCTGTCCACATCCACGTCATTTGTATATAGGCTTGTTAGTGTGTCGTGCGAGTTGTGGAATGCATTAGCATCCTGTCCACATCCGCACTAGTTGATTAATGAATTTGCTTGCTATATATATATATATGTGTTTCCCTTGATGCATGTAGTTGGGACCGTTTACCATAGCGTACCCTTCTATACCTTATCTATTATCCTAAAGTTTCAATTATTCCCTATACAGATGACTAGAAGAGGTAGAGGTAGATGACGTGGAAGGGGTGTTGTGCCCCAAGAGGAAGGACTTGGAGGTGTGCCAGGATGGAATGGTAGGGGTGCTCGAGGAGCCCCAGCAGCGCAGCAGATATAGCAGATGATGGCCATACAAACCCAATTACTCACCAACCTCACCCAAATTGTTACCAATATGCAGCAAGCCCCACCACCACCAAAATACAACCTTCCACCACCACCACCTTATCCGCCCAGATCCTTTCTAAGGGACTTCCTTAACACTCATCCACCCACCTTTGCCACAGTCACTGAACCAATGGATGCCGAGGATTGGCTTCGAACGGTTGAAAGCAAGTTGAGGCTCATACACTGTGAAGGAAGAGAGAAGGTACTTCTAGCCTCTCATCAACTCCAAGGACCGGCAGCTGACTGGTGGACCGCCTTCACTGAAGCCCACCAGGATCCGGAGAACATTACTTGGGAAGAATTCAGGACCAATTTCCGCAATCACTTTGTGCCTGAGGGAGAAATACAAGCAAGACGTGAGGAGTTCCTTATGTTAAAGCAAGGTCGTATGACTGTGAGAGCCTACTTGAATGCGTTCACCTAGTTATCTCGCTATGCCCCAACAGATGTGGATACGGATTCCAAGAAACAATTTCGTTTGAAGAATGGACTGGACAAGGAGTTGAAGTTTGCCATGTCTTCTAGTGACTACAACGACTTTCAGAAGTTGGTTGACAAAGCTTTTGAAGTGGAGAGGACTAAGAAGGAACTGGATGATGATTGAAAGGAAGAGGAAGTTGGCTCTGGGCCATGCCTCTAGTAGCAATGTACTCCCTCGTCTCAACCATCAGCCTGCAAACCAGATGACTCGTCCTATGAACTACTCGGGACAGAGATTTCAAACTCCAACTACAGGCCACCCACTCCCTACAATCAGCAAATGCGCCAGCAACAACAGCCTCCACGCCAGCCAATGCAACCCCCTCGCCAGCAGATGCAACCCCCTCGCCCTTCAGCGCCAGCTAACCGTCCCAATGGTCAACCCCCAAGAAATGAACCAGGAGGTAGCAAGAGCCAGAACAATGCTGCGGGAGTTCAATGCTACAAGTGTGGAGAATGGGGACATTACTCCAACAATTGTCCAAAGAAGCAGCAGAACGCACCTGGACGTGTCAACCATGTGACGTTGGAGCAAGCGCAGGAAGCACCTGATGTGGTGATCGGTATGTTTTCTGCTAATTCCCATCCTGCCACAATATTGTTTGATTCGGGTGCCACACATTCATTTATATCCAAAGATCTCATAAAGAAGCATGACATGGTAGTTGCATTCTTGAATCGGCCATTGTTGATAAACTCTCCTGGAGGAGAGATGGTGGCAAGGCATCTATGCCGTAAAGTGAGTATAAACATAAGGGGGGGTAGTCTTTTGGGCCAACCTAATAGTGTTGGACTCACAAGGATTAGACATCATTCTGGGAATGGACTGGCTGACAAAGAATCAAGGAGTAATTCATTGTGCAACTAGGACAGTTTGCTTAACACACCCAGATGGCACTACAATGGGGTTCAAGCCAGATCAGACACAAGAGGCAGTTCTACAACTCAACTATCTTGAGAGTACAGAAGGCATCAGAGTTGTGAGTGAGTTTCCCGATGTATTCCCATATGACTTAACAGGTATGCCCCCTGATCGAGAGATTGAGTTTGTCATTGAATTAGTACCTGGAACGGCCCCAATATATAAGAGGCCGTATAGAATGGATGCTAAACAAATAGCTAAACTAAAGGATCATATTGAGGAGTTATTGGGGAAAGGATATATTCGTCCTAGCTCATCGCCTTGGGGAGCACCAGTTATATTTGTACCTAAGAAGGATGGTACTCAAAGGTTGTGTGTTGATTACCATGCCTTAAATGCGGTAACAATCAAGAATAAGTACCCACTGCCAAGAATTGAAGATTTATTTGATCAGTTGAGAGGAGCATGTGTGTTCTCTAAGATTGATCTTCACTCGGGTTATCACCAATTGAAGATTAGGCCCTCAGATATTCCCAAGACTGCATTTGTCTCTCGATATGGATTGTATGAGTATACAGTTATGTCGTTTGGATTGACCAATGCTCCAGCATATTTTATGTATCTAATGAACAAGGTATTCATGGAATACTTCGACAAGTCTGTAGTGGTGTTCATCGACGACATACTTATCTACTCCAAGACTGAAGAAGAGCATGAGGAGCACATCAGGATGGCTCTACGGAAGCTTCGCCAACACCAATTATATGCCAAACTTAGTAAGTGTGAGTTTTGGCTAAAGGAAGTGTCATTTTTGGGTCATGTCATATCTGAAGGAGGTATAGCAGTGGATCCAGGCAAAGTGGCCAATGTCCTTAAATGGGAAACACCTGAGAGTGTACATGATATACAAAGATTCTTAGGCATGGCTGGTTATTACCGTCGATTCATCGAGGGATTTTCAAAGATCTCGACCACTAACCAAGTTGCTTGAGAAAGGAGTTGCTTTCAAGTGGACCCCCGAATGTGAAGTGAGCTTTGCCGAGTTGAAGAAGAGGTTAACCAGTGCACCGGTATTGGTGATGCCTGATATGCAGAAGGAGTTTGTAGTTTATTGTGATGCATCTGGTCATGGTTTAGGATGCGTCTTAATGCAAGGAGGACATGTTGTAGCCTATGCTTCAAGACAGCTTCGGAAACATGAGAGGAATTATCCAACCCATGATTTATAGTTGGTAGCTGTTGTCCATGCAATGAAGATATGGAGACACTACTTGATGGGAAAAAGGACCGAGATATACACGGATCACAAGAGCTTGAAGTACATATTCACTGAACCAGATCTTAATCTCAGACAACGTCGTTGGTTGGAGTTAATAAATGACTTCGATGTGGGAATCAACTACCATCCAGGAAAGGCTAATGTGGTCGCTGATGCTCTAAGCAGAAAATGACAGTGTAATAATTTGTCAGTGCAAGCTCTTCAACCCCAGTTATGTGAAGAATTTGCAAGGTTAAATTTATGTCTAGTGTCTAGTACTGAAGCAGTTGCTATGGAAGTGGACTCAACCCTTGAACGTGATATACGAGAAGGACAAAAGAATGATGAGAAGGTCAAGGAGATCAAGCAATTGATGAAGAAGGGAAAAGCTCCAAATTTAGAGAGGATGAACAAGGAACCCTATGGCTTGGAAGGAGGATTTGTGTTCCAGATATCAAGGAGATTAGAGAATTGATACTAAGGGAAGCTCATAACTCATCATACTCCATTCATCCCGGAAGCACAAAGATCTATCAAGACCTTAAAGATCGATATTGGTGGCATGGAATGAAACGGGATGTAGCAGAATATGTGGCCATATGTGACACATGTAAATTGATTAAGGCGGAACACCAAAGACCAGCAGGGTTGTTGCAACCAATCAAAGTGCCGGAATGGAAATGGGAAGAAATCAGCATGGATTTCATTGTGGGACTACCAAGGACACAATCTGGATATGATTCTATATGGGTTATAGTGGATCGTTTGACTAAAGTTGCTCACTTTATTCCTGTGAAAGAAACATACAATGGTCCCAAGTTGGCGGAACTGTATATCTCCAGGATTGTATGCTTACATGGAGTTCCTAAGAGGATCATCTCAGACAGAGGCACTCAATTTACCTCAAGATTCTGGCAGAAGTTGCATGAATCGATGGATACCCGTTTAAATTTTAGTTCGGCGTATCTTCCTCAGACTGATGGTCAGATAGAACGTACCAACCAGATATTAGAAGACATGTTGAGAGCGTGTGCTCTAAATAATAGCCAAAGTTGGGATAAGAATCTGCCATATGCCGAATTCTCTTACAACAATAGTTATCAAGCCAATTTGAAGATGTCTCCTTTTGAAGCAATGTATGGGCGGAAATGTAGGACACCGTTGTTTTGGAATCAAACTGGGGAAAGCCAAGTCTTTTGTCCTGATGTATTGAAAGAGGCTGAAAGACAAGTGCATGAAATTCGAAAGAACCTAAGGGCAACCCAAACAAGACAGAAGAGTTATGCAGATACTCGAAGACGTGATCTAACCTTTGAGGTCAGTGATTATGTGTACTTGATGATGTCACCTATGAGAGGGTTAAAAAGATTTAAAGTAAGAGGCAAGTTGTCACCCCGCTACATTGGTCCGTTCAAGATATTAGAATGATGAGGTGAAGTGGCTTATCAGCTTGAACCTCCACCGCACTTATCAGATGTACATAATGTATTTCATGTGTCACAACTTAAGAAGTTTCTGAGAGTGCCTGAGAAACAGTTACCTATGGAAGCAGTTGATGTACAAGAAGATTTGTCTTATGTGGAACAACCTGTCAAGATACTTGAGACATTAGAAAAGGTTACCAGAAACAAAGTCATTCGCATGTGTAAAGTGCAATAGAAACATCACTCGGAGGCAGAAGCAACATGGGAAAGAGAAGAAGATCTCAAGGCGGATTTCCCTCATCTATTTTCTTAGGACGTCCGAATCTCGAGGGCGAGATTCCTTTTAAGGGGGGTAGAGTTGTAACACCCATATTTTATGTAAAAAAATTTGATCAAACCATAGTGCATTCTAGTATGCATTTTTGTGTGAGTTTTGAAGTTCAAACGTGTAGCAAACGATTGAAATTTATATTTGAAATCAAATCAAAAGAAAAGGAATGGAAAAAGAAAAAGAAAAACAAATAAAACCCCTGCTGGGCCAACTTCCCACCCTTGGCCCAATTCTCCCTCCCCTCACCCGCGGCCCAGCCAGCCCCTCCCTCTCTCCCTCTCTCTGCCGCCTAGGGCCCACCTATCATCACCTTCACTGGGCAATCGTAACCCCTTTTTCTTTCCTGCGCCGCGCCGTGAGCAAACCCCCCCCCCCCCCCCAACTGCCTCACCCCACGCCACATTCCCCCGGGGAACTGCCCACGCACGCGCCATCAACCGCCGCCGCGCTCCCCCTCTACAAAACACCCCCCTCCCCCTCTGATTCTTCTTCCCCGCACTCAAACCCTAGCCCACTGTCGACCTCGGTAAGTCGTGCGCGTTCTCGACTTGCCAGCGATCGTCTCACCCCTCCACCCCCTCTGATCTCTTCGCCGTGAACCCAGGAACACGTCGAGCAAGTTGGTGCAGAGAATTAGCCGGGGATTCGCCAAGATCGTCAGGCACCGTCGCCAACCGTCGCCATCCCTCGTCGCCGACCATCCTCCGACCGATTTCGGACTCTAAAACTCCCCTAGGTGCGTTCCCCTTCTCCCCCTCTCTCGTTTCATGCAAGTAGCGCGTTAAATTGGCTTAGGATTCGCCGGTTTGGCCAACTCCGGCGAGGTCGCCGCCGCGGGCGCCGAGCGCCGCCGGGGCGACGTGGCCGCATCTCGGCCCTCAGTTCAAACCGAACGGCCGAGATTATATCGTGCGTACCGTTTCGGTTATATTAAACCCCGTGCGTTCACTTCGGATCCGACGGCCCACATTCAAATTCCCTTTCCCGCCGCCGGATTTACACCGTGGCCCCTGGAATCTTGCGAGCTACCCCCTGACCTTTGCTGGAATTCTAGTCTAGCCCCTGGATTTAGCAATCTAACCCCTGGACTCTCTGGAAATGGATTTTAACACTTAATTAATCAATCTGGCCCCTGGAAAATTGTAGAATTATGGATTTAACCCCTGTACAGTGTAGAAAACTTATTAACCGGCCCCTGGACTTTTATTTAATTGCTGAATATTGTTTTAGGAGTATTTGATGTGTAGAAAATAGATAAAAATGATAAATAAATGTAGGAACAGTAGGAAAATTTATATAAATTGTTTTTATGCTGTAATTAATTTGTAGAGTTCAAATAAAATATATTTTGACTATGGAAAATTTATTAAAAATGTTTAAAATACATTTTGGCCATAGAAAATTCAATAAAAATGATTTTGGGCCATAAATAAATCCTAAAAATGTAAGATAATTATAAAATGCATATTTTGGCTATGTAAAATAATAAATACCTCGTAGGGACGCATTAGTATAGAGTTTTATGCCTATGTGTATGTTTGATGCCATGTGTTGTGTGTTCTTTACTTATTTTAGCCTTTATTTCTCTTTGCCATGCTTGGGTAATATATTTAGAGTTGTACTACGACCCCAACTTCAATCTCCAAGACCAAGACTTCACCAACAATCAAGTCTTCGAAGAAGGCAAGTGCCCTTGACCATCTTGTACCAATTTTAGGATTTTAGTTAGATGTATGCTAATTAAATTGATGTCCTATTTCATGTTTCATGCCTTGTTCCATATAATTCCTTGTCACCAGATGTGGGTTGGGAAGTAGATAGGTATTAATTATGCTTAGCCATGCTTAGACATTGGGAATGGGTTTTCATACAATTGTGACATGTTAAACTTTATGATCACTTTAATTGTGGAGGATACACAATAGTAGTGGATAGGAATCTGGTGGTTGGATAGATTTGGTATGGTGCAGTTTGCACGAGACCCAGGATTGGGTTTGGTACCACCGGATTCTAAGGACCGGTTTATGGAGGAAGTCACTAAGCTTTATAGTACCACCACGAGACTGAGATGGGGCAGCTTGGTCAATTAATTAGGTTTCTCCCGATGAAATGCTAGTAGTTGGATGGTGCGGGGAATGATGCAGGGGTACTGCTCTGAGAACCGCAAGGCTCAAGAGGGGGCTCTGAGGCGGAGGGTTACTCCGGGAATGCCTCAGTGGTGGAAACCTTAGAGGGCTAGCACTAGTCAGGAGTACCTTTGTAAAGACCATGATATGATCTCCTGGCCTCACACCAAAGGAAGTGTGTAATGTGGTTAGCTACCACAGGCATTCAGGGAGGTTCACTTAGTCCACCTGGCAACAGGGGATGAAATCACTGCTTGTGGGGAAAGGGTACACTCTCTGCAGAGATTTGGTAAAACTGTCATGACAGCCGTGCTCACGGACAAGAGCGGCTTGGGGCCAGTTCATAATTAGCTCATGGTTGGGAAATGGTGGTTATTTATGAATCAAGTTACATTCATCATCTTTAATCATGTGTTGAATTACTTCTTGAATTATGATATTGATAATTGAAAGCTAAGGTTAGGTTCTAAGCATAGTGCTTAAGCCATAATTGGCCTTCCCTTGCTTTAGCCAATCATGTCATTCTCTTCCCACACTTGCTGAGTACTCTATGTACTCAAGCGTTTACTTTTCCATTAGAATATGAAGGAGAAGCGGCACCAGAAGACTTCTTCGTCAACCCGGAAGACTTGGGCTAGGCTGGCGATCCTTCGCGCGACTGCCTGTGGAGATGGAGCCGTTCTTATGTATTTAGTCTTCCGCTGTAGTATAATCTTTGTGAACTGTTTAGATATTGTAAATAGGTTTGTGGTGTGTATTTGTAGGCCTTCGGATCGTATTGTAAGACTATTTATGTACTCAAACATGGCTATGTAATGATATTTCACTTCCGTCAACGCATGTACGATTCAACTGATCCTGGCGTACATGTGATTAGCGTCTGTTCATCTTTACGATGATCGGGCATGACAGGGGGATCCATTGTTCGACGCCGGGTTGGGGGGGTGCTAGAGCCCCCTCTGCCCCCCCCCCCCCGTTGGATCCGCCCCTGACTGAAGTCCTGCTCGAGGACCTATCAGATGCGATTGTGGAAGAAATTATAGTCCGCCAGATTGATGGTATTGTCATTGTCCTCGGCGATGACATAACTTGATATCACCCTGTCATCAACGACGAATGGGCCCCGACGGAGGAGGATGTCTAGGTGGTAACCGGACTCCATCTGGAAGAGGCGGATGCCTAGTGGGGTGATGAAGGAAGAGCAAACCACAAGACCGTAGTCCTACTCGAGGACCTGCCTGATGCGATTGCGGAAGAAATCATAGTCCGCTAGATTGATGGCATTGTCGTTGTCCTCGGCGATGACATAGCTCTCATGGGAGCGGGGCATGGCTGCCGAGAGGTGCATGGTGAGGCGGGGGATCCTAGCAGACCCGCCATCATGGACATAGAGGTGGCCATGGGGGATGAACTTTGTGCGGTTCGACAGGGAAGTTGGCCATTGTTGGTGGAGGGGTTTTCCTGGAGGTGAATTGATGGGCGCTATTGTTTGCGAGGGTGAGGGTGAGAGCTTGATCGTGTGGCATCGTCGTGGCGAAGCACGAGGCTGCGTAGAACAGACCCCGTGCTGTTATGCAAGCACTTGCACTGAACGTAGCCAAGCTCGCTCAGGATGTTGTGCCAAGAAAAGAGTCGGCCGAAGGTCGAAGCACGTCGTTATGGCAGGCCGGATAGGCTATCAAGGACTATTGTTCGTCTGCCGGGTATTCATCATCCACTGCGTGAAGGCTATGTTATAGCGATTGGTATTGATGGGATTCTTCCAGAAGAGGACTACGAGTACTTCAAACAGAGGATCAGGGACTACCTTGTGGAGGTGATGGGCATTCCGGTACGAACATCTTGCTTGACTCCACTGGGTGTTGGGCGTTACTCGTTAGAAACCACCTTCTATTGAGAAACCTTGGCGATGGGGGATCCCATTGAGATTAAAGGGGCCAGTTTTTCTTTCTCTCCACATGACAGTGGCATAAATCGACTCACTTCTGAATTCACAAGGGTGGGATGGTTCTTGATGCTTGGATATCCCATTGATTATCGCACGATGGAGGCCATTGATCTAGTGGTAGCTGGCTTTGGAAAGCTCTTGCACTGGCATAATAGCCCACGGAGTTGGGATTCATCTTAGTCAAATGCATGTACACTGATGTGAGACTTATCCTGAGAAGCCTAGTCCTTAGGCAAGGCACAAGAGATGGTCATGGCTGGTCCTGGAGTTGCCCAGTCTACATCCTCAATTACATGCAGCCGGCGGGAGGGCACATTGAGCTTGAAGATCAGCCACCCGAGGATGGAAACCCCTCATCCGGTTTTCCCTCTTCACCCAGTACTAGAAGAAGAACAAGTGGTGCCACAAATGCATAATGGTCACGGAGATGCTCACCGAGATGCAATTGTGCAGCAGAAGCATGGTAATCAGAATCATATTGGCAATCATCATGGGAAGAACTGGGGGTGGCAGCCATGGCCGCAAGAACAACATGAACACTTTGCCTCTGGTTACCCGGTGGTTGGGTCTCCAAGCTCGGGCAATTCTGAGCAAACTGTGCAGGGGGTTCCAACTCAACAGGTCTTATATCGGGAACCGATTATCTCATTTGGTAACCCGGGAAATCAAGCTCAGCAGCCTAGATGGCTCCAACCCTTTGACTTTGCTGCATTGAGAAGGATGCTATAGACATCATTTCCTAACTCCACCACTGCATGGTGGAAAGGGCAATTTAAGGAGCCTAGTGGCCAAGGCCAGGGTCCAGTTACTACCATGGGTCCATCAGAAACATCCACGAGACGGGGTCTTCGTTGGTGCTGGAGGAGCTGCATGACCAGGACAAGAACAATGCTCTACCTCAAACACATCTGCAGCAAGCTTCAATCAGACTGGATGTCAGCGTCAGGTACGGGATGGTGTACACTCGCAGGGCTAAGTCAGTGCCTCAATGTGCCCAAAAGGAGAGTCCCATCGGTGATGCACTGGAAGCATCACAGCAGGAGGATCTTGGCGCCATGAATGCTCTCAATGGGGTTGATGCAAAAAGAGCAAGGAAAGGGAAAGCACCCACTGATGATGACTCTCTCAGAAGGAGCTCAAGAATAAAAAGAAATCCTAGATGGTCACAGAAGCAGGAAGACTGCAGATCAGAGACGTCAGTGATCAAGGCATGGAGCCTCGTGAGGAGGATGATTCGGGCTCCGACCAGGGTATGAATATCATTCAGTTTCCAGGGCCTGTTAGTTCTCTACTCTAACAGACCTTGCTGAATGTGCTTCATACCCTGAAATCTCTCCTTCGGCTCTGTAGGATGTTGCAGTTCTTGACTGTGGCGTGCCGCCTAAGGTGGCACGACAAACCCTCCCTCAGCAGTCTAATGAGGGGAGACTAGGCCGACATAACAGTTTCTAATGGTGATTCAAACAACAATGTTAGGGTGCCAAGGAGAAAGGAAGGATCAACACAAATATTTTGGGGCAGTTTCTGCTTATTTTGCTGCTGTACATGCTCATGTTGAAGCTGTCATGGGCAGGGATCATAGTGCTAGGTGGTGGGCGCCAGCCCTTACAAAAGTCCGATCGTGTCTTACCCGTAGGTGGAGGATGATCGGCCTCGGGTTGGGAACCTTTTGTTGCTGTACAAATGGGCCTTCTATGGAATGGCTAGGGTTAGGCTTTTGTAGCTTTTGTCTTTGTATGCTTGGGCTTCCAGTAGCGCAGGCCTCCAATGATGAAATGACTCTGGAACTTCGCAATGTATATATTAATCAGCATGCTTACTACTACTGCCTTATATTGACTGATGCATTGAGGGTAAAGACAGCTTCTGATTACAACTTATATATTGCTGCTCATATGTTCTGGACCTCCAGCATGGAGGATATACGAAGTGCTGAACTCAATGGCCACGATTCATCGAAACACGCTGGTCTTGCCGACACGCCCAACTCTCTACACATTCCTTTGCCTCCCATGCTGTTGCACTTATGGGCTACTTGCAGTACACAAATGGGTTATCAATATGGTGCACACCAACATGAGAAACTAAAATGTGCTAAATTGGAACATCAGAGGCATCAATGACGCGGCAAAGCAACAATGCTATTCGATTGAAAATTGAGGAGTGCATGGATTGCAACATAATTTGCATACAAGAGACAAACGGGAAGTTATTGATATATCTCTCATCAAAAATATTGTACCTCACCGGTTTAATGAATTTGCCTTCTCACGTTCTCGAAGAGCTTCTGAAGGGATTCTTATGAGTTGGAATGGGAACATCATGAACGGAGAGGTGCTCCAGATACTTGAATATGCTATTTCAGTGAGATTCACCTCCTTACACAATGGGGCACAATGGAAATTAACTACTGTGTATGGTCCTTGCCATGGACCACAAAGACAAGAATTCATTAATTGGCTAGGAGATCTGGCAATCAACCCCGATGAGCTATTGATGATTCTGAGAGACTTTAATTTCTACAGATCTGCTAAAGATAAAAATCGACTAGGAGAACCTTTGTGACATGCAGATATTCAACAACATTATCCAACATCTATGGTTGACAGAAATCCCACTCAAGGAGAGAAGATACACATGGAGTAATATGCAGGCATCCCTGCTATTAGAACAATTAGACTGGTGTTTCACCTCGGTCCAACGAACACTAGAATTCCCCAATACTACTTGGTTACCATTGCGAAGAGATGTGTCGGATCATGTCCCATGTATGGTGCAAATTGCCACATCGATTCCGAAGGCCAAATGCTTCAGATGTGAAAATTACTGGATTAAACACCCACCCACAGTTCATGGACATAGTTAAGGAATCTTGATATCAACCCCTACCTCCAATGAACAGCACAAGGAAGATCTTAGCAAAACTAAAAAGGATGCGGTACAAACTAAAACACAGGAGCAATAGCATTGGTAACATCTCAAAATTGATTCAGAGATGTAACAAGGTCATACTAATAATCGACAAACTAGAGGAACAAAGGATACTTTATGCACAGGATCAGCGGTTTAGAAACTTGATCAAGTCTCATATTTCCCACTTGCTCCAATGCAAAAATGACTACTGGTGTCAAAGGTACATTGCTCGATGGGCACAGTTTGGGGATGAGCCGACAAAGTTCTTCCTGGCAGCAGGCACGGAAAGATACAGGCGCAACATGATCGCAATTATTCAAGATGCAGAGGGCCTGGACTTGCTAGGTGAAAGTCACCTAGAGGGGGGTGAATAGGCAATATGACCTGAAATTACTTAATCAAACGAGATTAAAACTCTGAGGCTGAACTAGTCTGGTCTGGGCTAGACTAGTCCGCTCAGCACATGATGAAAGCCTAAAAACTTAATTTCTACAAGTTATTTGCAGAATTTAAGTCGACGAAAGATAGATGCAAGGTCCAGCAACCTAATACAACTTAGATTAACAAATGTAAACAATTAGGTTGCACGATTTCAATGAAGAACAATGCAAAGAATGATATGAACCCTAAAAGCGATTCTAGTGAATATAGAAAAGTAAAGCAAGAAGAGAGACACGATTTATCCCGTGGTTCAGCTCCACAAAGAAGCCTACACCCACGTTGAGAAGTCCACACAAGGATCGGGTCTCACTTGACCCTCTTCTCACCAAACCACCACAAATGGCCGACTTGGTTTCCACTGTCACAAAGGGTAATCATCGAGTTTTTGGGGCTGCTGACAAGTTGAGGCTCCCACAAATGAATACAGCAAGGAGCACACGAAGCTCAACTCACACAAGCCACAAAACGCAACACCAAGTGCAAGAGATCAAACCGAGAGCCAAAGCACGATGATCTTCCTTCACTCTCCTTCCCAAACCCTAATCTTCACAAGATTTGGTCTTAGAGTGCAAGTAGGCAGAGTAGAAGGCTTCGAAAGGCTCAAGAATGGTTGTGGCAGCGCAGGGTTCCAGATCTCTCAAATGGGAGTTGGGGGTTCCTTTTATAGAGGTCACGACAACTAACCGTTACAGCCACCAAAGTCTGGACTAGTCCGGTCCCTGACCACGGACTAGTCCGGCCCCTTGGGACCACTGACAACTCGACGTCACACCTCAACAAAAGATGTGACGTCCCCGCACAATGTTTAAATTTCAAATGGTCATGGCAACTGGGACTATTCGCTAAAAATGGACTAGTCCGAAGTCGAACAGAAGGTTTTAGTCCGGCTGAAAACAGACTACTCTAGGGGTGCTCGGACTAGTTCGGCACCTCAGGCGCACAAGTCTGACCTCCCAGGACTTGGCTTCGGGATCTCACACTAAGCCAGAACGGACTAGTATGGACCCAAACGAACAAGTTCGAACTAGAACAGAAACCTTTAGTCCTTCTCAAATTGGACTACTTTGGGAGGGGGGGGGGGGGGTCCGGACTGTTTCGGCCTCTGCGGCGAACAAGTCTGGTCTCCTAGGACTTAGCTCCACAGACTCTCACCAAGGAAGAACGGACTAGTCCGTATCCATACGGACAAGTCTGAACTGGAACAGAGACCTTTAGTCTCGCAAAACGGACTAATCTGGCTGACCCGGACTAGTCCGACCCTATCGCCGGGACAAGTCCGGTCACCCGGGGATTCTCTCACAAAGGCTTCTAACTTAGGTTTTTCTCTCAACCACCACTTTGAGCCCTCTTTGATGATCTCAATGCACTTGATACACACACCCACACACATATATGGCTAGTCTAAACTCAACACAATAGAAACTCTAATTTCTATGCTTGAGTCTTCGATGTCTGTTTCAACCTTTTCTTTTTGAGGGATTTTGTCTCATTTCAATCGTCTCACCTGTGCTTAAGATCAACTCAGCTCATTAGTCTCTTAATTGTCATCATTAATCATACAAAACCCACGGGGATGTCTAGATGCACTTTCAATCTCCCCCTTTTCGGTGATTGATAACAACACATTAAGCTTCAACAAAAAGGATATTAATTGGTTTTCATAACATGTGTGTGTATGAGTAACTCCCACTCAATGTGTGCATTAAGAATAAAGAATTTGAGAGAGTTGTCATACATATACATGTTATGGTGGGGTGCCTAAGCGATGTGTTCATAATTTGTGATAGGGCAATGAATATGAGTAATAAATAAGCCATTTCAAGCATCACAATTAAGCATAGCAAACACTGTAAAGTGCATACCACCCATAATATAGATTAAGTCTTACACAAATTGAAACGCGAGAGTTTTAAAACATAATACAAGACCATAGTAGGATCAAAAGGACAACGACTTTAAAACTCTAAGTACCCCTGTAACACCCTCATTTTCATGCATAATGCATTGCATACATACTCATACATGTTTAACATAAAGCAACCTTAAAAGGGACGAGATTAAAATGAATTTAGGACTAATTAGGAATTAAATCCTATCAAGGAGCAGACTTGTCCGGCCCCAAACCCGAACTAGTCCGATATTCCTTCCCTGTTTCAGAAATTCAGAGTTCTTCGGGACTACAGACTTGTTCGACACAATGCACGGACTAGTCCGGAGGATCTGATGTTTCTTTGGACTTGTCCGATGTCCAAGCGGACTAGTCCGATCTGGTCCAGTTTCAATCCGGAAGCCTTTTATTTAGCCATCCCAGACTTGTCCAGCCAAACATACGGACTTGTCTGAAAATGTCTCTATTCCACAACGGACTTGTCCAGTCCCGACTGCGGACTAGTTCGGCCTACTGAATTCCACTCGGATTCTATTCTTCCACGATTAGTTATTGGGTAATTGCCTTAACTGGGCCCAAGGACGTCATGCCCAACCTTAGAGGAGCTCAAGTGGACCCCACCTCAGCCCCTACATGTCCCCCACCGAAATCCACTTGGAATTCACCCCAAAACCCTGCCTCTCCACCGCTATATAAACAACCCAGTACTCTCACCTCTCCAACGTTTGAGAAAAACCCTTGCTGTCGTTCCTTGATCGTGTGCCGCCGTCAAGAAGGAGCCCAGGAGCAAGGAGAAGGAGGAGAAGAGGGAGAAGGCTCAATCAAGATCGATCTTCGCCAACTTTTCAACAATTAACGTTCTTCATCGCCAAAACCTTCATCAACTCATCTTCATCAAGCCCTAGGCATCAAGATTCAAGTGTTGCATCCAATCTTCGACCCTTGGATCTCTAGATATATGATACACCCTCTACATTCAAGTTTCTACGAGAATTTAATCCTAAAACCCCGCTGTCCAGAAAATCCTATTTTTTGCAGTTGTGGACAGGGCGGACTAGTCCCGCCCTCACAGCAGACATTCCGATATCTTAATCTGTTAAATGCTGAATTAGTTCCAAATTGAGTCGAATCAATTCCAAACTTGTTCAAACTTGTTATAAACCATTGTAACTAGTTAGTAAACATTAATAGCAACTAATTAACAAGTTTCACCTCACATTTGCCTTAATCATGCATATCATGGTATATTGAGTAATATATGAGCATTTATTGATTATAATGTTATTTTGCATGTTGTCACACAGAATAGAAGGTCTCGCTATAGAGAGTGGTTTTGAGGACCTTCAGAACCATAAATTCAAAGCTTTTGATCCAAACCAAGCTCAGGAGCAAGGCAAGTGTCCATGATCATTTTGATCCAGGTTTTTAAATGTTTTGTTTGCAAAATTGCATGTTTGTGTCAATTTATAGGAAAACCCAATTGTAGGAGTTTACTAGTCTTGTATGACCACCCTTGTCGCTTAAACATAATGTAGAGAGTCAGGAAGGGTACTTTACGCCTTTTGCTTCACATTACTCAATTGGGTTTGGAAAATAATCATATTGCTTAATTATGAACTATTGAACACATGAATGATGAGAATTGGTAATAATGACCCTTTAGCAACATGGTGCCTAGGGATCTAAGCAAGCCGGTTATGTTGAATGGGTTGGACTGTTTTAGTGGTTTTGTTTGGTTTAGATCTAAGGATTGATTCATGGAGCGACCATCCAGGATTTACATTGCCACCACAGGGCCAAGTATGGGAGCAGCTTAGCTGACTAATTAGTGAGTTGTCAGTATTATTTGGACCATTAATAATGCTTGGGGAAGGGGTAGTCGAATGGGTTTGTAGAGATTGGTGGGACTACCCTGGGATCAGAATGGCTCAAGAGGGGGCCATTGGTTGGATGTGCTCAGTTGGAGACATCACCACCAGTGAAACCTCAATGGGGTCTAAATATGCTAGTAATCACTTTGTAAGGCTATTTTGTGATCTCTTGGCCACACACCTACGGAAGTGTGAGACAACATAATTGAGATTACTTAGTCATCGAAAGGTGATGAAATCACGAACTTGTGGGTAAAGTGATACAACCTCTGCAGAGTGTGTTAAAAACTATCATGATAGTCGTGCTCCCAGTTACGAGCAACCTGGACCCTCACATTATTAGAGTTATGAACCTTTAACTTGGTTTAATGGCTAGAATTGGTAATGGTTTAGTAATTGGTCTTGGTATATGGAATCGATGAGAATGAGACATATGAGCTGTTATGAGTTGATTTTGGATTTATATTGCTGGTATTGGTTATTTAAGTTGAAATTGATGTTATTCGGTTCTTTTTTGGAAGGACCTCGCTTAATGGTGATATAATTGCATTTTCATCTGTTTTAATGTACTTTTATGCAATTAACCATTTTATTATCATTCCTTGTTTAAGCTACATGTCATATTTTCCCACACTTGCTGAGTACGACATGTGCTCACCCTTGCTATCCCCCCAACAAATTCAGACGCGAGCGATAATGTGGAGTACTAGGAGGTTTTTGAGGAGTACTAGGAGCGCGTGTTACCGTCAATCTTGCCTGTGGAATTTGGAGTCATTAATGTTTAGTGTTTCCCGCTGCAGTCATTAAGAGCTTGTATTCAAGACTATTTGGATTTGTAATAAGGTACTATTATTAGTGTTATTATCCGAGACATGATTATAATCTTTTTATCGTTTGTGAATCACTTATGTATATGTGTTAAACATTCTGGGCACACATACGCATTACGTTTGGTTCATTTTCGGAACCGGGTGTCACAAATTGGTATCAGAGCCGTGTTTGACTGTAGGATACATGCTTAGGTACAATGGATACCACAAATCACTTAGGACTTCTTTTTTATTTAAAATTAGCTCGTTTTGCACTATTTTTGCCCCCACCAGCTATATAAAGTGGGAAAATTGTGTTTTTGCTGCTGCTGCTGCTGCAATTTTTACCACTTTTCCATCTTTTTGCACAAATGCACATCCTCTCCTCTTAATTTATGGCTGCTGCAATTTGAGAACTAATATTTGTGTTTCCCTCCATTTTTCTCATGTTTTCTTGTAGATGGCTCACATCAAAATGGCAGCCCGCAAGAGAGCTCGTTTGCCACCCCTTGGAAGCAAGCTTAGGCCTTGCAAGGAGCCGCAAATGGAACCAGCCCAAGAGGAGGAAGAAGTAAATTCTACCACAAAGGAAGTTGAGTACAAACACTCTAACATGACGGAGGAAGACCCTGAGATGGTGGAGTTCTATGATGATGAGGAGGAGGAAGATCCGGAGATGGTGGAAATCTATGATAGTGAGGGAGAGGAAGGTGAAGCACATAAGGAGGGTGAAGATGGAATCCAAGATGAAGATGAAGATCAAGATGAGGAGGAACCACAAGAGGATGAACCCGCTGCACAAAAAGAAGTACCCGAAGCTCAAAGGACCGCATCACAACCTAGTGAAGCCAGAAAGGAGGACAAATGCATAGTTTACCGTGATGCACAAGAATTCTATTCCGACGACACTGATGGAGGGTTTGCAGCCAAGCAATTGAAGGAGTTCCTTTATCTATGCAAAATTCACCCGTAGTATTATGTCAAGAGGATTCTTTCCATGGACATGAATAATGGAGGGCTCAAGTTACCGTTCTTGCCAAAGATGAGGTAGTCACTCGACACTTTGCATCCACATGGAGAAGTACAAGGGAGCAAGCTATTGATGATGTTGCTTGGGATGCACTTACTAGATTGTGCCACATCTATCAGGAGCAGGTTGGAGGTACTAGTTTTGCACTGCACCCGCAACGCAAGAAAGGAACAAGGGAAGTCTTAAGACCGTAAGATGGAGCCCAAGTCAGTTCTCGTGCCATTGACAAATCTCATGAAGTACTGGTGAATTTGGGAACTCGCTATGTTGATGCCATGGAAGAGATCCATTACCTCCGTAAGTGTAAGACCTATGTGTGCTGAATACATTGGCTTATAGTGAATACACTTGGCTTTGATGATAAAAGTTTTAAATATCACCAAAATACCTTTTTATCAAGGTCTGACAGTAGGTCCGGCTTGTTTTGGGTAGCTCCGGCTACGTTAGATGTTAGGTCCGGCATCTTGGTAAGATCCGACTAGCTTTGGTTAGCTCCGGTGAGCTTTATCTTTAGCTCTGGCATGTCTTTGTTAGCTCCGGCATGTCTTTGATAGCTCCGACATGACTTTGTTAGCTCCGACATATATTTGATAGCTCCGACATGCTTTTTCTAAGCTCCGACGTACTTTGTCTAGCTCTGGTTTTGGGTTGACTAGTTTTGACTAGTTTTTGGTAAGCTCCGGTGCTAGGATCTACTAGTTTTGGAAATCTCCGACGCTAGGTTCTACTAGCTTTTGATAGCTCCGGCTCAAGCTCCGGGTTGCTCTGGCAAGGTCCGGAACTTGACCACAGTGCTTCAGCTTTTCATTTGCATTGTTTCATACTTGCTTTACATGATTGGAAAGATTGCTTAGTATTCATTTGCTTATTTTTTGGTGCGTTTTGGTTGAATACGGTTGATATCGTTTCTACTGTGGTTTTGCAACATGCTTATGTGAGGTGCTCACATAAGGTGTTGTGTTCGGAACTAACTTGAGTCAAGTCGAGGACTTGGGCTCGTATGGATTGTTTGTTTGTTCATGTGCAGGTGTTGCTTGAGTTCAAGTCATGGCTAGTGACAGGATCCATTGTACTAGTCTCAGAAGGAGATGAGGTTCCAACAACCAAGTTCGGGAGGAACTGTGGTTGAGCTGATCAGGAGGTCGCGCAGGATGATTGAATCAAGGGCAGTGCATATGAAGGTCGAAGGAAGGTGTTCGCACGTATGCATGAGGTGCATGTCGTGGCAATATGCTTCTAGAGACGGTTTATGGAAGGAAGATCTGATCGGAAGGATCGGATCGTATCGGTTGAAGACTTAGGCTGCTAGCTGAGTTGGTTATGGCTCGGTATGAAAAGTATCGAGTTGGTTATGTTAGGATTTCGTGTGGGTCACGAATTTGAGTTGTTTAGGAATGTGAGATACGTTCCTAAGGTGTTTGGAGGTCTTAAGATTGCTTCTATCTGCGTATAGAAGAATCTTGAGCAGTTATGGAAAGTTACGATTCGTGATCTGAGTAGGATTGGAGTCCTAGTTGTATTGGGTTGGCCTAAGGGCTGGTTATATAAGCAAGGGAAGGCCAAAGCTCGTGGTAGACGACTTTTGGGCTGTTCCTCTTGTGTTCTATTGAATAAATTCATAGTTTTAAGGAACTTTTGTGCCTTGTTCGTCCGACTTGTTCCAGACAAGTTTTACTCGTCGAGTTTCTGGACAGCACAACCTTTCGTCGGTGGTTTTATCATAACTCGAGTTTTATAGATCCAATTGACGTGATTCTTTTGGGGTTGTCTTCACAACTTGATTGTCTATCATCTGTAAAAATTTCACGGTCATTGGATTTTTAGTTTCTGAGCTACACGAGTTTCTTTGCAGCATTCCAGAAACTTTTTTTCTCGGGTAGGTCAGATTGACCATAGTCTGATCTTTCGATCATAACTTGAGTTTTTCTCGCCGGATTTGAGTAATTCTTTTTGTGTTGTCTTCGTGACTTGATTCTCTCTGATATCTATCACTTTTGTCACGGTGAAACACATTTATATTAGTCTCATACACGATTTCTTTAACATATCGTTTTTCTACCGAAGGGATTAGGGTTTTATTGTTTCCGCTGCGTAAGATTTTTAAATCTACCATTCACCCCCCCTCTGGTAGCTTTTCATGTGCTCTTCAATCCTACAATTGGTATCAGAGCCACGGTGCTCTAATATTTGTGATTTGCACATGTTTTTGACTAATCATCATGGAGAAGTACTCCGTCAAACCTTGTGTGTTTGCTGGTATTAATTTTCAGGTTTGGAAGGCACGCATGGAAGCCTTCATCCAGGCGCAAGGCTTCGCAATATGGGAAAAGGTGTACAAACCTTATGAAGTCCCACCTAACGATCAAGTTATGGCTATGAACCTCCGGGACGTCGACAACAACAACAAAGCACAAAACTTGATCATCCAAGGACTCACTCAAAGCGACTTTGATCGTGTCGCACACCTCCGATCAGCATACGATGTTTGGAGTGCTCTCTGTGATTACCATGAAGGCTCCAACACAATCAAAGAGGTAAAACAAGATATGTTCAAAAAGGAATATATGCGTTTTGATATGCAAACCGGTGAGTCTATCGATGATCTCTTTGCTCGTTTCAATAAAATTCTCAGCAACTTACGTAGTGTCAATGTAAATTTTTCTGATGCTGAGAATGCTAGACAACTCCTTAGTGCATTAGATATGTAAATTTGGGAGATGAAAGTAACATCTATACGTGAATCAACTTTCATGAGTTCTCTTACATTAGATGTACTCTATTCTAAACTAAAAACTCATGAAATTGACATCCTAGCACGTAAGAACCCAAACAAGTCTATTGCATTTGTCTCACAACGTGATATGTCTAGCTCCGGCCAATCATCATCTTGCAATACTCTTGCTTTATTGTCCTCGCTAACCCCGGAACAGATCGAAGAATTTCCAGAAGAGGAGTTGACACTCATCTCTACTAGATTCTCAAAAGCATTGCAAAATGTGAGAACTAGAAGGAGAGGAAGCTCCGGACCTCAACGCTGTTTTGAATGTGGTAAAATAGGACACTTTCGTACAGAATGCCCTAACCTTTCAGGTCCGAACACCCGGGAAGAAAAACAAAGCAAGGTCCGGACCTCCTCTGGAAACTCCAACAAGAAGAAGAAGGGTACCATAGGACGCAAGATGATTAACAGCTTCATCACCGCACTTCAAGAACTTAGTTCAAGTGATGTAGACTTTGAAAGTGATGGAGATGATGATGACCTGGCCAACTTATGCTTCATGGCGAGCAAAACAAGATCAAGATCAAGTCAGGAGGATGCAGAACACAGCAGTGAAGACGACGAGGTATGTTCTACCTGCAATGAAATGTGTGATGCTATTTCTCGTGCAACTATTATTGTCAAGAAAAAGGACAAAAAGCTTAGGGATAATGCTACTAAAATTAAATCACTAGAATCGGAAATTAATCGTTTAAAAACTTTGATTCCTAGTGATGATGCATGTCCCTCATGTGACTTAATCTATGAACAATTGTCCACATTAAGAAGTGCACACTCCTCCACTCTAGATAGACTTGATGAAGAAATTAAAAAGAACAAAGAGATTGCTGCACTTAATGATAAAAACTTGAAAGATGCTAGCTGTTCTACAATTGATTTGCATTGTTCTACTTGTGATGATCTTGATAAGAAACTACAGGATGCTATGAAAGAAATTTCTATATTGAACAATGCTTTACATTCTCATGAAGTTAAATTTTGTTCCAATTGCAAACTAAAAGGAAAAACTTCATGTGAAAATTGCCTTGATTTGTCCAATAAACTTGACAACATGCATAGGACATTAGATCGGTTTTGTAATGAGAATAAGAACCTAAACTTGCTGCTGAATTCTTCCAAGTCTTGCAATAACAAAACTGGTTTAGGTTTTGATTCTCATGCTCATGCTACGGCATATCCACCTAAAATTGTAAAGTCATTAGGAAGTGGTTTGGTTCAAACAGTCCCTAAACAAAAAGAAGTGGTTTTCAAATCTGCAGGAATGTTGCTTCATTCGGTTTCAACTAAAAATATTGCTTGCTCATCTAGACATGAACACAAAGTTAAATTTCATTGTACCTTCTGTGGTAGAGATGGTCATGTCATAGATTTTTGTTATAGACTAGCTAAACAACAGAAAAAGGAAAGGAAAATTGCTAGATCTTATAACTTTCATGCAATTAGAAAAACACAACCTGCTTTAGTGAGTCAGAAATTTGAAAAGGTAGCCTCCGGACCTTCTGGTAAGAAATCTACAAAGGCAGCTCCGGTAGTTATGATAGCTCCGAGAGCTCCCGAATCTTCTGCTGTTCCCTCCAAAGCTTTAGTTGTTGCCTCCGGACATTCTGCTTTTACCTTCGGAGCTACTGGTTTTCACTCTAAACAAGTAACAACTTCTAAATCAATTGTTAAGAACAGAAAACCTCAAACTTCGACTCATAAACCTGCTGTTTTGTCTCAGCTTTTGCGTGTTTTTCCTACTGCACGTCGTGTGACTCAGTACTGGATACCTAAATGCCTTTTGACTAACCCCAGTATTGAGTCATCGACGTATTGTGCTTCTATGTAGGTTACACGTTTGAGGAAGGAGAATATTTGGATTGTGGATTCAGGTTGCTCACGCCACATGACTGGTAACAAAGATTGGTTCTCCTCCTTCTCTTTTGTGTCACGTGTAGAAAATGTTACTTTTGCCGATAATTCTTCAACTCCTATAATTGCTAAGGGTTCGGTTAGAGTAAATGATCACTACACTTTGAAGGATGTGGCACTTGTCAAAAATTTGAAATACAACTTGCTTTCTGTTGCACAATTGCTAGATGAAAATCTAGAAATTATTTTCAATAAAAACTGCTGCAAAGTTGTAGGTTCAAATAGTGAGCTTATTTTTAACATGTCTCGGTTTGGAAGAGTTTTTAAAGCTGATTTTGATATGTCTTCCTCTAATCATAGGTGTCTAGTTGCTAATGATTCAAAGGACTTATATTTTTGGCATCGTAGACTTGGTCACATAGGCTTTGATCACCTAACGCGTGTTAGTGCTCTTGATCGCATACGTGGGCTGCCTAAGCTTAAAGGGGACAAAGAAATTGTGTGGTCTTCTTGTAGACATGCTAAGATGGTTGCAGGTTCACATACTCCTCTCACAATGATCATGACAACTGAACCATGTCAACTTTTGCATCTTGACACCGTAGGACCTTCACGTGTTCAATCCTTCGGAGGTAAATGGTATATTCTGGTTATTGTTGATGATTATTCTAGATACTCTTGGGTTTACTTTATGGTGTCTAAGAATGAAGCTTTTAGTCACTTTAGGACTTTATTTCTTAGATTATCAATTGATCACCCAGGATCTTTAAAGGCAAATAGAAGTGATAACGGAACTGAATTTAAAAAATCAATCTTTTGATCACTTTTGTGCTGAAAATGGAATAGATCATCAACTTTCTTCACCATATGTACCCCAACAAAACGGTGTTGTAGAAAGAAAGAACAGAACCTTAGTTGAGATGGCTAGGACTATGCTTGATGAATATCAAACTCCTAGGAAATTTTGGGCTGATGCGTTAGCAACCGCTTGTTATGTCTCAAATCGTGTTTTCTTGCGTGCTAAGCTAGGTAAAACACCATATGAGCTTCAGTTTGGACATAGGCCTAGTGTTACACACTTTCGGGTCTTTGGTTGCAAATGCTTTGTTAAGAAACATGGTAACCTTGATAAATTTGAACCTAGATCCATTGATGGCATGTTTCTTGGTTATCCATCTCATACTAGAGGCTACCGTGTGCTTTTACTTGACACTAACAAAATTGTGGAGACTTGTGAAGTGTCTTTTGATGAAGCTAGCCCAGGTACTAGCTCCGGTGTTGCAGGACCAGATCCGTATCCTCAGGGGGAGGGTATTTTCAAAGATGAAGAAGAGTCGGTGATACTGCCTGGTAGTTCCGAAGCTAACACGTGTCCAGCTCCAGACATTGAACAAGCTCCGGTTATCACCTCTGCTGGTCCTGATCGTCCAGAAGTCACAAGATCATCAATCTACGATGAACCTAATGAAGAAGAAGCTTGTGAGACATCTGTTCCCCTACGTTTTTACAAAGATCACCCCCCACAACAGATGATTGGAAGCTTGCACGAACGAGTCACATGGTCCAGGTTTTGCGATCCAAACTCTCATGCTCATTCTGCTTTTGTTGCTTCTTTTGAACCCAAAGATATATCACATGCACTCACTAATGAATCTTGGATTATTGCCATGCAAGAAGAGTTAGAAAATTTTGAAAGAAATAATGTTTGGAAACTTGTACCTCCACCTCAAGGTCACACTTTAGTTGGAACTAAATGGGTATTTAAAAATAAACAAAGTGAGGATGGGGTTGTGGTTAGGAATAAGGCTAGGTTGGTTGCTCAAGGTTTTACTCAAGTTGAAGGTCTAGATTTTGATGAAACTTTTGCTCCTGTCGCTAGATTAGAAGTCATAAGAATTTTGTTAGCTTTTGCAGCATCTAAAGGTTTTAAGCTATATCAAATGGATGTTAAAAGTGCTTTTCTTAATGGCTACATAGATGAGGAGGTTTATGTCAAACAACCACCGGGTTTTGAAAATCCAGATTTTCCTAATCATGTTTACAAACTGTCCAAAGCCTTATACGGTCTCAAACAAGCCCCTAGAGCATGGTATGATAGGTTAAAAACATTCTTACTTGAAAAGGGGTTTACCATGGGCAAGGTTGATAAAACTCTTTTTGTGCTTAAGCATGGCAATGACTCATTATTTGTTCAAGTGTATGTGGATGATATTATCTTTGGTTGTGTTTCTCATGATCTTGTGTTCAAGTTTTCAGCAATGATGAGTTCCGAATTTGAAATTAGTATGATGGGTGAACTCACTTACTTTTTGGGGCTGCAAATCAAACAAACCAAGGAGGGTACCTTTGTGCATCAAACGAAGTATACCAAAGACCTCCTAAGGCGCTTCAACATGGACAAAAGTAAGCTTCTTCGGACACCAATGGGAACAGCAACAACATTTGAACTTGATGAAGATGGTGAATCCGTGGATCAAAAAGAATATAGAAGCATGATCGGATCACTTTTGTACCTCACGGCATCAAGACCGGACATACAATTCAGCGTATGTCTTTGTGCACAGTTTCAAGCTTCCCCACGTGTTTCACATCGTCAAGCCGTCAAAAGGATTCTCAGGTACTTACATGGAACTCAAGAATTTGGCATTTTTCTTCCTTCTTCCTCAACCGTTACTTTGAAAGCTTTTTCGGATGCTGATTTTGGGGGTTGTAGGATTGATAGGAAAAGTACCTCCGGTGCTTGTAATTTTCTTGGTAATTCTCTTGTTGCTTGGTCCTCTAGAAAACAAAATTCAGTTGCACAATCCACAGGTGAATCTGAATATGTAGCTGCTGCTAGTGCTTGCTCACAAATTCTTTGGATTGTTCAAACACTTAAGGACTATGGGGTTGATCTAGATAGTGTTCCATTGTTTTGTGATAACACTAGTGTTATTTGCATTGCCAAAAACCCCGTGCAACATTCTAGAACTAAGCACATTGATATTAGGTATCACTTTCTCCGAGATAACGTTGAAAAGGGAAACATTGCACTTCACCATGTAGATACCGAACAACAATTGGCTGACATTTTTACAAAACCTTTGGATTTCACTCGTTTTTGTTACATTCGTAGTGAAATAGGGGTTATGCATCCTCATGGCTTAAATTGAGGGGGAGTTTTTGAAACTTGGGAAGTCTATGTGTGAATCTGAAATTAAAATAATATGAGCATAGTATTTCATACGTATATGACTTTGTGATTCCTTTTACATGCTGAAAGTTCTTACTATATTACTCGTGTTATACATTTTGTAGTTTTTGCCATGTCTAGTAATTGGAATAATTACTTACACTAAATCTGGTCATGGTCGAACTTTCTTGCTGTTTTGAACTTGTTGCATGCTCACAAGTGCTTTTAATCATTAAGAATTAATCAAGTAATCAACTCACATGTTGAGTTTTTATGAACAAATATAAATTGAGAAAAGATCAAGAGAATATGCATACATCGCACTTCTTCTTTTGAGATGGCTTGTCATTGCACTTAGATATGAACTTGGAAGAAGTTGTGTATGACTAAAACCATGTCCTTAAGCTTCTGATTGTCAAATGACATAGGCTTAGCTTGGTTGGTTAGAATAAGGCAGATGTGCATATAATCTCTTGCAAATATCATATGATCTAAATTTATGCTTTAAAAAAAATGCAGCAACTAGTGTCATGCTTTCAGGTTTTTATATAGTTAAGTTTATCATGACTTGCTTAAATTGAAAAATTACATTTGATCTCTAGCATGGCTTACACTACCTTATGTATTTCATTGATGTGATAATGTAAGGTACTTGATAGTATGACTTGGATGAGCTTTGTTTATATGTATATGTTATAATATGCTCATAACAACTAAAGAGGGAGAGATAATTTGTTTATATGCTCATGACTTGCTGAATACATTGTCAAACGGGGAGAGATAAGCATGACAAGAAAGAGAATAAGGAGAGATAATAAAGGGGGAGAGATAATGACAGATAATATGGGATAATTTTTCTTCTCATTTTAATATGGGATAATTTTTCTTCTCATTTTACTTTTGATTTACAAAGGGGGAGAAATTGCTTTCAAAACTTTTATGTGAATAAGCCAATGTTCGGATTTTAAATGGTGTTGCCAATGCATTCATCAAGGGGGCGATTGTAAGACCTATGTGTGCTGAATACATTGGCTTGTAGTGAATACACTTGGCTTTGATGATAAAAGTTTTAAATATCACCAAAACACCTTTTTATCAAGGTCCGACGGTAGGTCCGGCTTGTTTTGGGTAGCTCCGGCTACGTTAGATGCTAGGTCCAGCATCTTGGTAAGATCCGACTAGCTTTGGTTAGCTCTGGTGAGCTTTATCTTTAGCTCCGGCATGTCTTTGTTAGCTCCGGCATGTCTTTGATAGCTCCGGCTTGACTTTGTTAGCTCCGACATATATTTGATAGCTCCGGCATGCTTTTGCTAAGCTCCGACGTACTTTGTCTAGCTCCGGTTTTGGGTTGACTAGTTTTGACTAGTTTTTGGTAAGCTTCGGTGCTAGGATCTACTAGTTTTGGAAATCTCCAACGCTAGGTTCTACTAGCTTTTGATAGCTCCGGCTCAAGCTCCGGGTTGCTCTGGCAAGGTCCGGAACTTGACCATAGTGCTTCAGCTTTTCATTTGCATTGTTTCATACTTGCTTTACATGATTGGAAAGATTGCTTTGTATTCATTTGCTAATTTTTTGGTGCGTTTTGGTTGAATACGGTTGATATCGTTTCTACTGTGGTTTTGCAACATGCTTATGTGAGGTGCTCACATAAGGTGTTGTGTTCGGAACTAACTTGAGTCAAGTCGAGGACTTGGGCTCGTATGGATTGTTTGTTTGTTCATGTGCAGGTGTTGCTTGAGTTCAAGTCATGGCTGGTGACAGGATCCATTGGACTAGTCTCAGGAGGAGATGAGGTTCCAACAACCAAGTTCGGGAGGAACTGTGGTTGAGCTGATCAGGAGGTCGCGCAGGATGATTGAATCAAGGGCAGTGCATATGAAGGTCGATGGAAGGTGTTCGCACGTATGCATGAGGTGCATGACGTGGCAATATGCTTCTAGAGACGGTTTATGGAAGGAAGATCTGATCGGAAGGATCGGATCGTATCGGTTGAAGACTTAGGCTGCTAGCTGAGTTGGTTATGGCTCGGTATGGAAAGTATCGAGTTGGTTATATTAGGATTTCGTGTGGGTCACGAATTTGAGTTGTTTAGGAATGTGGGATGTGTTCCTAAGGTGTTTGGAGGTCTTAAGATTGCTTCTATCTGCGTATAGAAGAATCTTGAGCAGTTATGGAAAGTTACGATTCGTGATCTGAGTAGGATTGGAGTCCTAGTTGCATTGGGTTGGCCTAAGGGCTGGTTATATAAGCAAGGGAAGGCCAAAGCTCGTGGTAGACGACTTTGGGGCTGTTCCTCTTGTGTTCTATTGAATAAAATTCATAGTTTGAAGGAACTTTTGTGCCTTGTTCGTCCGACTTGTTCCAGACAAGTTTTACTCGTCGAGTTTCTGGACAGCACTACCTTTCGTCGGTGGTTTTATCATAACTCGAGTTTTATAGATCCAATTGACGTGATTCTTTTGGGTTTGTCTTCACAACTTGATTTATATCATCCGTCAAAATTTCACGGTCATTGGTTTTGTAGTTTCTGAGTTACACGAGTTTCTTTGCAGCATTCCAGAAACTGTTTTTCTCGAGTAGGTCAGATTGACCATAGTCTGATCTTTCGATCATAACTTGAGTTTTTCTCGACGGATTTGAGTAATTCTTTTTGTGTTGTCTTCGTGACTTGATTATCTCTGATATCTATCACTTTTGTCACGGTGAAACACGTTTAGATTAGTCTCATACACGATTTCTTTAACATATCGTTTTTCTACCGAAGGGATTAGGGTTTTATTGTTTCCGCTGCGTAAGATTTTTAAATCTACCATTCACCCCCCCTCTGGTAGCTTTTCACGTGCTCTTCGATCCTACAGTAAGAATTTGTTGAGCATGGAAAAGCAAGAGGACATTCGTGCCACCATGGAGATCAATGGTGTAGCGACCTCCCAAGCGCCTACATGGACGACCAACTCACCCTGGCGTGCGCCCATGTATGCCTCGCTGCCGCCGTCGCCTTCGCTGCCTCACGGCCAGGACAGCCACGGTTCACATAATTAAGTCTAGGTCTCCTGTCTAGAAGTTAGAAAAGAGTTTAGAACATATTAGTTATATTTAGTGTGGTGTGCTGAATTTTCTTGGTGTGTGCTTGTGCTTGTGTGCTTGGTGCGAGTTGTGTGACGTCTAGCATTTTGTCCATGTCCACACGTAGTATAGAGTTGTGGGATCTTTGTCCACATCCTCTAATAGGGTTTATAGTATTAATAAGATAATTGTTAGTTACATATACCTTGATGCATATAGTTTTGGGCGTTTCCTTCCAAATTCTAAATTCTTCTGTTTCTACTATTCTTTCACCAACAGATGCCGAGGACTCATAACCAGAAGAATGCCAATGGTGAGGAGGAGAACAATGAATCACCCAGAACAACCAGGGACCTGCACATGGAGCTATCAACCTTGAGCAGCTATTGCCTATGCAGAACCAGCTCATGCAGACCATGATACAGACCATGGGACAATTGCAAGCTGGCAACAACAATCAGCCCCACATGCCACCACCACCACCCCCTCCACCCCACAATCGGTTGGGAGAGTTCATGAGGACCGAGCCGTCTACCTTTGCTCAAGCCATAGATCCTATGGAAGCTGACGACTGGCTGAAGTTCGTAGAGAAGAAACTCACTATAGTCCAGTGCAGTGACAGAGAGAAGGTTCTTTCTACATCACACCAGTTGGTTGGAGCTCCTGCGGATTGGTGGGAATCTCTATGCAATGCCCATGAAAATCAAGAGAGAATCACCTAGGATGAATTCAAGGAGAAGTTCCGTTCCTACTATGTGCCAGGGGGAGTCATGGTGCTGAGGAGACAAGAATTTGAAAACCTCAGGCAAGGAAGAATGAGTGTGAGTGAGTATCCCAATAAATTCACTCAACTGTCAAGATATGCTCCGGAGGACATCAGCACGGATAGTAGGAAGCAATATCTGTTCATGAGGGGTCTCAACAATGAAATTCAAGTCCAGTTGCTCAATGCCGACTATGCAAATTTTCAGAAGCTGGTTGACAAGGCTATTGTGGTTGTGAACAAGATTCGGGAGATGGAGCTAGACTACAAGAGGAAATTCCATATCAGGAATAGCCGCAAGGAAGCAATGTCTGTCCTCGCTATGCATCGCCTGCTGCGCGATATTACAACCCGTCTGCTGCTGCATACCGCCCTGCTTATCCACTGCGACCACAACAACCAATGCAGCAACACCCACCCATGCAAGCACCTCGCTTACCTATGCAGCCTGCGCCATGCCCAAACATGCCTGCCTATGCTCAGAATCAGCCCCACCCTATTTGTTGGCGCCACTGGTGGAAATACCTTCTATGCTTGTGGTAAAGTGGGACATTTTGCAAATCAATGCCCAAGGTTAGGACAGGGTCAGATGAACAATGTTCCAAGGCAGAACCCTAGACCCAATGGAGGAGCAACTCAAGCCAACCAAGGACAACAAAATTTTGCTCGTGGCAAGTTGAACCATATATCTGCAGAAGAGGCTCAACAAGCTGAAGATGTTGTGATTGGTATGTTTCTCGCAAACTCCAACTTCGCGACTATATTATTTGATTATGGAGCATCCCATTCATTCATCTCATCCAAGTATGTTGCAAAGCATAGCATGCCTATATCATACTTGAAGTATACTTTGTTGGTTAAATCTTTTGGAAGAGAGATGAGGACGAATATAGTATGTCCAAAAGTAAATATTTCCATAAGGGGGGTAGATTTCCTCACCAACCTTATAGTCCTGAATTCGCAAGGCTTGGACATCATATTCGGAATGGATTGGCTAAGGAAGAATGACGGAGTGATTCAGTGTGCCACTTGGACAGTGCAATTGACAAACGAAGAAGGGGTTAGTATAGAATTCAAGGCAGTTCAGCCGACAATCGAGAAGGCAACGGTAAACCATGCAGAAGGAGTAACTTTGGTGGGAATTCCGATTGTTTGTGAGTACCCAGATGTGTTTCCTAAGGAATTGCCTGGTATGTCATCTGATCGTGACATCGAGTTCGCCATTGATTTAATACCTGAAACTGCACCTATAGCAAAGAGGCTATATAGGATGCCTCCTAAGGAATTAGCAGAGCTTAATAAGCAGACTCAAGAGCAGTTAGAGAAGGGTTTTATACACCTAAGTTCATCGCCATGGGGATCCCCAATGCTTTTTGTAGATAAGAAAGATGGATCCCAAAGATTGTGTGTGGATTACCGGTCTCTCAACAAGGTAACAATTTAGAATAAGTACACGTTGCCCCACATACCAGATGAAGGGAGCAAGAATCTTCTCTAAAATTGATCTTCAGTCAGAATATTTCCAAATGAAGATTAGGCCATCATACATACCTAAAACAACTTTTAGTACATTGTATGGATCTTATGAGTATACAGTTATGTCATTTGGATTGACTAATGCACCTGCATACTTCATGTATCTCATGAACAAGGTCTTCATAGAGTATTTGGATAATTTTGTGGTAGTGTTCATTGATGACATCATGATCTAATCGAAAAGTAAAGAAGAGCACGAATAGCATCTAAGGCTAACATTGCAGAGATTATGAGAGCATCAGTTGTATGCCAAGTTTAACAAGTGCCAATTCTGGTTGAGAGAGATATCATTCCTAGGCCATGTCATGTCTGGAGGAGGAGTGTCAGTCGACCCATAAAAGGTTAGAGATGTGCTAAACTGGGGAACACTGCAGAATGTGAAGGAAATAAGGAGTTTTCTTGGAATGGCTGAATATGACCGTCGGTTCATCAAGGACTTTTCTAAGATAGTGAAGCCCATGACTGAACTGTTAATGAAGGAGAAGCGTTTTAAGTGGACTCAAGCTTGTCAGGATAGTTTTGAGGAGCTAAAGAAGAGGTTAACAATAGCACCTGTGTTGATATTGTGAGATGTGAGCAAGAGCTTTGATATCTATTGCGATGCTTAAAGACAAGGACTTGGTTGTGTATTGATGCAAGAAGGTCGAGTAGTAGCTTATGCATCCAGGCAATTGAAGAAACATGAGCAGAATTATCCTATGCATGATCTCGAACTTGCAACAGTAGTGCATGCGTTCAAGATTTGGAGACATTACGTTCTTGGCCATAGATGTGAGATTTACACGGATAACAAGAGTCTCAGGTACATATTCACGCAAACGAACCTAAATTTGAGGCAACGAAAATGGTTGGAACTTATTAAGGATTATGATGTGGGAATCAATTATCGTCCACGAAAAGCCAATGTAGTGGCTGATGCTTTGAGTCGAAAGAGAGCAAGCCACCAACTCACCGTTAGGGAGTTGCCACCCGAACTATGCAAGGAGTTTGAACGGTTGAATCTTGGGTTCGTTCATGAAATGGGAGTAATGGAGTTAAATCCAACCTTGGAGCAGGAAATCCGGAAAGGCCATACCAAGGATAAGGAAATCCAGGAAATCAAGGAAAAGACCTAGGAAGGGAAATAATTCAGATTTCATGAGGTTTACCATGGTACTCTATGGCTTGGAAAACGGATTATTGTGCCTAATGAAAAGAGTCTCTAACCGTTGATATTAAAGGAGGCACATGACTCACTTTACTCTATCCATCCCGGTTGTACAAAGATGTACAAGGACCTGAAGACGCGCTATTGGTGGGATGGTATGAAAAGGGACATAGCTGAATATGTTGCACTATGCGATGTGTGCCAACGAGTAAAAGCTGAACATCAAAGGCCAGCTGGATTATTGCAGCCAATGAAGATTCTGGAATGGAAGTGGGAAGTGGTTGGTATGGATTTCATAGTTGGTTTACCTCGCACTTCAGCAGGTTATGATTCAATATGGGTTATTGTGGATCAGTTGACGAAATCAGTGCATTTTATTCCTGTCAAGACTACCTATAGTGGAGCGAAGTTGGCAGAATTGTACATGTGAAGAATAGTGTGCTTACACGAAGTTCGGAAGAAAATAGTGTCCGAAAGAGGTTCTCAATTTACCTCACAGTTTTGGCAGAAGCTGCACGAATCAATGGGAACTCAATTGAACTTCAGTTTCACATATCACCCTCAAACGGATGGACAAACTGAAAGAACGAATCAGATTCTGGAGGACATGCTAAGGGCTTGTGTGCTAAAGTATGGAGGAAGTTGAGACAAGAGCTTGCCATATGCTGAATTTTCCTACAACAACAGTTATCAAGCAAGCTTGAAGATGTCACCATATGAAGCATTGTATGGGAGAAGGTGTAGAACACCCTTGTTTTGGAATGAGACAGGCGAGACTCAAGTGTTTGGACCTGATGTAATACAAGATGCTGAAAAGAAAGTCCAGACAATCCGCAAAAATTTGGGATCCGCTCAGTCAAGACAAAAGGGTTATGCGGATAATAGACGAAGAAGCCTATCTTTTGAGGTTGTGGACTTCGTATATCTCAAACTGTCACCCATGCGAGGTCACATGCGATTTAATGTCAAAGACAAGTTGGCACCTCACTATATTGGACCATTCAAGATTTTGGACAAATGGGGAGAAGTAGCACATAAATTGGATATGCTAGCACATCTTTCCGATTTCCATGATGTGTTTCATGTTTCTCAGCTCAAGAAGTGCTTGAGGGTTCCGGAAGATTGGGTACCAATGGAAGAATTGGAACTTGAGGCAGATTTGACCTATGCCAAGCAACTGGTCAAAATCTTGGAAATGAAGGAGAGAGTCACAAGAAATAAGGTGATTCGATGGTGCAAAGTGCAATGGAAGCATCATACAGAATCAGAAATGGTTTGGGAGCTGGAAGAAGATATCAAGAAGGAATTTCCCTATGTCTTTCCTTCCACGTCGAATCTCGAGGGCGAGATTCACTTTATGGGGGGGGGGGGTAGGTTTGTAATACCCTCATTTTCATGCATAATGCATTGCATACATCCTCATGCATGTTTAACATAAAGCAACCTTAAAAGGGACGAGATTAAATGAATTTAGGACTAATCAGGAATTAAATCCTATCAGGGAGCAGACTTGTCTGGCCCCAAACCCGGAGTAGTCCAGTATTCCCTCTCTGTTTTAGAAATTCAGAGTTCTTCAAGACTACGGACTTGTCCGACACAATGCACAGACTAGTCCGAAGTGAGATTATGATGCTTCTCCGAACTTGTCTGATGTCTGGGCGGACTAGTCCAATCTGGTATAGTTTCAATCCGAAGCCTTTTATTTAGCCACCCCGGACTTGTTTGGCCAGACATACGGACTTGTCTGAAAATGTCTCGTTTCCACAACGGACTTGTCTGGTCCTTATTGTGGACTAGTTCGGCCTGCTGAATTCCACTCGGATTCTATTATTCTTCCACGATTGGTTATTGGGTAATTGCCTTAATTGGGCCCAAGGAATTTGTACACAACCTCAGAGGATCCCAAGTGGACCCCACCTCGGCCCCTACACGTCTCCCAATGAAATCCACTTGGAATTCACCCCAAAACCCTACCTCTCCACCCCAATATAAACAACCCAATACCCTCACCTCTCCAACCTTTGAGAAAAACCCTCGCTGCCGTTCCTTGATCGTGTGCACCGTCAAGAAGGAGCCCAGGAGCAAGGAGAAGGAGGAGAAGAGGAGAAGGCTCAATCAAGATTGATCTTCGTCAACTTTTCGACAATTGACGTTCTTCATCACCAAAACCTTCATCAACTCATCTTCATCAAGCCCTAGATGTCAAGATTCAAGTGTTGCATCCAAACTTCGACCCTTGGATCTCTAGATACACGGTACACCCTCTACATTCAAGTTTCCATGAGAATTTAACCCTAAAACCCCGCTTTCTAGAAAACCCTATTTTCTGCAATTCTGGACAGGGCGAACTAGTCTGGCCCTGACAGCAGACTAGGCCGGTGTCTGAATCTGTTATGTGCTGAATTAGTTCTGAATTGACTCGAATCCATTCAAAACTTGTTCAAACTTGTTATAAACCATTGTAACTAGTTAGTAAACATTAATAGCAACTAATTAACAAGTTTCACCTCACAATTGCATTAATCATGCATATCATGGCATATTGAATAATATATGAGCATTTATTGATTCTAATGTTGTTTTGCATGTTGTCGCATGGAATAGGTCTCGTTGTAGATAGTGCTTACGAGGACATGCAGAACCAAAACTTCGAAGCTTTCGATCCAAACCAAGCTCAGGAGCAAGGCAAGTGTCGTTAATCATTTTGATCCAAGTTTTTAAATGTTTTGTTTGCAAAATTGCATGCT
The DNA here is from genome assembly GCA_036927565.1 of Tuctoria greenei. NCBI lineage: Eukaryota > Viridiplantae > Streptophyta > Magnoliopsida > Poales > Poaceae > Tuctoria > Tuctoria greenei. The sequence continues at coordinate 212,371,797 of JAYESD010000004.1, read as the reverse complement.
TGTGTCAATTGATGGAAAAACCCAATTGTAGGAGTTTACTATTCTTGTATGACCACCCTTGTTGCTTGAACATAATGTAGAGAGCCGGGAAGGGTATTTTACGCTTTTTGCTTCGCATTACTCAATTGGGTTTGGAAAATAATCATATTGCTTAATTATGAACTATTGAACACATGAATGATGAGAATTGGTAATAATGACCCTTTAGCAACATGGTGCCTAGGGATCTAAGCAAGCCAGTTATGTGGAATGGGTTGGACTGTTTTGGTGGTTTTGCTTGCTTTAGATCTAAGGACCGGTTCGTGAAGCGACCATCCAGGATTTACATTGTCACCACATAGCCAAGTATGGGTGCGACTTAGCTGACTAATTAGTGAGTTGCCAGTATTATTTGGACCATTAAGAATGCTCGGGGAAGGGGTAATCGGATGGGTTTGTAGAGATTAGTGGGACTACTCTGGGATCCAAATGGCTCAAGATGGGGCAGTTGGTTGGATGTTCTCAGTTGGAGACATCACCACCAGTGAAATCTCAGTGGGGTCTAAATATGCTAGTAATCACTTTGTAAAGTCTATTTTGTGATCTCTTGGTCACACACCTAAGGAAGTGTTAAACGGCATAATTGAGATTCCTTAGTCATCGAAAGGTGATGAAATCACAAACTTGTGGGTAAAATGGTACAACTTCTGCAGGGTGTGTTAAAAACTATCATGATTACCGTGCTCCCGGTTATGAGCAATCTGGACTGTCACATGATTAGACTAATGGACGTTTAACTTGGTTTAATGGCTAGAATTGGACTGGGAATTGGTAATGGTTTATTAATTGGTCTTGTATATGGAATTGATGAGAATGAGACATATGAGCTGTTATGAGTTGATTTTGGATTTATATTGCTGGTATTGGTTATTTAAGTTTATTTGGGTTATTTTGGGAAGGACCTCACTTAATGATGATATAATTGTATTTTCAACTGTTTTAATTTTCTTTTATGCAATTAGCTATTTTATTATCATTCCTTGTTTAAACTACATGTCATATTTTTCCCACACTTGTTGAGTACGACATGTGCTCACCCTTGCTATTCCCCCAACAAATTCAGACGCAGGCGACAATGTGGAGTACCAGGAGGTTTTTGAGGAGTACTAGGCGCGCCTGTTACCGTAAAGCTTGCCTGTGGAGTTTGGAGTCATTAGTGTTCAGTGTTTTCCGCTGCATTCTTTTAGAGCTTGTATTCAAGACTTTTCGGATTTGTAATAGGGTACTATTATTAGTGTTATTATTAGAGACATGGTTATAATCTGTTTATCGTTTGTGAATCACTTGTGTATGTGTGTTAAACATCCCGGATACACATATGCATGACACTTGGTTCATTTTGGGAACTTGGTGTCACAACCCCCTTCCAATCTATCCCCCTTTAGCATCAAGACACCAAAAACAAAAGAGAGGAGGAGAGCCCTAAGATCTACTCTTCATCATCGTCGTCCTATTGTTGCTGCTCATGGTCACTCTCTGTAGCCTCCAGATCTTCGGCGTCTTCATCATCGTCTTCTTCTTCGGAGGGTGCCGCCGTGGAGGTGCCTACTTCACCAAATTGAGCGAGTTCTTTGACGGTGAACTCGGGAAATGGAGTCAACTATCCATCACTCTCTGCAGCGGGAGACATGGGAACCTCGAGCTTGTCGCACATCGCCTTGAGGTACTTCTCTTGGCGAAGCTCCATGCGACAAGTCTGAACTTACACCTTCCGGTAAGAGGTGAAAAGTGCCTTGAAGCACTTGAAGAAACCACTTCCGGAGTGTGGTGGAGGAGGAGGAGGTGGAGAATCCACAGGATGAGAGGAGGAGATAGGAGGATTGGCATTCTTCCTTCTTGGTGCAACATGCTCTGGAGGAGGAATCTGAGGACGAATTCCTCTATGAGTGACATCCTTCTTGAAGGTTAGCCCGGACACCTTCTCGATCAAGTACATAACATATGGTGCATAACCACATGATCGGTTGGGGGTCTAAGAAATAGTGAAGATGTCATCAAAGATGTAGTCCACCACATTCAATCTGACATATCCATCAATAAGCACCATTAAATGTCTTTGATTGCCTTGAATGATGCTCGCATCTCCATCCTTGGGGGCTATTCTCTTCCTGAGCACAAGGTTGAGCACACTGTAAAAAGTCTTGATGTTCCGAATGTGTCCCGCCTCATAATGAACTCCATAACTTGGATATATGTAATCCAAGACATCTCGATCAACTGCCTTGAGGATGGAAATGATAATCTCATTCTCAAGTTGACTTTCCAAATCAAGGATCTGGGCAAACTCCTAATAAGTAATAGTGTATTGCTCTCCATTTGTCATCCAAGTGATCCTCCGATCTCAATCGCTGTGAAAGTAAACAGATGAGTAGAACTGCACAATGACTTCAACATTCCAATCATACTGGAATGCCATAAGTTTCTTCAGTCCATGGCGCTCTATGGCCTCAATCACGGCATTGAATGCAGCATGGTTCTTCTCTGCCATGTAATCCCAATCAATCCATTGAGCATCAGTTACTGGAGTTTGCTTGGTCATATAGATTGTCCGATAGTAATCACAATGGAAATCACACCAAAAGCGAGGGTCAGCAGTGTGCTTATCACGTTGATACACATCAATCAATCTGAGTCATTTGGCCTTCTCAGCCCCTTTGCCTCTGAATATATTAGCTTCAACATTAGCTTGGCGATTGGGGTTTCTTGCTGCCTCATGCACGGAATCGGATAGAGGCGAGTCATCGGGGTTCGACATCGTCCCTAAGAAGTGATACACAAGAGAGTATATGAGTCCAAGGAAATGGAATATTGCGTTAGAATTCACAGAAACGATCAAGGTTAGGACTTTCACTGTGAAACCCGGACTTGTTCTCCCAGGGGACGAACTAGTCCGCATGAGCCAGACTTGTCCGCCTGTTAGCCGGACTAGTCCAGCTTACACAATAAGAACCCTAATATTGAGGATTTTTTTTGCAAAAACTATGGATTCGGGTACAATATTCCAAGGATAGGGTCACAATGACATATATAACAACTTTTGTGAAGATTTGAAGGATTTAGGGTGAGGTCAAGAATACCTCTTCAAATCTTCAAATCGATGCAATGTGGATGAAGAATCGTCCTAGGATGCTTGGGGAAGAGATCCCACACACCTTGGGGTTTCAATCCACGGATTGGAATCAGTTTTTGGTGGAATCAAAAATCGCCGATTTGGGGTGCGGTTTTTGCATTTTGAGGAGAGTGAGAGGTCCTCTGGGGAGGTTAAGTCCCCAGGGGCCGGACTAGTCCAGTTGGAGATCCGGACTTGTCCGGCCTACGGACTAGGTTCAGACTACTCGAACGGGCTGGACTTGTCTGACCCGAATAGCGACGACGATCTGTTTTCACGGAAGGGAGATGAAATACGGTGGGGAGGCGCGTCAGGGGGGTTAAGTAGGGTGGAGAGAGACCTTAGGCTACGCAGCTGCCTGGTGCATGCCTCTGCCATGGTGGCAAGCCCTCCCGGCGTTGAAGCATGGGGACATCAGGGAAACAGAGGGCAGTCAATTCAATCCTGTTAGGGAGGCTGACCGGTGGGTCCCACAGATGCCTCACCCTCATCCACTCTCTGTCCCTTCAATTCTCCCACCAAGAATTGTCCAAAAATTCCAAATTTTTGTGGAGAATCTAAATAAATTATGTAGAATATGATTCTGAACTCAGTTCACTGAATTGACCAAGTTTAAGTGAAATTCAAAATTTGAATTTGAATTCAAATGGTATTCAATGGAGCCACTGAATTAAATAGCAAATGGTCATCAAAATTTCTGAAATTTGGCAGAGACCTTATTTGGAATATTTAGAAGCTAATGGTGAACTCAAATTTTTATTTTGTCTAGGTTCGAACATGAGCTAATTCTAATTTTTGAATCCCCTCAATTGCAGTTTGAATTGGTTTGATTTTTCAATTGTCATTTTGACTTATTTTTCCCATTCAATTTTTTTACATCTCCCATCTGAACTTTGCACTATGAAATTTTAGGGCTTTTACACCTGTCCCCTTGTTTTACTCACAACACACCTTGCATTTTTCTTAGACTCTTTATACTTTGCCATGTTATTTGCGCTTATCTCATGATGTCAACTCTTATAAGACTCCTTCTTCCCCTCAATGATTTTTTGTACATCCTCATTCCACCACCAAGTGTCTTTATCTACAAGTTTCTTACATTTTGTCCACCCAAGCACCTCCCTAGCTACCTTCCTAATATAAGTTGCCATCTTCACCCACATACTATCAGCATCTTCCTATTCGCTCCAAGGTCCTTCCACGATCATCCTCCTTTTGAATGATTGTTGCACTTCATCCTTCAACTTCTACCACTTTGTTATTGCGGTTTTAACACCTTTGTCTTGTTACACATGCACGTGGAAACAAAAGTCGGCTACAATAAGTTTATGTCGTGGAACAACACATTCCCTAGAGATCACCTTACAATCTAAACATTCCCCCCTCTCCCTTCTCCTAGTGAGGATATAGTCGATTTGACTAGAATGTTGGGCACTAGTAAAGGTCACTAAGTGATATGACCTCTTCTTAAAGAGGGTGTTGGCTACAATAGATCATAGGTAAGGCAAAGTCTAGGATATCCTTACCCTCCTTGTTTCTATTGCCACAACCAAAACCTCCGTGTAACCTCTCAAAACCTACGTTAGTTGTACCTATATGGCCATTGAAATGTACTCCTATGAAGAGCTTCTCGGCTATCGATACACTACTAACCATATTGTCGGTACCCTAGAAACCGTACACCCCCTGAGGTTACAAAGATCTCAAAATAAAGTCATCTACTTGGTTTGAAGACCCTCGAAGGCCCACATGTCAGACATAACCGGACCCGCTTCTCCAACATGGTTAATCCCTGGGTCACCACGTGTACTACCAAACCGGAGCTACCACCCACAAGGGGGAAGCTCCGGACTATGTACCGAAATGGCACCCCCGGACTTAGCGCCTGACTGAGAGAAGCTCCAGACCTGACACGTGTCGGGTAGTTCCAGAGCTACCTGTTTCCCACAGCAAGCTCCGGAGCTGCCATGTGTCCGACCGTCGGATCTTCAGCTTCTAACCTCCGGAAGACCCCGCAACAGCTCCGGATCTTCAAAGGAGAACCAAGGAATTCAAGACCCGATTAAGTGTCATTAATACCATATTAATGACACTTAAACGGACGATCTTAACACCAGTAATGGTACTATCAAAACCCGTTACAGGATCATTAAGAGAAATTAAACGTGTATCAATACTAGTAACCGCCGGGGCCACATGTCGGGCCAGGCTAACCTGTAACGGCCTGCCCTTGTCTATAAAAGGACATGCCGACGATACACGGAGGGGAGAGAGTCAGACACGCGCCTCAGACGCTCATACAGCTAATACAACACCAACACACCCATAGAGTAGGGTATTACGCTCAGGTGGCCCGAACCACGTAAACTCTTGTGTCTCCTGTGTCAACTTTTATTCACCTTCATGAATCTCCGTGCGCCCACACCGAACATCAAACTCCCCTATCACTTTAGTAGTATAGGGAGATCTGTCGGTTCCAAACCACCGACAGTTGGCGCGCCAGGAAGGGGGCGCCTGAGATTTCGAGAATGGTGAACTCTGCTGCTGGATCATCCAACGGCAAACCTGTTGCTCAGGCTGTTGGGGGCAATCCCTCCAACAGGCAGCCACCAGCAGGAGCCTCAGCACCAGCAGGAGTCACACTCCCACCACCACCGTCTCCTCCAGCAAATCGTGCTGAACAACATGATGGTGCGCCGGCGTCCCTTACTGCGTCGGCAAATCATGACAACCCGGAACACGCGCTCCATGCAGCGCGTGCTCTTCTACAACGCCCGCCACCTCCGGATGCATCTCGGGATGCACTGGAGCAGTGGAGGGCCAATGTGGAGCATTTCGTTGCAGCAGCAGCCGAACGCCTCAGCAACCAGGGTCCTCCTCCTTCAGGAAGAGCCCCATCGCAGCAGTGGACTTTGTCTGGAAGACTTGGTCCGCATGTCTCTAATAGCAAGAGACGTGCTGCGTCACAACAAGAGACGTCATTGCCCTCCGGGGCTCAACGCACTCACACGGTATCCAGGCTTTCGACTCACGACCTCCGGTTGGAACTTGATCGCCGATACCGCCAGCAGGACGGCCGAGTCCATATTGAGCGTGCCCGTGAAAGACGGGAAGCTCAGGACCTTTCTACTCCTGAAGGGGTAGGAGGAGGCTGTTCAGCCTTGGCCATGCACCTGCGCATCCCCAGGGAAGTGATTGAGCACAATCTGAAGATCTACCCCGATGCCCGGCCTGTGCATCAGAAGCCTTGGAAGCAATCCGTAGAGCAACAGAACTTCATCTGACAAGAAGTGAAGAAGTTGCTCGAAGCCGGATTCATCCGAGAAGTCTTCCATCCAAAATGGCTGGCAAACCCAGTCGTTGTGCCCAAGGCCGGCGGGAATCTTCGGATGTGCATCGACTACACCACACTAAATAAGGCATGTCCAAAAGATCCATTCCCACTACCTAGAATAGATCAGATAGTGGATTCCACCTCCAGGTGTGAATTACTGTGTTTCCTAGATGCATATTCCGGATATCATCAAATCAGGATGTCTAGGGACGATGAAGAGCATACTTCATTCATCACAATAGATGGATTGTATTGTTACACAGCCATGCCCTTTGGTCTCAAGAATGCAGCTTCAACTTTTGTACGAGCTATGTACAAAACTTTTGAAGAACTTATTAGATACATAGTGGAAGTGTACGTCGATGACATCGTGGTCAAGGTCAGGAACAAGGAGTCACTCCTTGACACCTTGCAGGCTGTTTTCGACAAGCTGCGGGCCACCCGCACGAAGCTAAACCCAGACAAGTGTGTCTTTGGGGTTAGCTCCGGAAAACTTCTTGGTTTCCTGGTAAGTCACCGGGGCATAGAAGCTAATCCGGCGAAGATTAAGGCCATTGAAGACATGCGGCCACCAACCCGCATCAAGGACGTCCAAAAATTAACTGGATGTCTAGCAGCCCTCAGCCGGTTCATCTCAAGACTGGCGGAACGGGCACTTCCCTTCTTCAAGTTATTGAGGAAGTCCGGACCATTCCAATGGTCCGAAGAGGCAGAAAAGGAATTCCAGGAGCTGAAACAGTTCCTCACCACCCTACCAATTCTGGTAGCTCCGAACCCTGGTGAGCCTTTATTGCTTTATATTTCAGCTACTGACGAAGTCGTCAGTATGGTTCTGGTCGCGGAGAGACCAGAACTACCCCACACTCAGGAATCCAGACCCCTTCGGGAAGGTCTGGAGGTTCCTGAAAGCGAGTTTGGGTCCCAGCTCCCAGATTCAAATCCACCGGAAGTTGTTTCAGGAGGCCTAGACCCCTCCGGGAGGGTCCAGGTCATTTCTGAAGAAGCTCCGGGTTCCTCCAGCCAGAACCCGGAGGTCCCCGAAGAAAATCCGGACCCTTTTGAGAGGGTCCGGGTCAGTGAAGAGGAAGCTCTGGACCCCTCCGGGAGGGTCCGAACCATTCAACGCCCGGTGTACTTCATTAGTGAAGTATTACATGATGCCAAGACTCGATACCTAGAGGTGCATAAGCTGCTCTATGCAGTTCTTATTGCCTCCAGGAAGCTTCGACATTACTTCCAAGCTCACAAAGTCTCGGTGGTGACCTCCTACCCACTACGAGCAATCTTGCATAATCCCAATTCAACTGGGAATATTGCAAAGTGGGCAGCGGAATTGGGTGAATTTGATCTTGAATTTATTTCAAGACAAGCAGTCAAGAGTCAAGCATTGGCAGATTTTGTGGCAGAATGGACTCCCTCTCCATCAAACCCTGGGGGCCCCAGTGAGCAGAAGACGGAGCATCAAGCTCCAACCTTCATTGAGCCTCACTGGACCCTCTACTTTGACGGCTCCATGCAGAAGCAGGGGGCCGGAGCCGGAATCCTTCTCCTTGCACCGACTGGGGAGAAGGTGAAATACATGGTACACCTTGACTTCAAGGCAACCAACAACATGGCAGAGTATGAAGCACTCATCTATGGACTAAAGGTGGCACTGTCATACGGTGTCAGGCAACTGCTGGTCAAAGGAGATTCACAGCTCATCATCAAGCAGGTGAAGGGTGAATGCTCCTGCAACAATCTCCAGTTAGCTGCTTACCTCCTAGAAGTCCAGAGGCTTCAGAAGGACTTTGAAGTCCTAGACCTCCACCATGTTCAGCGTGCCCACAACGCTGAAGCCGACGAACTCTCGACGAAAGCATCAACCGGAGCTCCAGCTCCTGACGGAACTTTTGTCCGGAGATTGTCGAAACCCACAGCTCAGCCTGCCGAACTGAGCGAAGGGGGCGAGATCAGCATCCCGAAGCTGACGGTCCCGATGGCCCTGTTACCATGGCAGCCATCAAGGGTCGTAGGTGCTGCCGGAAGCTCCGAGCAACCCAGCACGCAAGACTCAAATGCTCAAGTTAGTTCCGATGCATGGATCTCGGAGATCCGGAACTACTTGAAAGACAACATCCTTCCTGACGACGATGTATCTGCTGACCGGGTAGTCAGATTGGCTAAAAGATACACGCTGGTAGAAGGGGATCTCTACCGGCGCGGTGCCAACGACATCCTAATGCGGTGCATCACAAGGGAAGAAGGTTGCGAGCTCCTCGCAGAAATCCATGGAGGCGAGTGTGGGAACCACGCGTCTTCCCGCACGCTGGTTGGTAAAGCCTTTCGGCATGGCTTCTACTGGCCTACAGCACTCTAGGATGCAACTGAGCTGGTGAAAAGATGCAAAGCATGCCAATTTCATGCTCCGGCTCAGTCCTTACAAATGATACCTCCTACATGGCCCTTCGCTGTGTGGGGGATGGACATCTTGGGACCTTTCCCAAGAGCCGTCGGAGGTTACAAGTTCCTGTACGTCGCCATTGACAAGTTCACCAAGTGGCCGGAAGCAACTCCAGTTGTGACAATCAACAAGCAATCTGCTATCAACTTTCTGCAGTCTATTGTATGCAGATTTGGAGTCCCAAACAAAATCATCACTGATAATGGGACCCAATTCACAAGCTCCGCATTCCAAGGATACTGCGAAGACCTCGGCATACAGGTTTGCTACGCCTCCGTAGCTCAACCAGCCAGCAATGGCCAAGCCGAGAGAGCAAATGCTGAAATCCTTAAAGGACTCAAAAAGCGCACCTATGAGCGCTTGAAGAAACATGGAGCCAACTGGATCGAAGAGCTTCCGCCCACTCTATGGGCCAATAGGACATCTCCAAACCGGTCAACCGAAGAGACACCATTCTTTCTGGTGTACGGAGCTGAAGCAATCCTTCCTCCGGAAATCACCTTGGGTTCACTCCGGGTCCGGACCTTCGACGAAGCCGCGGAGGACCAGCTCCGGCGTGAAGACCTAGACCTCCTTGAGGAGGGAAGGTGCCAAGCAGCTGTTCGGAATGCCTGATATCGTCAAGCCTTATGGCGTTATCACCAGCGGCATGTACACAACCGACAGCTCGAGGAAGGCGATCTGGTGCTACGGAGAATACTATCCAGAGAAGGGTTTAACAAACTCTCCCCCAGCTGGGAGGGGCCCTTCCGAGTGATTAAAGTATCCCGTCCCGGAAGCGTTCGCTTGGCTACCGAGGATGGGACACCTCTCCCAAATCCTTGGAACATCGAGCACCTCCGTAAGTTCTACACTTAACACCACGGAGGTGAGTCTTGAGTAACTTGAGATGTATGTTATAGAGTCATTGTACAAAGTCGGGTAGTTCCTCCGGGAGAATAGCTGGACCTTTCCCGAAAGGTCCGCAAAGTTCATGCAGCACTTGTCACAGTCTCCGGACTAAAAGTGTGGCTAACTACCCTGGGTCAAACGAGAAATGAAACACCCTTAGCCTGGTTCTGTACCCTAAGAGTGTACTTGTTTCCCCTGTGCCCCGGACCTATAATGAAAGACATTTTCATGTGAAATAGACTCCACATGCATTTATTTTGTACATGCTCAACATTTTTATTTTTCTCTTTCTTGTCTATAACGAAGACATGCAATTCTTAAGAAATTTTAGTTCGACTGGTTTAAATATGATTCGAGTTGTATTGTCGCTTCTTTTGGATTCAAATATTGTTCATGGCCAACTCGCCTGAAAGCCGCCAAGCCAATCTAGGGCCGGAGTGTGCTATCGACTTAGCTTGGTCAAGCACCCTAAGTACGCCACTCTACCTACACCCCGGCAGGCCGAAGTAAGGCGGGTCCGTGTACAGTTGGATCTAAAATAAAAGACATCACATTCGGTTATATTTAGAATCACGTTTGAATTAAAATCTTCTTGAGAGTCATAAGTCGCGATGAAGTTATAGACAAGAAACAAATTTTACTATTTTTCTTGGCTTAAGTGTGCAGGAAAAATAAAATCCACGTTGATGGAGAAAAGCCGGAGCTAACTAAGCTTTGACTCCCTTAAGGGGGCCAGCCGTCGACGCCGAATAAAAGATGGTGACAAGACCCCGCAAATGGAGTCCGCTGCTAACAAACTGAGTGTTGGCAAAGGTCACTGCCGGAGCTACTAAGCTCCGACACCCCGGAGGGTTAACTATCGATGCTCTATGCGTTGATAGAGACTATTGCCGGAGCTACCAAACTCCAGCGATAGACAATGCCGGAGCTTCTAAGCTCCGACAACCTCAGGGGGCCTTCACTATCGAAGACTTCGAACCTAAATTCTACAAGTTTGGAGCAAAAGAGTCTTCAACAATGCACAATATCCTCTTGGTACATGTTCACAATCAAATTGTGGACATCTACCAGGGGGCCAAGTGAAGATAAAAGTGTTGAAGACAAAAAAGTGAAATTCGCAAAATTTGGGGATTTCATTTATCTGGAGACAAGAGATTACATCTGAAGACAAGGGATTACAAAATTGAGGAAGAAGAAGAGAAAATACAAGTGAGAATTACAGAGATGGTCCTAGACCCTATGGAAGAATTGGGCGACCTTCTGGGCAACCTCCGATACGCTGGCTCGGGTAGCTTCGCCTTCTCCTTCGACGGGACCTTCAAGCATCGGGTCCAGAGGAAATTGGGAGTTCCGGCTGGTGTAGCACGTCAGCACATACTCTGCGACGTTCTTCGCCAGGGATTGCCCCTCAACCTCCAGCTGGTCCGCGATGATATCGCCCACCTTGGAGAGCTTGCTACCTGCTGAGCTCAACGCCTGCAGCGCTAGGTCCGGCTCCGGCTCCGGATCATCCGGGCGCATGGGGCTGAAACCCATAGGCGTCAGCGCATCGTTGGCCCTGCCCAGGAACTCCCAAATCTGTAGGGAGTCCGCAGTCCTCAAGCCCTTCAACTCTTCCAGGGATCTCCTGGCCGCCGTCAGTTCGGAATTCTCACGGGCGAGGCGCTCAACTTCTTTGGCGTTTTGCTGAATCTTTTCAGCAACCTGCCTTTCAAGTTTTCCGAGCTCCTCCTCCCGGAGGTGGATCTTGTTCCGGCGCTCGACCAGGTCCTTCTTCCTACCCCTCACTTTCTTCTACCGGGCATCAAGGGCACACTCTTGTTCGTAGAGTTCCTGCCCTCGCACCCAGGTCTTCTCCTCTTCCTCTTGGCAGCGCTCTTCCAATTTCTTGGCGCGCTCCTCGAGGCCCTTGTCAGCCAGAGCTACTTTCTCGGCGAGCTCCTCTTCCCTCCTCAGGATGTCATCCCGCGGCTCCAGGAGTTTCTGCTCTTCATCCTCGAGCCGTCTCTCCCTCTCTTCAAGTGCCTCTCGGCGCTTGATGAGTGCGGTGTTAATGGCCTCAAGCTGTTCGTGCCGAGCATCGGCCGCGTTATTGGTAGCTTTGGCCTGATCGTAGATCTCCCAGGATTGAGCGTCGAGGGCATGAGTCATGCTCTCCCTGTCATCCAGTAACTTGCCCCAGTACTCCAGGAGGACCTTCTCCTGTTTGATCCACTCCTTGTCATCTGCTAGCCTCGACTGAGCCAGCTTGGTCTCGAAGTAGAGCCGGTTACACCACCGCCTAAGGGTTTGGCGCTCCTCTTCAAGAGCCTTACTGTCGTGGAAGAAGGCTAGCTGGACTTGACGCAGATTGGAACATGCGTTGTCAATGGACAGCGACAACGGGATTGGCTCCGGACCTGCTGGGGTCTCCTCCGCTGGTTCCAGCGGGTCTTCAGATACAAAAATTGGGTCCCACTCTACAAGAGTGGTCCCCTGGGACTCCATGGCACTAGGGCCGTCCTTCGGGATAGCCTCAGTCGCCATCGAAGAAGGCCCAGCCACCAAATCTTCATTCACCCCCTCAAGCTGGGGGCCAGCGACTTCGCTGGGGCACTCCGGCTCGGCCGCAGGAACCTCCGGCGTCATCGCTTCCGGAGTAGGAGCCGCTACAGGCTCCGGTCTGGGCACCTCTTCTGACGGAGGCTCAAGCTCCGTCACCTCTTCAACCACCAGCACAGGAGCCGGAAGATCTTCAACATCGTCCGGACCTGTGACCGGAGCTCCAACAATAACCGGCTCAGCTGTCGGTGCTTCGGAAGTAGCCGGCCCAACCGCCGGAACTACCTCATCTTCCGGCTCGCATGCCGGGGCTTCAATCACCTCCGGCTCAACCGCCGGGGCTTCAACAATTTCCGGCTCAGAAGCCAGGATTACTTCTTCCTCCGGCTCAACAGCCGGAGCTTCCATCATTGCAGCACCAGGACCCGGAGCTTCAACCTCCGGGACATGTGCCGCTGGCATGTCTTCACTCCCATGGTCCGGCGCTACCACGGGAACTTCTGGGGATGAGTCGAGGTCCATGACCACGACAGCCGGCGCCGAAGCTGTCGCAGCCTCAGCCACCACTTGGGGCGGCGCCGGGACAGGAGCAGAAACTCCCACCCCCGCGGCCTCAGACGCTGTGGCCGAGGGTAGAGCCTCACTTCCCTTCTTGGGGATGCTGCAGACGATGGACGAAGAAAATTAGCAAACAGTTGCTACAATTAAAATAATTATACAAGGTAGAGATTAAAAATTACCTTGGGAGGCTTCCGCACCAACTTGCGCGGAACCTTTTTCCCGGGCGTTCTGGGCTGGCCACAGTCGGCGTAGAAGCTCCGGAAGGCCCATCGGAACTCGTCGCGGCCACGGGTGTTTCCCGGGTTGAGGCTCCTCTCGATCGAGAAGAACCCCCGGACCTGGAGGCCTCCACCGGCCCAGGAGCTGGAGTTGTTCGACCGGAGCTAACACCCCGGGAGGACCCCACTACAGGAACAGCTGCACTCCGAAAGGACCCCACCGCGGGAACAGTCGCGTTCCAAGATGACCCCACTACGGGAACAGTTGCCACAGCTGCAGAGGACCTTCCCCTCCGGGGAGAAGGAGCCGACGCGGAAGTAGCGGACCCGACAGACCTTCCGTCGGCATACTGCAACTTCCTCTTTTGGCTCACTGGTTCTTCCGCCAGCTCCTTGCCCTTGCCGATGACTTCTCCCCTCGGCTTAGGAGCAGAGCCGGAGCCATCCTTGGGTACCCCGGGGATCTCTACCCCGGAGGTTGGTCTTCTCTCGACGACACCAAGGTCATCAAGTACGGGCATCTTTCGCCGGAGCTCCCTGCTGAACTCCACTTCCATGTTCAGAGGGAGGAAGGCCGACGGGGGAGTCAAGTCATCACCGTCGACGTCGATGCCGTGCTGGAATTTCTTGAGGTGGAACTCCAAGGTTCTCCCTGCCATGTTGGACTTTAACCCGGTCTCAACCCGGTCGTCGTCCATCACGCTATTGAGGGCCCAAGCGAGCTTCTCCCTCCTCTTCAGCGGCGCCCACCTGTTGACCAGGAAATTGCAAAATACTGCCTGAGGAGTCAATCCTCCCTCCACACATTGGCGGATCCTGGTCAAAGCAGGGTTGAAGGCATCCGCCAGCACCGGAGCTTCACTCCAGATCGTCGTGTCGATGCCGGGCAGACTATCAGGCAACTCCAGCCTCTCGTGCTCCTCCACCCTGACGACTATCCAGTCCTTCTTCCAGTCGTCCCACTTCCTAGAAGGGAACGACCGGAGGTACTTGAATGGGCACTTCTTGCGCTTCACGAAGTAGTAGAAGCCAAGGTACTCATTACTCCGACCGGTGGTGTGGACGGTGAAGAAGGTCCGGAAGAGTTCGATGCAGGGGGGATGCCCACCCACATCTCACAGAAGTGGACGAAGATAGACACGAGGAGAATGGAGTGAGGACCAAGGTGATATAACTGCAGACCATAGAAGTCTAGCAGCATCAAGAAAAAGGAAGAAAAAGGTGGGATCAATCCCACCATGGCGTACGAGGAAAAGTACACCATTTCGCCAGCGTGCTCCTTCTCAAAGGGGAGCTCTCCGCCGGCACAAACTGAGTGGTTGAAGAAGTCCGAGGACCACCCCATGAGGGCCCGGACCTTCTTCAAATCGCCATCAGTCTTCAAGCGACTCTCGCGGAGACCCAACTCCATTGCGGCACGGCTAGGCAAGACAAGAAGAGCGAAGCACGAGTTGGGAGTTTGAGCGCAAGATCAGATAAGAGGCGTAAAGAACTCCCGACGGTGCGCACTTTCCTTCTTAGGTAAGCCCTCACGACGCTCGGATGGAAACCGCAAGGAAGTCGAAGGTACCACCCAAAAAATTCACCCAGCCGATGACAAGCGGGCCCGGGACCACCCCGACGATCAAGTCGAGGTTCTTACCCAGGCGAACGGTTGTCATCAAGAGGCGGGAAGCCCAAAGGCGGCGGCCTGACAAGGCACGCGGAACCGATACGGTTTTCGTATCGGGAACCGGCGACCTTCAATTGCGTGAGATCCGCACGCCAAAGATCTCATCTGCCGCACGCGTGATACGCCACGTGGTGAGGACTAAATTCCAAGTCCTTGCCAACGGCACCCTCAAAGACCCTTGAAGACTCAGTTCAAAGGTCGCGGAGATGGACCCACCTCCGGCGGAATGACTTCCCCGGAGGTAGGCCCAGGGGGCCACTGTCGGTACCCTAGAAACCGTACACCCCCTGAGGTTACAAAGATCTCAAAAGAAAGTCATCTACTTGGTTTGAAGACCCTCGAAGGCCCACATGTCAGACATAACCGGACCCGCTTCTCCAACATGGTTAATCCCTGGGTCGCCACGTGTACTACCAAACCGGAGCTACCGCCCACAAGTGGGAAGCTCCGGACTATGTACCGAAATGGCGCCCCCGAACTTAGCCCCTGACCGAGAGAAGCTCCGGACCTGACACGTGTCGGGTAGTCCCGGAGCTACCTGTTTCCCACAACAAGCTCCAGAGCTGCCACGTGTCCGATCGTCGGATCTTCAGCTTCTAACCTCCGGAAGACCTCGCAACGGCTCCGGATCTTCAAAGGAGAACCAAGGACTTCAAGACCTGATTAAGTGTCATTAATACCATATTAATAACACTTAAACGGACGATCTTAACACCAGTAACGGTACTGTCAAAACCCGTTACAGGATCATTAAGAGAAATTAAACGTGTATCAATACTAGTAACCGCCGGGGCCACATGTCGGGCTAGGCTAACCTGTAACGGCCTGCCCTTGTACTATAAAAGGACAGGCCGACGATACAAGGAGGGGAGAGAGCCAGACACGCGCCTCAGACGCTCATACAGCTAATACAACACCAACACACCCGTGGAGTAGGGTATTACGCTCAGGCGGGCCGAACCACGTAAACTCTTGTGTCTCCTGTGTCAACTCTTATTCACCTTCTTGAATCTCCGCGCGCCCACACCGAACATCAAACTCCCCTATCACTTTAGTAGTGTAGGGAGATCTGCCGGTTCCAAACCACCGACACATATCCTCTAAGTCCTCTCCAAATTGTCTCTTAGTGCTCATGTCGAGTCCAACTTGTGGGGCATAAGCACTAATGACATTCAAGATAAGGTTCCCCACAACTACCTTGACTAGGATGATCCTATCCCCTCGTCTACGGACATCCACTACTCCATCCTTGAGGCTCTTACCTATTAGGATGCCTACGCCATTCCTAGTGCTAGTTGAGTCAGAATACCAAAGCTTGAAACCGGTATTCTCAACCTCTCTCGCCTTTTGACCTGCCCATCTAGTCTCTTGTACACAACGAATATTAACACATCTCCTAATCGCAACATCTACTAACTCTCGTAGCTTTCCCGTCAAGGATCCTACATTCCAACTACCTACCCGAAACCTAGTTTCCTCGACTAGCTTCCTTACCCTTCGCATCCGTCGAGTAAGATGCAAAGACCCTTGCTCACTTAACACTACATCCGGGCGATGATGTAGCGCGCCACTAAGATGGTGGCGATCCGGCCCTTGCCAATTTAACACCACATTCGGGTTCCGATATGGTGCGCCACTTAGGTGGTGGCGACCCGGTCCTTACCCACTTATCACCATGTCCGGGTTTCGGTATGGAGCATCGCTTAGAGGGTTACGCCCCAACGAATATCCAATGGGTTTTATTTCCATAAGAGTGGCTAAGTATAGTTGTTGGCTTGCCAAGCCTATCACAACCCCTCCTCCTTTATCCGGGCTTAGGATTGGCTATGTCATTACAACATAGTCTGTTTTTTTCCAATAACCATATAATGGTTTTGTGACTTCATGGATACTCTTGGCATGTTTTAAGTGACAAACATTTGTGATTTAGTAGTCTCAAGTTTCGATCTTCAGGTACTTAGGGGCTATATTTAGTGTGTTTTAACTTATAATAGAGCACCTTTAGCAAATGCCTGCCACACTTGGCAATAATAATGAGCATTCTGAGATTTGAATATGGAGCCCTCATAGCCAGCTGGACTTGATTCTCACTTCATTTCGTCCTTGAATATTAAGTATCACTGTAGCCATCATGCATGTAATGCATTCTATTTGGCACATCCACATTTTGATAGCAAGAACCACACCCTCTATTTGGTTAAAATTCTTAGTTTTCACCTTTTTTTTCATGAGAATTAAAAGAATTCTATTTAAAAAATTATGTAAGGCGTCTTCTTTTTCTAATGTTCTTCTTTTGCAACTTATTGCATAAATTTTGTCATCTCTTAGCTTGCTGATGAAATTTATGCAGGTCCTAGTGGATGCAGAGTGTACTAATGATGGATCCATAAAACATATTCAGAAATTTGAGTTCTGGGGTTGAAAAACTTTAGATCGCCGTGTACTTGATGCAGAAAGAACTGACAACTTGTTTGATCTTCAGGTACCACTTTCACTCTTGGTGTTATCTTGGTGGGTCGATCCCTGATCCAGGCACCCATCATTCCAGCTACCTAATATATTCTGGCACTGAAATTTCTGTTCCATTACTGGTTAAATTTTTGCTTTATGTTCCCAGCGGAGGGTTTGATAAACTTCATTTGCTATGCAGCTGCGTCTTCTCACAAATGGTTTTAAATTACTGAAAACTGGTGGATCACTTGTATATAGTACTTGCAGGTTAGTCATCTGTGACGCCCGGTTCCGAAAAATGAACCAAGCTAACGCATATGTGTGTCCAGGATGTTCACCACACATACACGAGTGCAATCACAAACGATATGCAGAAAATTACCACAGAACAAGATTAATCAACCAAATTTTATTACACAAACCAGATTATCCTTGAATACAAGCTCTAATGAATATTTATGATAAGTTCAACTAATGCAGTGGAAATAAACTAATTAAGCAAACTAAATAACTAAGCAGCATAAGCGATAGGGTATATATGCGCAGCTCCAATCAACACCACAGGCGAAGCTGACGGTAGACACGACCTAGAACTCTGCATTCTCACTATTAAACTCTCAATCCTGACCTGCAACTGTTGGGGGGGGAATTGCAAGAGTGAGTACATGTCGTACTCAGCAAATGTGGAAAGTATGACATGTGGTTGATTCAAATGACGACAATAATAATGACAAAGTGTTGAAAAGTACATTAAAACATTTGAAAAGCAATATATTATATGTATGTGAAGTAAATCCATCATAATCATAAGTAATATCACAATATCAATCCATAGTTCACCATCCTCATCAATAATTCCAGATTTTACCATTTACCGATAACCATATTCAATACAAAAAATTAATTCATAACCATAATACCAACCATAACCATCCCAAATACCATCCCAATACCAAGTACCCTCTAATCATTGAAGTTGTCCAGGTGCTCATAACTGGGAGCACGGCTATCATGATAGTTTTATTTAACTCTGCAGAGTTTGTATCTCTTTACCCACATGTTTGTGATTTCATCACCTTTCGATAACTAGAACCTCTATTATGCCGTCTCACACTTCCGTTGGTGTGTGGCCAAGAGATCACAAGATAACCTTTACAAAGGATTACTAGCCTATTAAGACCCCACTGAGGTTTCACCGGTGGCGATGTCTCCTACAGAGCACATCTTCAACCAAGGGCCCCCTCTTGAGCCATTCGGATCCCAGGGTAGTCCCACCAATCATCAACAAACCCAATCCGACTACCCCTTCCCCGAGCATCCACAATGGTCCAAACAGTACTAGCAAAGCCCTAATTACTCAGCTACGCCGCACCCATACTTGGCCTCGTAGTGGCAATGTAATCCTGGCTTATTCTCGCATGAACCGATCCTTAGATCTAAAGCAAGCAAAACCACCATAACATCCAACCCATCCACATACCAGGCTTGCTTAGATCACCCATTACCATACCATATTTAACCAGTTCATGTTAACCATAATCTCATCCATGCGTAATTAAATCGAGTGATATAGTTGTTTCCCATCCCAGTTGATTAAGCGAAGCAAAAGGTACAAAGCTCTTTCCCGACTCTCTACCATATATTCCAGGTGACAAGGGTGGTTAAACAATTCTAGTAAACTTCCTACCATAGGATTCCCCTCAAATTGACACAAGCATGCAATTTTGCAAACAAAACATTTATTAAAAAAAAACAGGATCAATATGCTTCAAGGACACTTGTCTTGCTCTTGCTGTTGATTATGGTCAAAGCCTTCAAACTCTTGGTGTTGTAGATCCTCCGCGGCACTCTCTAGCGCAAATCCGTCTAATCCGCACAATAAACATACAAGAAAAGAAACACAATCAAAGAGTGTACAAATATTACTCAGTATGGCATGACATGCATGATTGATGCAAATGCAAGGTAGAACTTGTTGTTAGATTGCTTTTAATGATCACTAACTAGTTCTAATAGATTTTAACAAGTTTATACAGGTTTGGAGTTGATTGGATCAAACTTTAGAATTAATTGAACACAATTTAGCCAGGAAGACCGTACTAGTCCGCTAGGGACCGAACAAGTCTGCACTTTATGAGATCAGCAGATTAGGGTTTTCTAGATGGACGTGAATTTGGAGATTAGGGGTTGAATTCACGTAAGGAAAAGAGAATAAAAGGTATACCAGGTGTTTAGGACTCCAATGAATCAATAAACTTGGAGGTAGCACTTGGATCTTGGTGATCTAGGGTTGGGGATGAACTTGGAGATGAATTGGTGATGAGGAACGAAAGCTTGGTGGAGATCTTGATCCTCTTTGTTTCCTCCTCTTCTTCTTCTTGCTTGGGATCTTCTCATCCTTCCTTGGCGGTGGCTCTCCACGAACTATGGTTTGGGTGGGGTGGAAAAGTGGCAAATAGATGTCAATCCAAGGGATAGGACTGTTTATATAGAGGTGGAGGCTAGGGTTAGATGGATTTCGAGTTTGAGACGGGTAGAGGCCGGTTTAGAGTCCCTCATGGGCTCTAAAAGAGTTAGGCACGACGTCCCTAGGCCCACTTAACATGAAACCCAAGAAACAAGTCGTAAAACAAAAGATCAACTCGGAGTTGTGAAATATCGGACAAGTCCGGAAAGGACTGGACTAGTCCGAAGTCATCCAGAGAGAAAATCGGACAAGTCTGGCCAAAAATCGGACAAGTCCGACTTTAAACAGAGAGGAAAACAGACAAGTCCGCTAGAACACCGGACTAGTCCGGAAAAGTACAAGGACTTAGCAAATTTTCAAGGATTTATGGAATATCGGACTAGTCCACACAAAATCGGACAAGTCCGAAAGTTTCCAGAGGCAAAATCGGACTAGTCCGCAGCAAAAACGGACAAGTCCGTTTTTAGTCAGAGAGAAATCGGATTAGTCCTCAGTAAAATCGGACTAGTCCGCACTTTCCTGTGTTTTAAGTGCGGATTTGCTCCAAATCAATTTTAAATGCGTCAAATCAATTTTAAACTCGTTTCTCTTTATGTGGGTTAATGTTAAACATGTATATGAGTGTATGCAAAACATGATGCATGAAAATGAGGGTGTTACAAACTCTTCAAATACAAGTATAATAGTTCATATGTCTCTACTCTATCCCATCCTTGAAGTTTAGTCTTGACCTTGTTAGGAATTTTAAGAATAATTTTGCATTTTTTTATAATCAATTCAGGAAACTGACCGTGTCTCACCATCAAGACCCTTTATTTATTTGTAATGTGCCGGATAACAATGGGCCTTAAGGTCTACTCGTGCTCTTAATAGACTGCAGACTCAGTCTCTTATCTACTTCTTGCTCACGGGGATTGTATCTTCTATTGTTGCTTTTCATGTCATGTTTTGTAACACTACTGCTTTGCCATGAAATAGCCTGACAGTTGCGCAAAATGAGAACGTGGTTCAGAAATTTCTCTCAATGCAACCTTCAGCAGGTATGAATTGTGTTTGCAGAAAAAGACTGATATTTTTCATCTGGAATGCGAATCCTGGCTATTGTAGATTTCCTAACCGTTCTTAATAGATTGTGTTCAGTATGGTTTACAGATAGAAACATGGCATTTATGCTTGGAGAGAAATCTAGTGTACAGTCAACAGTGTTTTCATGTGTTCACTTGAGAGTGGAGCATAATCAGCCCAGTTCAGACCAAGGCGACTAGATCAAACCCAGCAATATCATCTCAACAAAGGCTTTCCTTGTCTCAGTCTTCTTTTAGGCAGCCACATAGCCAAGTAAACTGGATCAACTTATTGTCCAGAGTTTAACTAGACTTTGTGAGAGATATAGAATACATTTATATTTTCCCTATATGTAAAGAACTTTTATGTATATTTCAGATGTCCTGTAATTCTATTTATAGAACTATCTAGCCTCTTTAATAATTAAGGTTATATTCATGTTTAACATGGTATAAAATGAGTTAGGAGTAATTCTTTATCCTAGCCGATCTCAGCGTTTTTTTAGGCCGACGGACGCTTCTTCCTGCGCCCGCCGCTTGCTCGATTTTATCGTCACCGCCGTTTAGGTTTGACGGTCGTGGCTCGTTTATTCAGATCGATCAACGCCCAGCCACGGTGAACAGCCGCGCGCGTGGGTTCTGCGCCTGCGTACGGTGCTTGTTTTGCGTGTGGGTTGTGCGCTACTGTTGCCGGGCCCCGCCACTCGGCTGCTCCGATCTGCGCTGCGTACGGTGCTCCGTTCTCAGTGGGAAGTAGCTGCTCCGATCTGATCCGTTCCACTGGACGGAGGCTGCTCCGCTCTTATCTGCGGCTTCGCTTCGTCAATCTTTGATCGCTCCATAGGTGCCTTGCGGCCGCCACTCGGCTGCTCGCTCGTGTATTAGCCACCGCTGCTTGCTACTGTGGCGTGAGTGGCTAGGGTTAGCCATCCAACACGTGGTGTTAAAAAAGAAAAGAAAAAAAGAAAATAATAAAGAATAAGAAAAAAATAAAGAGAAGAAAGAGAAGAAAGAGGAAAAAAAGAAAAAAACTTGTAGCTCGCGCCGTTTATTTTCTGCCGCTGTTTATTTTGCGCTCACGGCTGTTTATTTTGCGCTCTCGTCGTCCCCGGTCATTCTATCAGAATAACTTCTTCTTCGGGCAGGGTTCCAGTGTTGTGATCTTTGGTGTTTTTCAATGGATTTGTGATTGGGTTCTTCGTATGCGTCTGCACATGCGTGGTCTGCGACTCTGGGAGTATCTCACGAGCAATCTTAAATGTCCGCCTTGTCCAGTTGCTCCTTCTCAGCTTGTTAAGTCAGATCAGTATACTGATGATGATGAGAAGCTATGTGTATATTATGAGACTTGTTTGTCAGCATACGAGTCTTATTTCAGTTTATACAGGACATGGTTTGATAATGATTCTCGAGCTGGTGCCATTCTTGCTGCTAGTATGGAGGATCATTTGGCTGCTGATATTGTTGAGTTTGAGTACTCACACCAGATGTGGGTTTTTCTTCGTCGTCGTTAGAGCCTATTGGTCAGTCTACCTCTCTTGCTGCTTTTCATCACGACCAACTATTACGACAGGAAGATGCTATCGTTTAGGAGTTCTTTGATCAGATAGAGGAGACTCGTCTTCATGATGGTGACTTGTTGCGGACCTCTATCGCTTTGTCTGCTCGTTCTTTGACTTCTCGATTCACTGCTGGTGTTCTATCTTGCCGTTCTTCACAGGGTATTCGTGGTGCTGGTACTGGAGGATCTCAGGAGAGTTCTGCTACTACAGATGTCCAGTTGCTCATGCTTCTTCGTCTTGCTGCCTCTACATTGTCAGGAGCAGTTGGTATTGTGACTCAGCCTTCTGCACCTTCAGGTTTTCTGTTGCTTCTCTGTCTTCCTCAGAGAGACCATCTTCCACTTCTTGTTCAGGTACTCACTCATAGATTCTTGATTCTGGAGTTTTTCATATGACTCCTTGCTCCACCTGTTTATCATCTTCGAGTCATTCGTCTCGTTCTCTCACTGTTCATACTGTTGATGGGTCTCTACTTCCAGTTCTTGGACACGACATTCTTTTATCTGACTCTTTTAATGTTCCTGATGTCTCCAATGTTCCTAACCTGACCATGCAACTTATGTCTGTTGGTCAACTCACTGATCATGGTTGTCAGGTGATTATTGATTTAGATTCTTGTTCTGTTGTGAATCGTGGTACGGGTCAACTTGTTGGCTCTGGTCATCATTTAGGACATATTTATGGCTCTTGTCTATCTTCCTTGATAAGTCGTGGTGTCTTAGGATCGGTTTCAGGATCTCAGTCGTTAGCTCAGTGTCAGAGTTGTCGATTAGGGAAGCAGACTCAACTTCTCTATCCTTCTAGTGAGTCAGTGTCGGTACCCTGGATACCATGTACCTATTGTTATCGTGATTAAAACTACGGAATTCCACCTATCTGAGTTGAAGACTTTCGAAGGCTCCAGGTGTCCCGCAACACTAGATTTGCCTCCCTCGATTGGGTAGCTCTGGCGCTGCCACACGTATCGCAGGGCCGAACTTGACTTCCTTCATAGGAAAGCTCCGTTCATGCCACATGTCCAGTGGCCCTGGACCTAGCCCCCAATAGAGGGAAGCTCCGGTGCTGCCACGTGTTTAACAACTCCAGATCTGCCTCCCCACAGAGGGAAGCTCCGGAGCTGTCACGTGTCGAGTCTCTGAATCTAAGCCTGCAACAGGAAGACTATTGAATCTCCAACGGGAGGACATTCAAGAGGCTATTAAAACAGCCATTACAAGAACTGGTTAACACATCATTAATGGTATCTTAATGATGCGCAATCAGAGGACCGTCAATATCAGTAACACGGTCATTATAACATGTTATTACACTGTTAATCACTCATAACATCAGTAGATCATGTATAGGGTGTTCAATACAGCCAGGGCCACCTGTCGGGCCAGGCGAACCATGTAACGACCAATCCTTAACATATAAAAGGGTTGCATCGCATGATAGAAGAGAAGTCCACTCAAGCGCACGCAAACACACTTAGACACTCGCCACGCATATTCTTACATCCAATCAACAACCACCCTATGGAGTAGGGTATTACGCTCAGGCGGGCCGAACCACGTAAAAATACTTGTGTCACCATCTTGTTCTTAATCTTATGCGCGTCCTGCCTAAATACAAACCTACGCAGACTATGTTTTAGTAGTACGGGGAGAAGTGTCTTAGTGCACACTTCGACATTTGGCATGCCAGGAGGGGGCGCTCTAGATTTTGAGATGGTGAATTTCGCCGCAACATCGTCCAACGGCCATGCTAGACAACCTGATGGAGAGAATCCCTCCAATGTGCAACAGCCAGCTAGCGCAGTTGTCCTAGTGGATGTCATTGCACCGCCACAACCTTTTGCTGGTCCGGCAGCCAATGCCAAACATCAGGACAGAGAGTTTGCATCTATCACGGTATCGATGAACAATCCAGAGAATGCGCTAAATGTGGCGCGTACTTTACTATAGCAAACTCTGGTGCCTAGAGCTCCTCCGACAGCCATGGAACAATGGCGAGCTGATGTGGAGCATTTGGTTGCAGCCGCAGCCAATGCTATCAGCATTCAAGGTCTGCCCCATGCAGGGCGGACACCTTCTCTTCATAGGACCTTGTCTGGTAGACTTGGTCCTCAGGCGTCGCAGCACAGGAGACGTGCACCCTCCCAGCAAGTGACGTCACTACCCTTCGGGGCACGCCGAACCCACACACCATTGAGACTTCCGACCCAAGATCTACGTTCAGAGCTCGACCGCCGCTACATGATGCAGGACGACCGCGTCCACATGGAGCGGGCTCGTGAGAGGCGAGCTGCCCGTGAAAACCCTTCTCCTTTGGGAATAGGGGGCAGCTGCTTAGCCCTGGCCATGCATCTTCACATGGTCAAATAGCCTCCAAAGTTCCTGCCTTATCTGCTGGTGAAGTACAATGGGACTGTCAACCCCATCGAGTTCCTCCAGATCTACTCCACCGCCATCCTCGTGGCTAGAGGTAGTGAGGCCGTTATGGCCAATTACTTCACAATGGCTCTAACCGGGACCGCAAGGTCCTGGTTCATGAGTCATCTACCTGACTCCATCAACAGTTGGGCAGAGCTTTACCACCAGTTCACCGTCAATTTTGGGAGCTCCTACACCCGACCTGGCACCGAGCTGGACCTGTTTGCCGTACAACAGAAGACAAGAGAATTGCTGCGATCATTTATCCAGCGGTTTTCTTAGGTACGGAAGATGATTCCTTTTATCTCCAACACCTCCGCCATTGTTGCATTTTGACAGGGGGTCTGAGACAAGAAGATGTTGGAGAAGCTAGCAACAAAAAACATCAATAGCGTCATTGAACTCTTCAACCTAGTTGACAAATGTGCTAGGGCTGCAGAGGGCAGAGAGATGCACTCCAAACCAGCTCCAAAGGTTGGCAAACCTTCCTCCAAGGCTGAAGATGCTGGCTCTGGCAGTGGAAAAAAGAATAAGAAGTCCAACGGCAAAAACAAGTCGTTTGTCGGCACACCAACCGCTGCTGCTGCAGCTTCTGGTTGCCATGGGCCATGCCCCGAAAAATGTCCACGAGCATCGTCTGAATACGGCAACAGCGAGAAGATGTAGTGTCCGATCCATAAGTCGAACACCCACAACCTTGAAGACTATTGTGAGTTCAAGCGACTTGTTGAACGCAACAACAAGCGCTCCAAAGAAACCCCTTTCTGTCAACGGGAGGGGAAGTAGAAGGTCGACGAAGCTCCGACCGAACAGGAGCTAGGCTTCCAGGACACCAAGAAGGTGTTGAAGGTCGTGTACAACACCGTCGACGATGACTCTGACATCTCCGAGAATGAGCGTCGGAAGACTCTCCATACGATATATGGAGGGTCCTGGGACATCACCTCACGGTGCATCCTCAAGACTATGCGTCGGGAGATGGCTTCTGCAACTCCCACCATCAAGGCAGAACTCCATCGGAAGTGGATGGATACAACCTCCACTTGCGATGCTTCGGACTGCCCAAGGAACATGACTGGAGCTGGTCAATTGCCCTTCATGGTTTCTCCTACCATCAACAACATCCAGCTCTACCATGTACTCATGGATGGAGGCGCGGCACTAAACCTTCTCAGCTTCGCTGCTTTCGTAAAGCTACAACTCAGCCCTTCGGACCTAAGGCCCTCACGTCCCTTCTCCGAAGTAGGTCCGGGAACTATCACTCCTCTCGGATCTATCACACTCCCGGTGACCTTTGGGACTCGGGACAATTATAGGTCCGAGAGCTGATCTTTGATGTGGCCCAGATTAGTCTTCCCTTCAACACCATCCTAGGCAGGCCAACCCTGTATAGGTTCATGGTCGTAGCTCACTATAACTATTTGGTGTTGAAGATGCCAACTCCTTCAGGCGTCCTCCGGATTCGAGGGGATCGCGTTGTTGGGGTCATTGCGCTGGAAGAACTCCACGTGCTTGCAACAGCGCGGGAGGAAGGATCCGGCAAGGAGCAACAAGATCAACAACCTCTGAGCTCGCGATAGCGCGGCTCAACCTCTACACCCCGTGTGCAAACCAAATGGCAACACCGACATTCCCTTCAAAGTCATCCAAATCGGTTCTGAAGCTGCCCAGACCACTCGTATATCAGGAGGTCTGGACGACTAATAGGAACTCGCGCTCGTCACTTTCCTCCGGGCAAATGTTGACGTGTTTGCATGGCAACTGTCACAAATGCTTGGGATCCCTAGGGAGGTGATCGAAAGAAGACTGAAGATCTACCCCGACACAAGGCCAATACATCAGAAGCCTCAAAAGCAATCTATCGAGTGGCAAAACTTCATCAGACAAGAAATTAAGAAGCTGCTCGATGTTGGTTTCATCCGGGAGGTTCACCATCCATGGTGGATGGCAAACCCTGTCGTTGTATTTAAGGCCGGCGGCAAGCTTCGGATGTGTATCGACTACACCATATTGAATAAGGCATGCCCAAAAGACCCATTTCCACTTCCTAGAATAGATCAGACAGTGAATTCTACCTCCGGGTGTGAGCTACTGTGTTTCCTAGATGCATATTCTGGGTATCATCAGATTCAAATGTCTAGGGAAGATAAAGAGCATACTGCCTTCATTACAATAGATGGATTGTATTGCTACACAACCATGCCTTTTGGTATCAAAGATGCTGCTTCAACTTTTGTGCGAGCTATGCACAAAACATTTGGAGAGCTCATCAGAGATTTGGTGGAAGTCTACATCGATGACATCTTCGTCAAGCTGAAGAACAAGGAGTCACTCCTTGATAATCTGCAAGCTATCTTCGACAAGCTGCGCCTGACACGCACGAAGCTGAACCCTGACAAGTGCGTCTTTGCGGTTAACTTTGGAAAGCTCCTTGGTTTCTTGGTGACTCACCAAGGAATTGAGACAAATCCAACCAAGATCAAGGCTATTGAAGAAATGCAGCCCCTGGCCCGCATCAAGGATGTCCAGAAGCTAAATTGATGTCTAGCTACGCTCAGCCGGTTTATCTCAAGGCTCGCAGAGCGAGCACTTCCCTTCTTCAAGCTATTGAGGAAGTTCAAACCATTTCACTGGTCTGATGAAGTAGAGAAGGCGTTTTGAGAACTTAAACAGCTCCTCACCACACTACCAATTTTGGTGGCTCCATTACCTGGTGAGCCTCTCCTGCTTTATATTTCTGCACCTACGAAGGTTGTTAGCACTGTTCTGGTCGTGGAAAGACCAGAGCTACCATCATCTCAAGGGCCAAGACCCCTCCGGGAGGGTCTGGAGCTACCTTAAGGCGAGTCTGGGTCCCAGCCCCCAGGCACGGATCCTAAAGGCAAGATGCTTGAGGATCAACCTCCCTCAAGCGAGGGAGTTCTTGTCGTTCAAGAAGATGGTTCAGACCTCTCTGGGAGGGTTTGGGCTGAACAAGATGAAGGTCCGGATCCCTCTAAGGAGGTCCAGGCTGACCAAGAAGGAAATTTGGACCCCTCTCGTGAGGTCCAAATTGATGAGGAAGGAGCTCCGGGCCCCTCCGGGAGGGTCCGGACCGTCTAGCGGCCAGTGTACTTCATCAGCAAAGTACTTCATGACACCAAGACTCGGTACATTGAGGTACATAAACTGCTCGACGCAGTTCTGATTGCCTCAAGGAAGCTTCATCACTACTTCCAAGCCTACAAAATATCAATGGTAACTTCTTATCCACTATGTGCTATATTGCATAACCCCAATTCCACGGGAAATATTGCAAAGTGGGCAACGGAGCTGGTAGAATTCGATCTTGAATTCCTGCCTCGACAAGCGATCAAGAGTCAGGCGCTGGCTGACT
Source organism: Tuctoria greenei (assembly GCA_036927565.1). Classification (NCBI taxonomy): domain Eukaryota; kingdom Viridiplantae; phylum Streptophyta; class Magnoliopsida; order Poales; family Poaceae; genus Tuctoria; species Tuctoria greenei. Next base: position 212,343,655 of record JAYESD010000004.1, on the reverse strand, counting down.
TTGTGGCAGAATGAACTCCATCTTCATGAAGTTCGGAAAGTCCCAATGAGTAGAAGCCGAAACCTAAGGTCTCGGTCTTCACTGAGCCTCACTGGACTCTTTACTTCAATGACTCCATGCAAAAGTAGGGGGCTGGAGCTGGAATTCTTCTCCTTGCTCCGACCGAGGAGAAGGTCAAATACAAGGTGTGCCTTGACTTAAGGCAACTAACAACAAGGCGGAGTACGAAGCTCTCATATTCGGACTCAAGGTGGTGCTTTCTTATGGCGTACGACAGCTGCTGGTCAAGGGAGACTCGCAACTCAACATCAAACAAGTTAAAGGTGAATGCAGTTGCAACAACCCTCAGCTTGCTGCTTATCTCCTTAAAGTTAAGAAACTGCAGAAGGACTTACATGTCCTGGACCTCTGCCATGTCCAGCGTCTCAACAACGCTGAAGCTGATCATCTTTCGACGAAGTCTTCAACTGGAGTTCAAGCTCCTGACGGAGTTTTTGTCAGAAGATTGTCAGGACCTGCCGCTTAGCTTGCCAAACTGAGTAATGGGGGCGAGACCAGCACCTCCAAGCTGGCGGTCCCGGTGGCCCTGTTACCATGGCGCCCACCAAGGATCGTAGGCGCTACAGGAAGCTTCGAGCTATCCAGTGAGAAAGATTCGGACGCTCAAGTTAGCTTCGATGCATGGATTTCAGAGATCCGAAGCTACTTCAAAGACAACATCCTTCCTGAAGATGGTGCTTCTGCTGAGCGAGTCGTCAGATTGTCTAAAAGATACACGTTGGCAGAAGGGGATCTCTATCGACGTGGTGCCAACGATGTTTTAATGCAGTGCATTTCTCGGGAAGAAGGCCGCAAACTCCTCGCGGAGATCCATGGAGGTGAGTGTGAGAATCACGCATCATCCCACACATTGGTCGGTAAGGCCTTTCAGCATGGTTTTTATTAGCCTACAACACTCCAAGATGCAGTCGAGTTGGTCAAGAAGTGTGAAGTGTGTCAATTTCACGTGAAGCATATTCACACTCCAGCTCAGTCACTGCAAATGATTCCTCCCACATGGCCTTTTGCCGTGTGGGGGATTGACATTTTGGGACCTTTCCCAGAAGCCGTCAGAGGTTACATGTTTCTGTATGTCGCCATCGACAAGTTCACAAAGTGGCCAGAAGCTACTCCAGTTGTGACAATTAACAAGCAACCGGCGATCAATTTCTTGAGGTTTATTGTCTGTAGATTTGGAGTCCTAAAGAGAGTCATCACTGACAATGGGACCCAATTCATGAGTCTAGCCTTCCAAGAGTACTGTGAAGATCTTGGCATATAAGTGAGTTATACATCAGTAGCGCATCTAGCAAGTAATAGTCAAGCTGAGAGAGCAAACGGAGAGATACTCAAAGGACTCAAGTCTCGCACATATGAGCACTTAAAAAAGCATGGCACCAACTAGATTGAAGAGCTTCCTTCCGCAATGTGGGCAAGCAGGACAACACCAAGTCGGGCTACTGGAGAGACACCCTTCAATCTTGGTGTACGGAGCTGAAGCAGTCCTTCCTCCGGAGATCACCATGGGGTCACTCCGGGTCCGGACCTTCAATGAAGCCACGCAAGATAAGCTCCAGCGTGAAGACCTTGACCTCGTCGATAAGGGGAGGTGCCAAGCAGCTGTTCGGAATGCACGGTATCGCCAGGCGCTCTGGCGCTATCATCAAAGGCATGTGCGCAACCGACAACTAGAAGAAGGCTATCTGGTCCTATGGAGAATACTAACTCGAGAAGGGATTAACAAACTTTTCCCCAGCTGTGAAGGTCTCTTCTGAGTTATCAAAGTTTCCCGTCCCGGATGTGTCTGCTTGGCAACAGAGGATGGGACCCCACTTCCCAATCCGTGGAACACGAGCACCTCTGTAAGTTTTATGGTTAGGTTCACGGAGGTTAGTCTGTATTTGCACATCATGTACTTTATAGTGTCTATAAACAGAATCGGGCAGGTCCCAATAAAAAAGCACGCTTAACTTGGTCGTTGTACTTTAAGTGTGTCTTACCTTCCCTGGGTAGAACAAGATGAATAGCACACTTAACTTGGTCATTGTACTTTAAGTGTGTCCTTGTCTCACCTGTTATTAGGACCTATAATGAAATACATTTTTGTGTGTAAACAAACTCCACGTGCATTCTTCTTATGTACAAGCTCGTTATTTGTAACATATTTTCCTTCTTGTCTATAACAATGTTGTGCAATCCTATTGAATTTTAGTCCAAATATTCATTTGATGAATAAGTCATATTGGTAAACTCTGTATGAGTTTTAGTATTACCATATGGTCTAATCGCCTGAAAACCACTAGCCAATGATAGGTCCGGAGTGCGCTAGCGACTTAGTCTAGTCAGGCACCCTAAGTATGCCACTCTACCTATATCCTAGCTAGTTCCAGTAAGGTGGGTCCGGAAAGTATTCAGACCTAAAAGAATTTAACTAATAAACTTGTGTCATTACGTTGAATCTTTTAAGACCTAAAATTCAAAGGAGGAAGATAAGACGCAAAAAAGTTATAGACAAGAGGACAAATTTTATTGGTTTTCTTGTTTCTCATGCGCAAGAAAAACGAATGTTCGATGGTGGTTTCCTCGACGATGGTGGATGCTGCCGGAACACGTAGTTCCGACAACCCCTAGGGGGGGGGGGGGGGGGGGCTGTCGACGTTCTATACGTTGACAGTGGACAGCATCGAAGCCAGGAAGCTCCGACAACCTTCAGGGGCCCGCTGTCGATGATCTATATGTTGACAGTGGGCAACATCGAAGCCAAGTAGCTCCGACAACCCCTACGGGGCCCGCCGTCGACGTTCTATACGTTGACAGTGGTCGCCGTCAAAGCTAAAAAGCTCTGACAACTCCCAGGGGGCCCGCCGTTGACATTCTATACATTGACAGTGGGCATCGTCGAAGCTAGGAAGCCCCAACAACTCCTGGGAGGCCCGCTGTCGACGTTCTATACGTTGACATTGGGCACTGTCGAAGCCAGGAAGCTCCGACAACCCCCAGGGGGCCCGCCGTCGACATTCTAAGTGTTGATAGTGGGCGCCGTCAAATCCAGGAAGCTCTGACAACCCCAAGAAGGCATGTTGTCGACATTCTAAGCATTGATAGTGGGCGTCATCGAAGCCATGATGCTTCGAGAGCTCCCAGATGGCCCGCCTTCGACGTTCTATACATTGACATTGGTCGTCGTCGTACATACAAGCTCCGACAACCCCCAGGGGGCCCGCCGTCGACATTCTATATGTTGACAGTGGGTGCCGTTGAAGCTAGGAAGCTCCAACAACTCCCAGGGGGCCCATTGTCGACGCCACAAAGGGCCTTCGAAGGTGTCGGAAGTAAACTTCAAACCTAAGAACTAACGTTCTAGCCACAAGTTCGGAGTGATCAAGTTTGCAAGTCATTGTCAAATCCTTACTGGTACATGTCCGCAATTAAATTGTGCACATCTACCAGGGGTCCAACAATATAAAGGGCAATGCATTGAAGACGTATACAAAATGGGAAAATGGAATTTATTCATTCAAAGGATTGGATTTCATTCAAAATTGGAGAATTACAATTGAAGGCAAGAAAAAAATCCCTAGCTACTGGAGGTCCTATGGAAGAACGAGGCAACTATTTGGGCAGCTTCACGAACGTTGGCCCTGACGGCATCTTCCTCTTCAACAACGGGCCCTTCGACTATCGGAGCTAGAGACAGTTGGGGGTCCCGACTTTTGAAACACGCCATCACATATTCGGCGATATTATTTGCCAGAGACTTCCCCTCCGTCTCCAGTTGGTCGACGATGACGTCACCCATTGCATCCAGCTTGTTGCCGGCAGAGCTCAATGCCACCAACGCCTTGTCCAGCTCTGGTGTCGGGTCAGCCGGACGTACCGAACTGATGCCAAGTGGCACAAGAGCTTCTTTAGATTGCCCCAGGAAGTCACAAACTTGTTGTGACTCATTTTCTCTCAAGCTCCTTAAGTCCCTATCCTGGCCGTCGTGTGGGCGTCAACGGCTAGGATTAGATCATCGTACCCTTTCGGTTTTTATAAAATCCGAGCCCTAGATCTGGGATCCAACGGCTTGAATTTGAAACCCCCGCGCGCCTGCCGTTTTGCACTGGGGCCCCTGCAGATTTGCGAGCTAGCCCCTGGGGAAGTCACTAATCACGTAGAGACCTAGGAAATTTATAATCTAACCTCTACACTTTAAATAAATTAAGTTTTGACTGCACATTTTAAGTCTAGCCCCTGTAGACTTGTTGGATATTGTTTCTAGCCCCTGTCTAGTTAGGGAAAACAACAGTCTAGCCCCTGGATAGTTTAAAAACTATTTTCAGCAATTATAATATTTTCAGATTTACTAGAAATTGCAATAAAAATAGAAACAGATGTAGAAAAATAGATAAAAACTTATAAAATTCAGAATAAATATTTAGACAACTTAAAAATATATTTTATTGCTGTATAAATTTAAATAATTCATTTTAGCCACTAAAAATTATGTAGAAATTATATTTAATTGAGGATTAATTGTATAAAATGATTTTAAGCCCAGAAATAAATATCACACACCATTAAAAATTATTTAATGCATTATTGTAGTCTAAAATAATATAATAATCATAAATAAATATATTTGCATGTAGGAAAATCCCCAAAAATGTGTATTAAGTATAAAAATAATTCTAAAAGTGTTATAAATGGTAAATCACATTTCTAACGCATAAAATTCACCTTTAATAAATATCATTAAGTAAACTAATGCACATACACATTAAAATCCCTCGTAGGTACGTAATTACGTAGACTTTTGTGATTGTGTGCATGTGTATGTTTAGCATTGTATGTAGTACTTATTGCATGTTATTCTCTTCGAGTAGACCCGATTTCCGAGCCGGAGACCAACTTCCAAGAACTCCAGTACGACAACCACTTCGAAAGAGGCAAGTGCCCTTGACCATCTTGCACCTTTTTAAGGGTTTAGTTAGCTACATGTTAATTAATATGAATCCTATGCTATGCCCTGTTGTATTACCTTTTACCTTGTCGCTTGGGTTATGGAAGGGTGGTTATGGGATTTACTTTACGCTTAGCCATGCATACTAGTTGGGTGGGAAAACATTGACCATACTTATTATTTATGGCTTATTATTACAATTATGAATATGATGTTGGAAATGGATTGTAGTAAATAGGAATTTGGCGGGTTGGTTTGAATGGTCTGGTGCAGTACGCACGAGACCTGGGATTTGGGGATTGAACCTTGCCGGATTCTAAGGACCGGTTTATGGAGTAGCCACTAAGCTATACAGTATCGCCACAAGACTGAGTATGGGGCAGCTTGGTCGATTAATTAGGCCTCTCCCGGTCTAGTGCTGGTAGTTGGATAGTGCGGGGAATTGGTTCAGCGTATCTGCCTTGTGATCCGCATGGCTCAAGAGGGGGCTTCTCCTGGCGGTGGTAAAATGGACTCTAGGAGCCGGAGCGGTGAATCCTCAGAGGGTCGGTTACTAGTCGGGAGGACCTTTGTAAAGACCTCGTAGTGATCTCCTGGCCACACACCTACGGAAGTGTGTAATGTGACCGATGGGTCACGGGCATCAGGGAGGTTTGCTTAGTCCACCTGGCAACAGGGGATGAAATCACGTCTTGTGGGTAAAGGATACGTTCTCTACAGAGATTGGAAAACTGTCATGACAGTCGTGCTCACGGACAAGAGTGGCTTGGTGTCGAATTCATAATTAGCATATGGTTGGGATGATGGTGGCATTTATGGATTGGAAATACACATGTGCTATTACTTATTTACTCATTATTTTTACTATAATCTTGATTGGGTGGAATCACCTAGTTATAGGTTGCATAATGAAAGCTAAGGTATAGGTAATGCATAGTGCTAACAGCCATCATGAGCCTTGCTTGTTGTAGCCTTCATTTCATCTCTCTTCCCACACTTGCTGAGTACTCCATGTACTCAAAGCGATTCCCTCTCTCCCCCTCCAGAATATGAAGAAGAAGAAGCAGTAAACGAAGAGTTCTACGCCGATCCGGAGGAGATGTTCTAGGCGGGCGTACCCTCGTGCAACTGCTTGTGGATTGGAGAAAGCGTCAAGCTGCTACCATCTTCTTACTTACCTATGTATTTGCTTTAGTGTTGTTTATTTGAGACCTACGGGTCATTGCTGTAAGACCTATTTGTATTTCGCATGGCTTGTAATATGATACTATTTACTTTTCGTCTACACATGTATGAATGAATTGATCCTGGCATACATGTGGAATGCATCTGGTTAGCTTGTTGGGACCAGGTGTGACACGAGCTTGCCCCTTATGTTAAACCTCTTATGACCTCTCATTGGTGACACCTTGAGGTAAACAAAATCTCCCATTTCAAAGGATAATTTCCTTCTCCTATTGTCCGCATAGCCTTTTTGTCTTGATTGGGCAGCCCTCAAGTTCTCACGAATTATTTGTACTTGTTTTTCGGCTTCCTGCAACACATCCGGACCAAATACTTGAGTTTCTCCTGCCTCATTCCAGAATAAAGGTGTCCTACACTTCCTTCCATAAAGTGCTTCATATGGTGACATTTGCAAGCTTGCTTGGTAAGTATTGTTGTATGAAAACTCCGCGTATGGCAAGCTTTTGTCCCAACCTTTCCCATGCTTTAAAGCACAAGCACTTAACATGTCCTCCAAAATTTGATTCGTCCTCTCGGTTTGTCCATCCGTTTGAGGATGATATGCTGAACAAAAATTCAACCTCGTTCCCAAAGCTTCATGCAATTTTTGCCAAAATCTGGAGGTAAATTGAGAACCTCTATCCGAGACTATCTTCTTCGGTACTCTGTGTCGACACACAATGTGCTCCATGTATATTTCGGCCAATTGTGCAGCTGTATATTTGGCCTTCACAGGGACAAAATGAGCTGACTTGGTTAAGAGATCCACAATTACCCAAATTGAGTCATACCCGAACTGAGTACGTGGTAACCCAACTATGAAGTCCATTCCAATTTCTTCCCACTTCCATTCCAGGATCTTCAATGGTTGCAATAATCCAGCTGGCCTTGATGTTCTGCCTTGACTCGTTGACACACATCACACAATGCTACATATTCGGCTATGTCCTTTTTCATGCTGGCCCACCAATAGCTAGTCTTCAAGTCTTTGTACATCTTTGTACAACCAGGGTGAATTGAGTAAGGTGAGTCATGTGCCTCTTTTATTATTGTCTCCCGAATATGCTTCACATTAGGCACAACAATTCTCTTTACAAGACATAAGGTACCATGTTCGTCTTCATCAAATCTGAATTCTCTCCCTTCTTCGGTCCTGTCCTTGATTTCCTTGATCTCTTCATCCGCGGTTTGTGCCTCTCGAATTTCTTACTCCAGGGTTGGGTTTAACTCCATCACCTCCATCTCATTTACAAATCCGAGGTTCAACCTTTCAAACTCCTTACATTACTCGAATGGTAACTCTCGAACTATGAGTTGATGACTTACTCCTTTTCTACTCAAAGCACCGGCCACTACGTTGGCTTTTCCCGGATGATAGTTGATTCCCAAATCATAATCTTTGATGAGCTCCAACCATCTCCGTTGCCTCAAGTTCAGATCCGTTTGTATTAAAATATACTTCAAACTCTTATGATCTGTATAAAATTCACACCTATGTCCAAGGATATAGTGCCTCTAAATCTTCAATGCGTGTACCATGGCTGCAAGTTCTAAATCATGTGTTGGATAATTCTGCTCATGTTTCTTCAATTGTCTCGATGCATAGGCGACCACTTGACCTTCTTGCATCAATACACATACAAGTCCTTGTCTCGATGCATCGCAATAAATATCAAAACTCTTGCTCACATCCGGCAGTACCAAAACTGGGGCTGTTGTCAACCTCTTCTTTAACTCCTCAAAACTGTTTTGACAAGCTTCAGTCCATTGGAACGCCTTTCCCTTCATTAGCAATTCCATCATAGGCTTGGCTATCTTGGAAAAGTCCTTGATGAACCGACGATAATATCCAGCCATCCCAAGAAAACTCCTTATTTCCTTGACATTTTGCGGCGGTTCCCATTTCAACACGTCTCTCACTTTTCCGAGGTCAACCGATACTCCTCCTCCTGAGATGATATGACCCAAAAATGACACCTCTTTCAACCAAAACTGACACTTGTTGAACTTGGCATACAATTGATGCTCCCTCAATTTCTACAACGTGAGCCTCAAGTGTTCCTCATGTTCCTTCTCATCCTTCGAGTAGATCATAATGTCATCAGTAAACACCACAACGAACTTGTCCAAGTACTCCATGAAGACTTTATTCATGAGGTACATAAAGTAGGCAGGCGCATTTGTCAATCCAAAGGACATCACAGTGTACTCATAAGATCCATATCGTGTCCTAAAAGCTGTCTTGGGTATGTCTGATGGTCTAATCTTCATTTGAAAGTATCCCGACCTCAAATCAATCTTAGAGAAGACACAAGCACCCTTCATCTGATCAAACAAGTCTTCTATGCGTGGCAAGGTGTACTTGTTCTTGATTGTTACCTCGTTGAGAGCTCGGTAATCTACGCACATCCTTTGGGTTCCATCCTTCTTATCCACAAACAGCACGGGTGCTCCCCAAGGTGAAGAACTAGGGCGAATAAAACCTTTCTCTAGTTGCTCTTGAATTTGTTTCTTGAGCTCCGCTAATTCCAAAGGAGGCATCCTATATGGCCTCTTAGCTATAGCTGTGGTTCCAGGTGTTAAATCAATAACAAACTCAATGTCTCGATCAAGTGGCATACCTGGCAACTCTTCCGAAAAAACATCCAAAAATTCACACACCACCGAAATCTCCTCAATTGCGGCACGGTCCATATGATTCAGCTCCAATTGCTTCGGTGTGGTTTGAGATGCTTCAAACTCTACGGTGATCCCTTCCTCATTAGTCAACTTCACCGTCTTCGTGGCACACTCAACAACTCCATTGTGCTTCCTCAACCAGTCCATACCAAGTATAATGTCCAATCCTTGAGAATCCAAAACAATGAGGTTGGCAGAGAAGTCTACCCCCTTTATTCTAAGGCTTACTTTTGGACATACTATATTTGTCCTCATCTCTCCTCTAGGAGACTTAACCAATAGAGTAAACTTCATATGAGAGATAGGCAAACTATACTTGGTGACATACTTTGATGCAATGAATGAATGCGATGCTCCAGAATCAAACAACATAGTCACGGGGTTGGAGTTGGCGAGAAACATACCAATGACCACGTCATCCGCTTGTTGAGCATCCTCCGTAGAGACATGGTTCATGTTGCCATGAGCAAAATTCTGCTGTCCACGGTTCCCTTGTGGCTGTCCTCCATTGGGTCTTGGATTTTGTCTTGGTGCATTGCTTCCTTGACCAAGGCCTGACATAGGACATTGATGCGCAAAGTGTCCAGCTTCTCCATAAGTATAGCACTTCTTAACTCCACCAGAATTTGGACGAACTTGATTTTGAATGTTTGCACCAGGAAAATTAGCACGAGGCGCATAAGGCATTGGAGGCCTAGGTGCTTGCATGATAGGGTGCTGCTGCACAAACTGAGTTGGGTGTGGTGCATAACCAGGGCGTTGAGCAGGAATAGAAGAGCTATAATAAGGCGCATTGGGCGGCGCAAAGCGAGGGTGCACATTACTCCCTTGTTGATGTCCTTGATATGGCGCCTTCCTCTTGTTGTCCTGTTCTATCTCACGGACCTTGTTCTCAACCACAATTGCTTTGTCCACAAGCTTCTGAAAATTTGCATAGTCACAATTGATCAATTGCACTTGAATTTCATTGTTGAGGCCTCTCATGAACAAATATTGCTTTTGGCTGTCCCGGCTCACATCCTCAGGCGCATATCTTGAGAGTTGAGTGAACTTATTGAGATATTCACTCATGCTTGATCTTCCTTGCCTTAAGTTCTCAAATTCTTGCCTCTTCAAGATCATAACACCCTCGGGCACATAATGAGAACGAAAACTCTCCTTGAATTCGGCCCAAGTAATCCTCTCTTGATTCTCGTGAGCATTGCAATAAGAATCCCACCAATCCGCAGCTGCTCCAACGAGTTGATGAGAAGCAAATAGCATCTTCTCCCGATCACTGCATTGGACAATAGCTAGCTTCTTCTCCACGGACTTGAGCCAATCATCCGCGTCCATAGGGTTAGCGGCTTGAGCAAAGGTCAGTAGCCTAGTCCTCATAAACTCTCCCAATCGGTTATGAGGAGGTGGGGGTGGCGGTGGAGGCATGTGGGGCTGATTGTTGATATTGCCAGCCTGTAGTTGTCCTATAGTCTGTATCATGGTCTGCATGAGCTGGTTTTGGATAGCCAAAAGCTGCTCAATATTGATAGCTCCCTGAGTAGATCCTTGTCCATTATTGTTCTGAGGCACTCCATGGTTCTCCTCCTCATCATTAGCATCCCTCTGGTTGCGAGTCCTCACCATCTGAAGAATAGCAAGAGATAAGAATTAGAAAACATCCCCAACTATATGCATCAAGGGATATGAAACTAAACAGCTAGCTACACTAGCCTAGGTGGACATGGCAATGCTAAGGCATCCAAAAATCCTCTATTAAGCACACAAGCAAACAATATATATAGCAAACAGCACACCAAGCGAAAACACATTGGTTCCTGAGTGTTCCTATGTGCTCTAAAGTGTCCATTCTACCTAGGCCGCGTCCTACGGTCAACCTGTGGATCTGATACCAATCTGTGACGCCCGGTTCCGAAAATGAACCAAGCTAACGCATATGTGTGCCCAGGATGTTCAACACACATACACGAGTGCATTCACAAAAGAGTATACAGAAAATTACCACAAGACAAGATTAATTAACCAAGTTTTATTAAACAAACCATATTATCCTCGAATGCAAGCTCTAATGAATATTAATGACAAGTTCAACTAATGCAGCGGGAATAAACTAATTAAGCAACTAAGCAAACTAAGCAGCTAGGCAGCATAAGCAATAGGGTATAGCGTAGCTCCAATCAACACCACAGACAAGCTGACGGTAGACACAGCCTAGAACTCCGCATTATCACCATTAAACTCCCAATCTTGACCTGCAACTATTGGGGGGGGGATTGCAAGAGTGAGTACATGTCGTACTCAACAAGTGTGGAAAGTATGACATGTGGCTGATTCAAATGACGAATATAATAAAGGCTAAGTGATGAAAAGTACATTAAAACATTTGAAAAGCAATATATTATATGTATGTGAAGTAAACCCATCATAATCATAACTAATATCATAATACCAGTCTGAATTCACTACCATCATCAATAATTCCATATTTCACCATTGACAAAAACCATATTCAATACCAGAAATAAATCCATAACCAACCATAACCATAATACCAACCATAACCATCCCAAATACCATCCCAATACTAAGTTCCCTCTAATCATGGAAGTTATCCAGGTGCTCATAACCGGGAGCACGGCTATAATGATAGTTTTATTAGACTCTGCAGAGTTTGTACTACTTTACCCACGTGTTCATGATTTCATCACCTTTCGATAACTAGAACCTCTATTATGCCGTCTCACACTTTTGTCGGTGTGTGTCCAAGAGATCACAAAAGAGCCTTTACAAAGGGATTACTAGCCTATTTAGACCCCACTGAGATTTCACCGGTGGCGATGTCTCCTACAGAGCACATCTTCAACCAAGGGCCCCCTCTTGAGCCATTCGGATCCCAGGGTAGTCCCACCAATCATCAACAAACCCAATCCGACTACCCCTTCCCCGAGCGTCCACAATGGTCCAAACAGCACTAGCAAAGCCCTAATAATCAGCTATGCCGCACCCATACTTGGCCTTGTGGTGATACTGTAGTCCTGGCTTATTCTTGCATGAACCGGTCCTTAGATCTAAAGCAAGCAACCACCATATCATTCCAACCCATCCACATACCAGGCTTGCTTAGATCACCCGTTACCACATTACATTAACCAGTTCATGTTAATCATAATCTCATAAATGCATCATTAATGTATGTAGTATTGTTTTCCCATCCCAATTAATTAAGCGAAGCAAAGAGGTAAAAAGCCCTTTCCCGACTCTCTACCATATATTCCAGGTGACAAGGGTGGTCAAACAACGCTAGTAAACTTCCTATCATAGGGTTCCCATCAAATTGACATGAGCATGCAGTTTGCAAACAAAACATTTATTTTAAAAATAGGATCAATACGCTTCAAGGACACTTGCCTTGCTCTTGCGGTTGATTAGGGTCAAAGCCTTCAAAATCTTGGTGCTGTAGATCCTCCGCGACACTCTCTAGTGCTAAATTGTCTAATCCACACAATAAACATACAAGACAAGAATCACAATTAAAGAGTGCACAAATATTACTCAATATGACATGAAATGCATGATTAATGCAAATGCAAGGTAGAACTTGTTAATTGATTGCTTTTAATGATCAATAACTAGTTCTAATAGCTTTTAAAAAGTTTATACAGGTTTGGAGTTGATTAGATCAAATTTTTGAATTAATTCAACACAATTTAACCAGAAAGATCGGACTAGTCCGCTAGGGACCGGACAAGTTCACACTCTGCGAGATCAGCAGATTAGGGTTTTCTAGATCGACGTAAATTTGGAGATTAGGGGTTGAATTCTTGTAACAAAAAGAAAATAGAAGGTATAACAGGTGTTTAGGACTCCAATGAATCAAGAAACTTGGAGGTAGCACTTGGATCTTGGTGATCTAGGGTTGGTGATGAACTTGGAGATGAATTGGTGATGAAGAACGAAAACTTGGTAGAGATCTTGATCCTATTTTGTTTCCTCCTCTTCTTCTTCTTGCTTGAGATCTTCTCCTCCCTCCTTGATGGCGGATCTCCACGAACTAGGGTTTGGGTGGGGTGGAAAAGTGGCAAATAGATGTCAAGCAAAGGGGTGGGGTTGTTTATATAGAGGTGGAGGCTAGGGTTAGATGGATTTCGAGTTTGGGATGAGTAGAGGCCGGTTTAGAGTCCCTCATGGGATCTAAAAGAGTTAGGCACGATGTCCCTAGGCCCACTTAACGTGAAACCCAAGAAAGAAGTCGTAAAACAAAAGATCAACTTGGAGTCACGAAATATCGGACAAGTCCGGAAAGGACCGGACTAGTCCGAATTCGTCTAGAGAGAAAATCGGACAAGTCTGGCAAAAAATCGGACAAGTACGACTTTAAACAGAGAGGAAATCGGACAAGTCCACTGGAACACCGGACTAGTCCCGAAAAGTCCAGGGACCTAGCAAATTTTCAAGGATTCTTGGAATATCGGACTAGTCCGCACAAAATCGGACAAGTTCGAAAGTTTCCAGAGGAAAAATCGGACTAGTCCGCAGCAAAAACGGACAAGTCCGTTTTTAGTCAGAGAGAAATCGGACTAGTCCTCAGTAAAATTGGACTAGTCTGAACTTTCCTGCATTTTAAGTGCGGTTTTGTTCCAAATCAATTTTAAATGCTCCAAATCAATTTTAAACTCGTTGCACTTGTTGTGGGTTAATGTTAAACATGTATATGAATGTATGTAGGGCATGATGCATGAAAATGAGGGTGTTACATGGTACATGTCCGCAATCAAATTGTGCACATCTACCAGGGGCCAACAATATAAAGGGCAATGCATTGAAGATGTATACAAAATGGGAAAATGGAATTCATTCATTCAAAGGATTGGATTTCATTCAAAATTGGAGAATTACAAGTGAAGGAAAGAAGAAAAAGCCCTATCTAGTGGGGGTCCTATGGAGGAACGAGGCAACTATTTGGGCAGCTTCAAGAACGCTAGCCCTGACAGCATCTTCCTCTTCACCAACAGGTCTTTCGACTACTGGAGCTTGAGACAGCTGGGGGTCCCTACTTTTGAAACACGCCAGCACATATTCGGCGATGTTCTTGGCCAGGGACTTCTCCTCCGTCTCCAGTTGGTCGATGATGATGTCACCCGTTGCATCCAGCTTGTTGTCGGCAGAGCTCAATGCCACCAACGCCTTGTCCAGCTCCGGTGTCGGGTCAGCCGGACCTACCGGACTGATGCCAAGTGCCACAAGAGCTTCTTTAGATTGCCCCAAGAAGTCCCAAACTTGTTGTGACTCATTTGCTCTCAAGCTCCTTAATTCCTCTAGCGACCTTCTGGCAGCCGCAAGCTCCGAACCTTCCTGAGCAAAGCGCTCGATCTCCTTAGCATGCTACTGGATACTTTCGGCCAGCTGTTTTTCACGGTCAGAAGCTCCGTTTCCCAGAGGTGGATGCAGTTCCGAAGGTCCACCAAGTCCTTTTCCCTGCCCTTCACTTTCTCCTCCCTGTTGGAGATATCAGTCTCCCTTTGGGAGACGTTTATTCCCACCTGCCAAATCCTCTCCTTCTCTTGAACGCACCACTGTTCAAATTGTTTGGTGCAATCAGCCAAAATCTGCTCTCCCAGCGATAACATATGAGTGTGCTCCTCCTCCCTCTTCACAATGTCTTCCTCTTTCTCCAAGAGCTTATCCTCCTTTTGATCGAAGGCTTCCCGGCGCTTGAGGAGTACCTCGTTTAACTCGTCAAGGCTATCCAAGTGGTTATCAGCTGCCTCGTTGGTCTCCTTGGCATGCTCGAATATCTCCTGGGTTTTGTCATTGAGGGCCTTAATCATGGCCTCTCTTTCATTCAGCACGCAGTCCAACAGTGCCAGCCGAGCCTTCTCCTTGTCAATCCACTCCCGTTGGTCCGCAAGCCTTGATTATGTCAGCTTGGTCTTGAAGTAAAGTCTGTTGCGCTAATGCCTCAAGGTGTGGCGCTCTTCTTTGAGGACCTTGCCGTCATGATCGAAGGCAAGCTGAACTTGACGGAGACTGGACCAGGTGTTGTCTATCGACAACGCCAAAGGAATTGGCTTTGGACCAGCCTGTATCTCTTCCGCTGGCTTTAGCGGGTCTCCCAAGACGACTGAGGGGCCCCAAGGCACGAGATCCCTCTCCAGCAACTCCACATTGGTTGGACCGATCGTCAGAAGCTCCTCCACCTCCATAGCACTCGGAGCCGATGAGGAAGGTCCCCCTGCTGGATCTTCAATTGTTAGCTCGGTGGGTGGAGGACCCGCAACCGACTCCTCTGGGTGCTCCGGCTCGGACATGGACACCTTCGGAGTAATCACCTCCGAGGCTGGCACTGTAGCTTCGTTCGGGGCTCCCACCACCTCCAGTTCATATGCTGGAACTTCAACTACCTCCGGATCGGATGCTGGAGCTTCAACTACTTCCAGCCCGGACGCCGGAGCTTCAGCTACTTCCGGCTCAGATGCCAAAGCTTCTGCCATCTCAGGCTTTGATGTCGGAGCCTCAGCCGCCAGCTCTAAAACTGCTAGCGCTTCTTCAAGAGTCTCTTCCCCGTGGTCCGATGCTACCATAGGTACTTCTAGCATTCTCGCTGGACTGGTTTCCATGAAAGATGGCGCTAGAGCTGATGTGTCCTTAGCCACCACTGGAGGAGGCGCAGGGGTCGAAGAAGAAGCCCCTGCCTGCACAACCTCAGTTGTTGTAGCAGGGGCCGGAGCTTCAGTCTTCTTTTTCGACACCCTAGAAGCAAAGGATCAAAAAATTCAAAACACGGTAAAGATAAAAATAGAAACTCAAGGTGGGAAGACAATGCTTACCTTGGGAGGCTTCCGCTCCAATCATCGCAGAACTTCTTATTCTGTGCCTCGGAGTCATATCCCACCGGACCTGATGAGGCAAAGATCCCGGACCTTGGTCGGGAGCTTGCCGCGGGAGTTGGAGCCGCCTGAGCCAAGACTTCCCTCGGCTGGGAAGGACCCCCAGACTTGAAGCCCGTAGCCAGCACTGGGGTCGGGGTCGACTGGCCGAAACTAGAACCCCTCATGGACATCGGCTCCGAAGAAGGTTTGGTCGTCGAAGCTCAGCTTGGATGCAGGGAAGATGCAGCTGGAGATGGAGCCGACCTAATGGAGCTCCCATCAGCGTGTATCAGCTTCCTCTTCCGGTTGCAAGATTTGGTCGGCGCCTTGCCCTTACCCTTGCCCCTGTCATTGACCCTCTGGCTTGGAGAAGTGGGAGCCCACCTTTCCGAAGCTCCGAGAATAGAAACATCGGGGGTCCCGCGTTTCTCAACCAAGCCGAGGTCGTCCAGCTCTGGCATCCCCTTTCGAAGTTCCCTCCTGAACTCATGAACCATGTTTAGAGGGAGGAAGTCCGCGGGTGGAGTCAGGGCATCCTGGGTGATGGCTCCGTGATGAAGCTTCTGGATATGGAGCTTCAAAGCATTTTCATCCAAATTAGTATAGAGACCAATTTTGATCCGGTTGTGGTCCATCTCGCTTTGAAAGCCCAGGTGGGCCACTCCCTCTTCTTCAGTAGAGCCCACCTGTTGATCAGGAAGTTACCGAAGACCATCTGAGGGGTCACTCCAACCTCCACGCACTGCCGGATCCTAGTCAGTACGGGTTTACATGCTTTAGACAATTCTGGAGCTGCATTCCAGGCATCGGTGTCGATAATGAGGAGGCTCTTAGGCAGCTCGAACATATCGTGATGATCCACCATGATGACCACCCAGTCTTTCTTCTAGTTGTCCCACTTCTCGTAGGAGATGGTCTTCAAGTAATTGAAGGGGGGGGGGGTTCTTGCGCTTCACGAAGTAGTAGAAGCCAATCAACTCATTCCCCTTCCCAGTATTGTGGACCGTGACGAAGGTTCGGAAGAGCTCGATGCTTGGTGGCACGCTCACCCACATCTCGCAGAAGTGGACGAAGGTCGCCACTAGCTAGAATGAGTGGGGGCCTAGGTAATGAAGCTGGAGCCCATAGAAGTCCAGCAACATTAGGAGGAAGCTTGAAAAAGGTGGGATCAGCCCCACCATGGCGTACGCTGAGAAGTAGACGATATCTCCGGCACTTTCCTTCTTGAAGGGAAGCTTGTCGAAGCAGATCGAGTTGTTGAAGGAGTCGCTATACCACCCCATGTAGGTCCGGACCCTCGACAAATTGTCGTCGCTCTTGATCTTGCTACGGGGAAGACCCAGCTCCATCACGGCAAAGTGGAGTGAAAGTTGGAAAAGCTATGCAAGGGTGGAGAGGTTCTGAGCGCAAGTTCGAATGAAAGTGTAAAGAGTCCTCTAACCATTCCGGTTTTCCTTCTTAAGTAAGCCTCCGTAATGCTCGGATGAAAACCGCATCGTGATCAAAATCTCATTTCAAAAATCTACCCTTTCAATGACAAGTGGGCCCGGGTCCACTCAGGCAAAAATGTCGCACCACGTGAACCTTCGTCATGATGGGAAGTTGGAAACCTGAGGGCGGCAGCCTGACAGGACTGCAGAGATTGCACTCGGAACCGATACAATTTTCATATTAGAAACCAGCGACCTTCAATTGTGTGAGATCCGCACGCCAGAATCTCACCCGCCATATCGAGAGGGTCCATGTGGCGATGGTTTAACTGCAGACCGTCACACCAATGGTCCAGGAGAAGACCTTTGAAGCTACAGCGCAGGAATCAATGATGGCCCCACCCCGGGTATCGAAATCTCTCCCAATGGTGTGCCCTGGGCCACTGTTGGTACCCTGGATACCAGGTACCCATTGTTACCATCTGAGTTGAAGACTTCCAAAGGCTCCATGTGTCCTGCAGCACTGGACCTGCCTCCCTCGGTTGGGTAGCTCCAGCACTGCCACACGTATCGTAGGGCCGGACCTGACTCCCTTCATAGGGAAGCTCCGGTCATGCCACGTGTCCAGTGACCCCAGACCTAACCCCCAGTAGAGGGAAGCTCCAGCGCTGCCACGTGTTTAACAGCTCTGGACCTGCCTCCCCACAAAGGGAAGCTCCAGAGCTGCCACGTGTTGAGCCTCCGAATCTAAGCCTGCAATGGGAAGACTGTTGGATCTCCAACGGCATAGACATTCAAGCGGCTATTAAAACAGCCGTTACAAGACCTGGTTAACACATCATTAATGGTATGTTAATGATGCACAATCAAAGGACCATCAATATCATTAACGCTATCATTAAAATGTGTTATTACACTGTTAAACACCCATAACACTAGTAGATTGTGTATATGGTGTTCAATACAGTCGGGGCCACTTGTTGGGCCAGACGAACCATGGAACGACCAGTCCTTAGCATATAAAAGGGTTGTGTCGCACAGTAGAAGAGAAGTCCACTCAAGCGCACACACACACACTCAGACACTCGCCACGCATATTCTTATATCCAATCAACAACCACCCCATGGAGTAGAGTATTACGCTCAGGCGGCCCGAACCACAGAAAAATCCTTGTGTCACCATCTTGTTCTTAATCTTACGCGCGCCCTGCCTAAATACGAATCTCCACGGACTATGTTTTAGTAGTACGGGGGGAAGTGTCTTAGTGCACACTTCAACAGTCAGTGTCTCAGCATCCTTTTGACCTTGTTCGTTCAGATGTTTGGGGTCCTGCTCCTTTTGTTTCCAAAGGAGGGCATAAATGTTTTATCATTTTTATAGATGATTTTTCTCGTCACACATGGATTTACTTCATGAAACATCATAGTGAGTCATTGTCTATTTATAAGTCTTTTTCGGCTATGGTTCACACTCATTTTGACACTCCTATCCGTGTCTTTCGTGCTGACTCTGCTGGTAAGTATCTCTCTGATGTTTTTTGTGATTTTCTTTTTGAGCAAGGTACCCTTGCTCAGTATTCTTGCCCTGGTGCTCATGCTCAGAATGGTGTTGCTGAGCAAAAACATCGTCATCTTCTTGAGACAGCACATACACTTCTCATTGCTTCCTTCGTTCTGCCTCATTTTTGGACTGAGGCTATTTCCACTGCCACTTTCTTGATTAACATTTAACCCTCGTCTGCTCTTAAAGGCAGTATTCCTTTTGAGCGTCTTACAGGCAAGACCCCTGACTACACTAGCCATCGTCTTTTTGGTTGTTTGTGCTATGTGTTGCTCGCACCTCGTGAGCGCACTAAGCTTATTACTCAGTCAGTCGGGTGTTTTTTCTTAGGGTACAGTTCGAAGCATAAGAATTATCGTTGTTGGGATCCAGTTGGTCCACAGATGAGGATTTCACGGGATGTTATTTTTGATGAGAGGCGTCCTCTCTATCCTTGTCCTTCTTCTGATGCTTCCTCTGCATCTGTAGTTGATCCTATTTCATTCCTGTTCTTTCCAGATGCTCCCGTTGCTAGTGTACCCCCCTCATACTCCTTGTCGCGTTCGATAGTCTCCCCTTCTTCTTCCTCTTCTTCTTCTTCTTCTTCTTCTTCTTCTTCTTCTTCTTCTTCTTCTTCTTCTTCTTTGGAGCCTTGTTCTTTGGTTCTCGATTACACTTTGAAGGCTACTATCACGCAGGTCTATACTCGACGAGTTGTGCCCCCTTCATATGTGCCATTTTCTTCTGATGAGTCGTCTACTCCAGTTGAGTCAACCTCTGATGTCTAAGTTTCTCCAGCTCAGCCTACCTCTTCGGATATGCCTTCTTCTCCTGAGGGAGCATCTCCTTCAGATGATTCTTCTTCTGAGCATCCTCTTGGACGTGGTCATCGTCCTCATCAGCCTCCTGATCGACACTCTCCTTCTAGCTTTGCTGCTACTGCTCTTTCTGAGCCGACTACGTATCGTGATGTTGTTCCTCATCCAAAATGGCAGCATGCGATGGTTGAGGAGATTGCTGCTCTCAAGTGCACTAGCACGTGGGAACTTGTGCCCTGTCCCCCACGTGTTTGTTCTATCACTTGTAAGTGGGTCTATAAGGTTAAGACCCGCTCTAATGGTTCACTTGAGTGATATAAGGCTCAATTAGTTGCTTGTGGCTTCCAGCAGGAACATGTTTGTGACTATGATGAGACATTTGCCCCTATCGCTCACATGACCACTGTTTGCACTATGCTTGTTGTGGCATCTGTTCGTGATTGGTCCATCTCTCAGCTTGATGTGAAGAATGCCTTTCTTAATTATGAGCTGCGTGAGGAGGTTTATATGCAACCACCACCTGGGTATTCTGTTCCTGAGGGTATGGTTTGTCGCCTTCGACGATCTCTTTATGACCTTAAGCAAGCTCCTCGTGCTTGATTTTAGCGTTTTGCATCT
The DNA here is from genome assembly GCA_036927565.1 of Tuctoria greenei. Taxonomy (NCBI): domain Eukaryota; kingdom Viridiplantae; phylum Streptophyta; class Magnoliopsida; order Poales; family Poaceae; genus Tuctoria; species Tuctoria greenei. The sequence continues at coordinate 212,323,496 of JAYESD010000004.1, read as the reverse complement.
ATGGTCACTACTGCTGGTTGCTCTACTAGTTCTCATGATCTGCTGGTTTCTTCTTATTGTTGTTGTTGATGACATGATCATCATCGGAGACGATTCTGAGTACATAGCCTTTGTGAAGGCTCGTCTGAGTGAGCAATTTCTTATGTCTGATCTTGGTCCTCTTTGTTATTTTCTTGGGATTGATGTTTCTTCCTCCTCTGAGGGAATTTATCTATCTCAGGAGAAGTGCATTCATGATCTTCTTGATCGTGCTTCTCTTATTGATCAACGGACTGTTGAGACTCCTATGGAACTCAATGTCCATCTTCGAGCCACTGATGGTGAGCCTCTTGATGATCCTGCTCGTTACCACCATATTGTAGGGAGTCTTGTGTACCTTGGTGTCACTCGTCCTGATATCTCGTACCCTGTTCACATTTTGAGTCAGTTTGTTTTGGCTCCCACCCAGGTCCACTATAGTCACTTGCTTCGTGTCTTGAGTTATCTACGTGGGACTATCTCTAGATGCTTGTTCTTTCCACACTCTAGCTCTTTACAGCTCAAAGCATATTCTGATGCTACTTGGGCTAGTGATCCCTCTGATCGTCGATCTCTTTCTACCTATTGTGTTTTTTCTTGGTGGTTCCCTTATTGATTGGAAGACTAAGAAGCAGGAGCAGTTTCTCGTTCGAGTGCAGAGGCAATTTCTCGTTCGAGTGCACTAAGTTGCGTGCTATGGCTCTTCTTAGTGCAGCGGTTACTTGGTTGTGGTGGTTGCTTGAGGATTTTAGTGTTTCTGTTGGTATGTCGACTCTTCTTTTATCTGATGGTACAAGTGTTATCAATATTGTTCGTGATCCGGTCAAGCATGAGCTTACCAATTATATTGGTGTTGATGCTTCTTATACCCGAGCACAGGTTCAAGACGGTGTTGTTGATCTTCAGTATGTGCTTCAGAGCTTCAGCTGGTGGATTTTTTTCACGAAGGCACAGACTCGGGCTCAGCATAGTTTCTATCTCTCTAAACTCGGAGTTCGTGACGCACTTTGAGTTTGAGGGGGTGTTAGAGATATATGATATATTTATATTTTCCCTATGTGTGAGGGACTTTTATGTATATTTTAGATATTCTATAACTCTATTTATAGAGGTCTCTGACCTCTTCAATAATTAAGGTCATATTTAACAGACTTGTCTAGACCAATCTCATCTTGAATGTGCTGTGGCTTTTTAGCAATCTGTCTGGAATCATTTTTTATTTAGACTCCACGCATTTGAATCCTTTTCAACAGTTATTTATATAGTTTTGGAAAAGTTAAAGGACAATTGATGTAGTCTATTATATATCATTATGTAGAAAAGAAGTGTGTCTGCTACCTTAGAAGCAAACAGTATTAGAGTCCATTGTTGATATCAACACATATGAATAGACAACCAAAAGCAAAATATACAAGACATAAGCTGATTTTTTTTGTAATAATAGAAGACTCAAAATGTTGTATGCTTTTCCAATTAGGCCTTGATGTCACATTTGCACCCTGCAGATTTACAAAAGATTGATGCAGCCGATAAATGGCCTTGCAGAAGTGGCGGCATCCCCAAAACCCTACGCTTTGACCCTGCAACTTCGCAAACTAGTGGTCTTTTTGTTGCCAAGGTCACTAAACTACCAACTTAAAACATTTTCTGGTTTATGTTCCATGTTCCTTTATTCGGTAACGCCCTATAGATGTGCCACTCACCTATAACACTACTGGTTTTACTTGTCAGCAACTGGAATCATAGTATACTACAGGTTTGTTCTCCTGCTCATTGTGAGATGTTCAGAATTAAGAAAATGATTGTAATCATAAAGAGACAAAAATCTTGTTCCTGCAGTCATTTCGGAATGTATGGGACAGTCAACTGTAAGCAAACTGTCAGTGACACAAATCTCTTAAACCCAGGATGTGGTAGGTAAATGTTAGTTTTCAGTTCTTTTAACAACCATTCATGCCGTGCTTTATGCTGCTTGTTTTGAAATGGACTGTATGCTGCTTGTTGGTACACCCTCCTCCGATTTTAAATGGTTTGTACAATTCCTCCCGGTTTTAAGTGGTTTTTGCAATCCTGCAGGTTAAAATGTTGTTTTCACTCATTACTTGTACGCTTCCTGCTTTCATGATCCACATGATCTGAACGCTGGAGAAACGTGACATGTTTGGCGTTCCTGCATGAAGGCTAGTGGTAACTTGTCATGAAAGGAGTCATGCATGCAACCTCATCCTTGCCTTGTGAATCCAAAAAGGCTTCGTTTTCGTTCTTCCATAGGGTTAGCGTAGCAACATGAAGTTTTGATATCGAATTGGCTATGGTTGTTGCATCCCTACCTCTTGACTATCATGGAAAAAATGACACCTAAATCAGCCAAGTGTCGTGGACCACCTGTATATATTCATAGACAACCAAGTGGCAACTGACACATATTTATATGCTTAGCTCCAAGCGTGACAAAGTGAAGTTGCAACTCTGCTCAAGATGGCCGATTCTCGCCGGTGCACCAGCGTCGCCTCCGAGCTGGAAGGCATGCTCCTCATCTCCGGCAGCTTCTTCCACTACGTAAGAAATTCAAATAGGAGATAAAGATAAGCGACGTGCTCAAAATAGGGTGTCTCTGATATGGTTAAGCGAGACGTGCCCGCTTCAGCGAGGATCTGATATGGCTCGGTTGAACGTACAAGGAGACAAGTTACAATACAGTCCGTCTCAGTTAAATAGGTATTCGAGACGCGCCCGCCTCTCTGACAAACGGGAGATACGCGTCTGACATAGCGCGTCTCCTTTTTGCGAAAGAAATGAGACGAAATTTGCGGAAAGCACGTCTCCTTTGTCTTCGGTTATAGACAAATATGAACACGTCGCTGGACAATAAAACTCATTCGTTCACAGTTGAACACACAAGATACTCATCACACAGATGAACACAGATAACATAGACATTGCTTAACAATATATTACAAAACACAAGAAAAAAGTACAAGATACAAGAAAAGAAAAAACAACATCAACTAAAAACAACAAAAGAAAACCTAAATCCTACTCCTCCTCCTCCTCCTCCTCCTCCTCCTCCTCCGGAGGCCATCCGGCGCTGGTGCAACAAGAGTCTTGGTCGACTGCTCCAGCTGCTATGTCGGTTACTCCGACTGGTCCAGATCCGGTGGTGCAACTGCAACCTCACGACCGAGGTTCCTCGCTATCGCCGCCACCAGAATACTGCGGCCCTCAGCGCCGAGCACCTCGGCCATCGTCTAGAGCATCCTTTAGAACTGGTCGAACAGGCTGTCGAACAACATCTCGAGCAGCTCGTTGTTGAGCCTCTCAGAGGAGCAACAACACTATTTCTTGCAGGGTGGCTCCCTTATCGTGCTTGGCGGCGGAACGTTAGCCATGGTGGGTTATTTGCATGGAGAAGAGGAACGAAGAGAAGAGGAGAGACTGATGACGCCTTATATAAGGTCTGTGCGAAGACGCAAAATGGAGACACGCTAATCAGTGGAGAGCGTCTCCTATGATCATCGTCTACCTCTCCTCTACTAAAAGGGAGACACGCTCTTATGAACTGTGCGTCTCCTATTACTCACGTCTCCTTTAGCTTCGTGATTTTCTCCATTTTGCTTCGGTTCACTGTTATTATCACACATCATTGAACTTAGAGCACATTCACTTCATAACTAAATCATTCATTTGTCCAGAAAATAATCAAAATCGTTCATGTTTGCAATTGCTTTCACACAGTTCACTGTCCACACAATGAACACACCACACATTCATTCATTCACACAGTTGAACACACAAGAAAATATTCATTCACAACAGTGGAACACACAGTTGAACATAGATAAATTTCATTCATTAACATAATATATTACAAAACACAAGAAAAAAGTACAAGAAGACACAAGAAAAGAAAAACATCAACTAAACACAACAAAGAAAAACTAAATCATACTCCTCCTCCGGATCCTCCTCCTCCTCCGGCGGCGACTCCAACGCCGGTGCAACAAGAGACTGAGCTAGCTGCGCCGGTTGCTCTGGCTGCACCGGCGGTGCAATCTCGAGACCGAGGTTGCTTTCCGCCGCCGCCACCAGGTTTCTATGGACCTCAGGGCCGAGCACCTGGGCCATCGTCTCGAACAGAATGTCAAGATGATCGTCCACCCTCGTGAGGGAGTAGAGGTAGTGGTCGAGGGTATCCATTCCAGTAAACTGTGGAAGGGTACTCAAACCCAAGGAACTCATGGCGCGAGACGTATTGTTGTACGCCTCTTGTATCATAAGGAGTCGCTGCTTGGTGTTGAACCTCTCGGGGGAGGTGCAACATAATTTCTTGCACGGTGGCTCCCTCGGCGGGCTTGGAGGCAGGACGTTGGCCATAGTGGTAGTGGGTCATCGGTGCGGAGAAGACGAAGAAAAAAATGGATGCAAAATGAGCAAAGCACTTGTGGCGAACTGACGGGTGATGGTGTGTCTTATATAAGGTCTATGCGGAGTCGACGATGAAGCAGTTGGTTTCTCGCACATTGATGGAACGATGGGACGCATCGATACCGCCTCGGGGAAACGAAAGGTCACACATGTTGGTCGCACGCGTCTATGCACCACCGCCACCAAAATTAAGTTCTCTACAGTCCTCGTGCCGCGCATCTCTCTTTCAACAATGAAAGACACGCTTTCATGTCTCGCATGTCTTGCTTTAGTCTCGCGCATCTCGCAATTATCTCGCTTGTCTCTTTGCCTTAGGTGCTCCTTTACTAATCGACCAATGGTTCCTTTACTAATCGACCAACTCTAGTGTGACCATCGCCTCTGTTCGACCAACTCCAATGCGACCGCCGCCTCTGTTCGCCATCGCCGCTGTCGTCGTCGTCACTGTTCATGGTTGGGTTAGATATTGGCTTGTCACATAGTCGACTGAAGGAGGAGTGCTTGGCGTGACGCAAGAACCATCTCCATGTATGTACATATGGCACACAAGTCGCATGGTTGTATATATGTAGCTCTGCAATGGACTGGTGAACTTAATTGTAGTTTTATTTTTCAGTCTTGTTTCTTTTTTGGTATTTCCAATTTCTCTACATAGGGTTTCTCTGCGAAGCTTGAGTCAGAAGATTTATTGAAATGGCAGTGCATCGTCCCTAGTAAATAAGGGGTAAGTCATGAAGAACAAGCACAATCATATCAGTATAACCATCGTATTCTTATTAATAAATTTCCTTTGTAGACTGAATGGGAATGTGGTTTCTACCCCCTGATAATCTCTTTCTAGGAGGACTATCCGTTAGTGCCTCCAAGATGCGCCTTTCCACGTGGTTTCTTCCACCCAAATGACCATCGCTCAAGAGCACTCTGCCTTAGGATTCTTGATCAAGAGACTGTAAAATAAACTTATTTTGCTCAAGTAATTAGTAATTTTTGCGGAACTTATTTAAACTAGTTTCTTATGGTTCTTAAATTGATATTTCTTAGGGGTGGTGGACTGCTTTTATAATCAAAATTATACTACTTGAAGTTTAGCATTTGCTTCATTAGCCAAATGCGCCCGATGTTGAAAATGATTGCTATAATCTACTTATCAAGGTTAGTAACTTTGTGTTAGTGACCAACGTAGGTTATTCATTCCTCATTTGACATTTGTTAATTTAAAGAATGCCAATATTTTCAAGATCTAGGAGAATATAAGAGACGTGTTTGGGAGCAAGCTGGACGATACGGTTTAGATGATCGATGGAAGCTTCATAGGAATAAGTTTAGAATCGAAATTAGTTTAGAGGGCACGCAATGTGTATGAACTATGAAGTACTTTAAGTTGCAAATTATCTCCGAATTACAATGTCATTGCATTTGTTTATCTCTGAATTCTAATTATATCCCTTAATTGCAATATCATTGCGTTTGTTTATCCCTGCAACAGATGCTCAAGATGTCGTGCGAGTGGCCTGGACGCTCATGATGTCGTGCGAGTGGCAATAGGGAGACAAGCACATGCGAGACGCACTTTAACAATGTGTGTCTCTGATTTTTGAGATCCGGCAAAAGGGAGACGCACCTTACTCGGGCGCGTTTCTGATTTGTGCCGAAGGTCTTTTGTCCAACCTTGAAAAGTTGTGCGTGTTGCAACGATCATATAAGGCATTGTGCAAGGTTGCCTGTGGGACATGCCCGGATGCCAAAAGATGTTGTTCCTGGCTTCAGCACACCGTGGCACATCTTTTGGCATACGGGGTGCCCATTTGGCTAAAACATAATGCGAGACGCACCTTATGTTGTGCGCTTCTTCAATTCATGCCGAAGGTCTTTTGTCCCATCTCAGAAAGTTGTGCGTGTTGCAACGATCATATAAGGCATTTCACACAGTTGCCAGTTGGACATGCTCGTATGCGAAAGATGGTGTCGCACCCCGCGAACAACATCTTTCGCATACGGCATGCCCGTTCCAGCCACAAAATAGTGTGAGACACGCTTTGTATATGTCCGTCTCCGATTTTGACCTATTTTTAGCTCTTGCGCGCTCTTTGGCAAAAAAATTTGCGCAAAACTTACTCGCGCTCTCTCGACCAAAGGGAGACACTAAAATGAGAGACGGGTGTTATAGAGGCTAGTCTCCGAGTTTTGCTATTTTTATCTCTTGCACGCTCTCTCTCAACACTTGGTAAAATTTTTTAGCTCGCGCGCGCTCAATCGACCTAGAAACCGTAGCTCCTGAGCACGCTGCCGCCGTCCCTCTTCCTCGACTCACTTTTCATCATTGTCGCGTTGCCGCCGTCAACCTCATCCTTCGTCATCTGAGAGTTGAGCACGCTAGAGCACTCCACCTCATCCCCTATCTCTGGAGCACGCCGCCGCCTCGATCCCGACCTCGATAATCTGTATGAGCACGCCGCCGCCTTCACATAAGTGGAAATGTTCTTCCTGACCCTGGAGCATGTCGGGCTGCTGTCATCATAGAGTTGAGGAACCGCCGCTCCGACACCTCCGCCAGCTCGTCCCAGAGCACGCCGCCGCCTCGTCCACTATCCCTGGAGCATGCCGCCGCCTCGACCCTGTCCTCAGAGCGTGTATTTTAGTGATTTTATTTAATTTGAGGATGTCCAATGAAGGCTCATCGTTAGTGAAGTCATTGATCCCAAGGGAGAATTTTCATTACGGTATACATTCATCTTTCTGGTTTATGTCCAATGCAGAAGTAATGTTGTATATAATGAATTCTGATTCGCAAACCCTTGAAACTGCAGGAAATGTTGTTAACACTAGCATTTGCCATTCCAGTGAGTTTAGTTTCTACCTCTGCGGCCATACTGGAATCAAGGTGCATATGCGATAATTGGTGTTTCTCTCACGAGTTTTTGACATCGGGCTATTAATGCATTAGTGGAATGTAAATTGTTTGTTTTTTAGGGGACAAGCACACAACCTCACTACCATATCCTTTATAATGAGAACAATTCCTCTGCTGATGCTTTGCAGATGCTCACCAACTGTCTGCGCTACAAGTAAGCTCGGTTCTCCATTCACTAACAGTTCCTGTGTTTATTACAATTGTATACCAACTGGTGTCTAAGCTTTCAAATATTTGCTCTCTTATGTGACTGTTTAATCAAATGTGACTGCAATTTGATAATTTTTTATATGATTTCAATAATTTTATTGAATTTTAGGATGTCTCAGTCGGAGTATTAGAGGCTATAAAGGCTCATCATTAATGAATTCATTGATCGGGAGAATTTTTATTACAGTATACAAGATTAGATGATAACAGTTATGATGTGTGTAATTAGTTACATTGTAATCAAGATGAATAGGGGGCATTCTTTGTTGTGTAATTAGTATACTTGATAACCATGACTGACACTTTTTTAATATTTGATTGGTCAATGTAATTTAAAGTGTGATCTTTATATATATATATATATATATATATATATATATATATATATATATATATATATATATATATATATATATATATGTGTGTGTGTGTGTGTGTGTGTGTGTGTGTGTGTGTGTGTGTGTGTGTGTGCGCGCGTGTGTGTGTGTGTTCATGTATGTGTATGTTGCTGACACTTGCAATGCGGCTGCCAAATTCTGGCTAGCTGCAGGATGCAGCCGGCAACCAGGATAATCAGGGATGGAGGACACCTAATAGGAGACCCTGCCTGTAAACAATTCGCGATGAGCTGTAACAGAGAACATCTCAGATTACCTAAATAAAAAAGACAAGCTTCCTTGAAGCCCGTCTCAGATCAGTAAACAAATCTGTGATGGGCTGCAATAAAGCATGTCTCGAATCAGTCAATAAATCTGCAACAGGCTATCTCAGTGCTTGTCATGCATATATGCTGATGGGCGCGCAAGAATCACATCTCTAATGACACCGTAAAGAATGTCTGTTATGACTAAAAGAAAGGAGACATGCTTCCTTTGAGCATGTCTCGCACTTTAGCTGATCGGCGACGTGCTCGTCGGTCGTCTCTGATGACAACGTAATGCAAGATATGACGACGGAGACGCACAGTTTGTTTGTCTCCCTTCTTCATTTAGGCTCGTCTCGAATGAGCCTTTCTTACGTAGTATTCCCTTACTTCCTCTTCGTCGCGCTCGAGGCTGGCGGCCCTCTTAGGGCAGCCGTCCTGGTCGCCGTGTACCCTCTCCTCGCGCTGCTCGGCACTGCCCTCTCCGCCAACGATCTTCCTATCGCCGTCATGACTTTCTTGTCCACTCCGGGACTCCGTGTCAAATCATGACGGAAGTGGGGAAGGCGATGCTGCCCAGGTTCTTCCTAAAGGACCTCCGGGACAGCGTGATCCGGGCCCTGGCGGCGCGCCACGCTGCCGGCGAGAGGTACGTCGTGATGCGGCTGCCGAGGCTTGTCATGGAGCCGTTCGTGAAGGAGTGCATCAGTGATGATGTACGCGTCATTGGGGCGGTGCTGCAGGTGGTCGGCGGGCGGTTCTCCGATGCGATGGCATCTTCGCCATGCCTCGAGGCTGGTGACGACTGAAGCTTGGGTGCGCTAGTGGCCATTCTTGGGCGCGATCGGGTCGTCGATGTCGCACTATGCTCTAGCAATGATGTCATCAGAGACCCGCAACAACCATCATCATCGTTTATGCAGGTACGCCGGGAACGCTGTGTTTGTGTCCGCGGCGGACAATGCGTCTCCAGCGAAGCCCCTACCGAGTAGCGAGTACCCTCGACCGCTGGTGTTCCACGATGGCCGCCTCATCACCTGACCTAACCTGCTCGCCTGCCTCGCCGTCGCCCTGTGGATACCGCTCGATGTACTTCTGTCAGTGACACGGCTGCTCCTCAACTTCTCTCCCTACGGCATCAACCTCCTCCTCACCGCGAAAATGGGGTTTCAGATAAGCGTCGACCTCGGCCGTGCGCCGCCTGCGGGAGACCGCTGCGGCACGCTGTACGCGTGTAACCACAAAACATTGATGGACCCGGTGATCCTCTCGACGGTGCTACGTCGGAAGGTGACTGCCATGACGTACAACCTTTTCGTCTTCTTGGAGCGGATCGTGCCGGTCCCGACCGTCTTTCTGACGCGCAATCGCGGTTGGGACCGCCAGATTATGCAGTCCGCACTCGTGCGCGGCGACCTAGTGGTCTGCCCGGAGGGCACAACCTGCCTTGAGGCGTACCTGCTCCGGTTCAGCCCACTGTTCACCGAGATCGCCGGTGACGAGGTCACGCTGACCGCCGTCCGTGCCGGCGGCATGATGTTCTACGGGTCCACGGTGCAGGGTTACAAGTGACTGGACTCTGTCTTCTTCCTCATGAACCCGGTGCCGTGGTACGAGATCCGGCTTCTCCAGCCGGTTGCTACGACTACGGATGGTGGTGGCACGTCATCGTAGACGAGCCGCGACATGGCGAGCGGTGTGCAGTGGATGATCGGCTACGAGCTTGGGTTCGAGTGCACCGGGCTGACACGCAAGGACAAGTACCGGATGATCGCTGGCCACGACAGCGTTGACAGGAGGTTGCCATCGTCGTCGTAGCACTTGTCCATGTTGCATGGAGCACGTATACAAATTTATTGTTACATTTTTATACTTTCTGGACAAAATATGTGCAATAGAGGCCAATGTGTTGTAGTGCCTCCGTTCTGAATTATATGATCGAAACAAGATTTCATGTTGAATTGAACCAGACACCTAAGTGATTAACAAGGCATGATATTTCATTATGTATCTAGTTCTCACAGTTGGGGAACCCATACACTGTTGAAAAATGTTGAATTGTAGGTTTTAGCCAAATATGCTAGCTCAAGAACGAAAAACATAGCATTAATGTAATTGCAGAAGTTATTTTGATGTTCAACAGTTTTTGTTATATATAAATGCCAAAGTTTGCAACAGAAACATGGGATAAGGCTGGTAGCTTCTCTATCCTAAGGTGCCTCTTAGGCTCTGTTTGGAACCTTTAGAGCTAATTGTTAGCTAGCTAATAATTTATTAGCTGGATTGGTCCAACTAATAATTAGCTAGGTAATTATTAGGTAAAGGTTGTTTGAAACCACTAGAGCTAATTTTGTCTCTACACTGTAATTGACTGTGGTGCCCTCATCAGCTTCATCTAATTTGTGCCATTCAATCGCGCGAACCACGCCATGCCGCGCTTACGAACCTTGTTCGCCCTGCGGGGAAAGAGAGGTCGAAGTCCGATAGGACGCGGAGGAGGAAGGTGGTCTGGAGTCGGCGGCGCGAGGCGGTCGTCCGCGGAGGTGCGACCTCCCGAGGGGAGCGGCGGTTTGGAAGGAGATAGAGAGAAGGGCAGGGGTAAAATAGACTTTAGCCAAGAATTAGCTAGAATTAGCTGAGTTGGAGCAGTTAATGAGATAATAGTTAGCTGAGCGGATGACTAATAATTAGTTGTTCTATTAGCGGAGGAGTTTGGAACCTCTATAGCTATTTTTTAGCAGCTAACTATTAGTTTTAGGGGTTCCAAACAGCCCCTTAGAATATTGGTGACAAAAACTGAACCTCATCAAAATTCAAAACTGCACACCATGACTCAAACACTACTGACTCTGTAAGTCAGAGGCTGTTTTGCGATAGCTCTGAGGTAGTCATTGCGATCTGGTGATGCTAGATAGAAGCATGACATTAGGCTGGTGATGGATGTAATCCTAAACAAGAAATGCAAGCTATCTCATTTTCCTATCTGTATTGACCAGCACAAGTTTTATGATAGAAGGCAGGTAAATATATAACATTAAATACCAAGAAGTAATGTTGTGGCCCCAAATATTAGCTCTGATTATCTGTTGTACCTGAAATCTAGATAGGCCCGTCTCGAGAACTACCAGCTCATATAATGATTTATAAATGGTAAAATGAGAATGTCTTAAAGATGTTTTGCTTCTTTCTTCAGCATTGCATTGACTTCTTTCCTTGAATTCTGCAACCACGACTACCATTAACCACCAACTTTTGTAATTAATCACTAACCCTTAATTATATAGGTTAATCAATCAAAATTTTTTGTTTGATTTTTTATAATTAACATAACTTTTACAAATTACATATTATAAATCAACAAAAAAAATGAGAAAGAAGATAAAATGATTGACACGAATTTTAAAGCAAATTTAATAAAATTTGTTAGATTTCATATACTTGAAAAGATAGCATTTCTCTTGTATTAATATCAATGTTAAAGTGGAGTTGTGATCATTCCTTTGATAACCTAACAACCAAACGCCAATATAGGAATAGACTGTAAACACAACAAACTGTAACAAACTTCACAACCAACTCACATGCGGCACTGACCCAGACTCTTCTTCTCACGTCTTTCGTCGGCGTGTTCGTCTGCGCAGGTTCGCTCTGGCCATGGCGTCGTGCGTCCTGATGTTGCTACTCTGGCTAATGGCATTGCCCTCCTCGTCGGCGCGGAAGCGTCGGCTGTTGCACCTCCACCTAGCCAGGTGTGGCACGAGTTCCATCCCAATTCTGTGGAAGATTTGGATCACCCTGAATTCCATGCAATTCCTACCGCTAATCCCCTATTCGTGGCAGGCCCCAGCTCTCCTCAGTCGCGCAAAAACCCTAGCCACAACTGACGTAGCGCGGGAGGAGTAGGCTAGTGGAAGCGGTGAGTGCTGCACACTTCATTACTTTATGGACATCCTACGGTACAAGATGGTCATATCCTCTGTGCTGTCGTGCCATCGTCGAGGCGGCGCAGAGTGGTGGCCTCGAGTGCCTATGTGAGGTTGCCGCTACGCGAGCCATCCGCAGGTCTGAATACACAGAAGTACTGTTTTTTTTGTACCAAAGGTGCAGCGGGACTATCGCCATGGACAAGTACTTCGTAAACCAATGTGGTGAGGATTCCCCCCTTCTTTCCTGGATAGATTTAGATAAGCTTGTAACGGGAACCTTGTTAATTTGCAGTTGTTAGTAGGATAGTATCGTCCTAGCAATACGGTTCTTATGCTTCCCAGTTTCAAGGCCACGTTAGCTAGATCTGAGGCCTCCCAGTTATACCTACATGGTGGTCTGGCTCCTCCACCCACTCTAAACCCTTCCTTATTAGTTGTTCTTATTTTATGGAAAGCCACCGGGACTCTTATCTAACAACATAAACTCCATCTTCTAGAAAACTCTTAATCTTGTTTTTAGGACACACTCATTTAGCTCAGGGACACACCTATTCCACCTTACACAAACTTTTGGGGTAGACACAACTACATCCTCAGGATGGCCCGGACACTAATTTTGGATTGCAGATTCTTAGATTGTCATATGGATTGTAATGAGAACTCGTAATTAAATGGTCTTTATACACAACCACATGCCTCCCAGCCATATCAAACAATTTAGATTGGAATTTTGAGTCTAATTTTCATCGGAAATACAACAAATAATGGGATTCTAAAGGGTAGGAAAAATGTTAACGATCAAAGTTGATTTGGGAGGTGGTTGGTAAAACAGGGTTTGAGTGATTAGAATATACCTAAAGACTTGGCTCATATTATGTCTTAGTTTTGTTGTATTTTGTTACTTTTATATCTCTTTGTCTCTTTTATTTTATTTTTTAAAATAAAATTGCAGGGTTTCATATGTAGCCTACCTCAACACAATGTTTGGGTTAAGGCTTTGTTGTTTGTTTGTTTTCTACAACACGATGGTTTCGTTATAAATTTTTAAGTTCTATCAAACTGATGAAATAATCTAGTTTCAGCTCAACTGTAGTTCTGTAGTATATAATATATATATATATATATATATATATATATATATATATATATATATATATATATATATATATATATATAACTTTTAAAATTCTAGTTATTGGTCTAAATACAGATTACATGTTTGAGGAGGATTTGGAAGCTCTGGTGTGAGGACTCCAATGCACGAGGACCCTGTAAGCATAATGCCACCTACACAACGAAAAAATACTCATGGTAAGAAATATGCTAGATTGAAGTTACTCCTATCAAGGAGTACTAATTTTTAATGAATATGTTGTTTAATGTTGGTCTGTTACCAATATGTTACTAATTTTGCAGACGGTGAATTTGGGTCGCCTAATGGAGTCTCCTGTTCTTCCTCTTTCACTGTACATGAGGATTCTCGGTGGAGTACTCGTGATACTCCTATTTTTTATTATTATTGGATTGGTCATTTTCATCAATTGCAGTGATATCTATATTTTACTGGTGTAGTTTCTGTCAGATTTCTAATACCTGTACTACAACATATTTTTTTGTCTTCAGGACCTAGTCCCAGAAAGGACAGAGCAGAGAATTTACTGACTTTGTTACTGCCATTAGGGCCCATCTTTTGAAATCCCTGTCTAATAGAGGAAACAATAGAGAGGTCCTTGGCGTCCCAGTCCCTGATCTGGGTGGAAGCTCACCAGCGGTTCAAGTGGTAAATCTTTATTATTAAACATCATAATTTTTTTGATTTTCGATTATTTAATCAAAATGATAATGAGGGTTGAGGAGGAGCAAGATGTGTCGATTGTCTTCTCACCGAGTAACTTCTAACTTCTTAGACTCTTTTATGACAATACCTAGTGGCTTTATGAAAATGCAGATCTTATGGAAAGTGGTGCCAATGAGGACCATAATACATGAAAGAAGCTAAAACTCGACGGGGGCTACACGAGTGACCAATTCCAAAGGTTGAGATAATTTATAATCCTATTTTAGTGGTGTTTTAATGTTAAGAGTTTTATTTATCAAAGAATATCCCTTGAGTACTATTTTGTTAAAAATAAACAATAGGAGTTCTATAAGAAGAATTTACTGTAGAGGTAATACATTATCTATCGTGTTTATATATTAGTGTTTTTGTATGATTGTTTCTAAGTGGCTCACTACCCTCCATATATATATATATATACATGGGTGTAGGGTTATGTGGAAAATATCCTAAGTTATTACAAAAATATCTTCAAGTATAACTCTCTATCTTTTGGTCATGAGAAACTATGTTATAGACACTCCATGTATAAATTAGCATAAAAATCTAAACACCTATAATTTATTTGTGAGATCTAGAATTAACATTGTTTTTGCCTTTAATTATAAGCCACATTATTTAACATTACAATGAAGCGGATGTCTGGCAAGACACACATAACCTTGATTCCATTGTGGTGACTCAATTTCATAACATGTATTATTTGCATGGAACAAACCAACATATCTTGAGCCTTGAGCTAATGACATGTGTATAATGTATATATTCATCATATTATATGAAATAACAAAGCTATATTGACAATCTCATATGCATCTGTGTATAGGATTCCAAATTAAGCAAGAACACAGGGAACAACTAGAATACAATTAAAACTCTGATGCAATCATACAAAAATTAAATTTGAATTACACGATCTCCATCCAATAGTTACTGCATTTTTACATTTAAATCGTTCCACATGATAACATAAATGTAGTGTAAATACTACTGTTAGATGAAGGGTTAAGTGTATAAAAATACAGTAGCCATTGGATGGAGATCGTATGATTCAGGTTTAATTTTTGCTTGATTGCACTAGAGTGCTGATTGCGTTCTAGTTATTGCCAAGAACACAAGTTCCAATGTTTTATTATATGCGGCTTGAAAAGACAAATATTGTAGAACATGCATACATGTTTCTGCTCGAACATCCATCTTAAATACGTAAAGTGCTATTCTACTATTTAAGTAAAAAATATATCGACACACTGTGCATGAAAGAAACAAAGTAAGACACTATGGTAAGAGTAGGTACAACTTAATTATCAGGTCAACAAAATACAAATATATAATCAAATTGATAAAATAGCACAATTTAATATTATAAACCCACTTTCGATATAAATTCAACAGAAATTTATGTTTCCGAACCTTATAAAACCACGTTCAATCGAAATTCAATAGAAAATTTATGTTTTTGAGCCCTTCAATCTTCTTATATGAAGGTAGATCCGCGACTATTGAGAATCAATTGTGGGCCTCTGCGTTGCTGGGCTGCCTGGTTGGCCTCGTTGTGGGCTGCGCAGGTGCGCCTGTTGAGTGCTTGGCTGCGCTTCTGTGCGTTGCTTCTCGCGGCCTGGCTTGTTGCCAAAAAAAAATTCAGACTGATCTTGGCTCGTCAGTCTAGTTTCGTGGAGTACTGGCCCGAGCACGATTCATTTTGCCGTGCCATGCCGTGCCGCCTATCGTGCCCGAGATCCAGGCACGGCACAACCCAAAGCTTTTTCGTGCCGGGCCGGGCCGTGGTTCGAGCCGCTCGATTTCGGCCCGGCCTGATTCCCAACACTACTTCCATGCCAAATTGAAACTACCGACCAATCACCAGTGGATGTTGTTGCCCCATACAGCTATTGGTCGTATTGACACGTGGGGCCTGCAAACAATGGGGCAGGTAGCTGAGTGCCTCGGAATCTCGGTTGCCACCAATGCTCCCCATGCTAATTTATCGTGCTCCGGACCACTCCACATTCGACCTTCTAGCGCGTACAGTTTTTTTATTTACACCGTCGGTCGGTTGCAATGAAAATGCAATCATCTCCGGACTTGATCGTCGGCTCTATGATTCTTGTTGTATACGTATACGCGTATCCTTACTACATGTGAGGTTTGGGTACCATCGGCCTCTGGGCTGCTGTTGCACGCTGTGATGGTAAGGCTGTTGTTTGTTCTTACGGTGAGACCCGATTTTGACGATGTTTCATGTGAATGGTTAAACAATTTGATTGAATAGTTGGATACGAGAACTACAAATTCTAAGCAATTAACTTACTAAAGCCTGTGTAACCTTGGGCCTGCAATATTGTGGATGAAGTATTTTTTGTTTGATTGTAGATTTCATGATGTTACCGTGTCCAAGGACTTCACATGCGAGGGTATATTCTCAGAACAATCAACAGCACATAAAATCATTGCCGTGACAAAGGTATATTCTCAGTACTATGGTGTTGGCGAGCATGTGACAAATATACCTTGTGTGTTGGGTTACCGGTCAGCACATTTCGTTACCATTGTTTTAATTTGTCACATGCTAATTTGAATGAAAAAAATCATGTCATTGGTAATCTGTGCACCTCTCATACCAACCTCAACAGCGCTTTAATCCCAACGGGTTTAGGAACTGCGTGAACCCTTTGATTGTTCTGAGAATATACTCTCGCATGTGGCAAATGTATAATTCAAAGATTCCCTCGCATGTGAACAATTAGGAACATGCCGTGGGTTCTCATACCGACCTCAATACTAGTATAAATTGAACCCCCATCTCTCACTTCAACAGACACCACTCAAATGATTGACACGAATTACAGAAAAGTGTTGCCGCATCACGATGTACGTCTCGCTGGCGGCATGGCGCGTTGCCCCGGAGGTCCTTCAGGAAGAACCTGGGTAGTGTCACCCTCGCCATTGTCGACACGGAGGCCCACGCGGTGGACAGGAAAGTCATGACCGACACTGAGGCCCGCGATGGACAGGAAAGTCATGAAGAGGATAGGGAGATCGTCGACCGAGAAGGCGGCGCCGAGCAGCTCGAGGAGAGGGTACATTTCGAGCATCAGGGTGGCTACGGCTGCCGGCCTCGAGCGCGATGAGAAGGAAGTAAGGGAAGAGGCTGCTGGAGATGAAGAGTGTGACTTCCAGCTCGTAGGCGACGCTAGTGCCTAGAGCAGAGTTTTGCAATTTTACTTTCACATAGCTAGGTGGTATGCTTAAATATCGGCCGCAGATTGCTGCCAAATAACCACTAGCCACCATGCAGGAACGACAAAAATGTCACAGTTTTCTAGCGTTCAGACAATGAAAGCAGGGCGGAAGCGCAAAATCAATGAATGAAAACGCCTAAGCGTTGTGGAGTCGGGGTTAGGGCTTGGGTGGGGAAAGATAAAAATGACTTGGCGCGAAAGTTAATCCAACGGCTCACTTTAGCCCTGTTTGGTTTCGCTTTTTTGTGACTCGATTATGTGATGAGCATGATTTTATGGTAAGCCGTGGTCTGGATAAGCAAATGGCTGAAGAGGGTATGATGTTTGGCAAACCTGATTCTTTTCAATGGCTTATCCCTAATCTGTCTATAAAATGACATATATGCCCCTATGATGTTGACAACTCATTTGTATTGTTTTTTTTCTATCTTTTCAATTGTAGTTACAATATTATTAATACATTATTTGTTTCCTCGTTAGTAATTAACCCTTCCTTCTTCGGCTCAACAGCAAATGCTTCTGGATTACATATATCACTCTCAAAATTTATATATATCAACTGACAAATATATATCATCTATACTTCATTGAGGTCCATCATTGTGAAGTTGTCTGCTGTCTCAATCTGCCCATCTAACACACTCCGAACATTACTACCTCTGACCTCTCGTCCTTTCTCTGAAGCTTCTGGATATTTTAGTTTGAGTGCAGAATCTGGAACATAGGAATTATCTATGCAAACCAGAGAGCGACGGACCTGGAATGGAGGGCACGTGCCTGGACGATCCAGAGGGTGACAAAGCTTCGAGTGAGGGCGGCGGCGCCATGGCATGGTGGGCGGAGCCACCTGGGTGCTCGGAGGGCGGCAGTCTACTGTCCGTCTCCTCAGCCTCCGAAACAGCCGGCCGTGGTGTCACCATCAACTGTCCTTCGAGCGACGGCAGCCGTTGACGAGGGCGCGGGCACCGCCTGGTGAAAGCGCGACCTCCGACGAGGGCGACGGCGTCCGCAGATGAGGGTGCGGACACCGCCGGGCGAAGGCACGGCCGCCGACGAGAGCGACGGCTTGTGTGGTTGCAGACGAGGGTGACGGCGCAAGAGCAGGGACTGGTTTGAGGTGAGGGCACCTACGGAAATCGCTAGTGGATTACTTGTATCGCGAGGGCGGGGCTGCGGTACGAGTAAGCCAACTCCCAGTTATTTTTGAGATTATTAGAAAAGTGGCTTAAGAAATAAGTGAGATTTAATCAATGTGTTTGGGTGGGATTTTCACTTATTTTCATTGATAAGCTGATTATAAACAGAAACAAACAGGCCCTTTATCGCCTGGAAAAAAGCCTGATTTCAGGCTCCTGCTACCGAGGATTACCGGAGGAAAAAATAGGTGTTTTCATTCATTGCTTTTTTGCGCTTCCGGCTTCCTTTCATTGTCTGAACGCTGGAAAACTGATATTTTTGCCGTTCGAGGTTATTGGTTATTTGGCAACAATCTCTGGCAGACATTTAAGCTTACCACCTAGCTACGTGAGAGTAAAGTTGCAAAACTCTACTCTAGGCACCAGCGTCGCCTACGAGCTGGAAGGCACACTCCTCTTCTCCGGCAGCCTCTTCCCTTAGGCTGCCTCTTCCCTTAGGCTATCCGCACCAGTATACTCTAAAGTATACTTTATACACTATTCATCAACCACTTTTATAGTGCATACTTAAATTACATTGCGATACAGTATATACAGTATACTTTACAGCATACCACCGCACACGGTCTTACTTCCTACTCATCGCGCTCGAGGCTGGTGGCCGCATCCATCCTGATGCTCGCAGTGTACCCTCTTCTTCGAGCTTCTCGGTGCTGCCTTCTCGGCCGACGAGCTCCCTATCCTCGTCGTGACTTTCCATTCCACCATGAGCCTCTGTGTCGACGGTGGCGAGGGTGACACTACCCAGGTTCTTCCACCTTCAGGGCAGCGCGTTCCGGGCCCTGGCAGCATGCTAAACCACCGGTGAGACGTACGTCGTGACGCGGCTGCCGAGGCTCATGGTCGAGCCATTTGTGAAGGACTACGTTGGTGAGGATGTACGCGTCGTCGGGACGATGCTGCGGGTGGTCAGCGGACGATTCTCCGGCGTGGTGGCATCTTCCCCGTGCCTTGGGATCAGCGGCTGGAGCTTGGGTGCTCTTGCGGCCGTTCTCGAACATCGCGACCGGCTGATCATCGACATAGGGTTGTCTTTGGCCATGATGTCACCGGAGATCCACAACAACCATCGTCGTCGTTTCTACAGGTATGCCGGGAACGCCGCGTCGTGTCCGCGCCGGAGAAGGCGCCTCCAGCGAAGCCCCTGCCGAGGAGCGAGTACCCTCGATACCCTCGACCGTGTTGAAATATAAGTGAATTGCCTACCATCCCTTATCAGCTTAAGCTTTTAAGAGCAACTGGTCAGCGCATACTAGCTTAACATGGTATCAGAGCCAGAGGTCTTGAGTTCGAATCCTGGCGGGCGCAATTTATTAAAAGAATAAAATAAAATTGCAGCCGACTTCTATTCCACATTTGCAGAGCCAAAAGAGCCTGCACGTGAGGGGGGGTGTTGAAATATAAGTGAATTGCCTACCATCCCTTATCAGCTTAAGCTTTTAAGGGCAACTGGTCAGCGCATACTAGCTTAACAGACCGTTGGTGTTCCACGACGGCCGCCTCGTTTCCCGACCTGACACGCTTGCCTGCCTCGCTGTCGCCCTGTCCGCGCTAGATAAGGCACCTCCGGTGAAGCCCCTGCCGAGGAGCGAGTACCCTCGACCGTTGGTGTTCCACGAAGGCCACCTTATTGCCCGACCTGACTGTTAGCAACCTAACAAGGATCGATCGATAGAACGGGAGGAAGAGAGGAATATTGGACCTAGCTTGAGGAGGAAGAAGAACCCAGGAGGCACAAAACAGAGGAAGAGCAATCAGTTCACAATAACAACCGTAATTCCCTCACACAATACTGCAGTTCACTTAATAGACCAGGGACATGCCCCACCGGTCAGACTTATCACACTCAAACATCTCTGACCCACCTGTCAGCCTATTACATGTCTGTTGAGGTGCCCTCTAGCAGAGAAGATGCTAACATTCTCTCCCCCTTAAGAACCTGCTTGCCCGTGCGTTTGAAAACTCTTGGCATAGTTGATCAACAACCTCACAAGTGGGCAACTCCTCAGGAAGATGAGAACACTGGATCAATGCTTGTTTCACCATTGTGCCGCCAGGAGAGACTAGGTGTTCTTGCAGAATAAGTGCCCTGTCTTGTAACCAGGAGTTGAGGTCCAAATTCGAACAGGTGTTGTCAACCGCCTCTATGAACTTGGCATACCCGACCAGAAAGGTGTTCCAGCTCAATGGTTTTGGACCTCGAGCCTTCCAAGAATGATCTCCCTGTTGTATATAGCTTGGCTTTATGGTGTAGTCTGAGCTTTCCTTCCTGAATCATCTTTCGAGTCTGATTCATCCACACCAGTATCAATATCTATGTCAACTTCATCATGAAACCAAGAGTCTTCACTTAGCCCCACCATGTTTAAGGAGCAGGACATCGGGCAGAGTGTGGCCCTGTGAGTCAGGAACATGATGTAGACCGTGGGGCAAATGTTGTCGGCCTTCATTCTCTTTCTGGATCTATAAGCTGGGCTCTTTGAGTGTAAATATGCTTGAAACAGCAACTGGTACTGTCTAATCCTCCAACTGTAACCCATCTGCCACAACTTGATGAATATCTTCTCTGAATTGTGGGTGTCTCCTTGCTGATTGCCCATACAGGTTGTTGACATCTCTCTCCCCCTTGCGAGCCTGCTTGGCCTCAAGCAGAAGCTCGAGGAAATGATTGACGAAGGTGCAACCATCACTTGGCCATTGTGATGAGGCTGACTGAGATGTACTTGAGTCCCAGCATCACCATTGGAGACATGAAGCTCAGTGGTTTGCCTATGCCACCAAGCAGCACGAGCTCCCCATCCAGCTGCAGCAGTGACTAGTACGGCCTTGACCAGTTCGTAGAGCTTGGCCAGTCGGACAGCAGCAGCAGCAGCGCGCATGTCCTCCACGCTGCCAAATTCACTGCCATGATCTGGACGTCGAACATGTGGTAGATCACTTGAAACGCCGGAACTAGGGTTCGCGTGTAAGGCAGAACAGCACGTACAGCAGCAAGAACTTCTGCATGTTGTACACCATTGACGCTGGCGTGGCCACCAGTGTCACGGCGCGCCACATCACCCCACACGGTAGCAGCACGGCACAGAGCATGCAGAAGATGAGGATGGACGTGTGCGCAGCTTGGGTGCAGAGGAACAGCAGGGGAAGTGCGCCAGTTGTCGTCGGCCGCACCCAGCTCAAGGAACGCCTTGCCCACGTCGCGACTGCAGTGCTGGACGGCGTGGTGCAGGGCCAGCGCCACGGTGTTGGGGGACTCCACGTGCAGACCGACGAGCCGCACACTCTGTGTCTCCAGGTGCTCCACTTCCATCAGCTTTATCAGACCCTCAGCTAGAACGGAGACGTACAGGAAGCTCTGCGTCCCGGCGGTCATTTCCTCGAACCGCTTGAGCGCGAGCGGTGGAGGTGGCCATGGCGGTGGAAGCAGACATCCATGCTCAGAGCAGAACAAGCAGCGTGAGCACCCGAGGTAGGAGGTCTTGTTGATGCTGCGGATTGTGTAGGAGTCAGCGTTCTTCTTGCCCTGCTTTGTCTTCTCCATGGCCGCGGTCATTTCTTCGAATAGGTTGCGGGCGAGCGGTGGTGGTGGCCACGGCGGACGAAATGCCATGAACATCGCCTCATCCATGAGGTGGTTGTCGTCGTCGAAGATGGGGATGAGCGAGTCGAGGTCGTCTTGCAGCAGCTTGTACTTGAGCGTGAGGTCCTGCTCGCCGGAGGCAAAGTGGTTCGGCGCCACCCTGGTGAGCGTGGCGATGAGGGTCGCGTACGAGGGTGTAGCGCGCGGGAAGGCAATGATGCAGGCGTGCTTGGTTGTGTTGAGCTTCAAGCTCGCCGCGGTCATGATGCGGGCGAAGCCGAAATCGTCGAGGTACGACTCGAATGCGGAGCCATCAGGGAAATCGCGCGCGCGGTTGCCGTCGGGCAGCACAGCGTCTGTTGGCTTGGCTGCTCCCTTCTCGGCGGACGCGACCAGCTCCTCTTCTTGTGTGATTGGCTTTGACTCCGTTGCTGCGACCTCAGCGATGAGCTCCTCGACGGTGGTTGGGTCCACGCGCACGAACTCGCCGGTGGCGGGATCCAGCATCTCGAGGCCACTGAGCTTCTCGTCCTCCTGCAGTGCTGTGAGGAAGTCCGAGTCTGGTTTGACCTGCACGCCGGAAGAGCCCACGGAGATGTTGTCGATGGCCTCGCAACGGTCGGCGACGAGAAGGCATGTGTCGATGATATCTGGATCTGAGGTGGCGGTGGGCACCGCGGTCTCCTCGATAGCGTCCGCCGACGTGACCCATATGCTGTCGCCGCCCGAAGCTCCGATCGGGACGCCCAACTTGGCTAAGCTTGAATCCATGGTGACGTTGAGCTTGGCGAAGCCTGAATCCATGGTGGCGTTGAGCTTGGCAAACCCTCGATCGAGCGCCTCGCGGATATGCTCCATCATTTTTTCGAGGAGAAGCGTCGTGTCCGCATCCATGGTCCCGAGAATCGTAGTCTCTGATACCAGATATTAGCATCCTAACACGGATCGATCGATAGAATGGGAGGAAGAGAGGAATATTGGAGCTAGCTTGAGTAGGAAGAACCCAGGGGGCACAAAACGAGGAATAGCAATCAGTTCACAATAACAACCGTAATTCCCTCACACAATACTGCAGTTCACCTTAATAGACCAGGAACATGCCACATCGGTCAAACTTATCACACTCAAACATCTCTCACCCACCTGTCAGTCCTATTACATGTGTGTTGCGGTGTCCTCTAGCAGAGCAGATGCTAACACTGACCCGCTCGCCTACCTCGCCGTCGCCCTGTGGGTCCCGCTCGGCATGCTCCTGTCAGTGACAGGGCTCCTCCTCTGCTTCTTTCCCCACGGCGTCAACCTTCTCCTCGCCGCGGCGACGGGGTTTCAGATAAGCGCCGACCTCGGCCGCGCGCCGCGGGCAGCGGCCGCGGCAGACCGCCACGGCACGTTGTACGCGTGCAACCACCAGACGCTAATGGACCCGGTGATCCTCTCGACGGTGCTGCGCCGGAAGGTGACTGCCGTGACGTACAGCCTCTCCGTCTTCTCAGAGCGGATCGTCGATCCCGACCGTCCGTCTGACACGCGACCGCGACCGCCAGATGATGAAGTCCGCCCTCGCGCGCGGAGACCTGGTGGTCAGCCTGGAAGGCACGACCTGCCGCGAGCCGTACCTGCTCCGGTTCAGCCCGCTGTCCGCCGAGATCGCCGGTGGTGAGGTCATGCCGACCGCTGTCTGTGCCGGCGGCACCATGTTCTACGGATCGGCGATGCGGGGACACAAGTGGCTGGACTCCGTCTTCTTCCCCTTGAACCCGGCGCCGTGGTACGAGATCAGGCTTCTCCAGCCGGTGGCTGCGACTACGGATGGTCGCGTGTCGTTGTCGACGAGCCGTGACGTGGCGAGCGACGTGCAGAGGATGATCGGCGACGAGCTTGGGTTCGAGTGCACCCGGTTGACGCGCAAGGACAAGTACTGGATGATGACTGGCCACGACGGCGTCAACGCGAGGTCACCATCGTCGTCGTAGCGCTTGTCCACATTGCATCGAGCACGTATATATACGAATCTACTGCTACACCACCTATACTAGTTGATGGAACATGGTCTCAGGAGTTAATGATATCAATTTAGCTGCTAATTACCCGACTCGCCTGTTTTTAAAAGAAATTTGACAAAATATACTTTTATACCAGCTGATATGGAACATGATCGAAGGGTTAATGATAGTAGTCTGACAAAATATACTTTAATACACCGTAGGCCTCAGACAATTATCGAGTGGTGGGCTGATGCGTATGACGGATGGCACTGTCGAGCCCATCAAAGGCCCATTTTGACAGCGTAGGCCCAATTCGTAAAGCTGAGTTGGGCCATACAACCTGATCCGTTCCATTCAAGCGCGAACGCAGTGATCATCCTCTCCCGCCATGGCTAGGTAGGTCCACCGCGAACAGGCTCAACTCCTCAATCGAGCGGTGGCAAGCAGCACTCCTCTAGGGATTAGCGTGGCGACGGCCGATGGGGAGCCACCATCGACGGCGCAACACAAGCGGGCGGGACGCAAAAGTGGAGAAGAAAATAGGGAAGGCACGGGGAAGAAGTACGTAGAAGGGCAGCGACCTCTCAATGTACCGCGGCGGCATCCAACCTGTCTCGGCAGCCGTCGCACTCGGTCTCCGCTGAGGCGAGGCTACTAATGGCGGCAGCGCCCTCTGTCCTCCCATCCAACAAGGTCGCAGCTTCTTCCTCCTCCCATCCAACAAGGTCGCAGCTTCTTCCTCCTCTCTTCCGCTGCAGACTCGAGTTACTGTGTGCTCCATCCTATTTACTTTTTTTTTTCAATTATTTACTTGTTCGGCTGCTCTAATTGTTCGTTCATTTCAATGGCGTTTGAATAACATATGGGGTTGGGGATCTGGGAATAAGATGGGATAAGTAGTTTTTTAAGACCACAGAGAACGATGAGGAGAGGTGCCCACCCTCATTTCCTGAAAATGAGGCGCCCACTAGCCATTGTTAAGCGGTAAAGCGGTCCGGCGGCTGAAGACGTCACGTCGCCTTGCTTTCTGGAGTAGGCGGTGGCGGCGGCAGCGGAAACCGGCGGCGCGGGAGCAGGGGGGTGCCAGGTGGAGGGGGCTATCTCCGATCTGCGCGGGGGGAGGCACGCCCAGATCCGAGCAACAGGGGACCGGCAGCGCGCTCAGATTCGGGCGGCGTGGGGCCGGCAACATGCCCAGATCTGAGGAGCGGACTCACGTCGGAGCTTTCAGGACGCGGTGTCGGGTCGAAGAAGTTCCAGGACGGGGAGCTTCGAGAACGCATCGGGTGGGAGGTGGCGTCTGCAGGGGCCGGGGAGGAGGGGAGGATGAGTAGGGTTTGGTCCTGGACTCATGGATGGGCTAGCCTGAAAGTTTGGAATTGGGCTAAAACAAAAAGGAATAAAAAATAGGCTGAAAATTGCTGTATTTTTAAATTTTACCGCCAATAACTACTTCTATTTTTCTATTTTTACATAATATTAAAACATCGTCTCGCCTTACATCTTACCGCTTAAAAGATAAAAAGGGAGTCTATCGCCTTAAGTCGGCTTACGGCTTAGTAACTATGTCACTAGCAGTCAAGATTCATTACGGAGCATAGGCCCCGACATATTCTTGAATGCCACATGCAGAACGCACCACTCTTGAGTATTCCTTCCATCCTCAAAAAAAAAGTTTATTGTTTTTTATTCAAAATGAATTATAAAGTGACAAACTTGAAGGGAGGGAGTACACAACAGGTCCAATTCAGCTTATTTAATCAATAAAACAAAGCAAATGTCGCCTTCATTCTCTAACAATAATTGAACCTGGCATAATGGAGCGGTACATACTTCAATGCTTAGAAGAGAGTAAATGAAAAACTTCAAGTGCATTTCTTTATGTTTTGATATGTGAAGCTTATTCTGCGTGGAAGGTGGAGTTTTATCACGAGTGGCTGATTTTGCCCACTCGTTCTTGTGTTTCCTTCACCAGATCCGTTCGTGTTTCCTTCACCACAGATCCGTTCTTCTGTTTCTCTGGAATTCTGGATAGATGCTTCTGCAGGTTGGATTTTCTTTCTTGCTGTCTCGAGGCATTTCAAAGCTAGCTGGCTTAGCTTCTCCCAGCTCCGAGCTTCCTTCTCTTGGCCCGCTATAGGAGTCCTTGATAAGTATAGCTCCTCCACCTGCCAGGGTTGAGCTATGGCATGCACCTTTGTTTTCTTGCAGGACCAAAGAACAGGGACTATCATTCATCATCCTCTGCCACTACCATTCCTTCTGCTATCTAGCTATCACCGTAAATCCACCAGGCCAACTTCCCTCTAACCCTCACAAATTTGGAGGGAATGAAGCTTCTTGTGTGAGGAAGTAGTTGGGACTTTAGGTGAGGCATGGCAGGTATCGGAGTGAGTGTTACCATGGGTGTTATGAAGCCTGTCCTTGAAAAGCTCGGTGTACTCATGGGTGATGAGTACAAGAAGCTCAAGTGGATGCGGAAGAAGTTGTCCTTCCTCGAGCGTGAGCTAAGGTCCATGAATGCTCTCCTTGAGAAGATTGACGCATCTGAAGACCTCGACCCAAGTAAAGAACTGGAGGCAAAATATTATAGAAATGTATTATGACATGGAAGACTACATCGTCGACTTTATGGACAGTGTTGGTGAAGACCGAGACAAGATGGTGATCCTCCAGAAAGCTTGTCACTATATGGCAATGTTCAAGGATCATCGTCGCCTAGCAACTCAGTTTCAGGAGTTCAAGAGAGTACTGCTGGAAGAAAATGACCGCAGGATGAGGTAGAAGCTTGATGAGTGCATCTCAAATACTACCCATGTAGTTGTTGATCCTCGCTTGTCGGCACCCTATAAGGAGTCAGGAAACCTTGTGGGCATTGATAGCCAAAAAGAGGAGCTTGTCAAATGGGTAATGGATGAAGAAAAACTAAAGTTGATGTCAATCGTAGGGTTTGGAGGTTTAGACAATACCACACTTGCAAATGAGGTGTACCGTGAAGTCAGAGCACAACTCGACCGCAAGGTATTTGTATATGTTTCTTCTAAACCGGATATGATGAGGCTACTCAACAGTATATTATCGTAACTTGGGAAGACATCTAATGTTTGCGAGATGGAAGACATCATCAAAAGGATAAGAGAAGTTCTACCAGATTAGATGTACAATATGTTAATGACTCAAATTTAGAGAAAATAATATATTGTAACTCCATATTTAACAAGTAAATCTGTTTAATATTTTAATAAAATATATCCCTAAGCTTATCTTTCTACAAAGCAAGTTTTATTGTTCGTGTAAAAACAAATTATATTGTTAGGGAAGTGTATACCTATCAAGAAATACTTAATAAGCATTACACTTGTATATATCTGTGTACCCAAACATTTATTAGATTGCTCATAGTTTGGTAAACTTATTTTTCCAATGAATATAACCACGTTTAATATAAATATGTTGTTCATTTCCTCTTTAATATATGGCATTTAAGTATATTTTTTGAACCAAAACTTTAAGGGAGACCTCGACAATGAATTATATTGATAAAAAATAATAGAAGTTGGCTGAGATGGCCATACAACACGACCATTACAAACTGATACGACCAGTACAAACTGACACGACCAAACTGAACTAACAAGTGACCAACAATCTCCACCACCGAAACAGACTACAGAGAGGAGAAGATCATCCAACTAACTAGGAGGTGGCAACACATCAGGTGTCACTACCAGAGAGATGGCAGCTTCAGGGGTCATAGGATCCCACCCAACGGACAACTGCTCAACGATCACTAGATGAACCATTTGTGGATCGATGTCCTTACGACGGGACCACAAAGTCTTAACTTTCTTAGTATAGGACCCCAGAGCCGGCTTGAGGTTCGACTCCTTGTCACCACTCGCCGAACTTTGACAAGGGAGGGAGAGGGCCTAAATGAATCAACCAAAGTAGCAGCAGCTAGAGAAAATGGACAGCTACATCAATCACCCTCTAGCTCCTCAGAGGTAGTGGTGATGCATATGTCCTCTTGGATTGAAGAAGTAGCCACAAGAGTTGATGATGGAGGCAGTGAAGCAGTAGGCGAGGTTGATGAAGAGCGGCGATGGGCAAGCACGCAGTTGCATGCTTTGTGGCCTTCTTCCTTGTAGCGGAAGCAACGTGTGGCTTCATTACACATTGCAACAAAGTGGTCGGGGGAGAAGCAGTTGAAGCACTTGCCGATCAGATCCGTAGAGACTGACCGAGCAACCCGCCGATGGAGACCGCAACCAGATGGGGCGGGTGAGGAGAACTGACACAGTAGAGTGTCCGACGAGGTTGGGGAGGGCAAGAGAGGAGGGAGAGACAACTTGGGGGGAGGCAACCTCGGAGGGGACAATGTTGGAGAAAGGAGAGGCAGCAACACAAGGCAACTCAAAGGCACTGAGAGGGGAGAAGTAGTGGAGCACAATTGTAGGTTGGGCTCCAAAGGCAGGGTGAGGAGCGGAACAGTGTTCATGGAAGCAACATAGATGGAACTAGGCGGGGAGGTGACCGGCACAACTACCACGGAGGGGCGCGGCGCTGATGGCGCGGACTTCAACTTGGATGTGGACATCCAAACCTTCCTCATCCAAGAATAGCTGGAGGGGGCTATGGAAGGAACGGGATGGGGCGGGTATGGTGAGGACCCTGCGGATGGAGGTGCCACAACCAAGGAAAGAGCAGATGGTCCCGCCACCAAGGTTGTCGGGATAGCAACATTAGATGGCAAAGAAGTCCTTGAAGGAGGCCAGGGCGAGGAGGCCAAAGGGGGCACTGGTGGCTGAGGGGGAGGCGACCCAAGGAAGAGGGTATGGGGTAGTGAGCAGGAGGGCGAATAGAGGTGGCCTGCCCAGCTCAAGAGGAGGGGGATGGCGGTGTGCGGGTTGCAGAGCAACCACCGACAATGCTAGACCATTCAAGGACGACAGAGGAGTGGGTGGTGGTGCTGTATCTGGTGAATGGGTGACCAAATTTGGCCAGCCCAGCACTGGAACCTCCGAGGGAGAAGGAGGTCGGGAGGAGCACCATGTTGGAGAGGGGACCAGCGGGAAGGAGACTGATGGGCGACTGTCGAAGTGTGCGATCGACACTTCCCCCGGTACTATTTAATTCGTAGCCTGCAAAGGTTCTTTATTGGTTGGGGCACGTGAGATTTGGATAAGATGATGACACGAGAGATTTACGTGGTTCGGGCCACCTTAGCGTAACACCCTACTCCACGGGTTGTGTGTTGTATGTATGAATCTGTATGGCACTTATGGGAGTGTCAGCTTCCTCCATGAATCGTGCGGCTCAGCCCTTTTATAGTCTAAGGACTGGCTGTTACACCATTTTCCTGGCCTGACATGTGGCCCTGGCGTAGTTAATAGCCTAATACATGATCTACAGTATTAAATGTAATTAATCAAGTGATAACGCGCCTTAACACGGCGTTACCTCTATTAATAGTCCACTGATTGTGTGCCATTAATATAGCATTAATGACACTTAATCAGGTCTTGTAACTGTCGCTTTAACTGTCCCTTCAAAGTCCGAGCTGTCGGAGATCTTTTTGTCTTCTGTCGAAGTCTTAGCCCTGGAGATTCGACATGTGGCGGCTTCGGAGCTTCCCATCGTGGGGAGGCAGGTTCGGAGCCACTATATATGTGGCAGCATCGGAGCTTCCCTCTACTGGGGGTTAGGTTCGGGGTCATTGGACACGTGGTAAGACTGAAGCTTCCCTATGAAGGGAGTCAGGTCCAGCCTTGTGTTACACGTGTCGGTGCTGGAGCTATCTAAACGAGGGAGGCAGGTCCAATACTGTGTGACATGTGCGTCCTTCAGAGGTATTCAACTTGTATGGGTGGAACTCCTTAGCTTTTCTTGCGGTATTTTTGGGTACCCGGTACATAGGGTACCGACAGTGGCCCCCAAGCCCACCTTCGAGAGAAACCCTTCGGGTTAAGTTATTCTATTGGAGGTGGGACCATCTTCGATTCCCGCACCGAGGCTTCAAATGTCTTCTGATGTGCCGTTGGGGCGATGTTTCGTGGTTAAACCATCACCGTGTGGCTTTTTTGGAGTGCGAAAGGTGAGATCTTCGCGTGCAGATCTCATGCAATTGAAGGTCGCTAGTTCCCAATGCGAAAACAGTATTGGTTCCGCGTGCCTTGTCAGGCCGTCGCCCTCGGGCTTCCAAACTCCCATCATGAAAATGGTTCACCTGGGGTAATAACTTCGTCTTTTTCGCTGCAGTGGACCCAGGCCCATTCGTCATTAGCTGGGTAGATTTTTGAAAGCGTAACCTCGATCCCATTGTGGTTTCCATCCAAGCGTTGCGGAGGCTTACTTAAGAAGGAAAGCCCGCAAGGTTTGAAGACTCTTCGCTTTCAATCAAACTCACGCTTAGAGCCTCCCAAACCCCGCATAGCCTTCCAACTTTTGCTCCACTTTTCCGCGGTGGAGTTGGGTCCTCCCCGCAGCAAGGTCAAGACTGACGAGGAGATGGCGAGTGTCCAGACCTACATGAGTTGGTCCAGTGACTCCTACAACAAGGACATCTACTTCGGCAAGCTCCCCTTTAAGAAGGAGTGCACATGAGATATGGTGTACTTCTCGGCGTACGCCATGCTGGGTCTGATCCCACCTTTCTCAAGCTTCCTCCTAATGTTGCTGGATTTCTACGGTCTCCAGCTTTATCAAATCGGCCCCCACTCCCTCTTGCTAGTGGCAACTTTTTTCCACTTCTACGAGATGTGGGTGGGTGTGCCTCCCTGCATCGAGTTGTTCTGGACCTTCTTCACGGTCCACACCACCAGCAAGGGGATGGAGCTCATCGGCTTCTACTATTTTGTGAAGCGGAAGAATTGCCCCTTCAAGTACTTGAAGTCCTTCCACTCCGGCAAGTGGGATGATTGGAAGAAGTATTGGGTGATCATCACTGTGGAGGAGCATGAGAAGCTGGAGCTGCCCAAGTGCCTTTCCAATATTGACACCAACGCATGGAACATAGTTCCAGAGATGTCGAATGCGTACAAGCCCATCCTGGATAGGATCGAAGAATGCATAGAGGGAGGAGTGACCCCCCAAATGGTCTTCAGCAACTTGTTGGCAAACAGGTGGGCTCAGTTGAAGACAAGGGAGTGGCCCGCATGGGCTTTTAATAGTGTAATGGATCACAACTGGATTGAGACCGGTTTGAATTCCAATATGGATGACTAAGCCTTGAAGCTCCATTTAAAGAAGTTCTAGAATGGTAGTATCTCCCGTGATGCCTTGGCTCTGCCAGCTGCTCTCCTGCTTCTAAACATGGTTCCAAAGATCAGTAGGAAGCTCTGGAGAAGAATGCCTGTATTGGACGATCTCGGCGTGGTGGAGAGGCGATCAACCTCCGAGGTAGCAATCCTCGGGGCTTTTGAAAGAGTAGCCCCACTGCCTCAAGCAGGAAGGTAGAAGATGCTGGCAAGGGCAAAGGCAAGGACAAAGAGCCGACCGAATCCTCTAGCCAGAAGAGGAAGTTGAGGCATCCTAACGGGAGCCTTGTCAGGCTGCCCCGACAACAACTGCTCCTTCTACCCGGCGACGGAGATCTTCGGCAGCCACACCTCCTCCGGCGCAGGCGTCCACAAAGGGCGCTAGCTCTGGCAGATCAACTCTGGTCCCAACATCGTGCGGGAGCTCCAGGTCCGGAGGTCCTTCACAGTCGAAGGAAGCTCCGGCTGAGAAGACGCCGATGACGGCAACAGGTCCTGGGCGGCAGTCCAGAGGTGCCACCACACCAGCCTCGGTGGGTTCTAGCTTCGAACGCCCGGTGAAGAAATTCTGCGCCAGTTGGAGCGGTAGCCTCCCAAGATAAACATCATGCTCTCACCTTGAGTTGCTATTTTTTGTTTTGGTCAGGTCTTGAATCCTTTGATTCTTTGTTTGCAGGGCATCAAAAAAAGGTTTCGAAGCTCCGGCTCCTGCTACAGTGACTGAAGCTGTGCAAGCAGAAGCTTCAGTTCAGAGCCCTGCGCCTCCCAATGTGGTAGCTGAGGTCACGCTAGGTTCAGCGCCAGCTATTGTGGTCCTGGATCCATAAGTGACACCAGAGACTCTCGTGGTAGCGCCAGACCACGGGGGAGAAGCTCGTGAAGATGCACCAGTAACAGCAGAGTTGGCGGCTGATGCTCCAGCGCAAGATGCAGAAATGACAGAAGCTCCAGCACTTGAGCCGGAAGCAACTGATGTTCCGGTCCTTGTGTTGGAAGTTGTCGAATATCCGGCTATCGAGCCGGTAGTGACTGAAGTTCCGGCCTCCATGCCGGAGGTGGTCGAGGTTCTGGCCTCTGTGCCGGAGGTGGTTGAAGAGGATGTGCTGGTGCTTGAGCCGGATATGGTGGGGGCTCCAGAAGAAGCTCCTATATCTACCCTAGAGGCGACTGTTCTGGGGGCATCCATGTCCGAGCCGGAGCACCTCAAGGAATCTGCGGCAGGCCCTCCCCCAGCTGAGCCGATGGTGGAAGTTCCAGCAGGGGAACCTTCGACATCATCTCTGGAGGTTGAAGTTCCCTCAGCGGGACCTTCCTCAGCGGCGGTGGAGGCGGAAGAGCTCCCGGAGGGAAGCCCTAGTGCCGCAATACCATAGAGGACCACGCTTGTGGCGTGGGACCCAATTTTTGTATTAGAAGACCCCTTGGAGCCAGCGGAGATGACCCCGGCAGGTCTAGAGCCTATTCCCTTGGCGTTGTCTATTAACAATGCCTGCTCGAGCCTCTGTCAAGTCCAGCTCGCCTTCGACCACGATAGCAAGGTCCTCGAGGAAGAGCACCACACCCTGAGGCGTTGGCGCAACATACTTCACTTCGAGACTAAGCTAGCGCAGACGAGGCTTGCAGACCAAAAGGAGTGGGTCGAGAAGGAAAAGGCTCGGATGGAATATTAGGGCCAGCTGCTGGAAGAGAGGGAGGCCTTCATCAGGGACCTTGACGTGAAGTCTCGGTGGATTCTCGAGCATGGTAGGAAGAGTAGTGAGGCTGCGGACGAACGTCAGGACGACTTGACCACTTTAAATGAGATTATCCTAAAGCGCCGAACGGACCTCGATGAGAGGGAACAAAAACTCCTGGAGATGCAGGAGGAAATTTTGAAGAGAGAGGGGGAGCTCACCTAGAAACTATCTCTGGGTGAACAGAGCTTGGCAGACCACATCAAAAAGCTTGATGAGCGGTGCAAGCATGAGGAGGAGAAACTCTGGTAGAGGGGACAAGACCTCAACAAGAGAGAGGTTGAAGTCTCCACCAGAGAGGAGAAGGTGCGGGGTAGGGAGAAAGACCTGGCCAACCGGGGGAACCACATTCACCTCCGGGAGTTGGAGCTCACTGAACGCGAAAAGCAAGTTGCTGAAAGCATTCGGCAGCATGCCAAAGAAGTGGAGCGCCTCGCTCGTGAAGGTTCGGAGCTTGCGGCCGCCCAGAGGTCACTGGAGGAGCTGCGCAGTTTGAGGGAGACCGAGTCCCTATAGGTGTGGAACTTCTTGGGGCGAGCCAATGACACGTTGATTCCTCTAGGCTTTAGTCCAGTACGTCCGGACAATCCAGAGCTGGAGCTAGACCAAGCGCTGGTGGCTCTCAACTCTGCTGGCAGCAAACTCGATGCAATGGGTGATGTCATCGTGGACCAGCTGGAGACGGGGGGGGGGGGGGGGGGGGAGTCGCGGAATATGTGCTGATGTGTTACAAAAGCTGAGATCCCCAATTCTCTCTGGATCCAGTGCTCGAAGGTACCATTGATGAAGAGGAAGATGCCGCCAAAGCCAGCGTTCAAGAGGTTGCCCATAAAGTTGCCTCATACTTCTGCAGAACCTAGGATTTTACTCTTTTGCTTTCACTTGTAACTCTCCAATTTTGTAATCTCCAGTCCTCGAATGAATGAAATCCAATCTTTATGAAATGAATGAATCCCACTTTTTTTGCCTTCATTACATTGTCCTTTATGTTGTTGGCCCTCTGGTAGATGTACATAATTTGATTGCGAACATGTACCAAAAAGATTTGATGATGTATTGATGACTTGTACACTTTGAACTTGTAGCTTTTAGGTCCAAAGTTTATTTCTGACTTCTCTAGGGAGCTTTTGTTGCGTCGATAGTGGGCCCCCTAGGAGTCGTTGGAGCTTGATAGATCCGATGGCGCCCACTGTCAACGCATAGAATGATGACAGCGGGAACCCTGGGGTTGTCGGAGCTTGGTAGCTTCGACAACACCTATTGTCAACATGTAGAACATCGACGGTGGCCCCCCTAGGGTTGTCGGGGCTTGGTAGCTTCAACGACACCCACTGTCAATGCATAGAACATCGACGGCGGCCCCCCTGGGGTTGTCGGAGCTTGTTAGGTCCGACGACACCCACTATCAACGCATAAAAACGTCGACAGCGAGCCCACTTGGGGGATGGCAGAGCTTGGTAGCTCCGGCATCGTCCACCATCGTCATGAGTTTTCATTTTTCTCGCGCATCAAAGACAAGAAAAACAGTAAAATTCATCCTCTCGTCTATAACTTTTTTGTGACTTACTGTTCTTATTTGAATTTTAAATCCAAAGAAACTCGATATGATAACAAGCACATTGATGTAATCTTTCTAGATCCGAATGCTTTTAGGACTCGCCCTACTGAGGCCTGCAGGAATGTAGGTAGAGTGACCTACTTAGGGTGCAAAACACGACTAAGTTGATAGCACACTCCGGACCTGTGTTGGCTTGGCGTTCAGGCGTAGACCGTGCAACAATGCTAATATTTGAAGAAACCAACAATATAACTTGTACAACATATGAGTAACTTAGACTAATAGTCAAAAAGAATTACACAACTTTGTTATAGACAACAAGGGTAATGGTAAATAAAAAATAATGAGACTCTACAAAATTACTGCACGTGGAGTCTGCTTTCACATAACAATGTCTTTTATTATAAGTCCGAATTACAGGGGAGACAAGGACATACTTAGGGTACGGAACCAAGCTAAGTGTGCTATACATCTTGTACTAACCCAGGGTAGGTAGCTACACTTTTTAGTGTTGTGACTGTGTCAAGTGTTGCTTGAACTTCACGAACCCACCCGGAGGGGTCCGAATGTTCTCCCGGAGGACCTACCCGACTCTGTGTATAGACTCTATAATTTACATTGCATGTAATTACAGACTCACCTCCGTGATATTAAGCATAAAACTTACGGAGGTGCTTGATGTTCCAAGGATTAGGAAGCGGGGTCCCATCCTCGGTTGCCAAGCGAAGGCATCCGGGACGGGATACTTTGATCAATCGGAAAGGACCTTCTCAGCTGGGGCAAAGTTTGTTCATCCACTTCACGAGTTAGTATTCTCCGCAGCACCAGATCGCCTTCCACGAGTTGCCGGTTATGCACATGCCTTTGATGATAGCACAGGAGTGCCTGGCGATAACGTGAGTTCCGAACAGCTGCTTGGCACCTTCCCTCGTCGACGAGGTCAAGGTCTTTACGCCGGAGCTGGTCCTGCGTGGCTTCATCGAAGGTCCGGACCCGGAGTGACCCTATGGTGATCTCCGCAGGAAGGACTGCTTCAGCTCCGTACACCAGGAAGAAGAGTGTCTCTTGAGTAGACCGGTTAGGTGTAGTCCTAATTGCCCACAGCGCGAACGGAAGCTCTTCAATCCATTTGGCTCCATGTTTCTTCACGCGCTCATATGTGTGTGTCTTGAGTCCTTAAAGAACTTTATGGTTGATTGCTTGTTAATTGTCACAACTGGAGTTGCTTCCGACCACTTGGTAAACTTGCCGATTGCGACATAAAACCTATAACCTCCAACGGCTTTTGGGAAAGGTCTCAAGATGTCCATACCCCACACAGCGAATGACCATGTAGGAGGTATCATTTACAGTGACTGATCTGGTGTGTGAATTTGTTTTGCGTGGATGTGGCACGCTTCACACTTTTTCACCAACTCTATTGCATCCTGGAGTGCTATAGGCCAGTAGAAGCCATGCTGAAAGGCTTTGCTGACCAGCGTGCGGGAAGATGCGTGGTTCCCACACTTGCCTCCATGGATCTCCGCAAGAAGCTCACGACCTTCTTCCCTTGCAATGCACCACTTTAGGACGTCATTGGCACCACGTCGGTAGAGATCCCCTTCTACCAGCGTGTATCTTTTAGCCAATCTAACGATCTGGTCAGCGGATACACCGTCTTCGGGAAGGTGGTTGTCTTTCAAGTAGCTCTGGGTCTCCGAGATCCATGCATCGGAGCTAACTTGAGCTTCTGAGTCTTGCGTGCTGCGTTGCTCCGAGCTTCCTGCAACACCTACGATCGTTGGTGGACGCCATGGTAACAGGGCAACTGGGACCGCGCTTCGAGGTGCTGGTCTCGCCCCCTTCACTCATGTAACACCCTAAATTTTCGCATCCTGCATTGCATACATGATCATGCATTAAACATAAGTAGGATAAAAGAAAAAAATAATAAAACATAAAAGATGGAGCATATATATATACAAATATATGTAGCAAAAGAAGAAATAGAAATTAATAATTATAGCCTAAAACGTGTATTA